>CM032875.1:6048058-6239949 GCA_019176425.1 Megalops atlanticus
TTTCCCTTCGGACTGTCTCTCTGGTTTCGACCCTGCCTGTTTTGTGTTATCGAGTCTGCCTGCCGGTTTATAATAAACCCTACGGGAAAATCTCTGTGGTCTGCGGCTGAGTCCTTGTCCGTACCTGACAATTTCACACAAAGAGTTATCAATACATGGAATAGTTTGCCAGGTCATGTAGTTGAGGCAGAGTCCCTTGCTGTGTTCAAGTCCAGACTTGATGCAGTTTTGGATTCTCTTTAATTGTCACGGCGAGCTTAGTTGGGCCGAATGGCCTGTTCTCGTCCTATGTTCTTATGTGTGTGTATGTGTCTGTTCATGTGTGTGTGTGTGTGTGTGTGTGTGTGTGTGTGTGTGTGTGTGTGTGTCTTACATTTCCTCAGTCCTGGTCTGAGCCTAATCTCTCCTCCATGGTCTATACTGTAGGAACAGAAGAACAGAGACTGAGAGACACAGACTCTATGTCTATGAAGTGCAGTGTGGAAACTCACAGCTCTGTAACAATGGGAGAGCTCCACACACTGCCAGGACTCCACTGATCAGATGAGAACACTGGCCACTATCTTACACATCTCACTAGGTTTTCCATTAACGCACCAGACATCTACACACACAAAGGAGCAGAACTCTGCTTACAGTAGTGTCTTCAGTTTAAAGCTGGGGTCCTCCACTCCAGCAGAGAGCGCTCTCACTCCTGAGTCTCCTGGGTGGTTGTAGCTCAGATCCAGCTCTCTCAGGTGTGAGGGGTTTGAACGCAGAGCTGAAGCCAGAGAAGCACAGCCTCTCTCTGTGACTAGACAGCCTGACAGCCTGCAGAGAGATGGAGAGAAGAGCTCTTCGCTGTCACAGCTCTGGAGGAAAAGCAGGAGAAATTACCAGCATATCTGACACTCAGTACATGGAGACTGCAGCAGAGAACAATAATAATATTAATGCATGTGGGTGGGACCCTTATAAAAATGTCGTTTTACCGTAAAAAAAAAAAAAAAAAAATCAAGCATGACTGGCAAGTATGAAGTAAACTGATACTGTAATTAGGTAAAGCACATGACCTTTCCCTTCACATACAAGGTGCACTCTTCTCTAATTGGTCTAGTCATCACATCTGACACTTCTTGGCCAACCAGATGAGAGTGCATTGTATGCAAAGAGAACATGCCCTGCTGCTATATTTAATTAAATCTGTTTCCACAGGAAAATACCTCCATTATCATCACTGTTCTTTTACTAATTATGAATATAATAATGCAATAAAAAGTGCATATTTGCAACTGATTCCACAGTTTAATCTCTTGTGCATGCACCCAGGGGATAGATGAATAAAGAAGAGATGATTCAATTTACCCATACAGTTTTGGTTATTAGAGATAATAACTGAAATTATTTGATAAACCTTGCGGCATTATATTCATGACGAAATACCATTGACCTCTGCTTGATGTGATAGTGTGAGGATAAATGTATTTACACAATCCATGTTTTAAAACAATTGTTTTACAATCAAACAAAATGTTGGTGCATTCACCCCTTAACCTAGTTTAGAGTTTTGTCAATGTTTTTCTTCAGGCCCCTGATGATTAAAAACTTCAATATTAGGTGAAACTAGCTTTCAAGCCCACATCTGAGCTACGTTTTTGCCCCAGATGGAGTTTAACCACGGCTCAGATACACCACCTAGTATCATGGGTGAGGCAGCCAAAGTAAAACTGAGACGGAAACTCGTCACCTATGCATCAGTAAAAAACCCCTTAGAGAGGCCAAGCATTGGAGGTCTAGTGTTGGAAAAGCAAATGAGGAGACTGGAACAGCAACACTAAGGGAAATCATCTGCTGCCAGCTTAGCCCAGCTCAATGAAGCTGAGACACTATTAACTCTTATTATCAGAAAGAATGGAGAGGAATTTAAAGCTCCTGAAACAAAGGTATTATAAGAGGAGACATTTACAGGCTCAGACAGTAAAGACACCTGTTCCAAGCACAGGCTGAGCCCTACAGTCCGAGCTCAAAACCAGCTCCATCATCTGCCGACAGCGACCGGGAGCCCTCAACAGCAGAACAAACTGGCCTTCTTCCAGCGGGGTGTAGGGGTGGGCAGGTTGGCCAGGGCTCCCCATCCCCCAGCGGTACACTAATATCTGTAGGCTCCTTAATGTTACATCCCAGCCTGTAGCATGTGTGGCACTAGCACTGCATGCTGAAAAGGCACTGGGCCCTGTGTCTTCACCATTTCTTTTTAAAACATTACAAACACTTGGATTTAGTCTGAATTTTATCAAGGTCATTCAGCTTCTGTACTCTTCCCCACAATCACAGCTAGCAGTAAATGACAGCTTCTCGCAACCATTCCAGCCAGGCAGGGGCCCAAGGCAGGGTTTTCCTCTTCCCTGCTTTCATTCCCCTCAGTGTAGAACCTAGGACAAATCCTAGGACAAACAGTAAGTAACAGTGAAGACATTACCGGAGTAGAGGGGGGCAAGGGGTACATAAGTTATCAAAATCTTCTCATAAATATCTAACCCTTTCAATTCAAATTCAGCATCTAAGCCAATGACATTCTGTTTAACTTTTGATTCTACTTTAGCCTTCAAGATAAACGTTAACAACATTGAAGAATTGGCCATGAATACACTGATTATTCCCCCAGGTGAGTTCCTAAGGGTAGTATGACACACTCACAAAGTTGAAACATAAAATTAAGGGTGATCTGACATGCTAGTCCATGCTGCCCCTTATATTAATGGACACAGTAGAGTCAGTTATGATGAATCTACTCCCCAGACTCCTGTTGCTCTTCCAGACTCACTTGTGTTGCCCAAAACCATGGTTAAGTCACTTGTTAAGCACATATCCAGATTTATTTGGTAGGGTACATGGATTACAGTGACACCCACCAAAATCCTAACGCAAAACCACTGGGACATCTGGTACTACCTAATTTAAACATTACTGGCTGCAGCCCAGCTCTGTGCAATGACAGTATGGCTGTTAGACACTGCCAGTACCAGGTGGCTCAGTATGCAGTTTAAATGTGCACATATACTCTTGTCTGCAATTCCATTCTGTGAGGGAAAGATCACAGGGGAGTCATTGGGTGAGTGGCTATGGGCTGGTTACAGAGTTTGGAAAGGGGTACAACAAACATCTGATCTGCCCTCCAGAGACTCAGCCTTAACATCTACTGTGTATATCAACAGCTTTGTACCACTAATGCTACATGCAGGATTCAAGAACTTGATACTTCAGAATATATATTTCGCACAACAACTATTGAAGGCCAATAACTTTCAATCTTTGAAACGACTGACAACTGATTTTTGCCTAACCCGAAGAAGCAGCATACAAATTGGAATAAGCCCAGCCTTGTTCTAGAGTATTTTATAGCATTTTTGCTGGACTGCTGTTACTGTACTGGCCTGATTCTGGAATTCAAACTGGCTCCTGTAAATCTCATCTAAACAATCAGCACGTGCACACGGCTGCTGGTCTAAAAACAAGTGGCCGGGGGTGGGGCAATTTGCAGAGAACAAGTTTTTAAAGAGTATTAATTTACAGTTAATATAGAGTATTTTTGATGACTATATGTGTTTTGTAAAGTACTCCTCTGACAGCTTTATGTGATGTCAATTTCTATTCAATTTGAAATGATGCTAAATTTCATGTTTAATGTTTCCCATGTTTCATGTGCCAATGACAGGCACTGTGCAGGCAAAGCTGGGAGTCAATAGGAAAGACTTCCCATAGTTTCCAGCCTGTGTTTCAGATTTGCAAAAGTTATATTAACCTGTGCAGATGCTTGAATGGTGTTGTACACACACTTGCTGGTCTGGGATTGTTGCTAGCCTGATGTGACACTGTTGCTGATGTAACTTGGATGGATACGCTTCTGTTCTCTTGCACTGGAAGTTACTCTGAGTAAAAGTATCTGCTAAATGAATGTAATGTAGCATAACGTAATGTAATGTGACTTAGCGTCTGCTAAATACATGTAATGTAATGTCTAATGTAATGTTGTGAAAAAGTTGCAGCTGCAGCTGGACCCTTCCTGTTTACTCACCAGACATTCAGATGGAAACTTTAGCAAAGATGCATTCAGCTGCAAGTATGATTCCCAGAGGAGGTTCTCATACAAAATGTTATTTGTTTATTTAAATGGTAAATACACATGAAAACATTAATGTAACACTTTGTTGATTATCTGTGCCATGGCGCCATTCCATTTGCCTAGATAATCAGGAGTTAACTGTACATTATTATGGTCCTCACCCCAGTCTCTGTAGTTTACAGTGTGGATCCTCCAGTCCAGCAGAGAGCGCTCTCACTCCTGAATCCTGCAGGTCATTGTCTCTCAGCTCCAGCTCTCTCAGCTCTGAGTGGTGTGAGCGCAGGACTGAGGCCAGATCATCACAGCAGCTCTCTGTGAGATTACACTGCCCCAGACTGTGGAGAGAGGGAGACAGCATCTCTCACACACTCCTCAAATTTTATGATAATAGAAAAGTAACAATAGAAACAACATGATACCTTTTCTGCTACTATGACAGTACAGGCCTGTGGTGAACAGCACTGCCTACACTCCAACAAATCAATTCAGCGTAAAAACTCTTTTTGGTCACTTCAATGCAACATTACAAATGCAGCTCTAGAGTTGATTTTTGTATTTGAATTTAGATCAACTGGTTATTCTGTGTGTGTGTGTATGTGTGTTCATGAGTGTGAGCATGTGTGTTGTACTTCTTTAAGAAGGAAATCAAAATCAGAATTTTATTTAAAATCATTTAATGAGAATCTAAGCAACATAAACAATCCTTCCGAATTCTGTAAAATGATTAAATCACTGATGTGGACTGAAGCCTCTTCCACTCTCTCAAAATTCATAAATACAATTTTATAAATCATTTTAATCAACATTTGATATCTGCTGGTTCAATTTTTTTCTACAGCTTTGCAGCTTTTCTACATTTTGTCTGATTTAAGTACTGGTCCTGATACCTTAGACCCTTGCTTTTGAAAGTTTGCTGAAATTTTAATAACCAAACCTATCTGTAAGCTTTAATGCTCACGTGTAAGTCAATTTGGATAAAAGCGTCTGCCAAATGAATAAATGTAAATGCTCAGCGAAACATAATTTTCAGGTTAAGGCTCAACTGTTAATTTTTATTATTTTTTTTAATTTAACCTTTATTTAACCAGGTTTGTCCCACTGAGATTAAAATCTCTACAGGAGAGAGATCACAAGAGAGACCTGGCCAAGAAAAGCAGCACATCTAGTTTCAGACAAAACAAGACAACATGAGCATAAAAAATACACAAAAAGACAAAGGACAAGTAGAAAGTGCAAAATACAACCAAGTGCAATCAATTTCTAGCTAACAAACATTTGCAATTCCCAATAGACTCTGTTTCCAAACTCTTGGAATGAGTTAATGAGTTAATATATAAACTTGCCATGATCAGCCATTATGAACCATATCTTACAAATGGTTTAGGAATACGGTTGGGCAGATTGAACCATTAAAGTAAATACACATACCAAGAGAAACAGGGGTTCATTTCTTTCATGTGAAATACAGTTATACAGAGAGATACACACTATATAAAAGACACATCTCTAGGCAGAGTTTTAAACTTTTGCTAACTGGGAACATTGTGTCTGCCCCAATTTCTCTCACCAAGAATGCAAGTTTCATAGACTACTAATGATGATTGAGAGTCAGTCTCTGTCTGTCTATGTGACTATACTACTGCACTATCCCAGCAAAAGTCACAGGAACTCCCTGATTGCAGGGAAACGAGTGTGCCTCTGAGTCCGACCACACATGGTTTGAAAAGAATAACATCTTAGCATTGCATTGGCCAGCACAAAGGGCTGACCTCAACCCAATGAAGTATCTTTGTGATCAACTGGAATGCAGAATTAGGGAGAGGCCAAGACACCCTCTTCAGTAGTGGAGCTTTAGAATGCTTTATATTACATTATTGGCATTTAGCAGACGCTCTTATCCAGACAGACTGACCAAGGTTTATTATTACTTTTTTTTTGTTTACATTCCATTAGCCTAGATAATCAGGAGTTTACTGTACATGTTACCCATTTATACAGGTGGATATTCGGGGTTAAGTACCTCGCCCAAGGGGATGATCAGGGTACCCCAGTGGGGAATTGAACCGGCAACATTTCAGTTACGAGTCCTGCTCCCTAACTCTCTGCTACATTGCCACTTTAAAGGATGAGTGGTACACAACACCACCAATGCTCCACAAGAAATTCATAGACAGTCTTCCACAAATTCCAGAATACATGACCATTACTTGGTCCGATACAAACTAACGGACGAAATAAGTTCATTGCATTTGGAATTATGATGGTAGTAAACATTGCGCCATAGATTCTGTTCAAGATATCAAAAAGGGGGCGGGACAATCAACCATGCTCCTATCAAAAAGGGGGAGGGACAATCAACCATGCTCCTATCAAAAGGGGGGGAGACAATCACCTGGTTTTCTGATGAACTCTGAGCTTATTTATGGAAGAATATTTTTTTGTCCAAAAAGAGAATCAAAAAATCCCCCTTTGATTGGACTTGTTTCAGATATTTTATGTATTATAAACACGTATATATTTTACTGTAAATTAGGTGCTAAACAGATTAACAGATGCATAAAGAACAAGGAGGAGAAAGGCACAGAGACAAACAGGTGATGTGAAACCTGACAGAACAGCTGAAGGTAAGCAGTTTCACACAGTCTACGGAAGCCTGCATTTATGTTATAGCAGTATTTCATCTGATTGTTACTTTTGAAGCAATGTATGGTCACTAGGATTTCCAGGTTAAGTTTATTGAAGCTACCAGTACTGCACATGCAAGTAAAATTTTAATTGTCAATGACTTATCTATATTCTACTAATGAATAATAAGCAAACTGGTCATGATCTACCTTGATGAATCAGATCCTACATGGTTTAGTAATACATTTGGGCAGAATGACACAAAGTAAATACACACATCGAAAGGCACAGGGATTCGTTTCTTCCATGGGAAATACAGTCATACAGAGATACAAACTATACAAAAGACGCATCACCAGGCAAGGTTTTAAACGTTTGCTACTTGGGGGCATTTTTATTGTTCCAATTTGCACACAAGATTCCAAAACAGCTGATATTCTTCACTCAGTTGCTATTACACATTGCTGAGGGTTCAGGTGAGTTACACCTCTCCTCCCAATGGTCAGTACTTTCACTTTGTTAAGTACATAAGAACATAAGAACATATCATGACAGAGAACAGGCCATTCGGCCCAACTAAGCTCGCCATTTCTTAATTAAAGAGTATCTAAAACTGCATCAAGTCTAGACTTGAACACAGCAAGGGTCTCTGCCTCAACTATATGACTATATGATCCGGCAACCTATTCCATGTATTGATAACTCTTTGTGTAAAATAATATTTCCTTATATCAGTGCGGAACTTACTCTTAACTAGTTTCCATTTATGTCCTCTTGTTCTACAGACTGAACTCACCCTAAAAATCTATTATAGTTAACCTTATTAAATCCTTTTATAAATTTAAAAACCTCAATTAAATCACCCCTAAGCCTCCTCTCGCTAAGTCTAAATAGGTTAAGTAACTTGAGTCTTTCCTCGTAGCGTTTATATTTCATGCCAGGAACTAATTTAGTTGCCCTTCTTTGAACTTTTTCAAGAGCTTCAATATCTTTTCTATAGTGCGGTGCCCAAAACTGCACACAGTATTCCAAGTGAGGTCTGACTAAGGCATTGTATAATTTCAATATAACCTCCTTAGATTTATACTCAATACTTTTGGCTATATATCCCAGCATCCTGTTGGCCTTTTTTACTGCTACAGCACACTGTCTAGATCCTTTTAAGCTTGGGTCAACTATTACTCCCAAGTGTTTTTCAAATTGAGCACATTCTAGTTTTTTTCCACCCATGAAGTAGTCTTGTCTACGGTTCTTATTTCCCACATGCAAGACTTTACATTTATCTAAATTGAATGTCATCTGCCAGGTATCTGCCCACTTTTGGATGATGTTTAGGTCTTCCTGTATTACCTTAGTTGATTCTATACTGTTGGCTAGACCCCCTAGTTTTGTATCATCTGCAAATTTTACATATTTTACTACTAACCTCTGCATCGAGATCATTTATGTATATAAGAAATAGCAAAGGTCCCAACACCGATCCCTGCGGAACTCCACTTCGTACAGGACCCTGTTCTGATACAATTCCTCCCACAGTTACAGTCTGCTTTCTACTAGACAACCAACTTTGAACCCACTCAGTGATAGCTCCCGTAATTCCTGCAGATTTCATTTTCAATATGAGCCTCTCATGCGGAACTTTGTCAAATGCCTTTTGAAAGTCCAGATAGATAATATCATAAGCTTGGTTTGAGTCCAAACATGATGTAGCTTCCTCAAAGAAGTCCAGGAGGTTTGTTAAGCATGACCTCCCTCTGCGAAAACCATGTTGGCTATCATTTAAGACACCATTTTGTTCCAGGAATAATTCCAAATTATCCCTAATGATGGATTCCAGTATTTTGCATGCGATACACGTTAAGCTGACAGGCCTATAATTTCCTGGATCAGTCCAGTCTCCCTTCTTGTAGATAGGTACTACACTGCCATGTTTCCAGTCATCTGGTATTTCTCCAATTTTAAGGGATTGCTTAAAAATAACTGTCAGAGGCTTGTAAACTACCTCTGCTAGTTCTCTGAGAACTCTTGGATATATTCCATCAGGGCCTCCTGCCTTATTTGTTTTAAGTTTTTGAAGTTTATCTAGTACTTCTGCATCATTTAAATCAATTTCCTTCATAAGTCTCTGAGAACTGACTGCACCTAAAGGCATATGCGAAAACACTTCACTAGTGAAACTCTCCACAAAGTAACTGTTTAGTGTATCAGCAATAGCTTTGTTATCATAAACCATAATTCCATCCTTATTTTTTATACCTCTTATTTCATCCTTAACTATTCTTTTTCGACCGTAATATTGGAAAAAGCATTTAGAGTTGCTCTTTGCATCTAGTGCAATCTGTCTTTCAAAAACGCCTTTTAGCTTCCCTTTTTTTTTTTTTTACTTGAGTATCGCATATTACTATATTCAATCTTATTACTCTCTGATCTCTCCAACTTGTATTTTCTAAATAATTTCCTTTTTTGTTTCAAACTGTCCCGTAAGGACTTATTCATCCACTGTGGATGCTTCTTTTTCAGCTTCCCTTTTCTCACTTGCGGAATGAATTTACACTGTACATCCAGAATAATCGTTTTAAAAATGCACCAGTAGGAATTTTAGGCTCCCTAGTGGCTCAGTCTGTAAAAGCACCTGGGGTTTCACATGCAAGGCTGGGCCCTGAGCCTTTTTATTTTCACCCAGAGCTGAGAACTCCTCACATGGAGCGGTGCAGTCACCACTCATCCCAGCTGTGTCTGTGCCACTGCTACCTGCTAAGGATGTGGTCGCGTAAACACTAATGCTACTTTATTGCTGATGTTTTTGTTGTGTAGATACTGATGTTTTCCTCATGTAGATTTTGATGCTTTGGCACTTTACATGCTGATGTTCTGGTCATGTACATACTGATGTTTTGGCAGTGTAGATTTCAATGTTTTTTTAGTGTGCATGCTGACGGACGAAATAAATTCGAAATAAATAAATAGTATGCATGCTATTGTTGCTTATTGTTGGAAACTTAGTGCAATTGTGGAAACTATGTGCAATTTTTTTGTATAGTTTTTGCATAGTTTTATATAGTTTTTTGTATATATTTATCTTAGATTGTCTTACATACCGTTATGTTTCTTGTCTGTCTATGGTGTATATTACGTCCACCTGTTGTTGTCCTGCTTGTACCAGCGTCATGTTGTTATCCTGTTTGTGACTGTACTTACCTTGCACATTGAGCATTGGGCTCAGAGAAACGCAATTTCGTTCTGCTGTACACTACTTGTTGTATGGTTGGAATGACAATAAAGTACACTTTGACTTTGACTTTGATGTTTTGGCTCAGAAGGAAAAAGTCTGCTTCTTAAATCTTCATTGCAGAAATCCAGATATATGGAGTTCTGCAACCTTTGCCCATAGGACCATAGTACAGGCCAAAAATATAGCTGCTGCCTATGCTGCTGTAGCTGTATTTCAGGTAACCTGCTGGTTAACTAATTCCACTGTGGTTTCAAATCAAATCACCACACCTACACAATTAACAATGCACAAACCAAGGGGAAATATTAAAAACCTGCACACTCCTTCCTGGAGTATGCAATACGTTGGGAAAGTTCTTTTCTCTCTTTCTTTTGAAAACCATTGTAATCAGTAATGACTGATTCTGCCATAAACTGCAGCTCGCTCACTGCACTCGGCCCTCTACTTCTGACTGTGTATCAGCACAGGCTAAAAACATGCATGCAACAACCAAATACCTGTGTTTGTGTTTCATTTATACAGAGGAACCTGCTGGTTAGCTAACTGCACGTTTCTTAGCTCATAGCATTTTATTTATTTCTGATCAGATTCAAAGTGTTTGTTTCTTTTTATTTCACAAAACACACATGTGTACCTGAGACTGATTCAATTGTTTTTCTTTAAATCAAAATTTAACACCTCAATGTTATTTTTAGGATCAAGATAATGATGGTTTGAACATGCCGACTTTATATGGATTCACTCTTAAGCTATACCACATGGTACATATTTAACATACTGAATTCACAAAAAGATTCACAGATGAAAATTCTCTGCTTACCTCAAAGCCTGTATATCACACACTGGACTCCTCAGTCCAGCACAGAGCAGCTTCACTGCTGATTCTCCCAGCGTATTGTTGCTGAAGTCCAGCTCTCTCAGCTGGGAGTTGGCTGACTGGTGGAGAGCTGAGGCCACGAGATCACAGGACTTGTCACTACAAGAAAATTGATCAGGGATAAAGGAAAAAAGACTCTTACAACAAGGCACATTCTCTTCATGAGAAAAGCACTTGATAGACACTGAACACACAATTCTTGCACTTTTCCAAATGCACAGAGAGGACAATGTTAGGGCATTATATGTGCCATAGCCTTATTGTGTCAGGATATCCTACTGCACACAGGCTGCTATTCTCTACTCTCTCTCTCATCTTATCTGTCCTCTCTCCATCTATGTACCTCTCAGTAATAACAGCTTCTCTCCTCTCCCCTTCCCACTCTGGAGAACCTTCTGGAGCTTCAGACAGGAGGAATGATGGAGCAGCCCACCCCGGCTCCCCTGGGCCAGCTCCATATGCCTCACCTGCTCTCCTGCCTGACCGTGCCCAGCAACCTGGCCCAGCCTGCCAGCAGTCCCACCAACCTGACCATCCCCTCCTCCTCAGACTCTTCCCTCCCCACCACTCCCCTAATTCAACTGCCCAGTGCAGGCCAGAGGCCAGAGGGGATCCCCCTTGTGTTGGCTTCTGCGGAAGGTTTCTTCCTTTTAGTAAAGAAGTTTTTTCCTAGCTCCTGATGCTGTACCCTTCCTCTTGAGTGTTGAGGCGTGGAATCTCTGTAAATCGGCTTTGTGACAAAATTCCTGCATAAAAATACTACACAACTGAATTATATTAAACCAGGTTTAACTGAACTATAATCCTTACATTAAAGCCTGGCCCTAATTTAGCCCTTTGAGCATTGTATCTGATACTGGTCTGTTCCTCTAGGGAGTGAACTGGCTCACGATGACCGGAAACAGCCTTCACTTTAAACTAACACTCAGCGTTTCAACTTTCCGAAGTCTCAAAATGAGTTTGAACAAACTTTTCACACATCCATCAAAACCAAATATGATCATATCACATAATACCAAACATGTTCATTGTCACCATCAGTGTTACTAACAAAATCTTACTGTTACCGTTGCTGAAACGGTAGACATATATATTGCGAAACAAAACGATCCAAACTGGATCGTGGATATAAACTTTTCCATGAAGTTTATTTTTAATTATGAAGGTAATGTCAGCTAGCTACGGAGAGATGGCTAACATTAGATCAAGCCACCTAGCAGCTTGTAAATACACATCAATAAAGCTGTGTAATGAAATTATCCAATTGTTCATTGTCATAACATATGTCATGATAGTTTATTATTCATTCGTGCATGTTCTCTCTTTCAGTGTCCGACATAGTAGACGGTCAGTGTAGGATAATGTATGTGAATAACTCTGCTACAGGTCACTTGAAAAGAATGAGGAGCCACACAAACTGGAGGTGTAGTAAAAGATAATGTCAGGAGGTAAGCTGACAGTTGGCGCTGTTGTTGAGCGCCTCAATCAGGGAAATTCATTGGGTACTGCTTCCGGTCGTGCTTGAGCCGGGGATATTGAATTATTGCCTCGCCAAACAGGCGGGATCGCAAATCTG
The DNA here is from genome assembly GCA_019176425.1 of Megalops atlanticus. Taxonomy (NCBI): domain Eukaryota; kingdom Metazoa; phylum Chordata; class Actinopteri; order Elopiformes; family Megalopidae; genus Megalops; species Megalops atlanticus. The sequence continues at coordinate 6,060,471 of CM032875.1, forward strand.
TTCTGAAATTGTCATTATTACCAGGGTACAGGTATAAAAAGGGGATGGGATATACAATTCAGGCAGTCGGGGATGGACGGCTTGAAGGAATGGAACGTTCTGCTCGCAGTTTTACTGGGGGGGTTTGTTTGTGTTTGGCTATTTTGCTATTTTGGTTACGTTGCTTTTTTGGTTGTTTTGGGTTTTGGTTTTCTTTATACGTTCTCGGATAGTTTTCCTTTCTTTTTGTGCATATTTGGTTAATAAGTTTCGTTTCGGTTTCTTTTGTTTCCTTTGGTTTAATTTAGGAAAATCCGGGAGGGATTTCATTTATCTGGCAGTGCGTGTGAGCCACACACAAACTGGAGGTGAGCGCTGCAGACAGGACCGCTTCCGGAGTGACGCCCGGGGCAGGCAAGGCAATGGGAGCCGGCTGGGGAAGGAGAGGGGAAGCGAGGCTGGAGGATGGCGGAGGTTAGGAGGGGAGATCAGCAGAGCGCGAGCCATCCCTTTATGAATTTTTTTTTTTTTTTGTTCAATAGTCATCGTGCCTGCACTCCTGGTGTCCTGGTTGTCTATGGCGGGCTGATCTATTCGGGGGAATCTGTGCTGGGTAGCGGGGGCCAACATTAATGTTGACGGCTCCTGACAATAACAATGAATCTGTTGGGGGCAAAAGGAGCAAGAGCACTGAATAAATTGTTTGCATTGGTCTGTTGAAGGAGATGCTTTGGTTAGCAACTTTGTAGCAACTCTAGCAGCATCAACATTTTCTCGACCACGGCAAGGTTTGACTCGACGAACATCAAACCCCAGTCTTTCAGTCGACCTGTCATAAACTTGACTTCCTGGCTGGGGTTCTGTCAAAGACATCTGCTGGGGAGGATTCGGAGAATTACTGGATTTTTTCACCGTAGTGCCATCGGCAGTCGTGTACTTGAGCAGAAACAGAAGCTCCTCGACCTGCCACCTCACAAGCTGAAGTCAGACGTCGCTACCAGGTGGACTAGCGCGTTCGATATGATGGACAGATTCCTCGAGCAACAACCAGCCATTTGTGCTGCTCTCCTCTCTCCTGAGGTGAGAAAAGGTGGAACTGACATCTGTCAGTAATGCAGAGGAAATGGCTATGGCCCTGAAGCCATTAAAGGAGGCAACGAACATCATGAGTGAGGATGGCACACCGACATTGTCCAGGGTTACTCCATTGCACGCACAGCTACTCCAAGACACAGAAATAAGCTTCAGTGGTGAAACGCCAATTGTCCGAGAAATCAAACAGGCCGTTCACGAAGACCTGTCCAAGAGATACTGCACTGTGATGGAGAAGAATATGCTGTACACAGCTTCTACTTTGGACACAAGATTTAAAGCCCTACCATTTCTCTCCCAAGATGAGCAGCGGGACATACACTCCAAAGTGATACCTGAAGCTGCAGCACTTGAGGTAATTATTTCAATCCTTAACAATAAAAGGTCTGAAAAAATAAGTTGCACTATATCACAATTATGTGTTTACATATATCATTATCTTATAATACAGATTTCATAAGCATAATCATACGTGAGAGAGAGAGAGATGAATGTTACATGTGGCATATTCAGTTATACAAGGGATAATAATAACACTGAACTTGGAATTCAAACATGAGGCTTATTTGTTGATTGCGTTTTCTGTTACGGTTTTTCACTGCAACAGGAAGAGAGACCTAAGGGGCATGCTAAGGAGCCTGGTGCCCCAGATAAAGGCCTAGACGATCAACACCCTCCTGTTCCCAAAAGAAGGAGCACTTCACTGGTGAACCTATTAGGCAAGACATTCACTGATTCCAGGGCAGGCTAAATCTGCCAACACCAGAGCTGAGGAGGAGATGAAGTATCTGGAATCCCCCACTATCACTCAAAGTCGACCCCCTCATCTGATGGAGGAACCACGAGACTGTCTTTCCCCTCCTGGCTAAACCAACAAAGCGCTATCTATGCATCCCTGGTACTAGTGTTGCATTCAGAGAGAGTGTTCTCCACTGCTGGGGACATCACAGCGGAGCATGCTCAGTCCTGAATGTTAGACCAACTTCTGTTTCTGCAGAAGAATCTAAAGGTTCCAGCCAGTGGTGGACTATGAACTGGTCAGACACACACACACACACACACACACACACACACACACACACACACACACACACACACACCTGAATGTTGATCCATGCTGTGATTCTAAAATATCTCAAATATCTGTTGAATGTTGAATGGACTGTATTTGCTACAGATTGGAAAAGAGGAGGCATGATTTTAGGAGTTCAATGTGCCCATCAGTTCACATTTCAACAGGCAGTCTAGTAGTTAATGTACTACCTGAGCCAAATGTAGCTGCAATTTTTATTTGTTTTTGGAGTACAGCACTTTACAGCTAAATGTAAACGCTCTTATTTTATACAAAATATTCGTTTTACTTTAACTTGAAAAGAAGTTATTTGAAGTTTGGCAGTTTATAGATGCAAAATTTTTTTGTATGAAGACCGTTTACTAGTTACCTCGGGCCTGCCATTACTATGATGAGATGGCTGAATGCAAAGGTTTTTCATTTTTGTATGAAGACAGTTATACCAATTACCTCAGGCCTGCCATTTCTATCTGAAGACAAATGTTTTTAGTTTTGTATGAAGACAGTTTACCAGTTACCTAAGGGCTGCCATTCTTATGAGTTGGTTGAATGAAAACAATAAATCCCACTCAAGGTTGGCATTGAGTATTATTAACCTACATTTGATCCATTGTGTTTTTTCTCTTAATTGTCTGTCTACTGCCATCATATGGGAAAGTAACTCAGAACCGCAGACTTGAATCAAATTTATTTGTGCTCTGGATAGTGAATCGATTTTTAATCGAGAATCGTTTTTGAATCGAAAATCAATTTTGAATCGAATCTTGAGCCAAAAAAAATCGATATCAAATCGAATCGTCACATTTTCTGAATCGTGCACCTCTAATGTAATCCTTTACTTTGACACTGACAAAGTCACGCCACAATTAGTTCAAACAGCTTAGCTGCATAAGCTTACCAACAACACGCTCATCTAACCTAACTAAAACATTGCATTGTCACTGCTGTTTTTTTTAATTAACGCTAAATAAAATGACACAAGTTTTCAATGTTAGCTGTGCACCGTTATCAAGGCAAGCAAGCTAGCTAGCTAGCTGGCTACCTAAAGGGAACTTCAGGACTGCTGATGTCCAAGTTGTACCTAGCTAGCTAGCTGCATTAAACGCAATGATATAAAACTTTTTGCATGATGTATATTCAGAAGAATATAATCGTTTCTAAAGTCCATGCACATTAACAAAATAAGAGGTAGTCTCAGTTATAGACAGAACTTGAGAATCGTAGCCAATTATACTTTAATTCCCCACCTGCATCTTTACTTTTCTGCAGTCAGTGGCTGTTCAGCCTCAATGTGCAAACTTTCATTTCTCTAGCACTCAATATGACATTCAATTAATTTAATTCTTAAAAAATGTTTAAGAAGGAGCCGTCTTTCGTATTTTCATGGCATCTTAATGATTATCAAACAGCATAACTCACCTCAACGTCTGTATTTTACAGTTTGGACTCATCAGTAAAGCACAGAGCTGCTCCACTCCTGAATCTCCCAGGTTATTGTTCCTGAGGTCCAGCTCTCTCAGGGATGAGGTGACTGACTGTAGGGCTGAGATCACAGTTTCACAGGACTTCTCATTCAGATTACAGCCACTGAGTCTGTAGAGAAGAGAAAAAAGACTTCAGTTTGGGACCAAGTACTTTGACATAACAGTAAAACAGTTAGTATGACTGGAGCTGGTGCACATATTATAATACAGATAAAGGAGCAGATTTAAAGACATTATTAAATAGGTATCATTGTGTTATATTTCCTCTAGTAGTGGTCTGCTATAAACACATGCATTTTTAATGCTTCTGCAATCTGCAGTGAGTGACAGACATTGTTCTGTGCTGGTATTTATGAGCTGTCTGGGCCAAAGCTGTTCTCATCTTCACACAGGAAGTTCAGAAGAGCCACATGAGGCCGTAGAGCCACAGATTGGAGATCCTAATATACACTAACCAACACCTCCACAGCAGGTATTGATGTTTGCTGGAGGAGGAGTGCTAATGCAACTGAAACCAGACACACAGATTATAGTCACTACTGGATTACCTACAAACTGAAATCAATCACACACAGAATTTTATCCAGGATCGGCATTAAGGATCGTTGCTATAAGAGACACCTTCCTCCAGGTGAGATGTTAAACCCAGGTCTTGCCTCACTGTAGAAGGTTAAAGGTCCCACAGCACGTTTGGTAAAGAGTAGAAGTGATTCTGACTCAGTCTGGCTATTTAAACAATCCCAGACTGACTGGCTGAATAAATCCCTCCCTCTGCACAGCAGTAGGTGAGAGGAAGAGTGGGAGATTGCTCTTCTCAGACACGATCCCTGCCTGTACTGGTCCCTCAGTGAACTCCCCTCAGAGGTTGTATACTGAACATTTTGGTCCAGTTTCCCACCTGTAGAGTAGCCTACATTATCCTGTCGCAGTGGTGTTTGTAGGCTAGTCACTTCACAGCGATGTCTCACGAGGCTATTAGAAAATATGATAAAAGCTTCTTTGGCACTTGCATTGATTCAGACAAGGGTTTCTGTTAGCCAGTAATTTCCGTTTTTTCGCCTGGTAAAGTTTATTAAAAAAAAAAGATAAATTAAAAACTTGCTGGTCAAAATGTCCAAAAATAATGCTCATACAAAACGTAGCTATAAGAAAGGCTATTTATCTATTCAGCTATAACAATTGCTTTTTTTATGAGTTCAGTGAGCTGTAGCCTGACTGGGCTACACTGGCTAAAATTGCCTGTGTTCTGCCCGTGTCAAGCGTGCCAGCAGAGAGGGGCTTTTCTCTGCAGAATCGAATTAAGACAGTGCTGCGAAGTCGTCTGGAGGAGGAGAAAGTGCACACTGCAAGCTGCAAAGACATACTGGACACGTTATGATTTCAAGTCGGTAGCAGAGGACTTTGCCGCAGTAAAAAAAAGGAGAAAATAAAATGTTACCTGGTAGCCTATAGACTACATTTGATGCCATGTAGGCCTAGCCTTTTTTTTAAAACAGGCTACAGATGTTACAGGTTCCAAATGTTTCGTAGGCTAATAGCCTACATTTTAGCAGCTAATGTTGAGGTTTTGCTCAACTGTTATGTTCGTTTTGCTCAATCGTTACTGTTCATTAAATAGTCAAACTGATTCTTTCATCAACCTAGGTGTACATTATATTTGCGTTTGTAACATAGACTGTTATTGAAACGTGACCAGTAAGTTTCAAATTTTCACTTATGCGTGCAGACTGTAATTCATTTATTTCATCTTCAGTCTGTTGTAGGTATGTGCGGTAGCTACAGTAACTTGTAATTCTCAAGTATTATTCTAACAAAAGCCTCATTATTTACCAAGCCCTTTACAACAGTTCAATTTGATGACCTCTTTGGGCAGTAGGCCTACGTTCATCTGCATCAATTCAACCATAAGTAGCCCACGTGTGTGTTCATCTGCTGCAAGACGAAAAGAACTCATGAAATTTAAAGATTCAGTCCGCGATTCTGACAACCCGAATCGTGACAACATGTGGTAAACACATTTATGAAACGTTTTTTAACACGTCGGTATTCTGTCTAAAATCACACTGCATAAGCACCACTGTTAAACGTTAGAAATATGTTTCAGATACGTTTATTATTTAACATTGTGTTTAACACTTATTTAGAACGTGTCAGTTGTGTTGGTTATTTGGCTTCCATGGTTGGTGTAAATTGACACCAAATCAACACCTTTGTTAACCCTCTATGGGACCTATTTTATTAACTGAAAAAATCAAATACCTTTAATTTTAAGTGTATTTAGGCATAAAATAAAATAAATTCCATGTGCTCACATTCCCAAAATGACCTTTGACCTTTTTTTTGGGGTGCCGTCATTTATAAATGACTACGTCCCCTTAGGGTATATATTTTTTCATGATTTCCCAATGTAAAAAACAATTCATTAATGAACAACGGCATAATTATCTATGAACATATTTTATTAAGAAATCAATTCATTCATTTTATTTCAGGATCTTTCTGACAAAACAAAAATGACAAAGATAGAAGTCTGTGAATTATTAATTTTGTATATATACAATGATAATTCATGTAATGAAACATAGGCTGAATCTCCTCACTGGATGTTAGAAATGTCCCCTGCTGATATGCATCCATCTGTCACTCATGAAACTCAACCAGGCAGTTCTTTTTTTGGTGTGAAGCACAGGTGTACATCACATTTCCTGCACTTCACTCGTGTTTGGCCGGTGCAGTTGCCATTTTTACACATTTTTACAATTTCAGTGTAGTAAGGCCAGTGGACAATGCCATCCTTCCTGATCTCTGGATGTGGGAGTGACTCTCTCTTCTTTTTTGCTGCTTTGGGAGAGATTCTTCATGGCTTGGCTTTTGAGCAGAGAACATCTGCAATGGCTGCCTTGAACTCTCTAAGGCTGAGTTCCCCTTTGTGTGATTTACCACATGTCTCACTATCTCTGCAGTACAGTAGCCGTGCATTTACACAAATCATGTCCATAACATGGAAAAAGATGCGAATGTACCACTTGCGTGACCTGATCTTTGTACGACAGAGTGCAGTTAGTGAGTCCATCAGATCAACGCGCTGTCTTCCTGATGCTCATTATTATTGTCTTCCACTCTTACAAACTACCTCGTCCTCATCGCTGCTACTCTCACTGTCCTCACTGCCCTCAGGAATAAGCATAGCTTTGCCTTTCGCCGTAAAACTTACAAACATCAATCTAAGAAAGATATGTGTGCAAATTGTCCGATCCTCTATATCACAACAATAGAAGAATAGATGGAGTCGGTATGGAAATTTCTATCCCTTAGTAGGACTTTTTCAGTTATACATGACATGGAGTTTTTAAAGATTAATTTTTCGAAATCTTCACATGAAATGACGAAAAGTGTTAGAAAACACTTTGGGCTATATAGTAATATTTTATTGATAAATGATTTTTATATATTTTACTGTTTAAAATGGACTTGCCATCGTGCTACTCATGCATGTGACGCAACATGTGCTCTTGTCTCCTTCACTTCCTTGTAGCAACAAATGTTATCGGTTAGAGGGGATGTCATGTGACACATTTTTGGGATAATGTCATTGATTATGTCATTAAGAGTTTATATTATTTTTTTTTAGCAGTTTTCCTTAGTGTCATTTATAAATGACAAAGTCCCATAGAGGGTAAACGTTGGAATTGGTGTCAGACGCGTTCATTTTTAAATGTTGTGTTTACAGGGATGCAAACAGGTAAGGGGTAAAAAAGGGGAGAACATTGCCAATATTGGATAGAGAAAACCTGCCACAACTAGGGGGGTCCAGGGACATGCTCCCCCGGGAGAAAATTTTGAAAGATATTCGCTTTACATCCTCATTTCTAGTTATTACAAGTATATTTGCAGCTGCCTGAAAACTAATTCTAACAGCCATTATGGGGTAAAACAACCCTACATAAAACATATAAAAGGAATCAATAGATGTGGGAGCTGAATACATCAACAAGACAAAAACAAGATGACAAGAAAAAAAAGTATGTTGGAAATCAGCTTCTTTATTCACTCTATTCACTCTTCCACAGGCATGTAATTGGTAAAATTCATTAAAAGAATAAAAATAAAATAAAAATAATAGGCTTAACAGCCAAAGTGGAGAGCGAGAAGAGTTAGTTTATAAGTGTTCAGACAGGTCTTAACCATCTGTTTATTGGTAATATTTTTATGACTTGAGCTATATTTTTCCTCAAATAAGCCATAAACATAGCTAGGTTGTCAATTTCAACCCAGTCATAAAAGCAAACTGGCTAGCTAACTCAAAGGTGTTGTGGGAAAGATTTGTAGCAACCCTAACAAAGTAGAATAGTTTTCCTCATTGAATTAATAACATGCATTGGTGTCGTGAACATGTCTCTGTGTCTATTTCCTCAACCCTCCCTTAAAGGATGAAACCAGCAGAAATATAGGAGTCAGGTTCCTGTCTGTCCAGGCACCCCATTGTTCCAGACCAAGGAAACACACCATATGGGTGGCCAGATAGGATAGACCAAGCAAAAGTGCTGACAGACCCGTAGAATGCCAACATCAGCAAAAAAAAAAACAGAACAATGGTCTAGATGACATGTTTTTGACAAAGGTGACCTATGTATACAGGATGTGTTGGGTATAAGAAGGGTTCTCAGTCTCAGGGAAGATGGACTTGTTGCTTGGCACTGTTTGTGTATGTAACTTGTCCCCGGCGTCGTGAATAAAGACTGCAGTGAACCACCTACTTGCCTGCATCGAGTTTTTGACCACAGTGTCAACCTATACAGTTTGTCCGTATAAAATACCGGGTTTGCACACATGCACTGCGAGATATGGGAAATGTAGTGTAATACAGGTTTTCCCCAAAAAGAGAGAAAAAAAACAAAAATAATAGAAATTAGCAACCTGTAAATAGTAAATTATGCTGTAATACAAATTAACAGGCTGTAAATCATCTGAAAACGGTGACCGGATGATGCAAATAGCAAGCTAGCTCACATGCACAGTGGTTCTGTGGCATGTCTGATTTGTTTATTGCGTAGCTAGCTAGCTAAGTAGTAATCCTGCTGAATTTTATTAAACGTTGTAGGGCAAAACGTTTCGTCATAGCTGGAGGGCTCAGGTAGAAAAGTTTGGCAAGCTAGACTCCACAGTCATCAAGGTTAGCAGTTTCTTCCGCGGATAGCTAGCATTAATGATGTAGCCTACTAGTAATGATTCAAAAAATGAGTGGGAGAATACACCATTGAATAATATTATAATAGGCAATATTATCATTTAGGGTTTTATCCTTTCAATTATTTTAAAATGTAATTGGTTTGGTGCCTATGCAGCTTAGTGTTTGATGAAGACGGTGATGTGGGATAAACGTAAGTCTCGTGTGACGCATTCAAACTTCAAAGGGCATTCCAAACACAATTTCTACCATTGCCTTCTGAGATACCTTACAGGTTAAGATGCTGCCTATGAAGGCAACTGCCTACGAAGGCAGTAACTGCCAAGTCACCTGCCTTCCGAATGGAACGCACAGGCGTTTTTGGGGTTTTTTTGCCTTCTGTGATTGGCTAAGAATATCACGGTCATAGCCAATCAGAGGCAGAGTAGGGGAGGGTCTTCGCGGAATGTGGGTGGGAAAAAATGTAGTCCACAGAGAAGTTAAACAAGTGTTTCTGAACTTCTGCTGTTGTCAGTCACCCGACCGACCCCCAAAAAAAAAAATTCTCCTCAGATCTGCACAAATCACACAGGTGACCTATTTCGATCACAAAATGGCAAATTTTGCCGAAAGGTGAGGAGTTTGCATCTTTGGTTTAACACCCAGTTAGAACGTTTAAGAAACGTTTCTTATTGGGTTCCTTCCATTGGTGTGAATAAACACATTTGGTGGACGCAGTTTACATGTCGCTTTTGTTGAACACCAAAATGCAACCCAAATAAAACATTGGTTTTGGTTCAAATAACGTGTTTTGTAACTTGGGTTTTAGCTTTCCATTTGAAAATCGTGGACATAGGGCCCCGGGAGGTGTGTTAGGCAGGGGAGGCTTAATGCGCCCCTGCAAACAATTACCTCTCTCTGCGAATCCGTCATCACCACTGCACTCCTACACAATGTGTCCAGGATATTTCAAATGACTGCAGCACAACTGCATCACTGCCTTTTTATTTTCACCCAAAGCTAGAATTTTGTTAGATGGACCATTTGGGTCACCACTCAACCCAGCTGTGTCTCTGTGCCATTGCTAGCAGTTAGAGATTTGGTAATGCAGATCCTCATGTTCCTTTATGATAGTGCAGATGCTGATCTTGTCACTATGATGCCGACAGTAGCAGCGATAGCACAGTTGTACCAATAATCAGAACAACGCATATCCTCTCATTAATTATTTCTTTATTCCTGCATGAAATGATTCACTGATAAAGATCATAACCATTACTGCTTACCTCAAACTCTGTACATCACACACTGGTCTCCTCAGTCCAGCACAGAGCAGCTTCACTGCTGATTCTCCCAGCTTATTGTTGCTGAAGTCCAGCTCTCTCAGCTGGGAGTTTGCTGCCTGGTGGAGAGCTGAGGCCACGAGATTACAGGACTTGTCATTGAAACGACACTGATCCATTCTAAAAAGGGAGAAGAGGCTCTTCTTAAAACATGATGAGGTCTCTGAATGACAAATGGACCCCAATAAAGACACCAAATGCACACTTTCTGCATTGAGACCCTACAGTTATTCAGCACAAAGGGGCACATTCATACTCATCAAACCGCACTGTGAGAGTTTTGGCCTGAGAAGTAATCTATCTTTACAATAAAGCTCAAAGGGCCTAATTCAGACCACTGAGTTTTATACCTGCTCCTTTTCTCTTCCTGCAAAGAGAGACCTGGAATAGCCAACCACGACTTGGGACATACAAAGTTACATTCTAAGTACATACTATTTCCTGTCTGACCTATGTATATTATCTGACTACATTAGTTTACAGACATTGAATTCTCAAGCTTTTAATATTCCAAGGCAGACTGCATCTAAGACTTTACAGGTATAATCAATTTCATTTTGATTTGTATAGTGCAGCTAAAGATGGTTGCCATTATTCCTGTAACCAGAAAAGTCAAGATTCTCCATGATAACTGTTTAAAATTCTTAGCTGAATGTCTGTATCTCTTTAACAAAATGAAATGTTATTATAATCACCATAGCTTTCAGAGGGAATACTTTTTTAGCTTGTCCCATTACTTGTGTCTGATAGCCTGCATCAACACTTCTACCTTTTTCACACATTATAGTAAACTACAGTTAAGAGTGTTTTTACACTGTCCTCCACATGTTATTCTAGGCCAGGAAACTATCCCTTTCAAATTCAGCTCTCATGACCATATAAAACCTGTTCAGTCTCCTGGTGTGGAGGGCCATTGCTGTTCATGATGGACGGTTGGTTATAATGATGGTTGTGCACTAGGGATGGGGCAATACACTCAACTCACGATACGATGCACCTCTCGATGCAGGGGTTCACGATACGATACAGTCATGATACGATATCATAAAAAAAAGAAGATGAAAAAGTTAGCCTGAGTAAACAATAACTATTTATTACTTTCCTTAAAACAAAATATACAAAAAAAAGTTTGGGACATTTTAACAGTGGCTTATTTCAATGCATGGTAAGTTTGGCTGGACACTTAAACATTGTAGGATGTGGCTAGGATATGGACATGTTAGAAAAAAAAAAATCAGCAGTTGAACAAACAAGCACACTGCTTTCCTATTTCCATCTCTAGCCTCTCTCTCTCTAGGTCGTCTAGCCTGGCCTACGATATGGACATGTTTTTTTTTTTTTTTTTTTTTTAAAAATCAACATATCAACATTTTCTGGTAGTATCTGTGGTGATCTTTGAGCGCTAACAATGTCTCCTGCTGTGGAAAAGACACGCTCACTAGGGACTGAGGTTGCTGGAATACAAAGGGATGCTTTGGCTAGAGGGGCAAGTGTAGGGTAAGCATATGCGTTCTCTTTCCACCACTTCAGTGGACTGCTGTTGAGTGGGATAGGGGTCCCACCCCTGTATGAGAGTATCTCCCTTTCAATCCCAATGTTGGACTGCACTGGCTCAACAGCAGTGTAGGACTCTCCAAGGAGAGAACACTTGATATGGGGCTGGAGACCACTTTCACTCACTGCGATGTCCATATTACGCGCGTTGTCTGTGACAACAGCAATGGTGTTATTTGCTCTTTCCAAGTCCCACTCTACAACAGCCGCTTTCAAGACTTCGGCTATGTTTGCTCCGGTATGCGACTCGCATAGCTGGCGAGTTTGCAGAACGAAACTTTCCATCTCCCAATTGTCGTTGATGATGTGCACTGTAATTGTTATGTAGCTTTGCGTGGTACAGGACGTCCAACCGTCAGTGGTGAGGGAGATGCAGTCGGCTTTCTTCAGAGAAGTAGAGATCGGGAATGACAGTGCGTGAAAAGTGTGCACGGGATGGAATATTATATTTGGGCTCCAGTGTGTTGATCATTTTTTGAAATCCTTTGTTCTCGACAATTGAAAAAGGCCTCAGGTCGTGAGCCATATATTGGCCAATACTTTTAGTTATCTCTCTTGAAAGAACAATGTCAGAGGACCACAATAAAAAGAAACAATTTGAAAATTTATGGAGCCTAATTTATGATGCACTATAGCTAGACCAAAACAGAACCCATCCCTTTTTTTTTTTTCTGTTTTCTGTTGTGTGAGTGTAGGTATCCGAGAGGAGCGCGTGTGTGGGTGGTGGGTGGTGGGGGATACTATGATGGGATGTGAGGATGTGTGTGTACATGTACGTGTTGGGGGTGGGGGTGGGATATGGGTTTATGTTGTGTCGGAGGATGTGTGTGTGGGGGGCTGGGTAGGGGGTTGATGTGAGGGTTGTTGGAATGGGGTAGGGTAATGCTGGGGAGGGGTAGTGGAATGTCAGGTGTTTACTTCAGCAATAATAGAAATATGAAATGCACAAGACACATGGGGGATGCCTGATTTGCTTATATTGTGAATTCTATGTTTTTTTTTTTCTTCTTCTTCTTTGTTTTATGTTTTATTCTTATGCATTCCCCCTCTGTAACCCAGATCTGATCTGGATTGTACTGAATTTGCTAACATTCACTACCCAATAAAAAAATAATAATAATAAAAAAAAGTTATCTCTCTTGCCCGCACACTTGACGGAGGTAGAGTTGGTCCAAATGATTGTTTAAGTGTTGTCTGTCCTTTAGGTAGGCTCTGTGCTGGCTTCTGTTTTATATCTTTGTGGTGGCGATGAAGATGGTGATTCATATTGGTGGTGTTGGACGTGGTGTACGGGAGTATGGCTTTGCATAACTTACACACAGTGCAAGTCTTGTCAACGACTCTATTGCCGTCTTCTATTACCACTGGAAACCCAAAGAACTGCCAGACAAATGATTTGAATCCAGGTGGAGCATCCTCAATTTCTATCTCCGTGTCATGGTGACTGTAAATAAACTTAGCCGGTCGAATAGAGCGCTTTGATTCAGTGTGGTGTGCTAGGGTTATCTGGGAAATTTTGCACAGGCAATAAATTGGTGATTGCGCCCTCTATTGTACAAATGGTGAAGTGTAGCTAATGGAAAATAAAATGCAGTTTATTTTGTGATACATTTTTCAGCAACATAATGCATTTCGTCGTGTTTTTGTATCGCGAAATTTCGCCCCACGATATTTCGTCCCATGCTTATTGTGCACTAAACAGAAATACACATTTTAAAATTTTAATGTGCATTTTAATATGCTGTTCCACAGGATTCCATGGGTATGCCTTTTGTTTATATAGACACTTTGTATGAATCTATTGATAACAGAGCTAACAGACTGAGAGAATGTCAATGTCAAATAAGTAAGTAAATCAGTGAAGAAGAAATGCAGTATGCTGTTGATGTTGCTAAAAATCCTGCCCAAATAAAAATGAGAGGATGAAAAACATGATTGATGAGTAAATTCTCACCTCAGAGTGGGTACATTGCTCAGTCCAGCACAGAGCAGCTCCACTCCTGAACCTCCCATCTGACAGAAGCTCAGATCCAGAGTCTGAAGTTTACAGTTTGGACTCATCAGTGCATCACAGAGCAGCTTCCCTCCTGATTCTCCCAGCTTATTCTTGCTGAGGTCCAGCTCTCTCAGGGGTGAGGTGGCTGACTGGAGAGCTGAGGCCACAATTTCGAAGGACTTATTTGTAAAGTTGCAGTCACTGAGTCTGAAAAGAAAAAAGCACAAAAACATCTCCACGTCTGGGAGAAAAGTAATCACCTGATTGTGTACATTTCAATGGGAAAACCCTGAAAAGCTTTTACAGATTTAATGATTTTTTTATTGAAGCACATTGTAGCGAAGGACAAGAGCAGTCACCCCACCCGGCCTCGAACGCGGGTCTACGGGGTACCAAACATGCGACTTTGACCACGACACCAAATGTGCAGCAGGTGGGAGCCAAACTCCAGGAGGCTGGCCTGACTGTCAACCCACAGAAATGTAACTTTGCCCGCAAGGAAATCGAATATCTGGGATATGTTCTGGGTAATGGACAGATCCGGCCGCAGGTGGGGAAGGTGGAAGCCATCCGTGCCTGCCCTATTCCAACAACAAAGAGGCAGGTGAGGTCCTTCCTTGGCCTTGTGGGCTGGTATAGGCGGTTTGTCCCTGAGTTTGCTGATAGGGCAGCAGCTCTGACTGAGCTGACTAAAAAGTCCCGGGGCAATAGGGTGAAATGGACTCAAGAATGTGAGAGGGCGTTTCAGGACCTTAAAGACGCTTTGTGCAGGGAGCCTTTACTGTGGAGCCCAGACTTTGATCAGCCATTCACGGTCCAGACTGATGCCTCAGGGGTTGGTCTTGGGGCTGTGCTTTTGCAAGGGGATCCAGGTGCCTACCAGCCAGTCACCTACATCAGTAGAAAACTCTTCCCCAGGGACACCAGGTATTCCACAATAGAGAAGGAGTACTTGGTGATAAAATGGGCACTGGACTCCCTAAAGTACTATTTATTGGGCAGAGAGTTTATTCTTGAGACAGACCATAGAGCACTGCAATGGATGGACAAGATGCGGGAGACGAATGCTTGCATCACAAGATGGTATTTGTCCATCCAGCCATATCGGTTCAAGATACAGTACCAAAGTGGTGCCACTAATAAGATGATTTTCTCTCTCGCCTCCCTGAGTGCGAGCAACCAGAGGGGCTGGGAAATGTGACGGAGAACTAATTGTGTTTTATAACTCTCCATCCCAAAGTGCTGCGTCCATCTCGCTACGAGGAAGCAAGGGAAAACGCGCGCCATGTAAAATGGAACTGAGATATGGTAAATTCATTAAACCATGTTTGACTTTGGGTTCATTGTTAGTTGGTTAATCTTGCGGGGTACATTGTTATTTTTCCACCAGACTAAGCGGTAGAATGAGCTCCGGGGGGTTTGCATTAAACAAATAAAAGTTAAAATAATACTTTACATTTTTCCAAGGTACATTAGCGAACTGTATATATACATTTTAATGGGTACACACGTTGTTTTGTATTAACAGTGAGCTAGGTTTGGACTTTATACAGTATGTCATTTATCAAAATTACAGTATTAAAGAAATCCCGGTTGTACTCACTTGCGCGTCTGGTGGCATGCAAAAGAGCGCACCGCACTGACCATGGTGGTTTTATGCATTGTGGGAAGTGTAGTCCACGTTGGTGTAGAACGAGGGGGGAATTGGTTTCAATGTTTGTATAATTTCACTGTATTGGTAGCAGGGTAAATGTGTATGTTGAATTTATTGTTTCTGTATTTTCATGTTATGTGTGTTAGGGAGAGAATTGAGCTTTATATTGTTTCTCCTTACTTAATTGATGGTAACCTGAACAATAGTAGGGTCAAAGGGGGGTAAGCTTATTTAAGGCCTCCATCTGCATCAGAAAAAAAAAAACAAAAGGGCTAGGGTTGAGGTAAGACCTGGTTGAGGCCCACAGGTAGAAACATTTGGGGACTGATTGCCTGATGTTTCATGTTTTCTTTGCAGTCAACTACTGTTAGTTATTACTTTATTTTTGTTTTGTTTTTTTTTTAACTTTAATAAAATAATTAGTTCTGTTCACCCTATTTCTGTTGTCGGCTCCCCTGTTTGACTGCCTGCCATCCTCACACACATCAACAGAATTGTATTTGTTATCTTCATTTGATGCCATTGATTTTAATGACTTTTACAGCAGTGATCATCCCAGCACTGATTGTGGTGCTGTGTCTGTGGAAGTGTTGGTCCTCCTCCCAGGACTAAATCCTCCATCACTGCTACTGCGTCTGCCTGCAGTGCTGCTGCTGTGAGACTCTCCGCTACTCCTGAGGTTCCTGATAACCCAGCCACCTGCTGCTGCTGCTTCCATCCCCACAACCCAGCATTCCCGTCAGCGAGATCGCCACCACGCTCTCACAAGCTCGAATCGGCCTGTTGGTGTGGTGAGAGACACTCAAATCTCCTGCTCATCTCAGACTCCTAGGTCACAGCTCAGGCGCAACATTGCCAAGGAAACAGCAAGATGCTTCTCTGTGAGACTACGGTTGGTCAATAAAGTTGAGGCCAGGATAAACCTACTTTCCAAACCAGCCTACAACACCATTACCCATAACGGAAATTCACATCTCTATAATTGTCCAAAATATTTGTATTTGATTTCATATTTTGTGATTCTGCAATAATTTTAGCAGTGAAAGGATGAATTGAAGGAGATTTTAAACTTTCCTCTGTGGTAATCTGCCTCCATGGTATGTCTACATGCATTGAATCATATTTTAGCATACATGTTTTCTGAATAACCATAGTATATTACAATGGTGATACTCATGTTAATACTCACAGAGCCTTTCTGCAGCACCTCACAGCTGGAACCAGCCTCCTGTGCCCCTCGTCTGAGGTGTTGTATTTCCTCAGGTCAAACTCATCCAGTACCTTCTCTGACATCAGGAGCATATAGGCCAGGGCAGAGCAGTGCACAGGTGAGATCCATTTATTACTTCCTGAGCTCAGGTACTTTTGGACCTCCTTCATAAGTGAATCATCGTTCAGTTCAGCCAGACAGTGGAGCAGATTGATGCACCTCTCTGGGGATGAATCCTTCTTCTCCAAACTCTTTATGTACTGGACTGTTTTCTTGATGCTTTCTGAGTTACTTCCTGTCTGTGTCAGAATGCCTTTGAGAAGGTTCTGATTGGAATCCAGTGACAGGCCAAGAAGGAATCGCAGGAAAAGGTCCAGCTGCCCATTCTTATTCTCCAAGGCCTTCTGAACAGCACTCTTGTGTAAGTCATACAGTGACTGGCCAGTGAAAAAAAATCGACTTAAAAATCTTTTCCTTGTCATTATCATGTTGCTTGCATATGAGTGAAACATGTACAAAGCAGCCAGATACTCCTGGATGCTCAGATGCACAAAGCAGTACACTTTCTTCTGATACAGCACAGACTCTTCTCTAAAGATTTCTGTGCACACCCCAGAGTACACTGACGCTTCAGTGACATCAATGCCACACTTTCTCAGGTCCTCTTCATAGAACATGAGAGTGCTATTTTCCAGGTGTTCAAAAGCCAGCTGACCCAGTTTCAGGATCATGTCTTTATCCAGCGCCAGAAGCTTTTGTGGCTCTGTCTCATTTCTTCCCTGATACTTCTGATTCTTGATGTTGGACTGAATGAGCAGGAAGTGTGTGTACATTCCAGTCAGAGTTTTAGGGATTTCTCCACAGTCAGCTTCACCCAACAGTCGCTCCAGAACAGTTGAAGAAATGAAACAGAAGACTGGTATGTAACACATGATGTAGAGACTCCTGCATGACTTCATGTGAGAGATAATTCTGCTGGCCTGGTTCTCATCACTGAATCTCTTCCTGAAGTACTCCTCCTTCTGTGAGTCATTGAACCCTTGTATCTCTGTCAGCCGGTGGATGTATTTGGGAGGGATTCGATTGGCTGCTGCTGGCCGGGAGGTGATCCAGAGGAGAGCAGAGGGAAGCAGATTCCCCTTAATGAGGTTTGTCAGCAGCACATCCACTGAGGATGTCTCTGTTACATCAGTCAAAATCTTGGCATGTTGGAAATTTAAGGGAAATCTGCTTTCATCCAGACCATCAAAGATGAACAAAACTTTGCCAACATCAGACTCAATGTTTTCAGTCTCTTTAGTTTCAGGGTGGAAGACATGCAGAAGTCCGAGCAGACTGTATTGTTCATCATTAATCAAGTTCAGCTCCCGAAAAGGAAGAACAAACATAAAATGAATATCCTGATTGGCTTGTCCTTCTGCCCAGTCGAGAATGAACTTCTGCACAGAGACTGTTTTTCCAATGCCAGCAATCCCCTTCGTGAGCACAGTTCTGATGGGTTTCTCTTGTCCAGGTAAGAGCTTAAAGATGTCATTGCAGTTGATTGTAGTGTCTTGTGTGGTCTGTGTCCTGGATGCTGTCTCAATCTGCCACACCTCGTGTTCATTATTGACTGCCTCACTGTCCCCCTCTATGATGGAGAGCTCTGTGTAAATATTGTTGAGGAGGGTGTATTTTCCTGACTTTGCAACCCCTTCATATATGAGCTCAAACCTCTTCTTCAGACTAGATTTCAGTTTCTCTTGGACTCTTTGTTCACATTTCTCTGTAAAAATGGAGACATTTTCAAAACAGACTGTTACTGAAGGGTAGAGTATTATGGGGCATTTAGCAGCAGCAGTGTGTCTGTAGGCTGTGGTATTAAACAGCAGCAGTGTGTCAGAAGGCTGTGGTATTAAACAGCAGCAGTGTGTCTGTAGGCTGTGGTATTAAACAGCAGCAGTGTGTCAGTAGGCTGTGGTATTAAACAGCAGCAGTGTGTCTGTAGGCTGTGGTATTAAACAGCAGCAGTGTGTCAGTAGATAATGATGGTGTGGGTGAGACAAATTGGTTATGTTTTCCAAGAGATGACCGTACCCATATCAACCTTTTTGATTTGTAAGAAAAAGACAGTGAAAAACATCTTACTACATTTTGCTTCCAGGCCTTGATCATTGGAACACAGGGGTGAAGCATCTGCAACCATGGACTGCAGAGAAATAAAGACACCAGTTAAACCAGAGCATAAGAACATATGATGAAAAAGATTACATGATAACTAAGAAATAACTGTAGACAACACAATTCAGAATATTAGCTGGACAAACATGAAAGATTTTTTCAGTGAGGTCAGATGAATGAAGAAAGGAATGAGTATAAAAGAGTATGAAAGAGTGAGTATGTGACACAGACAAGTGAATGGCTTTACACTGGACAGACAGATTCAGATGAATAAGGGGTTAAAGGACAGACAATCCAGCCAGTTGGTGAATAAGGGTATTACATAGTCAAATGAATGAGTGAAACCAGGACAGATTCAGGTGAATGAGTGACTCCGGGTGCAGACAGATACAGGTCAATGAGTGAGTCCAGGTACACACAGATTCAGGTGAATGAGTGACTCCGGGTGCAGACAGATACAGGTCAATGAGTGAGTCCAGTTACACACAGATTCAGGTGAATGAGTGACTCCAGGTACAGACAGATTCAGGTGAATGAGTGAGTCCTTTACCTGCTGGCAGAGTCTCTGCTGGCTCATCTGCTCACACACTGCAGAGCTGGACTGGAGCTCTGACAGCTCACTGCAGACACAGGAACACACATTTAATCAGTGCCAGAGGAGTTTAAAGGAGAAACAAGCTCAAAATATTATTCTGATTAAACACCTTAATCAATCTTCAGTCAGCAGAATGATCAAAGGATGAGCATCTTGATTACACACCAGAATCATAAAGCTCCATCATTTCCAAGGAGCATTTTCCCAGGTGATATGAACAAGTTTTGTGTCATAAAGTGTTCACTGACCTTCTACAGGTAATTAGGCTTTAAGGTCAAATATAGAAGAATAGAAAAATCATGTTCTTTTTGTTTCACTGTGTTCCCTCGCAGAAATTTCGGCATTTCTTAAATGTGTTTTACTGTATATATTTCAGTGGCTGCTGGTGAGCTGGAAACAGGGGAGGCTGAAACATTATCTTTAAATCTATTATTACTTTCAACCTGTTCCCCTTTATCCTCCTCGATTAACAATAAAACAAATAATTCACAGAATAATTGACACCAATTGCGTAAACAGAGTA
Organism: Megalops atlanticus; assembly: GCA_019176425.1. NCBI lineage: Eukaryota > Metazoa > Chordata > Actinopteri > Elopiformes > Megalopidae > Megalops > Megalops atlanticus. The sequence goes on from CM032875.1 coordinate 6,080,300, forward strand.
AATGATTATGCTCGCGAAACAGTGCAGATTGTCTGTAGTTTGTGTGCTTGCGAAAGCTACAACGTGAGATTGTTAACAAGGATGGCATTTATCGATTTAAATTACATTAAATGCTCATGACACATCACAGCTTTTGTGAGGTCTGAGCTCTAAACGTTATTGTTCATTGCACTCAACCTAACCTAAAAGTTTATTCTCAGTAATTTAAATCGATCTAACTAAATTTAGCTCCATTTTGTAATTTGAATTTTGTAATGCAAGAAAGCTATAATGTGAAACATTTAAGAGAAAGCTTTGGGATTACTTGCCACTTAATTATTCAAATTGCCATCCTTGTTAATTAAATAATCTCATGCTGTAGCTTTCGCAATAGCCCACAAACTACAGACAATCTGCGGTGTTTCACAAGCATAATCATTTATTCTAATTACACGATTGGTGTCGATTATTCTGTGAATTATTTGTTTTATTGTAAATCACAATGGTTCGACATAAACAATCACAATGATTCCAAATGCATACTGATGGTGAAGGACTGCACCTGCGTTGTGAACTGCATCATGCTTGTTTCCTCCTTATTTTTTCTGGGCATGCATGCGGTGACATTATATATGTCAATGAAAATGCTTTAAATTGAAGCAAAAGTTTGAACAACCCCTACAACCTTTTGACGTTAAAGAAATAATGTTACAAAAGGTCCGGATGAAACAACTTTTGAAATACCTTTCACATCCTTTTCCACCTTACCAATAAATTTGTGAATCTGTTTGTAAATGCCGAGTCGAACACAAAATTGTAGCAGTGTTGTAGCTGTTTTAGCTTTTACTACAAACAAACACTGATTTCCAGTAACTTTGCAAAAGGCGAAAGTCAAACTTGTACACAACACTGTGATATTGTGATTACCACAATGTTCAGCTATACAGCAATAAGGCTGTGTTTGTGTTGCCTCTCACCTTGGCTAATTTAAATGAAGTCAGCAAGGGCCCAACCATTTGTGTCATGTTGTTTCAAAGTACAGACTAATTTTCAATGCCTCAGTGTTGCATGGTTTCAAAAGTATTTTCAAAGCAGGACTGCAAATATGTCATGTAAAATTATATATAATTACTTTTACGCATGTAATTTAAATCTTTTGAAGAACTGGGCCAATATAGCATGGCACTTTATAGCAGTGGTACCATTATATTTGGAGACGTACAGTCCCTCTGTCATGTATGTTACATTTCACAGCCTTGTATAACGCCAAAGAAAAGTTCGGATAGAGCAACAATACATTGAACCACCTTCCCCAACCTTTTCCACTTTGCCAACAAGTTTGCGAGTATTTTTGTGAATGGTGTGTCCAGCACGAAATTGTGGCAGTGCTGTAGCAGTTTTAGCTTTTGTTGCAACCAAACACTGATCTTCTGTAACTCTGCAAAATTTACTGCAATAAAGTTATGTTTGTGTTGCCTCCCACATTTTTGTAACATCGGTTAAGCACAGAAATAAACACAACACAAGTACACAACATACAAAAAAGGTGTCATTTTAAACCATTCTGCAATAAGGTAGAAGGTCCATTACACAAACAATATACTCAGCATTCAGTTAATTAATAACAGAAATAAATTTGTTCCCGCAGGCAGGGGACTCCCACATTATTTCCAGCAAGGATCTCAACTCAGATATCAACAATACTATTCAACATATTGTGACGTGTTGGGGAAGTGGGCGGAGCACGACCAGCATAGCTCTGCGGCTACCAAATTTGCATTTGTACAAACTACAATGTTACCCATACTGTTTCTTTCAGTTAGTCCCTTCCCTTGTTCTGGTCTTGTGTGTGTTGCTAATAAACGGCCGGTTGGCTAAATTTACGGCAACTCTCAGCGTCGTTCTTCCAAGAACCCCGCAAACGTTACAATATTGTTGTAATGTGGGACTCTACATTCCAGAACTTTCCATAAGGGTTCAGTGATGGTTTAACCTGGTTGGGGGTGCATGGAAAAGGCGAGTTCATCCTGGCAATCATGAATGTGCATAACAGTGTGTATGGGGTGTTATCATCTGAGAATATGACAAAATCTTGGCAAAACTGTTTACACCATAGGGTGCACCTGGTCACCCAGCCTTGGCTGTTCTAACCTGCAGAGTAATTATCAGTCCCAATGACTCAAACAAAATAGCTGCCCATATCCTGACAGATCCACCCCCATATTTAACAGGAACAGGCAATAAGGGTTAAAGGCTTCCTTTGGCTTTCTCCAAATATGAATCCATCCAGATGTGGGGAAAAAGAGTAAAAGATTCATCAGATATTACTTTCTTTCTCTACTCAGAAGTCCAGGTTTTGTGCTCATTACACTAGGTTATCTGTTGTTGCATGCTAACATTCCTAATAATTAACTATTTGTTTTTTCTCTGAATTTTTGTTTGTTGGAAGAAGACATTACAGATGGAAAAAGTCTGACACTTACATTGTTGTTATTTCTGTCTTTACATTTCAAAAACCTGCAATTTCATATGGGTGTGTAGACTTTTTATATCCACTCTATCCTGTTGAAGGGACCCTATATCCCTGTTGTTCATCATTGACTTGTGACCACCGTTCCTATTTCCTGTAGCAGGTTTGCCTTGCTTAGCACATGCCGTCATGATGTTATGACACATAATATTGCCGTTTCTGTGACTGACGACACTTCAATAATCGGCAAAAACTATTTAAACAGTTTCAAAATCTGCTAAATCTCTCATATTGCCATAGAAATTCACATATTAAAGTGTTAATTTTAAAAAGTCATTATACCTTAAACATTAGGGTAATTAGTACTGACATTAATAAAAAACACATATAGAAGCTGTATACATAGAGGCCATATATACATATGCATGAATGTTTATGCATTTATACGTGTGTGAAAAAATGAAAATCACTGCATACTTAAAATTCCTTCAGAAAAAAATAAGAGTAAACATATTGATTAATAATTAACTTAGATCTTTATAGGTGAAAGAAAAAAAATTATGACAAATTTATTTTTTTCATTATGGCAAAAAATGTATCAATGTATAGTGTAATGTTACATATTTTGACATTAGACCTTAGACATTGTTAATTGCAGATGGGAGTGCTTTCTGTTAATCTTATATTTAAATGAGGGACTTTACACTGATATAGCTTGTTCCACATGAGGACCATTTAACCAGGCTGATACAGAATAACATCCAGTTTGATTCACATCTTGGCTCATCAGGAATTAAGCCATAAAGACCTCTATGGTACAGGGGAATGTGGCAGTTTCCTAGTGACAACTAAAGGAACATAAAAGGGTCACGATCTGGATTTTACTAGAAGGGATTGGGTTGGATTGCAGCAATAGACAGAGTTTCAATTGCAGAAGAGGGTGCTTCCTGCCCAGATGTGCCAGATTACATTCAGATGAGGGACTCTACACTGACGTGGAACAGTACACATGAGAACCCTTTCATTAGTTTGATCCAGAATCATTTCCAGTTCACTTGAGATCTTGGGTCATCAGGCATTCAGCTACAGAGAACTCCACGTTTAGAACAGTGATCTCACCTTGGATCAGGGGGGTGAACATCGCCTCTGAACTCAATGGGCTGGTTCATGGACCCGTCACTCTTCACAGACTGACAGCTGGGCACTGGTGACTCTGCTCTCTGCAGTCTGACCCTGGTAACAGCACATGGACACAGCGTTCATTCATTGAACCCCTTCATCACATGCAAAATATCCATGAGTTAATCCAAATGTTTTCATTAGCTAAGAAATGGTACAATAAAACAAAAAAGAGAAAACCACATCTGCAAAAAAAAAATGCTGACATTTAGACTGAGAGCACACCACCAAACAAGCATCTTTAATACTGACTCTAGCACCACAGATCTTGTGACAGTCAGTCAGATGGTTTCTTGGACATAAAAAACTGAAGACCCCCTTCCGCACCTTTTTAAAGCCCAATCTTGGGTCCAATTCTGGTCCTATTGGTGCACATGCTTCTTGTATTACAGATTGTGCCTATTTATTTGTAGTATCACAATGTGTTATGGACTTTTGCAAACTTTCCACATTGAAGTATATTTCATGTATATACTTGACTTCCTTAATTTTCTAGTGTCTAGCTCCAGATTGGCACAGATCAACTTGTATTAGTGCTTCACTGGTGTTGTGCTCACACTCACTGGTCTTGGAGTGATAGCCCGGTCTGTCACTCTTGCTCACTTAGCTTGGATGGATGCACTTTTGTTCCCTAGTGCTGGAATCAGTCTAAGTAAAAGTTTCCTGCAAATGAATGTAATGTAACGTTGTGTAAATTCAGTTCCATTTCAATTGCATTTAAATACATGTTTGTGTTAATCTTCAAACAGGCAAGGTGAAATTATTTTGCTGACTCTTGCTTTGTCATCAACACTTTGGCAGAATACTGCATCGGATTTGGTCCTCACGCTCACCGGAAGTTCAACTGTAATGAGGTTCCAAATTTGAAAAAAATAAAAATAATATTAATAAAACATGTATTATGGATGGTTTATGAGAGGAATCAAACACATTCTACCTTCTTTTCAGTGGCTTCCTGACAACTAAAGGAACATAACAGGGTCAGGATCTGGATTTTATGAGAGGGGATTGGGTCGGATTGCAGCAAGAGACAGACATTTAAATTGCAGAAGAGGGTGCTTCCTGCTCTGATGTGCCAGCTTACATTCAGATGAGGGACCCCTACACTGACGTGGGAACAGTCCACATGAGAAGATCTTTCATTAGTTTGATCCAGAATCATTTCCAGTTCACTTGAGATCTTGGGTCATCAGGCATTCAGCTACAGAGAACTCCACGCTTTAGAACAGTGATCTCACCTGGATCAGGGGGTGAACATCCCACTGAACTCAATGGGCTGGTTCATGGACCCGTCACTCTTCACAGACTGACAGCTGGGCACTGGTGACTCTGCTCTCTGCAGTCTGACCCTGTTAACAGCACATGCACACAGCGCTTCCATTGAACCCCTCTTCACACAGCAACACTCATGAGTTAATCTTCTGTTTTCAATAGCTAAGAAATGGTACAATAAAACAAAAAAAGAGAAAAACCACATGTGCAAAAAAATGCTGACATTTAGACTGGAGAGCACACAGACCTAACAAGCATCTTTAATACTGACTCTAGCACCACAGATCTTGTGACCATAAAGATGTGGGAAACTTATTTTCCACATCTTCACAGTCACAAGGGGGCTGGCACATTCCAACGCAGACAGATGACCCAACTCTTCAGACTGTATCTTGGGTCCACTTTAGTCCCCACCCCCCAGGAATATTAAATTTGGCCACTGGTGTCATGCATTATACTCATGAAAATCAGTACAAAGTGAACTCTCTTCTAAATGGTTTTGGCTCTATGAAATTATTACCTGTGCTTTTGGAGTGTCTACATAATTCTGTCTGCTGCATTCCCCCTTTAAAATGACATTTAACATTAACATCAATTGTCATAAGTATTAGTATATGCAAAACTGGGAACATACTGTACAAACTATCATGTTCTAATTACAGATCAACTACATGGGTATGTGTGTAAGCGGTCAGAGGTTGAGTAGAGCCACAGGAGAAGAGAGAAACAGAACCATAGAGAAGGACAGGAGTGAATTTCACTGCCACAGGGACAGCAAAAGGACCCTGTACACCAGCCTCCAAATCTACCTCCATCAGACGAGGTTATTTTAAAAGACATTTTGGTGATGTTGATGCCTTTTCATTCATGTGAATGTGTCCTGATAGGTGCTTATATAATCTCTCTATCAGACTTTTACTCACAACAGTACATAACTGGTGACATTATTCTGTGCCTTACTCCATGATCATTGACAGTATACATGTTCTCTGCCTCGCATTACAATGTATGATTATTAATATCACAAAGCTGTGCACTGTGTCATTTTAGCATGGAGATTTCTCGCATGTTTAAAAAAAGGAATACCTTGGTGTGGAAATACAACTTTAAACCAGATGACAAAACCTTGTACCAAATGTCCCATCTCCTCCCACATTACATTTTACAGACACTCTTATCCAGTGTGACTTACATCAGTTAGTTTTTTTTTTTTTAAACAATGTCATCCATTTACACAGTTGGATATTTACTGGGACAATTGTGAATTAAGTACAGCAGCGCTCCAGTGGGGATTCAAACCGGCAACCTTACAGTTCCAAATCCTGCTCCTTAACAGTGTGCTACTCTGCCACCCACATAGAACAAGCATAAGGAAGAAATGATGAACTTAGTACAAACAAGGCATGAAGATGACACAGCCCAATCTCCCTCCTCTCACCTCTCACCTCATGCTCCACAGCCCCTCCATTGTGCCCTCCTTTTCAGAGCGTTTCATTCCACAGGCCACGCCCCCCTCCTCAGAGAGGGAGACGACAGAGAGAAGGGGAGGCTGCTATGGACAGCATACCTGTAAATACACCCAAAGGAATTAGTACAAATAGTAGGGAATGAACATACAGTGGTCTATTTTCAAAAGAGATAATCACCAAACTACCTGTGTTGTGCTTAATGCATAGGAAAACAGGCGTGTAAATGAGGAACTGGTATATTCCTGCATTTCTGCAAACTCCAATACAGAAGGTGTGTTGCATCTCCAAGGTAACCATCATGGTAAATTACCAGCAAAGTGATATGACAGTTGCTGCAGCTAAACAGCTGCTCTGCAGTGTCTTTTATATATCAAAGTGTCCTTACTGGAGAGAGCTATGCATGCAAATGCTTTGATAAAAACAAAAACTAAACTAACAAAAGCTGCACATTTTCACCAGCAGCCACCTTGTTCTTTTATCCAGGGTGTGATATTTTAATGACAGCATGCAAACTTTGGACACAGTGGAACTAATGACTCAAGTAGGGGTAAGTTTGAGATTCTACATGACAAATTAGTTACACTGCCAGCATTGACTTGGAAATGAACCCAGAAATGGTCCTGTTGTCCTGTATTCTGCTGGCACCATGCACTGGCCCAGGGAAACAAAATTCCATATGGACATTTGAAAAGTGGTGCATGAAGGAGGGATTCAGGTTTATGCTTTTCAAACAGGAATAACCGGCGAAAATGCAACTGGTTAAACACCACAGTCACCCAGCAGAACACAGATGCTAGAGCCAGTGTGTGCTTAAAGTAGCTGAGAAGTATTTAAACAAGGGGTGTGAGGGAAGGAAGGATAAAAAGGCTGATGGTAGAAAATAAAACACTGAATCTTTTGCCAAGACAGGTTCAGAAGAATGCAAGTTATCCTTTACTTATGGTCAAAGTTGCTTTTTCAATAAGCCCCTTCAAAATATGATGAAAATAAACTGTAATTACTCCCTGTGGGGATGTATGTTTCATCACATGGAGCTGGTCTTGCCTTTGCTAAGTCAAAATACTGAATAATGAGTCAAGACTGATGGACAATTAGTTATATTCTAAGTCTGAAATTTTGAAGATGATCTGAGCAGGTTTTCTTGATCAGTCCATAGGCAACTGCATTTGGAAGAGAAGGAACAAGCTACCCTGCTACACTTATTTCATTGTCAAAAGACTGAATTGACACAATAAAGTACAGTGTTACAAGATGACAAACACTTTGGTGTGACAGTTGTCTTTCTGTATTCTGGAGTGTTTTGGTGAAGCAGCACAAAAGGCAAATAGGATGCAGGGACATTTATCAAACTTAATACTTACTTATATAATATCCAAAGAAATAGTTCACTACTCAGAGAAAGATTAGTGTTAACTTAAGATGATACATTATTTCACATACACCTTCATATATCTTAAACTACACTATGCAGTTGTGACATGAAACTTTCATTTAAGCAGTTTATGTAATTGTTCACCAAAAAGTACTAACAGCTCTGTATTAGTGATGGATGTCAGGCTTTGAGAAATCATTCTGGTTTCCTGATTAACTGCATTCAACCCACAGCATGACTTACATGTTGGGCAATGAATAACATATTTTCATCAACTAGAAACTTTCCCTTCATTTGCTTGTATTACTCCCAGTCCCAAGGACATGAAATACCCAGATTCCAGGGAGTCACATTCAATATTTTCGGTACTTTCATAAAACTTCAGTTGACCAGAACTTAGTACTGTTGTTTCTCCCATGGCCTATAGAAATACAGCCAAGGCTGAACAGCTATTGTCAAAATGAGGTGGCCTGAAAAGAGTTTAATTAGCAGGTTAACTAGATCTGTTCAACTTGCCATTCAATACCACATTATCACAGGCTCCAATCAGAGTTAGTTGAAAAAATTATTAAAATCACAAGATCATCATTTAGATTATCCATCAACTATGTGTACTTCATTGTGAAAACTTCCACCTTAACTAAAGGAAGTCAGTATGTAGTGTGCAGAGATCTGAAGGTATGGAAATTACATGTGCAATATTCTCTGTCACCAGCCAGGGTTGGGGTGGGGCTGTTCCCCAGGAGGCTGCATGACCAACTTTGTAAACGACACCCACACTATGCCACCATGTGGGTGACATAGCGTTAGCATGTTATTTTGAATAGAACATTTATGTCCACTAGAGGGCAGCAAGAGATGTAGATATGACACAATAAACTTCTGTGGCTGCCTGTTCGTGTGTTTTAACACGTAGTACTGATGCACTTACCAGTTTGGCTTGTCAGAAGTCAAAATTATCATAATCTGTCCTGACAGTCACATGTTAAACAGGAGTCACAAGATGTTTAGTTTTTCTCATTTAAAGACATTACTATTCAAGCTTTACTGACTGAAGCAAGTTAAATGCTGAGTCAATACTCAGACCATCGCCCAGCACCCAAAACTTCCTTTTAATGTAGGAATTTCAAACTATTCCAATACAAATGTGAAACTTCCACCTTGCCTAATTTAAATGAAGTCAGCACGGGCCCAACCATCTGTGTCATGTTGTTGTTTCAAAGTCAGTATACTTTTTGAATGTCTGAGTGTTTAGGGTTGTTTTTGTTTTTGTAAGTATTTTCAAAGCAGGATTGCAAATAAGTTTTATAAAATTATATAGTTACATAAATCCGATTGAATTTTTATATTGAAGAAGGCCGCGTACTTTTATCTGGAAAATGCTTCCTGCTCTCCTTGATGATTGTCCATCGATCAGACCAGGGTTGTTTCCCTTTTAATTGTTAAGGTTAAAACTGTGTATGGAGAATCTGATCCTAGATCAGCACTTACGGGCAATTTATACCTCGATACGCCCTAGCAGTGAACTTTTTAATTCCAGTAGTTTTTCAGCAAGCCTATCGTGTACATTATTGAATATAACGTACTTTGGCTTATAATGTATGTTATGATAAATTTGCACTTTCAGAGCCTCCGCCCTTAAATCTATAACCTCTTCTGGCCTATAAAGCAGATTACGCTTTAAAAGTCAGTATTGTTTTCTGTATCGGTCATCTTCCATTAATTTTAACACCAACGGCTGAATATATCGCTATTTGTATTGGGTGAATTTCTTTATGGCATTCGGATCCACCATTTTGTTTTGTGTAAATTAACCTTTTCAATCTAGCTATGTAGCCTATCTGTCACCTGTCAAACAACGGAACAAAAAACACGTGTTGATGTTGTTAGGGAGCGTTTTAATTTAGTCTCCCCTTACAAAAGAAACAACCTATGACATTTAGACGTTTTTGGTGCACAAATATTCTTACCTTAAACAGATCTTACCCCAGCGGCACAGCTTAAAAACATACGTCTCCTGAGATGGCGACTGTTAAAAAACTTTCAGTTTCGTTTTCTCCGTCCCTGCGCACTGTAACTGTTTATTAGAGACGCACACGCGTACACTGTATTAAAGAGAAAAACTCACACTTTTTTTACATTTCTTAGACTAAGTCAGCATTTTGAGGTTCCCATTTGTATTTGGACGGTAAAATGTAAATGTAAAAATCTGAAGAGGCACACTGTAGACTGTTAAAAGAGTGGTTGTTACAGCGTAGTTAACCCACATCACTGAAAATATAATATTGCCTCCGTATGCGAATCCGTTCCCCAAGGTGAAGGTGAAGCTAAAGTTTAAGGTTACGGTTAGGGTGAAGGTTAAATGACCCTTTTGGGCGCAGTAGGAAAAGGACATAACTCGCGTGGGAGAGCGTTAAACAGGTGCTGAAATTTGAAAGGAGCAAAATCTAGCAGGGGGAACCAAATATGATCCAACGACTATCATACTCGATGTAAAAATATGTTAACAACTCTAGTATAGCAAACGAAGTTTTACATTGCCATGCATGCTATCCAAACCTGTAGTTTTACATTATGAGCTGAGGATGCTACGAGCTAAGAGCTGATAGCTGAGGATGAAACCCAGCCAACAAACATTTCATTGTGAGAATGTTCTAGCAACAGTTTTTCGCCTCAGTTAATTAAAACGTAATAACGTTAAAGAAATAATGTTACAGAAAGGTTCAGATAAAACAACAACACTTTGAAATACCTTCCACATCCTTTTCTACCTTACCAATACATTTGTGAATCTGTTTATGAATGGCGTGTCCAACACAGAATTGTGGCAATGCTGTAGCAGTTTTAGCTTTTGCTGCAACCACACACTGATTTCCAGTAACTTTGCAAAAAGGTGAAGGTAAAACTTGTAAACACTGATACTGTGATTACCACAATGTTCAATTACACTGCAATAAGGTTATGTTTGTGTTGCCTCTCACATTTTTGTAACATCTGTTAAGCACAGAAATAAAGATAACACAACCACACAACATACAAAAAAGATGTCATTTTAAACCATTCTGCAATGATGTAGAAGGTAAATTACACAGACAATATACTCAGTATTCAGTTAATAACAAATAAATTTGTTTCCCCAAGGCACTCCCACATTATCTCCAGTTTATATTAAAGATTTCAATTCAGATATCAATACTGTTGGAGCATTCAACGCATTATTGTAATGTGTGACAATAAACCAACTCTGCCCATCAAAACCATTTAAAGAAAAAAAACACAGTCACAGTATTCGATGCATTAAAAAATGATCAACTAAAACATGCAATAAAATTTTGGAATAAGTTTTGCGAATGCTATTTCTACAACTGTTATCACCCTAAAATGACCACTGTAAGAATTCTTTAATTTTCACATATATTTAGTTCCTTTGCGAATACAGTTTAAAACCAAATGATACTTAATTATACACTGTTCTCTGTCTTCTCATCTTTCTTTACTTTTCACATCGACAAATCTTTCACTCAAAATAGCTATAAACTCCGACTGAATATATCGCTTTTTGGATCTGATAGATTTCTTTACAGCATTCGGATCCACTATTTAGTTCTTTGTAAACTCCCCTTCTCAATCTAGCTCTGTACCCATCACCTGTCAAACAACGGAAAAAAACAGGCGTTAACGTTGTTAGGGATGAACAATTTTTAAGCCATATTTTTTAAATAAACGCCACGGCAAATACGCTCACATATCGAAACTATCAGTATAATTAGAGAAGATATCGTACATGTAAAAACGAAAAAAACAGAACGTATTAAAGAATTAAAGAAAGAAACCCACACACTGCTTTGTTCTACAGATTGAACTAACAATCTCCATTTGAAGTTTCCCTCCGTATTTGCACGGTAAATATCTACGGAGGCACAAAGCAGATGCTAAAGGAGCGGCTGCGGTGAAAGGAGCAGTTAGTGATGTTACAGCGTAATTAAACCACATCCCTTAAAGTATAATATTGCCTCCGTATCAGAATCCGTTCCCCTGGGGTGAAGGTAAAGCTTAAGGTTGCGTTTAGGGTGAAGGTTAAATGATCCCTTGGCCACAGTAGGAAAGAGTACAGAACTCGCGTGGGAGAGCGCATTAACAGGTACTCCGGTGTGCTGAAATCCTAAAGGAACCAAATATAATCCAACGACTATCATGCTCGATGTAAAAATACACTAACAAATCTCCAGTATATAAAACGAAGTTTTACACTGATACGCATGATCTCCAAAGATGTAGTTGTGCAATATGTGTATAATAAACCCACACGAGGCTTCCACTGATTGAAATTCCAGCTGCCCCCGCTTTCAGTCAAACCCGAGGTTGCCCGCACATACACCTAGAACCAGACAGCATGGATTATTTAAACAATATACTTTATTGACAATTCATAAGACAGACCCTCAGCTCACAGGATACAGAATGCAGGACCGAATAACCGGGACAGGATACCCCACTCAGTGTCTTAAGAAAAAGGCTACCACACTCAACAGGCACAGCACACCGTAGTCAGTCAATATAAGGCACTTCTTCAAGTCACAGCCCACCCCACACAACATAGCCGCCCGGCTACCTTCGTCCCCCACAATAGTATCCAGTGACAGAAAATAGTCTGGGGAGAGTTATACAAGCACTGACAAAGACAATACAAAACATTAAAAGAGTAGTTAAAAGGGGAACTCCCCTATGAACGTTCAGACCCTCCCTCGGGTCGTGGCGTTTGTGGACTGCACCTGAAAGACGGGAACTTTATAAGGTATCATACAAAGGGAGATCGCTGAACTTGTACCACGGCGAGCTGGGGCGGGACGAGTAATCCCCTAGCAGTGCGGCGCTACTATTCCAACCCCACTACCTAAACTGCGCTCGCATTTACTGTCCCTAACCTAGCTTCATCGGCGGCGGCTCTAACAACCGCGACCGACTCAACAGCGACTCACAAACCCCTCCAGCGCCAAACACTAGTTCCCTTACCTCTCCACACCTAAAAACCAATTCTCAGGTGTGCCTCATTACCCTGATTACTCGCCCCGCCACGATTCAGCGCTAACCATACCACGCCCCCAATCAGTCAGCTTATTCACAGTTCATCACATGTGTATCTAAGAGCTGAGGATAAAACCCAGCCAGCAGACATTTCGCTATGAGGATGTTCTCGCAACAGTTTCACCTCAGTTAAATCACAACGTTATAATGGTAAAGAAATAATGTTACAGAAAGGATCAGATAAAACAACACTTTTAGATACCTTCCACATCCTTTTATACCTTACTAATAAGTTTGTGAATGGCATGTCCATTGTCCAACACAAAATTGTGGCAATGCTGTAGCAGTTTTAGCTTTTACTGCAACCACACACCGATTTCCAGTAACTTTGAAAAAAGGCGAAGGTAAAACTTGTAAACAACACTGTGATTACCACGATGTTCAATTACACTGCAATAAGGTTATGTTTGTGTTGCCTCTCACATTTTGGTAACATTTACTATGCAGAGGGAAAAACAAAAACATATCATAACATATAGCCTATCATCACCTGCCGCTAAACTGATGTTCTTGCCTCGATTGTGTCTCAGTACTACACCATGTGGTCACCTGTTTACATTTCTTTTCTACTGATTTGGCATATTTCTGCAAACTGAAGTCCATGCTCACAAAACAGTTAACACAACCACATGAACGGAATTTCCACCGCAAGATGAAGTATTGTTTACATTTCTGATAATACCTTTAGAAGAATAAAATGTTTGCATCAACATTATAAAACACGTTAGCTGTGGGGGAGACCATAAATTCACCCGTATTCGCAGAGGAATACTCATGGTAAAATACTGTAGCGACCCTCACCTACACATACACAGGTACACCCACACATGCATTAGCCTCATACATTTCACTTAGGTTACTGGGGGGACAGCTGCCTCAGCTGGTTGGTTAGTTAGGAGGGGGGCGGGACGCTGAGGGGAAGGAGCAATGCGAGAGGATTGCCTAGGACAGCGTTTCCCAACCCTCTCCTGGAGGACCCCTTGTCCTGCATGTTTTAGATCTCTCCCTGCTCCAACACACCTGATTTAAATGATCAGTTTGTTATTAAGCAGCTTCAGGAGTTCATAACTGTCATTACTCCGGTCCCCTAGGTGTTGTTTTGGTGTTTCTCCCTGTCTGTCAATGTGATCCATGTGCTTTTGTTTACTGTTTTTCCTTGTGTTCCAGCCCTGCCCCGATCTCCGCCCTGTCCCCGCCCACCTGATCACCTCCACCTGCCTGCCTGCCCACCTGCTTCCCATCACCTCGTCAACCCAGCCCTATATCTACCCTGCTTGTCTCTGTCTTGTTGCTAGTTTGTTGCAGTGTATTTTTTGCCTGTCTCTGTCCCGCATTCTGTTTTCGTGTTATGACTTTTTCTGTTTCAGCCTTGCCTGTGCCTCGACCTTGCTCCTGCCTGCTGCCTTGCCCTGTTCGCCTGATCTACCTGGTTTGACCCTGCCTGTTCCTGTCTTCGATCCCTGGTTGCTTTCGGACTGCCCGCCTGGTCTCGACCCTGCCTGTTCTGTCATTGCGATACTGCCCAGCGATCGTTAATAAAGTGGCCTGGAACCTGAAGCACTCGTGGTCTGCGTCTGAGTCCGTGCCTCTGCCCTGGCACAACCCCAGTGTTGATGTAGACACAAAGGCATCTCCAGTGCCCTGAAGAAAATCCTGGAGTAATATGAACATATAACATTCATTTTTCTTTTCGTTGTTAATATACACTGTAATATGGGGAATAATGTATAATGCTAATAATAGGATAACATAAGACCACTGCTAAAACATCATCACTCACTGCTAAAGCAAGAGATGTCTCTATAAGAAATGTATTAATTGGATATGTATGTGTGCATACATCTACATAAATCCTATTATAGTGATGATTTTTTTTTATAAACCTAATGTACTTTCATTCGTTTACCTTTAACTACAATTAACAGAATTATAATGGTATTGTGGTATATTTCAGAGGCCACGCCCCCCTCCTCACCATCATCTTCAGCCCTCATGTCAGAAGCCACGCCCCCTCCTCGGGCTCCTTTCTCTGGGCCGCGGTGTGTGAGAGGGGGTTAGGAAATGCAGGTAGAACGCATTTCCATTCCAGTGAGAATAATTTTGATTCACATCTTTTTCAATCACTGAGCGATCAGATTCAACATTAGTGCCCAGCCAGTGTACGTGTTTTGCATGACACCCAGTGATGTGAAATTGCCAACGGTACACTTTTTAAACTCTGTTTTAAATATTTTAAATAATTTCATTTAATGCATGAATCATTTGACGGTGGTCAAGGAAGCAAAGCAATTTAGCATGTTTGGGATGCAGCCCACGTGTATGAATGTCTGTTACTTTGCCTTGCCTCTGAGAGCAATTTAGCAAAGCATCCCACGACACCGCACTTCATTTTCGATATTGATAGCTGTATTCTAGCGTGGCAGCACACGTTGTCAAAGCGCAACGTTTAACATCGTTAGTTTATATACATACGCATATATTTAAAGACAGACTATACACATATTGTTGAAATAAACGTTTAGCGATGGGTTGGAAAATTCATGAAAGATACACATCCCGATCAGACCGAGTTTATTGCCAGCCATCGGTTATCAGATATGCAGACATATGCCGATTATTAAATATGTTCTGATCAGTGATCACAAAGGGAAGTAGGGGAAAAGAACGGTCCAGACTCTCGATTCAGAGACAGTCTTTAATCCGGTGTCACTGCAAGGCAAATTGGAATATTTTTCAGACCTGATTAAATGGGGTCAAATCCTGTACTCGTGTCCTCAAGAGAAAGATATCCCCAGCATTGAAGGAGGACCAAGAGACAAGAGTGTCCATTCTCCCACAGTCATCTGCCATCAGTCAAAAGTGAACCATTTCCACAGTAAATGAGACAGAACCCACAATTAAGATGTATTAATATAAATGGAAAGGAACATAAAATCTCACTTTAAGCGCATGGTGTTCTGTTGTATACTGTGCGCCCTGGCAATACAGTATCACATATAATGAAATTTTTTAATATTGTGGCGGCAGGTTAACCTGCCTCTTCGGGAGTGGACAATTGGTTAATGGCTGTACCTGGGATTGATGGATTGATCAGGTGCAGGTGATTAACTTGCGATGCGCTCAGCCTGGGAAGGGAATAAAAATGAGAGCTGTGTGGGTGGTGGGTCTCTTTCTCGCCTGGGATGAGACGGTGGCAGCGTGTTGATCGGGATCGGGATCGGGATCGGGATCGGGATCGGGATCGGGATCGGGAGGGGGGGTCGTTCGTAGCTGCTACAGCTGCCGGCGATGAAGCTAGATAGCAGGGGGCAGACGTTCCAGCCGAGGGATAGGGACGGCCACCTCTCTACAAATTATTCCGGGCAGACTACACCAAGCCGGCGACACTTCGTCTATAGTGAATGAACCTTTTGCATTGTATCGGCAAACTTGTCTTGCTGGAGAGTCGGACGGCGCCACTAGGCTAGACCCCGGGGAGGGGGTCTTGTTAGCCGGGCGAGTTAAGTTTTAATTCTTTTCTGTTAACTTTGTGTGTTTTGTTTCTGTTTGTGTTTTGTATTACGATGACAAGCTTGGCTTGGGGAGTGGTTAGGTAGGAGGGTGAGGTGGATCTTAGCTCTGGGGTGTGCATTTGGTATTGGCCCCCTGCTTCTGGAACAATTTAATGTGCTGTGTATTGCGGTGGGGAGTAATGAGCAACACTTTATAGTCTATTGGGTCTCGAGTGTGGACGAGCTGATGGGCCTTGACAGTGTGTAGTGGGGATATGTTGGTGTGCCTTATAATGGCTTATAATGCTAGTCTTTGAAATCTAGCCCTTTTGCATGTAGGGATATTGAGGGAGTGGGGGGTGCCTCCAGGTTACCCGTGTAATGGACCAATTAATTGCACAGCTCCTGCATACCCCCTAACCTCACCCCCAACTGCTCTGCACAGCTCCTGCATGCTCCTGCAACCTCCCCCAACCTCACTGCACAGCTCCTGCATACCCCCCAACCTCACTGCGCAGCTCCTGCATACCCCCAACCTCACTGCGCAGCTTCTGCATACCCCCAACCTCCCCGCCTCACTGCACAGCTCCTGCATACCCCCCCAACCTCACTGCACAGCTCCTGCATACCTCCTGCAGCTCCACTGCGCAGACCCTGGTCTAAACCCTGTCCCTCCTGGGTCTCAGAGCAGGATGAGCAGATCTACAGACACACTCACAGACTCAGCGCAGGGTGGGTGATATAGAGCAGAGAGCCCCAAAGGCTGCCAGATTCAAGGGGAGAACAGAGGAGCACAAAGACTGTCCCTCCTTTGGAAAGAGGCGCGTTTCTAACGGGAATTCCTCACACACCAACACAGCGCAGTGCAGACACTGCCTGTACATCTGCCCCTCTGCACCCTGCACCACTGCTGCAGTAACAGCCTGGCTGATCTGGGAACAGAGAGAGTGATGCTCTGACTGATCTGGGAACAGAGAGAGTGATGATCTGACTGTTTTAGGGGAGAGAGAGTGATGCTGTTCTGGGAACAGAGAGAGAGTACAGTTCTGTGCAGAGAGAATGAGGTCTGTGGGGTGAGCTCTGTACAGTGTATTTGAACATCCACCTCCTCCAGGTGTTTAAAGTAGTGCTACCCAAACTCAGTTCAGCCAATGTCTTACTCATCTCAATCTCTTACACAGTCAAACTAATACAGTACATGCATTTAAGCCCCTCCATGATTGTGTTTAAAGCGGTTTAAAAAGACAGGCAGGTGTTAAACAGGTGTTCACACTTTCAGCGTTTAGTATGTCACTCAATCCAGCAAATGAAAACAATTCATGAGGGAATGACCACATGGAACATCCCTTTATTACATGGACCATCTGACAGGTGATCTGATTGATTAGCTGATTAGCAAGTCCTCCAATAAACCTGCTACATATATGTACACAATGTAGCCTCACAGGGCAGGTGGAAATGGGTAATTCACCCTCCTGATCAATGAGCAGCTCATTCACACATGGGGAACCTGCATTTTCAGCTGGAGGGAAACCCCGGCACAGGACCCCTGTGAGGGCGGATCTGGCTCAGAGAGACGCCGCTTCCCGAAGGACGAGGATCCTGCCCTCAGCAGAACCGAACGGGACACAGAGAGGCGTTTCGGTAAAGCTCGTTACAAAGACCAGAAACATTACATCCCGCAGCCTCGGGTATGAATCTGAGCTGCTGAGATCACTGCGTCTTTCTGTAGCTGCACTCTTCTCACCTCTTCAGTGTGGCAGCCATGTGTTCTGGGCCCTATTCAGTAGCACAGGGGGCAGCAGTGTAGCAGAGTGGTAAGGAGCAGGACTCGTTACCGAAAGGTTGCCGGTTTGATTCCTGCTGCTAAGACGTTACTTTATTTACTAAGACATATTTTTCAGTGATCGTTTGTATTGCAAACTGTATGATGCCCATCAGTGTAAAGTGTTTCATTGCCCTTAGGTACAGCTCCTGTCTTTCTCTCACACTCTCTCCTGTCCTGCGGGTCTCTGGGTCACAGCTACGCCTCCCTCAGATTCGCATACAGCTGCAGCTGTAAACCTATAAACCCCCAGTAGAGCGCTGCATGTGCAAGAACAGTGATATGACACCAACACTACAGTGATGAGATCATATTTTCAGCAGCTGCTATCATACTGCACACACACTTTCCAGTACTGTGACAAAGTGGCCAGTGAACTGACCCTTTCTCACACAGCAGCTCTCTGTGAGGAGTTTGCTTTAGCACCACAGGGTGGCAGCACTGAGTAATGCACTCATATCCCTCTTACCCTGCTGGAGTGAAGGAGTAATTAGCAGGCCAATAACAGGAAAAAACACACACACAAGCACACAATGAGATTCTACAATGCCAGTATTGCAAGTCCATAAAAACATTTTGAATGACATATTTTAGATCATGTTTTATGTTAATTTGTGATTGGAGGAATGACGATGATGACTGATGATCAGAGGAGGCAGGGTGGGCTGGCTGAGGTTAGCTCAGAGGTGAGCGAGTGGAGCACTTGGAGGCACTGGCTCCTGTAAAGCTCCTCTGGATTCCTCCACTGACACAGAGCTTCCCCGTCACCACAGCGGCGCGGCGATCGGCGTGCTGCAGGCAGAGTGGGGGCCTGGGTCAGGTCTGCGGCAGCTTGTTGGGTGTCTTCAGAGACCCCGCCAAAGGCCTGAGGAAGCAGTTTCGGGAGAGACGTCTCTGGACTGCAGGACGCGTGCTGCCTCCTCAGCTGAGGAGAACAGATGAAGCGACGCCTTTAATCACAGAGAAACGTCAAACTGTGTCATCAGGGCCTGCAGCCCGTGGCGGCCTCAGTGTTTCCACCCATATGGATTACTTCATCCAGGGTGCTGTAGACAGCCTCAGTGATCCAGTGAGGATTTAATTACTGCTGCAGTTTCTGGGCGTTTGGCACGTCCAGCGGGCAGGGAGAAGAGGTTTCAGGCCTCCAGCAGCAGGATGAGAGGCAGACAGAGAGAGGCACGGATGGGGTCAAAGACTGCCAGCCTCTTTGGAGATGAAGTTAGAAATTTGTGGAGATCATGGACCAGACTAAAGGCTCCCCTAATCATGCCAGAGTTTGAGGCTGCCTTTCGGAGGACCAAATTCAGACTGTGGTTTATGCAGCGGACAGAGAAGGCTTTGGGATTTGATCCTTTATTCTGTTCGCCTCCCGACGTCTGTCTCCGGAGGACGGACAGACGCACCTTCATACACTCTGGCCCCTCAAACAATCAACAAGTCCACATCGACACGGAATATCTGATTGGGTCAGTGATGGAGCCCTGCATCTGTTTAGGACAATCGTACACAGTCCTCATGGACAGAGTAGCCATCTGAGACCCACCTCACAGACACAGACAGTTTTTCCCTGCAATGTCTTCTGGTCTCATTCACAATAAGGCTGCACTTTCCAGCATCTTTGACAGCGGACAGCAGCATGGTGAAGCATACCATGTATATGATGTGTTGTCTCATGAGATGAAAATTTAACTTTCAAGGATAGGGTTTTTCCTGACCACCAACAAAACAACTTAATGGAAACTGGCCTCTCTGTCTTCATGCCCCCTGGTTGTGAGTTCAGTCTTACAGGGAGCTGCAGACGGTAGAGTTGCTCCAGCACGGCCTCTCCTCTCCTTTCCTGATCAGCAGCCTGTTGCTGCACCAGCTGGACATCAATGAAAGACTGTTTCAGGTAGCGAGTCTTTAATGCACAGATTCCTTATGAATGTAACTGTGTCTTTGTGGTTATGAAGAATTTTGGGACATTTAATTTTCATTTACACATTGGTTGTAATAATAATAATCTGATCCTCTCTGTGTTTAAGGAGCATAATTTTTTTGTTACAGTAAAACTGCAAACACTGCATAGCTTGCGTGTGTGTGTTTTGCAGAGATGACACCAGTCATGGTTAAGATTTCGATCTCCATGGATCCGAGCAGTGTCCCTCTTTGGGATTAGCTGTGCAGCTGGACCCCCATCTCATCATCCGACACCATTCCTCCACACAGCTGCCGCTGGCGTTTGGCTGGAGCTCATCTTCGTTCTCTGAGTCATCCATACCCTGAACATCTCTTTCAAATTTTCCTGAACAAAAATCAGTGTACCATACAGAGAACCACCAGGGGGCACCCACATACAGACAAAGACACACACAATGCCAGAAACCACACAACAGCTAAAGTAATTTGTTTATTAGATAAAATACACGTAACACCTACCAACGCGGCAGCCATTGTTTAATGTTTCCCCTGTCGTCAGTTAAACTGAGCAACGGCCCAACTACAGCCAAGAGCAGCAGAGAACCTACAGTGCACACAGTCAGAAGCAGCTTCAAGCTAACCTACAGTGCGCACAGCCAGAAGCAGCTTCATGCTAACCTACAGTGCGCACAGCCAGAAGCAGCTTCATGCTAACCTACAGTGCGCACAGCCAGAAGCAACTTCATGCTAACCTACAGTGCGCACAGCCAGAAGCAGCTTCATGCTAACCTACAGTGCACACAGTCAGAAGCAGCTTCATGCTAACCTACAGTGCGCACAGCCAGAAGCAACTTCATGCTAACCTACAGTGCGCACAGCCAGAAGCAGCTTCATGCTAACCTACAGTGCGCACAGCCAGAAGCAGCTTTACGCTAACCTATAGTGCACACAGCCAGAAGCAACTTCATGCTAACCTACAGTGCGCACAGTCAGAAGCAGCATCACGCTAACCTATAGTGTGCACAGCCAGAAGCAGCATCACGCTAACCTATAGTGTGCACAGCCACAAGCAGCTTCATGCTAACCTACAGTGCGCACAGCCAGAAGCAGCATCACGCTAACCTATAGTGCACACAGCCAGAAGCAACTTCATGCTAACCTACAGTGCGCACATTCAGAAGCAGCATCACGCTAACCTATAGTGTGCACAGCCAGAAGCAGCTTCATGCTAACCTACAGTGCGCACAGCCAGAAGCAACTTCATGCTAACCTACAGTGCGCACAGCCAGAAGCAGCTTCATGCTAACCTACAGTGCGCACAGCCAGAAGCAGCTTTACGCTAACCTATAGTGCACACAGCCAGAAGCAACTTCATGCTAACCTACAGTGCGCACAGTCAGAAGCAGCATCACGCTAACCTATAGTGTGCACAGCCAGAAGCAGCATCACGCTAACCTATAGTGTGCACAGCCACAAGCAGCTTCATGCTAACCTACAGTGCGCACAGCCAGAAGCAGCATCACGCTAACCTATAGTGCACACAGCCAGAAGCAACTTCATGCCCCTAACTTACAGTGCGCACATTCAGAAGCAGCATCACTAACCTATAGTGTGCACAGCCAGAAGCAGCATCACGCTAACCTATAGTGTGCACAGCCACAAGCAGCTTCATGCTAACCTACAGTGCGCACAGTCAGAAGCAGCATCACGCTAACCTATAGTGTGCACAGCCACAAGCAACTTCATGCTAACCTACAGTGCGCACATTCAGAAGCAGCATCACGCTAACCTATAGTGTGCACAGCCAGAAGCAGCATCACGCTAACCTATAGTGTGCACAGCCACAAGCAGCTTCATGCTAACCTACAGTGCGCACAGTCAGAAGCAGCATCACGCTAACCTATAGTGTGCACAGCCAGAAGCAGCATCACGCTAACCTATAGTGTGCACAGCCACAAGCAGCTTCATGCTAACCTACAGTGCGCACAGCCAGAAGCAGCATCACGCTAACCTATAGTGTGCACAGTCAGAAGCAGCTTCATGCTAACCTACAGTGCACACAGCCAGAAGCAACTTCATGCTAACCTATAGTGTGCACAGCCACAAGCAACTTCATGCTAACCTATAGTGTGCACAGCCACAAGCAGCTTCATGCTAACCTACAGTGCACACAGCCAGAAGCAGCTTCAAGCTAACGTACAGGGCACACAGCCAGAAGCAGCTTCATGCTAACCTATAGTGTGCACAGCCACAAGCAACTTCATGCTAACCTACAGTCCGCACAGCCAGAAGCAGCATCACGCTAACCTATAGTGTGCACAACCAGAAGCAGCATTACAATGTAAGATTTCAGATGTTAACAAATAATCCACTGGACAATAACATGATGGTGAGAAATTTTATTCAGAGAATTCCATTCAACAACAGTACTTTCACATGTGGATAGCAGGGTTTTCAAGTGGTGAAATGATTAGCACAGATGAAAGCATAAAGTTGAAGAAATATATTAAATAGGAAATCAGAAGGGTATAAACAAAATAAGGCAAAATCACTCCACAGTAAGATTAAAGACAGTCACAGAACCCAGAGAGTATATGTTCAGAATACAATCACACAGAAACACAGTACATTGGTATGACAAAAAAGACCCAAATAACAGATTAATTTAACCCCAATTTTAACCCCACCCTCTCCCTCAAAACATAATATACAAATTTCCTATATGCATACATTCATCTTTATTTTAGCATATCATAATAATATTACAAAATATTTAAGTTTAAATTCAAAGCAAGCTATTATTTTCCTGTACATTTTTATTTAATATCATGCAAAAAACACTGAGATTAATCTCAAACTGGAATGAAAGTAACGTGATCAACATAATATGAGTAACATGATCAATTGTTTTATAAAACATGTTATTAAAAACATAACAAAATCAATCACTCATTTACAATCATGGAATCATGGTAACTAAAAACGATTTAGTATGAAGTGAATGAGCGCACCCTTCAGTGTTTGTACACTGCCAGTATTAATGTGGAGATTTATGCAGTCATGACCACAGTGAACAACATCCCATCAACTCCTCCAGGATACAGACATCTATCCCAGCATGCACAGGGACACTGAGGAGCCATTCCAAAGTCTAAACCCAGGATGGAGGGGTTGAGGAACGTGGTGTGGAAAGTGTGCAGGTGGGTCAGAGCGTCAGAGGAGACGCTGTAGAAGGACAGAGTGCCGGCCGGCCAGTCCAGATACACTCCTACTCTGCGGGAGGAGGGGGCGGGTATGGAAGTGCTGTTGTTATTGTGCAGCGCATAGAACACATCATCTCTGCAGTACAGACTCCAGGACTGGTCATTGTATCCAAACTCACAGTCAGAATCACGCCCTCCTTTCCTGCTGATTCCTTTATACGCCACTGCAATATCAGCTGTCCCCTCCCCACTCCACTCAGCCTCCCAGTAACAGCGAGTCCCAGACAGACCCTCTCTGCACAGCACCTGCGGTATGGAGTCAAATCTCTCTGGGTGATCAGGATATGGCTGCTCTCTCCCCGGTGTGCGTGTCACCTTCCTGCCCCCCTCAGATAGAGACAGCTCTCTGTGTGTGAGTGTCACCTTCCTGCCCCCCTCAGATAGAGACAGCTCTCTGTGTGCTGTGTTGGGGTCCAGTGTGAGCTGGCAGCCATCTGCAGACAGGAAGGAGGTTAGAAGAGGCAACATCTCCAACACAATCTACCAGATCAGAACCAGTGTTCATGTTTGTGTGTGTGTCTGATTCTGTGTGTGTGTTTGTGTGTGTGTGTGTGTGTTTGCATGTGTACGTGTATGTATACGCGCGCATGTGTTTGTCTGTGTATGTATACGCACACACACGCATGTGCACGTGCACGCACGCATGCACACACACACACACACACACATATACACACACGCACACTCACACACACACAGACGAACACACACACGAGCAGCCACGCACACACACACACACACATATACAGGAACACACACACACACACACTTGCACACACATACACATGTCTGTGTGTGTGCATGTGTGTGTGTCTGTTCCTGTATGTCTGTGTGTGTGTGTGTGTGTGTGTGTGTGTGTGTGTGTGTGTGTGTGTGTGTGTGGCTGTTTGTGTGTGTGTCTGTTTGTTCGTGTATATGTGTTTGTGTGTTGGTTTGCATTTGTGTCTGCATCTATGTGTTTGTGTGTGTGTGTCTATTTATGTGTTTGTGTCTGTTCATACGTGTGTGTTTGTGTGTGTGTGTGTCTGTTTGTGTGCATGTGTGTGAGTGTGTGTGTGTGTGAGTGTGTGTGTGTGTGTGCGCGTGCATGTATATATGTGTGTTAATACAGGAGGACCTAAACAGCACCCAAATAATACAGGAAGATCTAAACAGCATCCAAA
The DNA here is from genome assembly GCA_019176425.1 of Megalops atlanticus. Classification (NCBI taxonomy): domain Eukaryota; kingdom Metazoa; phylum Chordata; class Actinopteri; order Elopiformes; family Megalopidae; genus Megalops; species Megalops atlanticus. The sequence goes on from CM032875.1 coordinate 6,104,767, forward strand.
CCTGGGCAGATACCTGGCAGATGACATTCAATTTAGCTAAAAGTCTTGCATGTTGGAAATAAGAACCTTAGAAAAGACTAGAATGTGTTCAATTTGAAAGAGACTTGGCAGTAATAGTTGACCCAAGCTCAACAGGATCTAGGCAGTGTGGATCCCATCCCCTCCACGACAGGCTTGTGAAGCTGAAGAGCACCTTCAGTGGCAGGCTGATCCCCCCTAGATGTTCCACTGAGACACAGGAGGTTGTTTCTGCCGGTGGCCATCAAACTCTACAACTCCTCCCCTCTCTGCCGCAACATGGGATTGACTGACGCCTGATGCCCTGTGCTGTTCCCCCTCACGCTTAATCTTTGTACAATGGAGAGTAACTATTTTCTAGCAATCTCACTCCTTCTCTGGTCAAGATTTGCACTATACAGTTATTATCGTTATGCACATTGTATTACAATAACAATGTTTTTTTTTCTCTTGCAGATTACACACTGTAAAATAGTAATATCCTTAGTCTTGTCTATTCTTGCATCATATTTCATTATATACTATGTATATGATCATTGCACAGTGGACAATAACTTCTCTATCTACCTCACTATTCTCTTTTTATTTCATTATATGATACTTGGATAATTACTGCACAACACAGAATTGCACAAACACCTTTCTTTCTATTTATTTTATTTTATACATTTCCATTTATTTTATCTTATTCTATTGCTGTTTTTGATTTGTGCTGGACGGTGCTGTTGTGACACCCAAATTTCCCTCGGGATTAATAAAGTATTTCTTATTCTTATTCTTATTCTTAGCAGTGAAAAAGGCCAACAGGATGCTGGGATATATAGCCAAAAGTATTGATTATGAATCTAAGGAGGTTATATTGAAATTACACAATGCTTTAGTCAGACCTCACTTGGAATATTGTGTGCACTTCTAGGCACCGCACTATAAGTAAGATATTGAGGTTCTTGAAAAAGTTCAAAGAAGGCCAACTAAATTAGCTCCTGGCATGAAATATAAAAGCTACGAGGAAAGACTCAAGTTACTTAACCTATTCAGACTTAGCGAGAAGAGAGTTAGGGGTGATTTAATATAGGTTTTTAAAATTTATAAAAGGACTCAATAAGGTTAACTACAATACATTTTTTAGGGTGAGATCAGTCTGTAAAACAAGGGGACATAAATGGAAACTAGTTAAGAGTAAGTTCCGCAATGATATAAGGAAGTATTATTTTACACAAAGAGTTATCAATACATGGAATAGGTTGCCAGGGCATGTAGTTGAGGCAGAGTCCCTTCCTGTGTTCAAGTCCAGACTTGATGCAGTTTTGGATTCTCTTTAATTGTCACCGCGAGCTTAGTTGGGCCGAATGGCCTGTTCTCATCATATGTTCTTACGTTATGTGTGTGTATGTGTCTGGTCATGTGTTTGTCTGTGTGTGTGTGTGTGTGTGTGTGTGCGTGTGTGTGTGTGTGCGTGTGTGTGTGTGTGTGCATGTTGGTGTGTGTGTATGTCTGTTTATTTATGTATATGTGTGTTTGTGTGTGTGTGTGTGTGTGTGTGTGTCTGTTCATGTATGTGTGTGTGTGTGCATGTGTATGTGTTTGTGTATATGTGAGCTTGTGTGTGGTGTTTCTGTTTGTGTGTGTGTGTCTGTTCATGTGTTTGTGTGTTTTTGTGTGAGTGTGTGTGTGTGTCTGTGTGTCTGTGTGTATGTGTGAGTGTGTGAGTGTGTGTTTGTGTGTGTGTGTGCATATCTTACATTTCCTCAGTCCTGGTCTGAGCATAATCTCTCCTCCATGGTCCACACTGTAGGAACAGAAGAACAGAGACTGAGAGACACAGACTTTCTTCCTATGAAGTGCAGTGTGGAAACTCAGAGCTCTGTAACAATGGGAGAGCTCCACACACTGCCAGGACTCTACTGATCAGATGAGAACACTGGCCACCATCTTACACATCTCACTAGGTTTTCCATTAACACACCAGACGTCTACACACACAAAGGAGCAGAACTCTGCTTACAGCAGTGTCTCCAGTTTAAAGCTGGGGTCCTCCACTCCAGCAGACAGCACTCTCACTCCTGAGTCTCCTGGGTGGTTGTAGCTCAGATCCAGCTCTCTCAGGTGTGAGGGGTTTGAACGCAGAGCTGAAGCCAGAGAAGCACAGCCTCTCTTTGTGACTAGACAGCCTGACAGCCTGCAGAGAGAAGGAGAGACGAGCTCTTCACTGTCACAGCTCCGGAGGAAAAGCAGGAGAAATTACCAGAATATCTGACACTCAGTACATGGAGACTGCAGCAGAGAACAATAATAATATTCATGCATGTGGGTGGGACCCTTGCAAAAATGTCATTTTACTGTCAAAAAAATTAACAGCAAGCATGACTGACAAGTATGAAGTTAAACTGATCAATACTGTAATTAAGTAAAGCACATGACCTTTCCCTTCACATACAATGTGCACTCTCCTCTAATTGGTCTAGTCATCCCATCTGGTCACTTCTTGGCCAACCAGATGAGAGTGCATAATATGCCCTACTGCTATATTTAATTAAGCCTGTTTCCACAGGACAATACCTCCATTATCATAACTTCTTTTACTAATTATGAATATAATAATGCAATAAAAATGCAATAAATGCAATAAAAAGTGCACATTTGCAACTGATTCCACAGTTTAATCTCTGGTGCATGGACCCAGGGGATAGATGAATAAAGAAGAGATGATTCAATTTACCCATACAGTTTTGGTTATTAGAGATAATAACTGAAATTATTTGATAAACCTCGCGCCTTTATATCCATGACCAAATACCATTGATTTCTGCTTGATGTGATAGTGTGAGGATAAATGTATTTAAACAATCCATGTTTTAAAACAATTGTTTTACAATCAAACTAAAATGTTGGTGCATTCACCCCTTAACCTAGTTTTAGACTTTGGTCAATGTTTTTCTTCAGGCCACTGATGACTAAAAACTTCACTATTAGGTGAAACTAGAGTTCAAGCCCACCTCTGAGCTACATTTATGCCCCAGATGGAGTTTAACCACAGCTCAGATATACCACCTAGTATCATGGGTGAGGCAGCCAAAGTAAAACTGAGATGGAAACTCATCACCTATGCATCAGTAAAAACCCTCAGAGAGGCCAAGCATTGGAGGTCTAGCATTGGAAAAGCAAATGAGGAGACTGAAACAGCAACACTAAGGGAAACCATCTGCTGCCAGCTTAGCCCAGCTAAATGAAGCTGAGACGCTATTAACTCTTTATTATCAGGAAGAGTGGAGAGGAGTTTAAAGCTCCTGAAACAAAGGTATTATAAGAGGAGACATTTACGGGACTCAGACAGTGAAGACGCCTGTTCCAAGCACAGGCTGAGCCCTACGGCCCGAGCTCAAAACCAGCTCCATCATCTGCCGACAGCGACCGGGAGCCCTCAACAGCAGAACAAACTGGCCTCCTTCCAGCGGGGTGTAGGGGTGGGCAGGTTGGCCAGGACCCCCCATCCCCCAGTGGTGTGCTAATATCCGTAGGCTCCTTAATGTTACATGCCAGCCTGTAGCAGGTATGGCACTAGCACTGCATGCTGAAAAGACACTGGGCCCTGTGTCTTCATCATTTCTTTTTAAAACATTAAAAACACTTGGATTTAGAATTTTTAGATTTTTATCAAATTCATTCAGCTTCTGTACTCTTCCCCACAATCACAGCTAGCAGTAAATGACAGCTTCTCACAACCATTCCAGCCAGGCACGGGCCCAAGGCAGGGTTTCCCTCTTCCCTGCTTTCATTCCTCTCAGTGCAAAACCTAGGACAAATCCTAGGACAAACAGTAGGTGACAGTGAAGACATTACTGGAGTAGAGGGGGGGGTAAGGGGTACATACGTTATCAATGTTCTCTCATACATATGTAATCTTTTTAATTCAAATTCAAACTCTAAGCCAACAACAGGCCCTGGACATTTTGGATTTTACTGAGGTTACAAGGTAAATGTTGACAAAACACAGGCATTGGTCACAAATATACTGATTACTCCCCAGGTGAAATCCTCATGGTGTTTCAGGTGGCCTAAGGATGGTATCACTCACTCAAAATTAAGGGTGATCTGACCTGCTGGTCCATGCTGTCCCTCACATTAATGGACACAGCAGAGTCAGTTATACTGAATCTAGTCCTCAGACTCCTGTTCTGCTTCCAGACACACTTTTGTAGCCCAAACCCATGTTTAACTCACTTGATAAGCTCATATCCAGATTTATTTGGTAGGGTAGATGGATCCACCAAAACCACTGGAAGGTCTAGGACTACTTCATCTTTAACATTTCTGCCTCACTTGTAAGTCGCTTTGGATAAAATCATCTGCCAAATGAATAAAGGTAAATGTAAATGTATCATTACTGGCGGCAGCCCAGCTCTGTGCAATGACAGTATGGATGTTAGACACTGCCAGTACCAGGTGGCTCAGTATGCAGTTTAAATGTGCACATATACCCTTGTCTGCAATTCCATTCTGTGAGGGAAAGATCACAGGGGAGTCATTGGGTGAGTGGCTCTGGGCTGGTTACAGAGCTTGGAAAGGGGTACAACAAACATCTGATCTGCCCTCCAGAGACTCAGCCTTAACATCCTCTGTGTATATCAACAGCTTTTTGGGCATTACTGAGTAATTTATTTAAGGACAAGGGGATTAGAATAAGCTGCACTTTTCTACCTGTCCTGCGTGCTTTGGCAACAGCATTTAAAACGATGAATTGTACAGAACCTGCGATATAGGAAGTACTGGTTAACAAAGCTATCCTGCCTTAACACTTCATGTATTTGATTTTTTTCTGCTATTTTTACATTACATTGCATTATGTTATTTAGCAGATGCTGACCCAGAGTGACTTCCAAATAAGTGCATCGCTATGCTAAGAGTAGTTATCAAGAAGTATTACAAGAGGTCAGTAAGATACTGAGTTATGTCCTAAACTAGTGTAGAGTGCTTTTAGACCCTTCCAGTCACATGGGAGGGTTGGGGAAAGGGCTCAGTCTAACACTCACCAGCCATTCAAATGGAAAATTTAGCAAAGAGGCATTTGTATTCCTTATATTCTGCATCTTGCTATAAGTATCTTTCTAAGAGCATGGTATTTCAAAATAAAGGGTATTTGTGTATTTAAAGGTAGATATACATAAAAAGATTAAAGTAACATTTTGTTGATTATCCGTGCCATGGCTCCATTCCATTAGCCTAGACAATCGGGAGTTGACTGTACATTATTATGCTCCTCACCCCAGTCTCTGTAGTTTACAGTGTGGATCCTCCAGTCCAGCAGAGAGCGCTCTCACTACTGAATCCTGCAGGTCATTGTCTCTCAGCTCCAGCTCTCTCAGCTCTGAGTGGTGTGAGCGCAGGACTGAGGCCAGATCATCACAGCAGCCCTCTGTGAGATTACAGCAACTCAGTCTGTGGAGAGATGGAGACAACATCTCTGCTCATTACATAAATACATACACTCCCCGAATTTGATAATAAAAAAAGTATAACCATTGAATCAACATGATACCTTTTCTGCTACTATGACAGAACAGGCCTATGGTAAACAGAACTCCAATAAATCATTTAAAAAAAACTCTTTTTGATCAATTTAATGCAGCATTACAAATTCTGCTGTAGATTTGATTTTTTTTCTTAGAATTCAGATGAACTGTTTTATCACAAGTATGTGTATGTGTGTGTGTCTGTTAGCATGTGTGTGTTTGTGTGTGTGTGTGTGTTTGTGTGTGTGCCTGTGATTGGTACTAGCTGCAATGCTTTCCAATAGGCTACAATGAATAGATGTAGCAATAAGCTGAATAGGCTGTCCAGATAAGACAGCCCAATAGCAAAGAACATTATTTGAAGTATTTGTGATGATGTAATGCAGTAGAAAAATTGGAGAAGAAGTGGAAGATAAGCAGGAAAGTGCAATATGGTATAAGTTTAGTCATTTATTGTGTGCTGTATGAAGCTCTCTGAATTCTGTGAGGATATATGTTATAGAAGTGATGAGTCAGACCTCTTTGTGGTAATTTCTGTAGGAAATCCCTATAAGAGCTGAACTCTTGGTGTTGTAAAGGTATGAGAAACCCCATGCCAGCCTGTAAGTACAGTAGGCAGATGGCATAACTGCCATTCTAATGTGCTTTCCAGTGCTGATACCATCACCCCCTGCAGACATATCATTGTTACCCCACATTTTCTTTGCATATTCGATTGGCCAAAGGAGCATTTAGCTCTGATTACACAAGTGGAGCACCCAGATATCTATGAACTGATTACCAAGGTCCTAAAGAGAAAGCTGTCAGTAGTCACTGGCTTAATGTAAACTACACTAATTTAACTTCATGCACTTTGTCAGTGACATCGCCCTCTGGTGTTAATAAGAGAAACAGCAGTATCCTGAGCTGTTGCTCATGGTGGGATGAGCAGATATTTTAAGTATTGAAGAATAGTGGTGATTATTTAGTGATCATTATATTAGTAGACTGATCAATTTAGTAGATTTAGTAGACACCGGGACAATGATGATTGTATTCTGTATAGTTTCTAGGCTGATCACAGAGCTGTGACCTATGACCTACATTCCAAGTGACGCTGCTCTGTTGAACTAATCACACTGTGTGTACGTGGTACAAGGCCGTACCAATGGAAAGGCCCATGATTTCCCGGACTCACCAGGTCCCTCGACCTACTGGTAGAGGTGGCGGTGTTGCTGCTGTACACAGCTCCAAACTCTGTGACACTTTTAAACCTGGCTATAACTTTCATTCATTTGAACTGTTAGTACTTAGCTTTGCACATCCTGACAAGACTGCATTTCAGCTATTTACCCTTGTTATAGTTTACAGGCCACCTGGCCCCTACAGTGTCTTCTTATCTGAATTCGCTCACTTTTTATCTGATCTGGTTGTCAATACAGAAAAGGCTGTGATAGTAGGTGACTTTAATGTGCATATGGATAATGAACATGACCCGTTCAGAACAGCATTCCTGTCCATCATTGAACCCATTGGACTCTCTCAAGTTGTGGATAAACCCACACATTACCGTAACCATACTCTAGATTTGGTCCTCACATATGGAGCAGATATCAGCCAGGTAGAAACTATGCCACACAACCCTGTGTTATCAGACCACTATCTCATCTCTTTCAATTTACCGCTAACGTGCTTCACTTACTCGGAGCCCAGATCTTCTTCTCGGCGCACGTTCTGTTCCCTTACAGCCAATGCCTTTATCGATGAGCTCCCTACATCTTACAACCTGCACAATGAAATCTCCCCGAGTTTAATAATAATAATCATATACTTCATTGATCCCTCATGGGGAAATTCATCCTCTGCGTTTGACCCATCCTACACACACAGTGAGCCGTGAGCACACACACACACACACACCAGCGAGCACACACACACCAGGAGCCAGGAGCAGTGGGCAGCCACAGTGCAGCACCCAGGGACCACCTCCAGTTCTTTTTGCCAGTGCCTTGACCCTTACATGCATGTCTTTTGATGGTGGGAGGAAACCGGAGTGCCCGGAGGAAACCCACGCAAACACGGGGAGAACATGCAAACTCCACACAGAAAGGACCTGGGACAGCCAGGATTCGAACCCAGGACCTTCTTGCTGTGAGGCAACAGTGCCAACCACTGAGCCACCGTGTTGCCCAGTTTATGTTCAAACCTTAGCTTAACTGAAATTAATCTACTCGCAGACAGTATTGACTCTACTTTGCGTAAAACTCTGGACGCCGTTGCTCCCCTCAAAAGGAAGAAAATTAGACAAAAAGCTTGCACCTTGGTATAATGACCACACTCAAACAAGCCACGCGAAAACTAGAAAGAAAATGGCGCTCCACCAAATTACAGGTTTTTCTCCTGGCGTGGAAAGAAAGTCTCCTGACCTACAAGCATGCCCTCACAGCTAATAGATCCAAATACTTCTCTACCCTTATTGAGAGAAATAAGGACAATCCTTGGTATCTGTTTAGCACTATCGCCAGATTAACTAAGAGTCCTGCATCAGTTAACCCTAACATACCAGCAATTTATAGTAGCAATGACTTCATGAACTTCTTTGATAGCAAAATTATAAAGATAAGAGACAATATACAAAAATTTTCATCGACTTCTGCTTCCTGCCCGGCCAGTCCTGTCCCAGATTATGTAGGTATGTCCATTAGGCCCGCCTCTAGCTTTGACTCTTTTATACCCATTGAATTTAGCGACTTTTCTTCTCTCATCAATTCATCTAATAACTCTACCAGCAATCTAGACCCCATACCAACCGCCTTCCTAAAACAGCTACTGCCTGCAATTGGCACACCGCTATTAAATCTTATCAATGCCTCCCTAATGTCCGGACATGTACCTCAGTCCTTCAGAGTAGCAGTTATCAAGCCTATTCTGAAAAAGCCCAATCTAGATCCCAATGACCTGTCAAACTATAGGCCCATCTCGAACCTTCCATTCCTCTCGAAAATTCTGGAAAAAGTAGTATCAAAGCAACTCTGTGCATTTCTACATTCTAACAATATCTTGGAAGTCTTTCAGTCCGGGTTTAGACCTCATCATAGTACAGAAACCGCTCTCCTGAAGGTGCTCAACAACCTCCTACTATCCTGTGACGATGGCTGTGTCTCCCTTCTCGTGCTACTAGACCTAAGTGCAGCCTTTGATACCATCGATCATCGTATCCTCCTCGACCGCCTCGAAAACCTGGTTCACATAAGCGGACAGGCTCCATCTTGGTTTAGGTCTTATCTATCAGAACGGTATCAGTTTGTCTCCATTAACAATAAATCTTCGGCTCGTTCCAGAGTAAGATATGGTATACCACAAGGATCTGTGCTTGGGCCTCTGCTCTTCTCGTTATACATGTTGCCCCTTGGCGATATCATCCGTAAACATGACATTAGTTTCTACTGTTACGCGGATGATACTCAGTTATACATATCAGTCAAACCCGATGTCCCCCTGAATATATCAAACATGGAGGCCTGCCTAACAGATGTAAAGAATTGGATGGCCCGAAATTTTCTCCTCCTGAACTCAGACAAAACCGAAATATTGGTCATTGGCCAAAACTCAATCAGGAGCAAATTCACTCATTTTACACTGGACCTTGATGGTGTCTCCCTTGCCCCGTGCCGCCATCAAAGACCTTGGTGTTGTCATTGATCCTGAGCTGTCTTTTGAAACCCACATAACTAACACCTCAAGGACAGCCTTTTTCCATTTGAGAAATATAGCCAAAATCAGGAAAATTGTATCAACTAAGGACGCTGAAAAATTAATCCATGCCAAACCCCTTCAGCTGGTACAAAATGCAGCTGCTCAAATCTTAACTAAAACTAAACGCTTTGAACACATTACCCCAGTTCTAGCTTCTCTCCATTGGCTACCTATTAAATACCGGATCATTTTTAAAATACTCTTACTCACATTTAAGGCTTTAAATGGGCTTGCCCCTCCTATCTTAAGGACCTTCTTCACCCATATCTTCCGTAGAGAGCCCTTCGTTCCCAAAATGCCGGGCTTCTCATCGTCCAAGAGTGGGCAAAACCACTATTGGCGGTAGAGCCTTTTCTATCAAGCCCCTCTCCTGTGGAACAGCTTACCCTCCGAGATTCGGGAGCAGACTCTCTCTCCAACTTTAAGTCTAGGCTCAAAACATATCTATACAGTAAATCCTTCAGCTGAGGGACATGGCCTGGTGCTGGCGTGGTTCATAGAGTCTCTGGTGGACTAAGTGGTCATTGCTGCCACCTTATCATGGACTCTATGCCATGATCTGGTGTTGACTGCCTAGGGTCGCCCTCATGACTATGCCGGTCCCTTGCCTCCCGTCCCCTAGGTATGCTGCCATAATGTTAGCCTGCCGGGGTTTTTCCTTGTTGCACACTGGCACCTTTCAATGCCCCTCCTCTCCTGCCTGCCTGTTCTACACCCCTGCCATTCTTATCACCCACTAATCACTGTTTTCTGTTTGCTTCCCATTCCTGCTCTGGGCTCCTGCCTGGAGCTGTAGTCCAAGCGTCTCATCCTGACGCCGAGTCCTGCTACTTCGCCGCCCTGCCCATCAAGCAAGCTGCATTTCAAGAACTGGACAACCTAGAAGACATTTTTATAATCACTCTGCCTTTATTATTCTTAAGTTTGCCTTTTAACTCTGCCTGCCCAGTGCCAGCCAGAAGCAGATGGGCTCCCCCTCTGAGCCGGGTTCTGCTCAAGGTTTCGTCCTATTAGGGAGTTTTTCCTTGCCACTGTTGCCTTAGGCTTGCTCACAGGGGGTCTCAGGCCTGGGATCATTGTAAAGCTGCTTTGTGACAACTTGTGTTGTAAAAAGCGCTATATAAATAAAAATGAATTGAATTGAATTGAATTTCAAGCATTCATATAGCTGTAGTTCAGTACTAGGTCACTTACTTTATATTTCAGTGCATATATCACAACCAAGATGCCTTAGGTATATATCATAACCAAGATGCCTTAGATCTTTGACGCTTCTTATATTAAAGGTTTGGTGATATAGGGACTTACTACCTAGCGGGACTTTCTCCCACTCCATTCCCTTGTCAGTGTTTGTGACAAGGAGGAGTTGGGTCAGTGTGTGCCCTCCTATCAACCAAGGATACCTTCGAAGCAATGTTTTTCCAATTAGGCGCCAGACTCTAGACGATGCAAGGTCAGTTAATCTTAGACATTCTGAACAGCTTATGTCACTCTTAGAATACTATAAGATGTTCTTTGTAAGCAGAGTTCCGCATCACTCCATCTCTCTACCTCCAACCGCCAACGGAGAGGGACTTGACCGTGAGAGGCTGGTGAAACTCTAAGTGTGAGACTTAGTAACATCTGAGACTGCGAAGCCTTGCTGTACTGAAGATCATCAATAAACATCTTTTGCCTCTTCTACAATTACAGTCCAGACTGAAGTTCTTTGTACAACAGTTAGACAATTAGTTAGCTTGCAAGTGCATCAATTTCACCGAAAGCCAACAGTATCATCTGTCATTCAGATAATTCATGCTATTTCCCTGGCATCTATTGAAGGCTTCCATTCACTAAAGGGTTAATAATGTAGGACAATTTAACAGCACCACTCACCTCAATGTCTGTAGTTTACTGTTTGGACCGAGAGCAGCACAGAACAGCTTCACTCCTGAGTCTCCCAGGTTACTGTTGGTGAGGTCCAGCTCTCTCACAGTTTCCCATGATTCCTCTCTGAAGGTGCAGCTAAAAATTCTGTACAGAAGACAAAATAGGCTTTCTGAGAAAACACTTTTAGAAGGCATTTTCATTTTCAAATGGTCAGAACCAAACATGGAGACACAGTTCATTGGAAATGTAACAAATTTCTGAATGGAAACAGTTCAGTTTTTAATCCATAATGTGAATATAAGTGACACCAAAAGCCATGTGTTACAAAATTCAGGCCAGATGGCAAAACTGTGTCGAAGGGACTCCACTCTGATTGATACAAGGCAGCCATATGCACTACCCTGACCTGAGCTCCAACAGACAGCATGATAGCCTTCATGTGATTGGCTGCCGGCTGATTCAGTAAAAGTAGGCAGAGCACATAGCTTGATTTCACTGATAATAATTAATATGTGGGTGTGTGTGAAAGATAGAGATGACAGATATGCCATCCACCAAGGTACAGGCTGCTGGAGTATACCCTGTTCCTATTCAACACAAGAGTTAGTCACACACATTTTTGAGGTGTCTCACAGAAACAAGCACAATTTGCCAGAGGTCTGACTCCTTACAGTCACTTACAGTATACTCTTGCCTCTCATGGATGCTTCAGTGCTGCTCTAACACCTGATTCCACATTCATATTTTCACATTTTACATTTTACATACCACACAAGCTGACAGGAATGCATCAGCTGTGCTAACTTGAAAGAACACATGACTTATCATTTCTCCTGTGTCTACCCTCCTGATTATTTACAATTTATTTAGTTTTAAAATGTACTGTTTTATGTTTAATCTCTTGCCCAGGAAGGTGTTACATGCTGTCTGGATGCTAAACTGCTGAAATCATGAAGTCAGAGGCAAGACTGGGATTTTCTTCTTAAAAGGGTTTATTTAATATCAAATCCTCTGTGACTCCTAATAATGCTTTTCACCACTGGTCTGTCCTGTCTGGATGGCCTGTACAGCCTATCACCAAAGCACATATGTCCTTGCCCTACTGTGAAACATCCTAAGTAAGACTAATTACAGCTGCAGTTGCCATGGATTCAAGCATATTTTAGCCATCAAACACCCCCTCCCCTTCCACTCCAACCACATTTCACTAAAGCAGATGAGAAAGAGCTGCACCTACTTGAAAATTTTTAGTTTACATTTCAGTCCAGCACAGAGCAGCTTCACTCCTGATTCTCCCAGGTTACAGGAGCTGAGGTCCAGAGTCTGTAATTTACAGTTTGGACTCATCAGGGCAGCACTCAGCAGCTTCCCTCCTGATTCTCCCAGGTTATTCCTGCTGAGGTCCAGCTCTGTCAGGGGTGAGGTGGCTGACTGGAGAGCTGAGGCCACAATTTCAATGGACTCATCTATAAGGTTACAGTTACTGAGTCTGAAAAGATAGAAAGACAGAAAAAAGCATTTATAATCAAACATTCTTTATAACAAGAACATTTGTACTTCAGAATGTGTTTGAGGGAAAAGGTATCACCTGTTGTTTTTTATTTGTATCAAAAACCCTGAAAAGATTTTAAATGTTTTATTATTTCAATCAAAGTATATTAACAACATTTACTTTCTTACTGATGTCAATGTCCTATTGATCTGACTGATTTTAATGACTTTTACAGCAGTGATCATCCCAGCACTGATTGTGGTATTGTGTCTGTGGAAGTGTTGGTCCTCCTCCCAGGACTAAATCCTCCATCACTGCTACTGCGTCTGCCTGCAGTGCTGCTGCTGTGAGACTCTCTGCTACTCCTGAGGTTCCTGATAACCCAGCTACCTGCCTCCATCCCCACAACCCGGCATTCCCATCCGAGAGATCGTCACCATGCTCGCACATGTTCAAATCGGCCTGCGGGTGTGATGAGAGACTCTCAAATCTCCTGCTCAGTTCTGACTCCTAGGCCAGAGCTCAGGTGCAACATTGCCAAGGAAATAGCAGGATGTTTCTCTGTGGGACTAAGGTTGGACAATCACCTTTCAGCATGAACAAGGAGAATGACGGTATTTATAATAACAGGAAAATGCTGTGCCAATCTTCTGACATGTTTTACTGCTCATTTTGAATGTGAAAGATGCAGGAATGCCTACTGAGGACCTCAATCGCAAATCGGTCCTGCTGCAAAAACTCACTTTAACATTAAATGAAAAGTACAAGGTGTCCAGGTGCCAACATTCAAGATACTGACATGTTATTGGATCTAAGCGTTAGAATGGCACCAAAGGAATTATACATGCTGCCACCACTTATACAAATGTGAGGGAGTCAGAATCTTAAGAAAGAGTTATGAAACAGATGTGTGGAAAAAAAATCACACATCTAAAGGGAAAGATGTCATATTTCATTATTTTCATTGTAGATGGTGTGAAGCTTTTTACGTCAATTTACTATGTTTAATTTTTCAAGACTAACTGCAATTTAAACTATTTTAAAACATATTTTGTTTTACATCCCTTCAACATCTTTAAACACTGAGGAACAGAGATTCCAATTCCTTAAAATGAAGTTGTTCTAACAAACAGAACAGCTGAGGAGATGAAGATGGCTACACAGTGAGAGAGGCACCCATGAAAAATACAGACTGTAAATTCCCTTTGATGTCCTGCTGATGTGTGTTTCTGCAGTGCAGAGGAAGTGAGTATATTGTGTTGTGATGTGAATGATGCCGCTCTGTGCATCAGCCATAATGCCTCTTAGTGATGGGGATATGCAGACCTGTCACTGGGCTCCCTCTGAAAGCTCCCTGTGGCCAGAAAACCACAGGTGGAGAGGAATTGCCTCTGCACTTGTACAGCAGTGTTGCATCTAGTTGGGCTCTCCAGTGCTGGGCTCAGCAGCATACAAATATTTAGGAGGAAACAGTGCTGTACCATTCATACTCATGCACCATAAATTCTGCCTAATATCTGAATGCATGCTCATGGAGTAAAGTACCATTAGCCACATCCTCCAAAAGTGCTAGTGTATTAAGTGCTAGTGTATCTATATATATATAGGTATACCATGTCTTTGTCAAACTGTCACACCAGTGAAAATAATTTGGTTTTCATAGGTATGCTATCACATCAATTAAAATTGCATTGTCTTTCATTTCTTAATTGTGGATCAATCCAAAAACTAGGGCTGTCCTGAATACCATTTTCTGGGCTCGGGATTACAAACATGTTTTATGCATGTTTGTAATCCCGAGGGGTTTGGTTAAACAAGGCCCTATCTATGCACTTTTTGTGACATAATAACAGCTTGTGACAATTTTTCTTATCATGGATAAATTATAGACCTGCATAAATGCTCATAATAATAGGCTCTGATCTGAGACAACGCCTGACAAAGCGTTGTGAAACAGAAGCGCAGAAACAGCATACTAGCTCCAACAAGTTTAAGACTTGAGATTTATATTTTTAAGATTTATATTTATTTATAATTTCTTTATTGTCATTTCTCACTACTCACATACATTGAAACGAAATTTGTCCTAAACCATCCTATACACTCATCGCTGTCACGGCTTACGGAGCCGCGGTATTTAAAAATGATCTCACGCCCCAATGGAAGCAGAGAGAAGCATGGCATCGCTGCAGCTAGCGTCCTTCCAGGGTGACAAACTTAGCTAGGGGTCGGTCGAAACCATTACGCCCTCTGTTCGAGTCCCAAAATAGGAACTAGGCGATCGCTAGGTACTTTTTATTTCCCATCACCGTGACGTTCACTCTTGTGAGTGAGAGGGATATCAGGCGCCCAAGCTGAGATGGTACATATTTCTACATTTTAACAGTGCAATTAAAAAGTATAAATATAGTAAAAGAATGTGCTGACAAATGTATTTTGCAGTTCACCTTCATTGGTAGCCGACATTTAGCAAAAAAATAATGAATCTGGCGGTCCGTAATAAAGCAGTGACACATATTTATAATCCACCCTGCAAATGTTGCATATTATAGACAATATGTTCATACTGAATAAAATGCAGAGAAAAGATTTTATCCACTTCCAAGAAATAGAATGGCATGATGTTTAGGGAAGATGTATAAATTAATTCCACTCAACAATTCAATATTCCAATGTAACATTAAGGTGGACACAGGCCATATTTCTCAACTATTTTACCACTCTCTTGCCTGTACAAACAGTTTAATGTGAACTCTATAAATGTCCACAATAGTTTTATTTGATTATTTTAATAAAATGTGATTCTGCAATGGTTTAAGCATTAAAAGGAAAATCGAATGAGATTTTGATTATATGGCAACATGGTACAGCTAAATATACACTATCATATTCTGACATACATGTTTTCACGATAACCATGGTATATTAGAAAGGTGAAACTCATGTTAATACTCACATAGCCTTTCTGCAGCACCTCACAGCTGGAACCAGTCTCCTGCGCCCCTCGTCTGAGGTGTTGTATTTCCTCAGGTCAAGCTCATCCAGCACCTCCTCCTCTGACATCAGGAGCATATAGGCCAGGGCAGAGCAGTGCACAGGTGAGATCCATTCACCAGAACGACTTCCTGAGCTCAGGTACTTTTGGACCTCCTTCATAAGTGAATCATCATTCAGTTCAGCCAGACAGTGGAGCAGATTGATGCACATCTCTGGGGAGGAATCCTTCCTTAGCAAACTCTTTATGTACTGGACTGTTTTCTCGATGCTCTCTGAGTTACTTCCTGTCTGTGTCAGAAGGCCTTTGAGAAGGTGCTGATTGGAATCCAGTGAGAGGCCAAGAAGGAAGCGCAGGAAAAGGTCCAGGTGTTCATTCTTACTCTCCAAGGCCTTCTGATGCAAGTCATACAGTGAAAGTTCAGTATCTTTAGACCATTGACCTAAAACAGACTTCAGTGCATTTGCATTCTTGCTTGCATATGAGTGAAACATGCTTGCATATGAGTGAAACACATACAAAGCAGCCAGATACTCCTGGATGCTCAGATGCACAAAGCAGTACACTTTATTCTGATACAGCACAGACTCCTCTTTAAAGATTTCTGTGCACACCCCAAAGTACACTGATGCTTCAGTGACATCAATGCCACACTCTCTCAGGTCCTCTTCATAGAATGTGAGATTGCCATTTTCCAGGTGTTGAAAAGCCAGCTGCCCCAGTTTCAGAATGATGTCTTTATCCATCTCCAGAAGCTTTTGTGGATCTGTCTCATTTCTTCCCTGATACTTCTCATTCTTGATGTCGGACTGAATGAGCAGGAAGTGCGTGTACATTCCAGTCAGAGTTTTAGGGATTTCTCCACAGTCAGCTTCACCCAACAGCTGCTCCAGAACAGTTGCAGAAATCCAACAGAAGACTGGTATGTGACACATGATGTAGAGACTCTTGCATGATTTTATGTGAGAGATAATTCTGCTGGCGTGGTTCTCATCACTGAATCTCTTCCTGAAGTACTCCTCCTTCTGTGAGTCATTGAACCCTTGTATCTCTGTCAGCCGGTGGACGTATTCAGGAGGGATCTGATTGGCTGCTGCTGGCCGGGAGGTGATCCAGAGGAGAGCAGTGGGAAGCAGATTCCCCTTAATGAGGTTTGTCAGCAACACATCCACTGAGGATGTCTCCGTTACATCAGATAGCATCTCGTTCTGCTGGAAATTGAAGGGAAATCTGCTTTCATCCAGACCATCAAAGATGAACAAAACTTTGTCAACATCAGACTTGATGTTTTCAATCCCTCTTGTTTCAGGGTGGAAGACATGCAGAAGCCTAAGCAGACTGTACTGTTCATCATTAATCAAGTTCAGCTCCTGAAAAGGAAGAACAAATACGAAACGAACATCCTGATTGGCTTTTCCTTCTGCCCAGTCGACAATGAACTTCTGCACAGAGACTGTTTTTCCAATGCCAGCGATCCCCTTCGTCAGCACAGTTCTGATGGGTTTCTCTTGTCCAGGTAAGGGCTTAAAGATGTCATTGTAGTTGATTGCTATGTCTTGTGTGGTCTGTTTCCTGGATGCTGTCTCAATCTGCCGCACCTCGTGTTCACTGTTGACCCTCTCACTGTCCCCCTCTGTGATGTAGAGCTCTGTGTAAATATTGTTGAGGAGGGTTTGCTTTCCTGATGTCGCAACCCCTTCAAATATGCACTCAAACCTCTTCTTCAGACTGGATTTCAGTTTCTCTTGGACTCTTTGTGCACATTTCTCTGTAAAAATGGGGCATTTTCAGAACCAGACTGTTGCTGAAGAGTATTAGAGTATTATGTATAGTAAACAGCAGTAGTATGTCTGTAGATAATGATGGTGTGGGTGGGATAAATTGGTGAGGTTTTTTTAAGAGATGACCCTGTTCAGAGGACCCTTTTTTATTTGTAATAATAATACAGTGAAAAACATCTTACTATTTTCTGCTTCCAGGTCCTGATTGCTGGAACACAGGGGTGAAGCATCTACAATCATGGACTGCAGAAGAAATGAAGACACCAGTTAAACCACAGCCTAAGAATGAAAAGGATTACATGAAGACTAAGAAATATTTGTAGGAGTTAGTTGGAGAAACATTAACCCCTCCTCAGCAAGCAGGTCAGATGAAAATGAACTCATGACAAACTGACTCAAATGTGAGTGAATGAGTGAGTATGTGAGACAGACAGGTGAATGACTTTATACTGGACAGACAGATTCAGATGAATGAGGGGTTAAAGGACAGACAATCCAGCCAGTCAGTCAATAAGAGGACTACAAAGTCAAATGAATGAATGAATAAAGGCTGACAGACACGGGTAAATGAGAGAATACAGTACAGGTCACAGTTAGAAGAATATGTAAAAACTGGATATACTGAGATGAATCTGGGACTCCAGGTAGACAGATTGAGGTGAATGACTGACTCCAGTTGGAGACAGATTCAGGTAAATGAGTGAGTCCAGGTACAGGCAGAGTCAGGTGAATGAGTGATTCCAGGTGCAGGTAGGTTCAGGTAAATGAGTGACTCCAGGTGCAGGCAGTCAGGTGAATGAGTGAAGTCCTTTACCTGCTGGCAGAGTCTCTGCTGGCTCATCTGCTCACACACTGCAGAGCTGGACTGGAGCTCTGACAGCTCACTGCAGACACAGGATCACACATTTAATCAGCCCAGTTAGCAAGATGAAAAGGAGAAACAAGGAGAAACAAGCTCAAAATATTATTATATGATTACACACCTGCTCAAAAGCATCATGGAGTTTCATTACTTCCAAAGAATACTTTACCAGAAGTGAACGCGCTTCATAAATAGTCACTGACTTTATACCAGGATTTTGACTAAGGAGAAATGTAGCAGATAGAGCAAACAGAAGGATCTGTATGTCCCAGTGTTTTCAGGCAGAAATGACCTCCATTGTCTTTTATTTATGCACATTTATCTGATCACCTCACCAGCTCATTTAATCATCATGAAGAGCACATGGTTACAGACATACTCCGTCTGACTTTAGATCAGTGAGAGTTAGCATGAGACTGTTTGCAGTCTGACTGGGTTGTAAAGTGAGGAAGAGCAGAGATGTGTTGGACAGGAACCACACATGGATAACACAAACACAGTCCTGCCCCCTGATACAGGGCCTCACCCAGCCTACAGCCCCTCTGCTGCTGCTCTCTTATGAGTCCCCCCTGAGGAGCGGGACCGTGCCTTTGGGAAAGAACATTTGCAGAACATTTGAAGCAATTTTTTCAAAATAGATTCTTTCCGTCAAACTGCTCAAACCTTCCACACCACAACGAGACCTACTGTTACATGGAAGGCAGGGCAACCAGCCCTCCTGTTCAGACCATGCTGAATGTCTACAGTTGTTTAACTCCGTAACTGGATGACAAGTGTGTCCTTCACATAATAAATGCAATATTTACTATTGTGGAGAGACAGTGACATTATGTGGTTACATATGTCTGTGCTCCTTGCCAAACACTGGATAAAAATTATGTTATAATTCTGAGATTCTGCACTCACAATAATTGTTTTCAATGTACAAATCATCATGAGCATAACCGTTTTTACATCATTATAAGTTCACTAATTTAGCATATTGCATTTAATGCAGTTAGCACTTTATTTATGCTGACTGCACTAAACACAAAGAATGAACTAGCACTAAGTTAAAGGAATGATTGCTTATCAGAGACATTTGAACAAAATGATAAACTTCTACATCAAATAATATGTACAAAAAATCCTTAAATGATCAGTGACATTCCTTGGGGATTTAGGCTTTACGATCAAATGTAGAAATTTACATGACATTTATATTTAGCCATTTAGCTGACAACGTTATCCAAATATAGCGGACAGAGCAAACAGAATCTTTATGTTCCACAATGTTTCTTTGCAATAATGTCTCTACTGCCTTTCATTAATGCACTGTTATCTTTCCAGATCTCTTAAAATTATGATGCAAAACACATATAACAATCCTCTCTCAAACTGTGTGTATCTACAGTGAGAGCACATTTGAAGCTCTCTAAGCACATGTGATCCAAACATGCCGAAGTTAAGACGACAAAAATGGACCCATACAGGACTCAACACTGACATAGATCAGAACCACTAAAGAATCCTTTCACCAGTCTCACTGAAAAGCCACTTGAGCTTGATAGAGGACTTGGGTTATGAAAGCTGGTTGGACATGGTGAGCCTTCTGCTCTGTACAGTGTCACCTCACCTTAGAGGAGGGACAGGCTCTCCACCTGCAAAGCCAACAGGATGCTCCATGGACCAGTCACTCTTCACAGACTGACAGCTGGGTACCGGGGACGCTGCTCTCTGTGCAGTGACACTGGTAACAGCACACAGAGACAGCACTTCATCAAATTCTGCTACGAACAGCCACTCTCATCAGTAACATGCGCGTTCTTCAGAAATATGATGTGTTAGTGCAGCAATTCCCAAACCTCTCCTGGAGGACCCCTTGTCCTGCATGTTTTAGATCTCTCCCTGCTCCAACACAGCTGATTCAAATGATCAACTCGATATGAACTCCCAAAACTGCTTAATAACAAACTGATCATTTAAGTCAGCTGTGTTAGAGCAGGGAGAGATCTAAAACATGCAGGACAAGCGGTCCTCCAGGAGAGGTTTGGGAAACGCTGTGTTAGTGAATGGGGAAGTGTGTGACATGCTAAGCACCTGTAATCCAAACATGCTGAAATGTGCTTCAGGAACATTGTATACGAGACACATATCACTGAGCACCGAATCAGATGTACGGCTTTAGACATTACCTTACAGCACATTAATTCCCGTCCCTCAGTGTAAATACAGGAATATGTACATTTCTGGAAAATGCCTCTACTAACAAATCCATGTAGCTAGTATGAGAATGTTCTACTCTCTATACTTCATACAACTAAAAAGTATTACTTCCTGCCTTGCAGTAATGATCCTGTTCCCTAAAAACCAGGAGAGAGTAAGAGAAACACTGTGGTCCTGCCCAAACTCACGTTTCATCACTGTGCTAAGGCTTCAAGCACTGTTATGAACACTAACTTGCATTAAATACATAATGAATATAACTCCTAGTCATGTTTACCAACAGGGTCATGAAGACGTCTATCAAGATGATTTACAACACTTCTTTGACACAAAAGAACTCTTTCAGCCAAATATTGTGAAGACCTGAAATATCTTCCAATGCATTTAATGGCCAGCAGGCAAACCACACCAGGTATCTACCTACTTCACACCAGGGTATACTTGCTAGCTAATGCTCATTCAAAGCGAAAACAAAGTTATGGACCAGTAAGATCAACAGATAGCTAGGTAAGTCTGGGCATTTTCACAAACATTAATGCCTGGTAAATGTATCTGTGACTACATTAATCACGGAAGCTCAATTAGAGATGTTATGGTATACAATTCTTCAATGAAGCAGTTCTAGGTTTTGTTCAGAGGAATCTGTTCTGTCTGTACCAGGAAGACAATTTTTATGGATTTGTTGGGACAGTTCTGGTCCATGGGGGCCAGATTTTGTTTGAAGTTAAGATGACAAAAATGGACCCATACAGGACTCAACACTGACACAAATCAGAACCACTAAAGAATCCTTTCACCAGTCTCACTGAAAAGCCACTTAAGCTTGATTGAGGACTTGGGTTATGAAAATTGGTTGGACATGTTGAGTCTGCTGCTCTGGACACTATGACCTCACCTGAGAGGAGGGACAGGCTCTCCACCCGCAAAATTAAGAGAATGCTCCATGGAGCAGTCACTCTTCATAGACTGACAGCTGGGCACCGGGGACGCTGCTCTCTGTGCAGTGACACTGGTAACAGCACACAGAGACAGCACTTCGTCAAACTCTGCTAAGAACAGTTGCTCTCATCAGTAACATGCCTGCTCTTCAATGTAGAATATAGAAAAAGGGTTGATGTCTCAATACTTACACAAGGTCATGATATTGATGTTACGGGAAAGGGATGAATTTTAATCATCTTCTTGGTTTTCTTCAGTGGGATCTGCTGTGTCTGTATGAGGAAGACATTTTGCGTAGATTTTTGGGACAGACCAATGCAGGACTCACCACTGACGTAGATCACAACCACTAAAGAACGCTTTCACCAATCTCACAGAAGACCCACTCCAGTTTGGTTGGGCTTTAGGTCATGAAAACTGGTTGGATGGAAACCCCCGTGCTGAAAACTCCACAAGTATCTCCACAAGAAAAGGGGCAGTGCCCACAGATCCCACAATTGTTTGGTCTGTCTTTGTTGTTTTAGTTTGTTATTTTCTGGTTGGCAGACTTGTGAGGACCAACTAATGAAGACTTCTGAGTTTTTTTTTTTTCTCTCCTCTCCTTCTACTGGATAAACTTCACCTCTTAACCCCCACTTGATCACTTCTGACCCTATTGTGACAGTCTTTGATACTTGCACACATATAACCTCATCAATCTACACTCAGTACCACATAATGACAAAGTGAAAACAGGATTTTAGAAATTTTTGCAAATTTATTAAAAACAAAAAACTGGAATATCACTTTTACATAACTATTCAGACCCTTTGCTATGACACTTGAAATTTAGCTGAGGTGCATCCCATTTCTCTTGATCATCTTTGAGACATATCTACATCTTGATTGGACTCTACCTGTGGTAAATTCCATTGATTGGACATGATTTGGAAAGGCACACACCTGTCTATATAAGGTCTCCCCTCTTAAATGGAAGAAGTCTGGAACAACTAGGACTCTTCCTAGAGCTGGCCGCCAAACTGAGCGATCAGGGGAGAAGGGCCTTGTTAAGAGAGGTGACCAAGAACCTGATGGTCACTCTGGCTGAGCTCCAGAGATCCTGTGTGGAGATGGGAGAAACTTCCAGAAGGGCAACCATCACTGCAACACTCCAACGAGCTGGGCTTTATGGCAGAGTGGCCAGACGGAAGCCTTTCCTGAGTAAAAAAACACATGAAAGCCTGCTTGAAGTTTGCAAAAAACCACCTAAAGGACTCTCAGACTGTGAGAAACAAGTGGTCTCTTGGCCTCAATTCTAAGCATCATGTCTGGGGGAAACCAGGTACTGCTCATCCCCAGTGCAATACCATCCCAATGATGAAACATGGGGGTGGCAGCATCATGCTATGAGGGTGTTTTTCAGTGGCAGGGACTGGGAGACTGCTCAGGGTTGAGGGAAAGCTGAACGGAGCAAAGTACAGAGATATCCTTAAGGAAAACCTGCTCCAGAGTGCTCAGGACCTCAGACTGGGCTGAAGGTGGACCTTCCAACAGGACAATGACCCTAAGCACACAGCCAAGACAATGCAGGAGTGGCTTAGGGACAACTCTGTGAATGTCCTTGAGTGGCCCAGCCAGAGCCCGGACTTAAACACAATTGAACATCTCTGGAGAGACCTGAAAGTGGCTGTCCACTGATGGTCCCCATCAAACATGACAGAGCTTGAGAGGATCTGCAAAGAAGAATGGCAGAAAATCCCCTAATCAAGGTGTGTAAAGCTTGTTGCATCAATGGTAAACAGTTTAAGCGTTAAAACGTTTTAATTTTTATTTCATTTCATTTTAAATTCATCAGGTGGTAAAATGTCAAAGAGCATAAAGCTGTGTAGATTCTAGTGTAACGACACACTTGGCTCTCAGTTTGGATCAATACACAGTGCTGGATACACGGTTCGATACTGTCAAGATATTTTTAACAAAATTTGAACAAAAACAAATGATGACTGTACAAGATTCCTTGATGATTCCTGAGGCAAAAAATGAACAAAAACCATTTTAAGAATTTCTTGTTAAGATGATAAATTAAACGTATTGTTTTAAGTCGAAATCATTCCATTTTTTGTTATTAAGATTTTTTAAATGAATGACAAAACTCGCCTTTAAACAGCAGATGCTCACCTTAAGACTGTATCTTCCATAAGATATGATTAAACAAGATTGAACAAGTTTGCATGTTTATTGCGCCTTCTGCTGTTCAGACAATGTAAATAACACCAAAATGGGTGCGTCGTAGATGCGCTCTGTAGAGATTAATAATATATTTACAAAAAACAGATTATATCTGATATTCCGAACCATTTTTCATCTTCAGAATGCGATTTATCGTTTCTTGATCTTTCGTTATAGCTGTTGCAATTTCGTCACATCCTGGATATTTAGGTTAAGTCCGCAAAGAGACGCCTCTGTGAATCTCCTTTACTTGACGTCACCTCCTACAGCAAACTATCGCACAACCCCGCACGTCGTTTTCAACATTCGTAGGCAGCAGTAGTCTAGCGTAAATAGTATTAATAAGTGTAAATTGTTCATTCTCAAGTACTTGGACGCTGCGAGTTACATCCGTATAAAATAAGCTTTTAGCCAGCGAAAGAACTCAACTCCGTTACAGTAACAGAAACAGTAACGTTCAGCCATGTTAACCATTTTCCAGCTGATGTATTTATCCATGATTCCAGTTTTATCCGCCACAGCAGCTGAAATATACATATTCGCAGGGAATCTATATAAAATGAATTATAATAAATATTCAGTGTAATACATTTGTATTACCTATTTTTAGATAAGAGCCGCTTTAGGTCACTAGAAGAAACTCTGCGCTAATAACCGCGTCACACTTGTTGCTTCCTGCCGCGCCGCTTTGGTGCTTCTTAAGCGAATACAGTAGCCTGTAAAAGTCCCTCATCTACGGAATTCAGGTTACATTTAAAACTTAAGATGTCGTCTTTCGAATTTGCATTATTTGATGGAATTTAATGGCACTATTTTATTAGGCCATTTTTTTAAAATTCCGTATTCAGTCTAAAGCTATCGCTTAACTTTTCTTAAACTTGTCTTCCGCTACAAACAAACCAGCCCGTGACACTATTTTAAATATAGGATATTGTATAGGCCTATGTTTTACATTTACATTCGTTCATTTGGCAAACACTTTTATCCAAAGCGACTTACAAGTGAGGTAGATTACAAGGTAGAATTTTATTTATTCATCTTACCTTGCGGTGCTAATTATTCCAGAGGCGCTGCTCTCATAAAATGGCGAGTGTTCCAGCTGCATAAATCCTTTCACTTTCGTTTTTCTCAGTAATATAACACTGCATTTGGCTTTGACGCCGCCTTACTGAAAAGCACATCTTTTACAGCGCCGTGTATTAATATGTCTGTGAAACATAATACCTCTCCCAGTGCCCAAATAAGCAACTACTTCATACTGACATCTGGAAACCGTTTAATGAGTTTTTATAAGTCAGCACTATAGACTTATGTAGCCTGTATGAGTGTAAGTAAGTGCGTTCTCTTGTTAAACACATTAAAAGAGATGTTGTCTTTAAGGTATGCTGATATTGTGGGTCAGCTGGGTGCTGTGTAGAGTATTCGGAGGAGAGGGTTTCGGAATGGCTGCTCGTTCCGTTCGTTTAAGGCGAGTAAATGACTGAGAAGAATCTACGGTCTCTACAGTCTCACCTGCAATAAGAACATCAATTACTAACATTACACTAGTGTGATATGCAGAGAGTAAGGCATGTAGTCTGCCCGCTGCTGTGACCGGGAGGGGCGGCTACATTTCACTATGGACAATGAGTGTCACCTGCGGCACCGAGAAAGTGTTCGGGACCCTGGAAGATTTTAAAAGGCAGAGCCGGGAGCGCGGGGGGGGTATGGAGACACGGACGGATCTGAGATGGCTACAGTGATGGCTGTGTGCACATGCACTTTGTGTGCACATACTCACAAAGTCCCACAAAGTACACAACAGTTTTGTTTATTAGAAAAAAAACACATGTAACATCTATCAATGTGACATCTGTGGTTTACTGTTTCTCCTGTTGTCAGTTTAACTGAGCAACAGTCTGCCTACAGCCAAGAGCAGCAGAGAACTGCTTCATGCTAAAATGCAGTGCGCACAGACAGAAGCAGCTTCATGCTAAAATGCAGCGCGCGCAGACAGAAGCAGCTTCATGCTAATGTAGCAGAGCTGAAATTAATAGCTTGTGTGAGTCCTGCATAAAGCGACTAGGGTAGCAGGTAGCAGAGTGCTTTGAGTGGTAACGTGATGTTTCCGATAGAGTTAGGGGCAAATTGCCTTTAGCTCAACTGGTAACGATGCTGGGTTTAGCTGAGCAGCGAGAACATCGGTTCGGGAGTGACAGAGTGACGTTCAAAACTCACTTGCTGACTCAGTTCACATCAGTTACACTAACCTACGGTGTGCACACAGTGGTGTAGTCTAGTTTGCAGTAGTGGGTATACTGTGATGATTCCCCCCACCTGCTCCCTCCACACACACCAGTGCAACACCCAACAACCCCATAAACACCACCATAATCACCAACACATACTGTACATGCATTTACACATAATGAGGCCATTCCATAGGGTATGTATTTTCAGAGGATGAAACCTATTTATTTCAAGCAACATTACATGTTTAAAGTCTGTGGGGGTGGGGTAAGGGGGGGTATCCGGACTACAAAGCTTTCCAGATGTGTTTGTACTCTGGCATCTTCACTTTGCTTTGCCTCCTTGCATCCATGGCAGAGCGATGGCAGAACAGTGTAGGAACACCGGAGTTTTCTTAAGCACCCATAGGCCTACAGAATGGACAGCTTGAGGACCATGAGGAGAAATTCGCTGAATTTGACAAAAAGTGTACTGGATTAGAATCGCAGAGTGCACCTTTAAAGTCCGCCTTTAACCACCTGACCACTAACATTCACAGTTCAAAGGCTTGTGCATTGAATAGCTCCTAACAATAAAAAATCATAGCTATATCAAACACAGTGGGTAACAATCAATCATACTTAGTAGCTTCTTTAACTTAACTACACCTTGAAATTAAGTAGCCTACTTTTGCATTTACCAGCATACAGTGTATACACTGGGGTCCAAAATTATTGGGACACTCACTTTTTTTTCTGAAAACCCACAATATTTTTGCTGCATATTCCATCAGACATTGGGAAAGTCATATTTAACTTCAGAGTGAATAGGACATCACAAAACTGAAAATCAATTTTTGTCTTTATAGATTTATTCAATGAAAAAACTTAAATTGCAGATTCATCGAAATAACCACCTTTGGCCTTAACTACTGCTTTACAAATACGAGGCATTCGTATCAAGAGTTTTTCAAGATAACCAGGTGAAATTTTGTTCCACTCATCCCAAATGAACTCTAGGAGCTGTTTGGCACTGGTTGGCTGACGACTTTTGACCTTGCGGTCAATCTCATCCCATACAAGCTCAATAGGGGAGCGATCTGGAGACTGCGCTGGCCAGGACATAATTTCACACAATCTGGTGTGTGATTGTTGCTCCAGATAGCCCTTACAGAGTTTAGAAGCATGCTTGGGATCATTGTCTTGCTGAAAGACA
Organism: Megalops atlanticus; assembly: GCA_019176425.1. NCBI lineage: Eukaryota > Metazoa > Chordata > Actinopteri > Elopiformes > Megalopidae > Megalops > Megalops atlanticus. Next base: position 6,131,804 of record CM032875.1, read on the forward strand.
AAACCACGACCAAGAATTCTGGATCCTGAAGGGACAGCGTGATCCTGAAGAATTCTCAAGTAGTCTTCTTTGCCCACCAAAACATCCCCATACCATCACACTACCTCCTCCATACTTAACAGTTGGCAACACACAATCGTTGTGAAACTTCTCATTACTCCTTCTATGGATGTAGACTCGGCGCTTGGAGCCAAACATTTCAAACTTGGATTCATCTGTCCACAGCACATGTTTCCACTGTTCCAGTGTCCAGTCTTGGTGTTTTTTGCCCATTGTAGCCTCTTCTGTCTATTCTGTGGATGAAGCAGTGGTTTTCGGACAGCCACACAGCCCTTAAGCCCAGCTTCTTTAAGGCGACGCTTCATGGTACTCTTTGACACATTCATACCGGTTGCGGTGTTCAGGTGTTGGGTCAGTTCTCTGGCAGTCAGGCGCCGATTTCGCAAGGATGTCAAGCGAAGATGATTGTCTTGCTGCTTAGTAGTGCATCTCTTGCGTCCACGACCTGGCCGATTGGTGATTTTACCCTCCGCTTTGAACTTCTTGATGATGTTGTGGACACCGTTTCTGGAGATATTCAACTTTGCAGCAATTTTTCTTATAGAATCACAGAGTGCCTTTTGCCAATGTCAATTTCAGCTGTTTTCGCCATCTGTAGTATATCCACAGCAATCTTCTGTGACCATGTACCAACCTTGTTAGGTTTATATAGGCTTCAGTATGAGTGTTCAATTAGGGGGCAGGGCAACGTTCAATCAGGCCTAATTGAAGTGATGGTCATTTTTTTCACTTCTCTGCACTCAATAAGTATGTAGGTACCTTTTAAAATTAAGTTAATGTCATGAAATTGTCAGTTTGTTTGGCAGAATTAATGTCATTCATATTATTAAAATGTTGGAAATAAGGGTAGTCATCAGGCAATCGTGTGCCAACCACATAAAGAGATGTTTTGAAAATGTTAATAGCTGCCAAAACATGTAACTGTGTTTTCGCCACACCATGAATTAGGTTCGAGTGATAAAACTAATAGCTACATGGACACATCCACACTTAACCACAAAATGCACAGGTGTCCCAATAATTTTGGACCCCAGTGTATCTGAGTAGTTATACTTTCACTACAACAAAGTTCCCTACTTCATCCACCCATATCAATATCACGTGCAAGACTGATGTTAACCAGGCATGCCAAAGCTTTTCATCTCTGAGCGCTGTCATTTGACTATCTATCTAGATACGTTTTCTTATGGTGATGTTTAGTAGCCCGAAAGAGGAAGGTTGGGCGAACACGGGGGAAGAGGAGGGAGATCCTGCTACTGTGCTAACTTAGCTACTTGTTGGCTAGCTAGCCAACACTAGACATGGCAGTAAATATAATTCAATACACATATCACACATCCCTTGCTGTTAGAGTAATATATACTAGCTAATCAGCTAATGTTAATCTGTATGAGATTTTCACTTAGGCCCTACCAATTGTAAAGTTATCAGGCTCCTTTTCTGCAATCTCAGGTGCCAGTCTGCCAGGATCAGAAACTTCAGCTTCTGGCTTTTAATGATGTGTTTTTATAAATTGCAAGAGTGTTACTTGTTTTTGTTTCATTTAGTTTTGTTTTATTTCATTTAACTTTATTTCAATATCCAAATTTTATTTTAAAATCCTGAAATCATACAGCTGCAGCAGTCGCATGTGTACGCACTCTAGCTTCTGAAATGTGCTAGTTGGTGCTCAGGGTGAGTGAGGTGGGGGGATGGGGGGGGCTGTCTGATTGGGCGATATGCACGTTTTTTTTTCCGGCGACGTTTGCAGTATGCTGTCTCCCAATCCAGTGTTTGCGAAAACAATTACCTCGTGAAAATTCTGTCACAAAACTATGTTGACACGTATCCTTGCACATTTTTAAGTGGAAATGCTAGCCTACAGTGAGCACAGCTAGAAGCAGCATCACGCTAACCTACAGTGCACACAGCCAGAAGCAGCTTCACGCTAACCTACACGGATTGTGCACTACAGCCAAATGTCCATCTCGCCCATCACCACACTCTGAACACTGACTGGAAAATCACCCCTCAAACACACAACAACAGAGGACACCCAAATACCCCTCAACCAATGAAATGTACCTCAGCACCTCCAGATAGAGCGTTGCGACCCCCCCCACCAAGGATCCAATATCACACCTCACACTATCCACCACAACCAGGCAGGCAGAGGAGACCCCACGGGAACCCTGGACCACCAACTCCATCGCCCGCCGCAACTGGCCTTGTACCTGCACTGCCCCATAATCCAGCTCCACCACCCCAGCAACTCCAGCCTCGGCCAGGTACGCTCACCTGTGCTCAGACACTCAGTGGAACAGGAAGCCCTGCCAGCACTGAACTCAGAGACATTCAACAGATGCTCAGCCTCATCTGTACATGCCTAATGGGCAGTGGATTGTGGTAAGAGGTACCCAACCACATGGTAAATGGACAAAAACCATTAACTGTGATTTAAAAAAAAAAGTTCAAAGTTTACATTTCACCCTGTTACTTATTACTAAAATGCTTGATTCAAAACATTACAGTTACAAATGCAAGTTTTCAATGTTTCTCTCTTTTTAAAATGCAATCAACACAAATATAAGTTGAGAGAATAAGTGAAATCTTTTCGTGATTCTCTGTGGAACATTCAGGGTCTAAGATCCTCTGTGTTTGGTTTAAAGAGTAGAGACCCTGAGTTCATTACATCAGTAAAGGATGTTGATGTTTTAATTTTGCAGGACACATGGTGTAGATGGGATGAGCCCACTGGCTGTCCCCCAGGTTACAAAGAGTTAGTAGTCCCATCTACCAAACTAAAAGGAGTGACTCAAGGAAGAAACTCAGGGGGGATGCTTATTTGGTTTAAATCAGAACTTTTACACTCAACAGAGCTAGTCAAAAAAGGAGAAAACAGTCTGTGGCTGAAAATTAAAAAACAAACCATACTGACACCTCAAAACCTCTTCCTCTGTGCAATTTATATTCCCCCAGTAGAGTCCCCTTACTTTAATGAGGACACCTTCTCTGACCTAGACAGAGAAATCAGCCACTTTCAGACTCAGGGGCATGTTATGATCTGCGGAGATCTAAATTATAGGACTGGGGATGGGCTTGACTTTGTCAGCACACAAGGTGATGATTTCATGATGGGAGACAACATCCATTTCCCCATTTATTCCCCCTGACAGAACTACGACAAGTCCACAAATGCACATGGGAAGGAACTGCTGCGGCTCTGTTGAAGCCTGGGTCTGTGCATTGTCAACGGCAGGCTACGGGGGGACTCCCTTGGACGGAACACCTATAGCTCAGCCCTTGGCAGTAGCACTGTGGACTATGCCATAACAGATTTGAACTTGACCTTTCTGAGAGCCTTCACAGTCAAGCCACTGACACCACTCTCTGATCACAGTCAAATCACAGTCTATCTGAACAGAATAGAGACACCCAACATTTACACAAAGCCCGGGAAAGTGTACAAAATCAAACCCAGCTACAGATGGGGTAAAGACAGCTCGGAAACTCAATCACTCCTGAACTCATTTCAATCCACAAATTACCCACACGATAAAGAAGGCATGAACCTGGCTGTATACCACCAAAACAATATATTTGACCATGTAGCTCTAAAAACAAACAAAATAAAATAAAATCAGATCATTGGATTGACTCTGAATGCAAAAAACAGAGAAAAAGTCTGAGAAAATTATCAAACCAAAAACATCGGCAACCAGACAACCAAGATATTCGCATTCAGTATACTGAATCCCTCAAGAGGTATAAACATACAATAAGAACAAAGAAAAACATATTCAAAACCAACTGAAAGATATAGGAGAATCAATTAACTCAGACAAATTCTGGGACAATTGGAAATACTTAAACAAAAGGCCTCATGACGATTTAGCAATTCAAAATGGAGATATATGGACAGAGCACGTTGCAAACCTATTTGACCATCCTACTTTAAATTCTCACCAGCAACAGATATCAAATAGATTGGAAAACCTTGAGATTACTATAAAGGGTAATCAAAACCCATTGGACTTTCCAATAACTCAAGAGCTTGAGGGAAAGCTACAAAATCTCCAGCCCAGAAAGGCCTGTGGTGTAGATGGTATTCTGAATGGGATGCTAATACATACAGGCCTCAAATTCAAATTGGCCATTCTAAAGCTTTTCAATCTCATGCTAAAGGTAGGCTACTTCCCTGACTCCTGTAACGAAGGACTTATCACCCCCATATATAAGAATGGTGATAAATTTGAACCAAACAATTACAGGGGCATCTGTGTCAACAGTAACCTTGGGAAAGTGTTCTGCAGCATACTTAACACAAGAATAATTGACTACTTCACAGAACACAATGTCTTAAGTAAAAGCCTGTGATGTATTATACATTTGGGTTTTGTTATTTTGGAACCTGGGTTGTACTGTAGTTTTGAGATTGTGGACAGGAGAATGCTGAGATAGTTTTGGTTGGGGAAGTTGACAGTAAAGAACATGGCCTGTTAGCAATACATGGCCGTTTATGCGTGCTATTTACTACAGTGAAAACTGGCGACGAGGTTAAAACTTAGTTTTAACTTAGTTCCCACCTGAAAGTTACGACCCTTAACACGAAATAAGGAGGGTCTAGCAAGATGGACTGAGGGTTCAAGATAAGGACTGTTCTACAATAAAAGGACTGTTCTGTCTCAAATAAAAAGGGTTTATGTGGAGCACATAAAAGAGGCGGGGTCACTTGGTTGTTCTTGTTAAAAAAAAAAGTACACCCTTGTTGAGTGGACTTATTTGTTATGTTGTAGTGTTGATTGTTATATCAGAAAAAGGGCGCAGGGATATTGAGTTATGGTTTGATGTAACTGAATACTACCTTCATATAAAAAGAGGGGTGATGTGATGTATTATACATATGGGTTTTGGTATTTTGGAACCTGGGTTGTGCAGTAGTTTTGAGATTGTGGACAGAAGAATGCTGGGACAGTTTTGGTTGGGGAAGTTGACAGTAAAGAACGTGACCTGTTAGCAATACATGGCTGTTTATGCGTGTTATTTACTGATACACTACAGTGAAAACTGGCGACGAGGTTAAAACTTAGTTAGGCTGGAAGTTTAGAAAATGGCTCTTATTGGCACCATAGGGGAGTTCGCTCCGAAGACACAGTCGTGGTCGGCGTACATTGAGCGGCTGGAGCAGTTCTCCCAAATTATCGGATATCAGACCACGTTTTCACCCTTCACACCCTAATCGATAAATATGTAAACCAAAATAAAGGTAAAATATTCGCTTGTTTTGTGGATTTCCAAAAGGCATTTGACTCTATTTGGCATGAAGGAATATTATATAAACTCATTCAGAGTGGTGTGGGGGGGAAACTGTATGATGTAATTAAATCTATGTATTCCAGCAGTAAGTGTGCGGTCAACATTGGATGCAACAGGACTGACTTTTTCCACCAAATGAGGGGGGTGCGACAGGGCTGCAGTCTGAGTCCTACACTATTCAACATTTACATTAATGAATTGGCACACACATTACAGAATTCTACAGTTCCAGGACTCATACTGCAGGACACTGAAATCAAATGTTTGCTTTATGCAGATGATTTGGTTTTGCTGTCACCGACAAAAGAGGGCCTGCAGCACAGCATGAATGTATTGGCAAAATTTTGTCAAACATGGGCCCTGGAAATAAGTCCTCAAAAAACCAAGGTTCTAATCTTTCAAAAATGTTTCAGGCTACAGGGAAACACCAACAATTTTACAATTGGCAACATCAAAATTGAACAAACAAGTACACTTATTTAGGCATAACTATCAATTCAACAGGAAAATTTGGCTTGGCTGTGAAGGAACTTAAAGAAAAGGCAAAAAGAGCATTTTATGCCATCAAAAGATCGATCCAATTAGAGTTACCAATTAGAACTTGGATTAAACTATTCACATCATTTATTGAACCAATTGCACTTTAATTTCACAAAATGTGACTTTTCAAACTGGGACAAACATCCAACTGAAGCCCTGCATGCAGAGTTCTGCAAGAATATCCTCCGGGTACAGAGGAAAACGCCCAACAATGCATGCAGGGCAGAATTAGGCCAATACCCTCTAATAATCAATATCCAAAAAAGAGCACTCAAATTCTGGCAACACTTAAAATGAGTGACCCCACTCACTCCACTATATAGCTCTGAAAAGCCAAGAGCTGAATATAGGAAGGAGCCCACTGAGCCAACTTGTCCTGAGACTCGGTGATTTAACACCAGCTCACATCACAGAGGCTCAGGACAATGACACAAAAGCCAGAAGCATTAGACCAAACAAAATTACAGCCACTGAAAAGGAAAATTACATCAACTATTGGAAAGAAGTCACTAAAACGCAACACAAATTACAATGCTATTCGGCCCTAAAACGTGAATATACAACAGCTACTTACCTGAGTACAGTAAAAGACGTGGAACTCAGGAAAACCTTGACAATGTACAGACTCAGTGAGCACAGCCTCGCCATGGAAAAAGGCAGACACAGGCAGACCTGGCTGCCCAGAGAGGAGAGGCTGTGCTTGCACTGCAGTCTGGGGGCTGTAGAGACAGAGCTGCACTTCTTAACCGAATGCACTAAATACACTGAAATTAGAGAATCTTCGTTTAATAAATTCTACTCAATCCTCCCTGAGTTTTGAAACTGCAGGAATGAGGAAAAATTACCATACATTTTGGGAGAGAACAAGGATTTGGCCACTCTGGCAGCAAAATTTGTGGCAGCTTGCCATAACCTGAGGGACAGCCAGTGAGGCCACCCAAAACAAAACACCAACTCCATTTCTGTCTGTGATTATTATTAGAAGGGTCCTGTTTTGTTTCTTTTTTTTTTTTCTTCTTCTTTTTGTGTGTGTGTGTATGTACATGGCTTTGGCAATAATGTTGCTGTAACGTTCATGCCAATAAAGCTTTCTTGAATTGAATTGAATTGAATTGAATTGAAAGAGGGAGAGATGGAGAGGGAGGAGGGGAGAGAGAGATGAAGAGAGAGAGATGAAGAGAGAGAGAGGGAGAGAGAGAGAAGGAGAGAAAGGCGGAGGGAGGGAGAGAGAGAGGGGGAAAGAGGGAGAGATGTGGAGAGAGAGAGGTGGAGGGAGAGAGGGGGAGAGATGCAGGAGAGAGAGGGGGAGAGGGGGATGGAGGGGGCAAAGGGAGAGAGAGAGAGATGTGGAGAGGAGAGAGAGAGAGGGGGGAGAGAGGGAGGGAAGGGGGAGAGGGGGAGAGAGAGAGGGAGGGGGAAAGAAGGAGAGAGAGAGAGGGAGAGAGAAAGAGAGGACAGAGAAGGAGGGGGGTGAGAGGGAGAGAGAGTGGGGGGAGAGAGGGGGAGGGAGAGAGATGGAGAGAAAGGGGGAGTGTGTGCGTGTGTGTGTGTATGCCTGTGTGTATGCGTGTGTGTGTTTTTGTGTGTGTATGAGTGTGTGTGAGTGTGTATGTGTGTGTGTGAGTGTGTGTCAGTGTGTGTGTGTGTGTGTGTGTGTGTCGCTGGTCTTTCATCTCCAGCAAACAACTCAGAACTGATAAAATACAAATATCTGAATATTTAAATGCCCATTTTAACCCCTCCCTCTCCCACAAAACACAACATACAAATGTGCTGTATACACACATACATCTTTATTTCAGCATATCATACTAATATTACAAAAGATTTTATAAAACATGTTATTAAAAATATTAAAATAAATCACTTCTTTACAGTATTGGAATAAATCACAGTAACTAAATCCTATTCAGTATGAAGTGGATGAGAGCGCCCTCCAGTGTTTGTACACTCTCAGTATTAATGTGGAGATTTATGTAGTCATGACAACAGCGAATAACATCAACTCCTCCAGGATACAGGTGTCTATCCCAGCATGCACAGGGACACTGAACTGCCCAATGCCACCCAAAACCCAGGATAGAGGGGTTGAGTGAATGTGGTGTGGAAAGTGTGCAGGTGGGTCAGAGTTTCAGAGGAGACGCTGTAGAAGGACAGAGTGCCGGCCGGCCAGTCCAGATACACTCCTACTCTGCAGGAGCGGGAGGAGGGGGCGGGTATGGAAGTGCTGTTATTATTGTGCCATGCAGAGAACGTGTCACCTCTGCAGAACAGACTCCAGGACTGATCATTGAATCCAAACCTACTGTCATCACCCTCTGCTTTCCTGCGGATTCCTTTATACGCCACTGCAATCAGAGCCCACCCACTGCACTCAGCCCCCCCACTCCACTCAGCCTCCCAGTAACAGCGTGTCCCAGACAGACCCTCTCTGCACAGCACCTGCTGCATGGAGTCAAATCTCTCTGGGTGATCAGGATATGGCTGCTTTCTCCCCGGTGTGTTTGTCACCTTCCTGTCCCCCTCAGATAGAGACAGCTCTCTGTATGTGTGTGTCACCTTCCTGTCCCCCTCAGATAGAGACAGCTCTCTGTGTGCTGTGTTGGGGTCCAGTGTGAGCTGGCAGCCATCTGCAGACAGGAAGGAGGTTAGAAGAGGCAACATCTCCAACACAGCATCACACACACACACACACACACACACACACACACACACACACACACACAAACACACACACACACTCACACACACACACACACACACGCACAAGCATGCACACACACATACATATACCCAGACAAGCACACACATGTGCGCACACAAACACACACAGATACACACACACACATAAAGATGCAAACAAACACACACACACACACCCACACAGACATACAGATACACATACACAGACATATGCACGCACATGCACATGCACACGCGCGCACACACACACACACTCACACATACACACACACTCACACATACAGATACACACACACACACACACACAAACACATGCTCACACACACACTGGCATACACACACACACACACACACACGCACACAAACACACACACATGCACACACACATACATACTCACAGATGCACAAACACATACATACACTCGCGACTACACACAGACACACAGGTACAAACACACATACTCACACATACACATGCACACACACACGCAACCACATACTCGCACACACATACACCCACGCACACACACACTAAAACACACACACACATGAACATGCACTCATGCACACACACACATACACATACTCACTTGCACGCACTCACACACATGCACACACCCACACACATACCTGAATGTGCAAGCACGCACACACACACACACACACACAGACGAACACACACACAGACACATGCACGCACACATACACACACAGAGACAGACACACACATACTCACACATAAACGCATGCACACACACGCACTCACACACACATGCACATGCGCACACACACACACACTCACACACACATACTTACAGATGTACACACGCATACACACAGACACGCACACACATGCACACACACAGACATGCAGATACACAAACACATGCACACACACATATGCACGAACACACATCCTCACACACACACACATGCGTGCACGCACACACAGTCACTCACACACAAAGATGTACACACACGCACACACAGACGAACACACATATGCGCACGCGCGCACAAACTCACACACACACATACAGATAGACACATAAATACTCTCACAGACACACACGTGCGCACGCACACACACACAGATGAATACACATACGCACACACACGCCGCACACATAGATACACGCACACACACTCACACCTACACTTGTGCACACGCACACACATACAGATACACATAGACTTACACATACACGCACTCACACATACAGATGCACACACACATACTCACAGACACACACACATGCCCAGACAAACACATATATACATACACACACACACACAAACTGACACACACATACTCACATGCACACGCTAACACACACGCACGCACCCACACACATACCTGAATGTGCAAGCACGCACACACAGATGTGCACCCACATACACACAAACGCGGCAACACACACACAGAGACAAACACACAAATGCACGCACACACACATATACAGATACAAACCCGTGTTTGTCTGATCATGTGCCTCCGTATGTGTGTTCCTCAGTTCATGTGTGTGTGCATGTGTGTATGAGTTTGTTCGTGTGCATGTGTCTGTTCAAGTGTGTGTGTGTTTGTAAATGCACCCATGTGTGTGCCTGTGTGTGCTTGTGTCTGTTTGTTCGTGTATGTGTGCATTTGTGTGTGTGTGCGAGTGTGTGTGTGTCAGTTTGTGTGTTTGTGTGTGTGAGTGTGTGTGAGTGTGTGTGTGTGTGTGCGGTGTGTGTGTGTGGGCATGTGTGCGCGGGTGTGTGTTTGTTCATGCGTGTGTTTGTGTGTGTATGTTTGTTCATGCGTGTGTGTGTGTGTGTGCATGCATGTATGTGTGTGTGACTGTGTGTGTTTGTTTATGTGTATGTGTGTGTGTGTTTGTTCATGCGTGTGTGTGTGTTTGTTCATGCGTGTGTGTGTGTTTTTGTGTGTGTGTTTGTTCATGCGTGTGTGTGTGTGTGTGTGTGTGTGCAAGCATGTATGTGTGTGACTGTGTGTGTTTGTTCATGTGTATGTGTTTGTGTGTGTGTGTTTGTTCGTGTGTGTGTTTGTGTGTGTGCAGGTATGCAGTGTTTAGTTAAATGTAACGGCGTTACGTAATTAAATTACAAAATAAATGTAATTGTAATCCGTTATAGTTTCTGAGAAAAATTATGTAATTAAATTTGTCAGATGGTGTCAGCCCTTTACATCAGGTCGCTTCTCTCCTACTCTCTGTGCTCACATATACTGTATTTTAATACAACCGAATTCCCAATAAAGCTGTTCTCATTTACATATTTTTCTGTTTCTGTTGTCAGACAACAGGACGAGTATGAAATAGTGACTCAAACGCGGCCCATTAAGACTACATATTAACCAGCAGTCACTTCCAAACAGTTTCCAAGCTGCTGCTCTGCACTGCTAAAATTCAGATTTTATAACCGCAAAATCGTCTGACAAAATCACCATACACATAATTTAAAGACAACGGCTGTGCCGTGATTTCGGCTATATTTACATGTAAAATGATCACTGAGAGAGAAAGTTAGAAGCGACAGAATATCTTTATTATTTTTTCTCTCACACAGCGCACAGTCTCCGTCTGGGTAACAAACCACAAGAAGGATGTTCCGTTTTAGTGAGTGATAAGACAGTGATAACGGTCAAAACGATCAAATTAAATTCAGTTAAAACGAAGAAGGAGAAAACAATACAGATTAGTGATAGGCCCTTGGCAACATTGTTTGCACACGCGCAGCTCATTCAGGTCTATGTCAGCTGCCGTGCTGAATGTGCTGCTCCGTCTCTCTGCCACTCACTCAACAGAGTAGACGCAGAGAGAGGTGTGCCTCTCGCTCACAGGGCAGTACTGGCCACTCTCTTCTATGGAAAGTAGCTAAGGTTTGTCCAAAAAGTTGCTAGATTTGTCGCTAGGTGCTTTTTTGGAAAAAAGTCGCTAAAGGGGTCCGAAAAGTCACTAAATCTAGCGACAAAGTCGCTAACTTGGCAACAGTGGTTTTAACCTCGCGCGGGTTTGATGAACAAGCGAATTTCGCGCTACGTCACAGCAAGCATTTTTGATTACACCAACGCTGCTAGTAAGTTGGAAAAGGCAAAGTGGAAAGCAGGCGTGGCTTATAGCCCTACTTGAAGGTGATTGGCTTTCGCCAGGCAAAATTTTCTCTCAAGTTGAACTTAACACGTGAATTTCGCGTCGCGTTCGGTTAAAACACACCTTTTGACATATTTCCGCACAACGCGGGTCAGCAAACCCGTTGGGACAAATTTGAGTGCAACACCATCAAGGGTAGGATGGCTGACAAGGAGCTGTCTTTACGTCTAGACAGGCTCCATTCATTTGACAGTATGCGCTCAAGTTTTGAGCGTTGTTTTTGATTGATTCTCTTGTTTGAATTTGCACTGCCTCTACTCTGTCAATCAAATCAATGCGTATTGCTCTAAAGCCGGGGCCACACCAGATGCGTCGCGTGTGCGTGACGGCTACGTCGCTGAACTGCTGCGGCTCGCATGCGTGTGTTTGTCCACACCGCCAGTGCTGCTGCTGCGGCGCTGCTACTGCCAGCCCTGTCTTTCTGCATTGAGTTTGCCGTTGATAATGGCCATCAGTAACAATGTTTGATTTAATTTCATTATAAATTTAATTTATATTTAGTTTAGACAAAGGTTAAGAAGCATGTGCTCAATTGTAAAAAATAATAATAATAAAAATAAATAAATAAATAAATATACAGCAATCCCTCTTCACTTGGCTTGGCTCAGTTTAAAAGCCATTTACATGGGGGTTCTGTTCTACAGGTTTCCAGGGGTGGGCTTATCGAGAAGTATAGCGGGACCTTAATTTACATTATAGGTGCCAAACCAAATTATAAGCAGATGTTCTGGGTTCAGTCTCTGTTGAATCAGAAGTGCTATGCGTTTGCCTTGCCACTGTATCTTGCTTCAAGTTCCACATTTTTTCCCCTTACAAATGGGAAAGTAGGCTCCTCTGTTATTTGTTTAACTGAAAAATGTTTTGTAAAACAGCATGTTGATCATGAAGAAAATAGACTGCCTAGGACAACTTGTTACTATCTATTTATGTTCTTCTTTTTTATATTTAATGTTACATTGGATACTTTGGGCTGCCTTTCTGCCTGCCGTCTCGCATTTCCTAAATAATATTAACGTGGTTAATTCATTTTTCGTTGGCTTTTAGTGCGAGTTATAGACAGAAGGAAAGCCATCGCACTTTATCTTTGTTCAATGCTCCAGAGGAGAAACTGCAAAGAATGTGGGTTCACCCAATAAACCAGAGAAGGGGGCAACTTGGAGCTTTTCACCATCTTGCTGCTGAACTGCGTCTTGATAAGGACAAACACCTGAAGTATTTCAGAATGAGCGCTGAGCAAATGGATCATCTTCTTTCCTTGACTATATAGTACACATGTAGCCTCCACTTTCCCCTTTAATAACATGCAGTAGGCGATCTATGGGGGATGCTATCCCCCTTGTTAGCAAAATGACCAAACTGCATCCCCTTGTTAACCTGCCATCCCCCCCTCCCCATCCCCTAGTTATCAGCAGAGAGAGTGATGAGTGTGCATCTGCCATCCCCCCTATTAAAAATTAACAAATCAAATACTGATAACATGTGAATGCTAAAATGGTTAAAAAATATATATATATTTTTTTCATGGCTGTGACATATAGCCTTCGCAACCTTTCTTGTACAGGCTGGTGAGAGGGGCCACAACAGTGGAAAAATTCCGGCAGAAACACCGGTAGTAACCCGCCATGCCCAGGAAATGCCGGAGTTGTCGTCTCGTATCGGGCACGGGGAAACAGCGGATGGCCTCCACCTTGGCACCAACAGGACGCACCTGACCTTGCCCCACGATTTTGCCCAGGTAGGTTACCGTGGCTTTACCAAACTCGCATTTAGCCAGATTCAGCGTTAGGGAAGCACCATGCAAACGGCTAAAAACTAAACGAAGTGCTTCCATGTGCGACGACCAGTCGGCGGAGTACACAACCAGGTCGTCTAGATAGGCTTCGCAATTGGGCACGCCAGCTAAAACAATTGACATAAGCCTCTGAAATGTGGCCGGCGCGTTTCGCATCCCGAATGCCATCACAGAGTATTGTAGGAAGTGGTCAGGTGTCACAAAGGCAGATATTTCAGCTGCTCGAGGGGTTAATGGGACCTGCCAATACCCCTTTACGTACATCCTGTCGGTACCCTGTCGACATCACAATCTGAAAAACAGTCTTCCACCCTGAATCCTCAGATACTGCCGGTGACCACCTCCGCATAAGCAAACCCTCCTCCACAAAATAAGCACTCTGTTTGCCCCGACGGTCTCCGCCTCACTCGCAGAGGACCAACACGAAGCGAGAGAGGAATCCAGCCGCTGGGCCGCTATCAGTTGCTCACGGGTGATCGGCAAACAAAGTTCTCTGTCCTCCTCGTTAGCAGATGCTACGTCAACTTCAGGACATCATCCTTTCGACAGGTATCTAACCTGTCCACTGAGGGGTTACTAAGGAACTCCTCAACACTAAAGCGGGCCATGATACCACCACCCAAGAAAACAAATATCACCCCTACCACTAACAACCGCACCATCCAAAAAGAAAAAAAAAAAAAAAACTACAGTCCCGAGGAACACTATCCCGGACGAGCCCCCAATTTATGTTACGTCCCAGGTCGATACTGGCGTCTAGGGAAACTGCGCGGGGACGCAACACAACCGGAACCCACTACCAGGGTCAGACGGTGCAGCAAGAAAAGAAAAGACCAGCACGGAATTCGTGGTGCAACAAAAGTGAGGGGTATATTTACAGTGTACAGTTATTTACAATTATTTACAAGGAGAGGACGCGGCCCGGACTAACGCGAGTGCACAAAGCGCGCAGCACGTAACAAGCCTAGACATTGAAACTACAGTGAAAGGTGTCAGTTACGTAATGTTGCTGATATGATGTCAATATGACTATCAACGGATCATTTTCACTGTCTATTTTGCTGAGAACCGCACGCGTCACACGGAAAAAATAGGCTCCACGCCGAATCTCTAGATGAGGTGCCGCTGCCGCGAGGCTCTAACCGCAGCTGAGATGCGCGTCTCACACAGGCTGTGTGGCTGCTCTAACCCGTTAACATGGGCACCGAAATGAAAATCGAGACGTTCCGCGACCGTCACACACACGCCACGCATCTGGTGTGGCCCCAGCGTAAGTCTAAGCCAGTGTTTCTCAACCCTGCTCCTGGCAGCACCCTGTCCTGTACATCTTCTATCTATCCTTGCTGCTTGATTAAATCAGGTGTGCTCAGCTAATAAAATGTGCCACTGATGAGGTCACTCAGGTAGGTAGTGCAAGGATAGATAGAACATATGCAGGACAGGGTGCCGCCAGGAGCAGGGTTGAGAAACACTGGTCTAAGCAACCTGAGTCTGCCATGCCTAAGACCAGCTGATCACGCCAAGGCCAGTGGCTATATCGTCAGACAAGAACGCCTTTCAGTGCTGGAAATTCAAATATTTTCCTTCTGAAATCAGAAAAGGGCTCTAAAATTACTGTACAGTGTAAAGCTTGTTTACCAGCGGTGAAAATGCTGTCAACATCGAAATGCTCAATGTCAAACCTGAGGAAACATCTACAGGTAGGTTAATGTAACCGCAATCAGTCACATAAACTGAAGTACCTCCCGCCCCACCATGTTCATTATGTGTGTTCAAGACGTAACTTAGCTCTATATTTTGCTTGGTGTCCGTCTAGTAGGCTACATATTCATGTTTTGCATAGCCGCACCTCCATTTATGAACTCTTTGATAGAAAATCTTAGCTAACGTTAGTCCTCCTTGAATAGTGATGTAGGTAGTCCATGTGCGATCTAATAACACTAACTAACTTAATTCAGCATTGTGTTTTCATTAAATATTAACTTGGAGAGGTCATTAGGTTGTGAAATTTCTACAGGGCACCAACAAACTAAATTAATGGTCCTAACTATGCATACTGTGCTTTTTGTTGGACACACAACGGTAGTTGTTGCCAGTTTGCCCTGTTTGTTTGTGATCTACATACTTGTGATTTGTTTTGGTGGTTGTGCTTTAAACATTCCAATCTTAATTTGTTATACTGAAGAACTTTCAATAAAAGTTTGACAGTAATCAGTGTTGAGTACTGTTGTGAGGTTTACACTGCCTGGTTTAAATTTGTTTTTAGGACTTTTCAGCTTTATTGCCCAGTTCAAAACATTTGTTAGAAAAGTAATCAAATGTAATAAGTTACATTACTTTGATGAAGTAATTAAAATAGTTACATTACTTATTACATTTTTAACAGGGTAACTAGTAATCTGTAACCTATTACATTTCAAAAGTAACCTTCCCAACACTGCATGTATGTGTGTGTGACTGTTTGTGTGTGTGTGTGTGTGTGTGCGTTGCGTACGTGCGCATGCATTGCTGTGTGTGTGCGCGCATGTGTGTGTGTCTATCTGCGTGTGAGTGTGTGTGTGTATCTGTATGTGTGTGTGTGTGTGTGTGTGTGTGTGTGTATCTGTATGTGAGTGTGTGTGTGTGCATGCACAGGGGCGCAGGAGAGATTTTTGAAGTGGGGGGACCAAACTGTGAGCAAAAGGTCTTGACTGATAGCTGATACAGCTATGCTTGCTGAGGCATTTTGCGTAATTTGGGCTAATGGTTTAACACTCTAAAAGTCATGATGGGATACTGACTTTTTTGCCCTCCAGCTGTTCCTCGCTGTGATCTCTGTCTCTTTCAGCCTGACTTGGGCCTGTCTCACTGTCATCAGCCTGAAAATATTAGGCCATGAGGAAATGTTGTCTTTAGCCAGGGCAATGTAAAAATTAAGTTAGCAACAACAAATATCTACAAATGAAAAAAGTCCTGTGTCTTTTGACTAGACTAGGCTTCTCCTCACCTCCAGTCCAGCAAGTCCCGCTCTTATTTTGCATTTATCACTTCAGGCAAGTGCAAAACTATCATCTGTACTTATTTAGGCTATTAGAGATTATTTCCCCATTAAAACAATAAAGCCGTAAATATGTCTTTCTGAAATATGGGGGAAATGTCTTGACAAATGCATTGAACATAGGCTGGGTATATGTAGAATTTAAGTCTACTTACGTTGTTTGCTTTGTGGAAAAACGCTGTGATTGTTTTTTTTCTCGTTGGCTTCATTTTGCCGTTTGTGCCGGTTGTGCCGCCGAGCTACCAATATCGCTTTTTAAAACCACCTGACCATGTGATAATAATGGTATCGTTTGTGATTACATCTGTGACAGGCACAACTGAGGAAGCTCAGTTCCCAGCTCGTTTTAGGACCCCCAAAACAGCGGAACAATAACAGAGGGGACATATGCACGAAGGTAGCCCAAGTGGCAGATTTACGTTTTTAATAAAAGATGTTTGAAATAAAATGTTTTAGAAACTAAAATCGGTGTATGGGTTATTTATCCTTCATTAAATCACTAGGGCATTGTGATATTGAAAAAAATGTTGAGGTTAATAGCAGTGCATATACTCTACAATGTCTAGCTAGCAAACACGGTGAACTCGAGACAGCAGGAAATGCGTGTGTTTGGTGTTTGAGTGGGCTACACTACAGCAATCACTTGCCGTGAGTAGCCTAGTTCGTGATGGTCGTCATAGTAGGCTAAATGATGAGGTCAAACATTCAGATATCCAACCGTAAGTAGGGATGTGATGCTGCTCATCTGAATTGGGGGGGACGGATCGGGGTCCCTATGAAACTGGGTGGGACGTATCCCCCCCGTCCCCCCGCCATCTGCGCCCCTGTGCATGTATGTATGTGTGTGTGTGTATGTGTCTGGGTGTCTTTTTGTGTGTGTGTGTGTGTGTGTGTGTGTGTGTGTGTCTGTGTGTGTGTCTCTGTATGTGTGTGTGCGGGTGTGTGTGCGCATGTTTGTGTGTTTGTGTGTGAGTCTGTTCGTATGTGTGTCGGTGTTTGTGTGTTTGTCTGATCGTGTGTGTGCGTGTGTGTCTGTTTGTGTGTGTGTTTGTCTTTTCGTGGCTGTGTGTGTGTGCCTATGTCCGTGTGTATGTGTTTGTCCATGTGTTTGCGTTTGTGTTTGTGTGTGTGTCCGCGTGCATGTATGTATGTGTCTGTTAATACAGGAAGATCTAAACAGCATCCAAAAGTGGGCAGATACCTGGCAGATGACATTCAATTTAGATAAATGTAAAGTCTTGCATGTGGAAAATAAAAACCTTAGACAAGACTATTTCACGGGGGGAAAAAACTAGAATGTGCTCAATTTAAAAAGACTTGGCAGTAATAGTTGTGTAATAGTTGTGCTGTAGCAGTAGAAAAGGCCAACAGGATGCTGGGATATATAGCCGAAAGCATTGATTATAAATCTAAGGAGGTTATATTGAAATTATACAATGCTTTCGTCAGACCTCACTTGGAATATTGTGTGCAGTTCTGGGCACCGCACTATAAGAAAGATATTGAGGCTCTTGAAAAAGTTCAAAGAAGGGCAACTAAATTAGTTCCTGGCATGAAATACAAAAGCTATGAGGAAAGACTCAAGTTACTTAACCTATTTAGACTTAACGAGAGGAGACTTAGGGGTGGTTTAACAGAGGTTTTTAAAATTTATAAAAGGACTCAATAAGGTTAACTACAATATATTTTTTAGGTTGAGATCAGTCTGTAGAACAAGGGGACATAAATGGAAACTAGTTAAGAGTAAGTTCCGCACTGATATAAGGAAGGATTATTTTACACAAAGAGCTATCAATACATGGAATAGGTTGCCAGGTCATGTAATTGAGGCAGAGTCCCTTGCTGTGTTCAAGTCCAGACTTGATGCAGTTTTGGATTCTCTTTAATTGTCACGGCGAGCTTAGTTGGGCCGAACGGCCTGTTCTCATCATATGTTCTTATGTGTTTGTATGTGTCTGTTCATGTGTGTGTGTGTACATGTATGTGTTTGTGTTCGTGTATATGTGAGCTTGTGTGTGGTGTTTCTGTTTGTGTGTGTGTGTGTGTCTTTGTGTGTTTGTGTGTGTGTGAGTGTGAGTGTGTCTGTGTGTGTGTGAGCGTGTGTGTGTGTGTGTATATCTTACATTTCTTCAGTCCTGCTTTGAGCCTAATCTCTCCTCCATGGTCCACACTGTAGGAACAGAAGAACAGAGACTTAGAGACACAGACTTTCTGTCTATGAAGTGCAGTGTGGAAACTCAGAGCTCTGTAACAATGGGAGAGCTCCACACACTGCCAGGACTCTACTGATCAGATGAGAACACTGGCCATCATCTTACACATCTCACTAGGTTTTCCATTAACACACCAGACATCTACACACACAAAGGAGCAGAACTCTGCTTACAGCAGTGTCTCCAGTTTAAAGCTGGGGTCCTCCACTCCAGCAGAGAGCGCTCTCACTCCTGAGTCTCCTGGGTGGTTGTAGCTCAGATCCAGCTCTTTCAGGTGTGAGGGGTTTGAACGCAGAGCTGAAGCCAGAGAAGCACAGCCTCTCTCTATGACTAGACAGCCTGACAGCCTGCAGAGAGAAGGAGAGAAGAGCTCTTCACTGTCACAGCTCTGGAGGAAAAGCAGGAGAAATTACCAGAATATCTGACACTCAGTACATGGAGACTGCAGCACAGAACAATAATAATATTCATGCATGTGGGTGAGACCCTTGCAAAAATGTAATTTTATTGTCAAAAAAAATTAACAGCAAGCATGACTGACAAGTATGAAGTTAAACTGATCAATACTGTAATTAGGTAAAGCACATGACCTTTCCCTTCACATACAATGTGCACTCTCCTCTAATTGGTCTAGTCATCACATCTGGTCACTTCTTGGCCAACCAGATGAGAGTACATTGTATGCAAAGAGAACATGCCCTGCTGCTATATTTAATTAAATACGTTTCTACAAGACAATACCTCCATTATCATATCTGTTCTTTTACTAATTATGAATATAATAATGCAATGCAAGTGCAGATTTGCAACTGATTCCACAGTTTAATCTCTGGTGCATGGACCCAGGGGGTAGCTGAATAAAGAAGAGATGATTCAATTTACCCATACAGTTTTGGTTATTATAGATAATAACTGAAATTATTTGATAAACCTTGCAGCATTATATTCATGACCAAATACCATTGACCTTTGCTTGATGTGATAGTGTAAGGATAAATGTATTTAAACAATCCATGTTTTAAAACAACTGTTTTACAATCAAACTAAAATGTTGGTGCATTCACCCCTTAACCTAGTTTTAGACTTTGGTCAATGTTTTTCGTCAGGCCACTGATGATTAAAAACTTCACTATTAGGTGAGACTAGCTTTCAAGCCCACATCTGAGCTACGTTTATGCCATAGATGGAGTTTAACCACAGCTCAGATATACCACCTAGTATCATGGGTGAGGGAGCCAAAGTAAAACTGAGACGGAAACTCGTCACCTATGCATCAGTAAAAACCCTCAGAGGCCAAGCATTGGAGGTCAAGCACTGGAAAAGCAAAAAGGAGACTGGAACAGCAACACTAAGGGAAATCATCTGCTGCCAGCTTAGCCCAGCTCAATGAAGCTGAGATGCTATTAACTCTTTATTATCAGGAAGAATGGAGAGGAATTTAAAGCTCCTGAAACAAAGGTATTATAAGAGGAGACATTTACAGGACTCAGACAGTAAAGACGCCTGTTCCAAGCATAGGCTGAGCCCTACAGTTTAAGCTCAAAACCAGCTCCATCATCTGCTGACAGCGACCAGGAGCCCTCAACAGCAGAACAAACTGGCCCCCTTCCAGCGGGGTGTAGGGGTGGGCAGGTTGGTCAGGCCCCCATCCCCCAGCGGCATGCTAATATCCGTAGGATTCCTTAATGTTACATCCCAGCCTGTAGCATGTGTGGCACTAGCATTGCATGCTGAAAAGGCACTGGGCCCTGTGTCTTCGCCATTTCTTTTTAAACCATTACAAACACTTGGATTTAGTCTGAATTTATCAAGTTCATTCAGCTTCTGTACTCTTCCCCACAATCACAGCTAGTAGTAAATGACAGCTTCTCGCAACCATTCCAGGCAGGGGCCCAAGGCAGGGTTTCCCTCTTCCCTGCTTTCATTCCCCTCAGTGTAGAACCTAGGACAAATCCTAGGACAAACAGTAAGTAACAGTGAAGACATTACTGGAGTAGAGGGGGGCAAGGGGTACATAAGTTATCAAAGTCCTCTCATAAATATGTAACCCTTTCAATTCAAATTCAGCATCTAAGCCAATGACAACTTTTAAGCCTACTTTAGGCTTCAAGATAAGCGTTAACAACATTGACCAATTGGCCATGAATACACTGATTATTCCCCAGGTGAGTTCCTAAGGGTAGTATGACACACTTTACAAAGTTGATATATACAACTAGGGTGACCTGACATGCTAGTCCATGCTGCCCCTTATATTAATGGACACAGTAGAGTCAGTTATGATGAATCAACTTCCCAGACTCCTGTTGCTCTTCCAGACTCACTTGTGTTGCCCAAAACCATGGTTAAGTCACTTGTTAAGCACATATCCAGATTTATTTGGTAGGGTACATGGATTACAGTGACACCCACCAAACTCCTAATGCAAAACCACTGGTACTACCTAATTTAAACATTACTGGCTGCAGCCCAGCTCTGTGCAATGACAGTATGGATGTTAGACACTGCCAGTACCAGGTGGCTCAGTATGCAGTTTAAATGTGCACATATACCCTTGTCTGCAATTCCATTCTGTGAGGGAAAGATCACAGGGGAGTCATTGGGTGAGTGGCTATGGGCTGGTTACAGAGCTTAGAAAGGGGTACAACAAACATCTGATCTGCCCTCCAGAGACTCAGCCTTAACATCTACTGTGTATATCAACAGCTTTGTACTGCTAATGCTACATGCAGGATTCAAGAACTTGATACTTCAGAATATATATTTCGCACAACAACTATTGAAGACCAATAACTTTCAATCTTTGAAACAACTGACAACTGATTTTTGTCTACCCAGAAGAAGTAACATACAAATTGGAATAAGCCCAGCCTTGTTCTAGAGTATTTTATAGCATTTTTGCTGGACTGCTGTTACTGTACTGGCCTGATTCTGGAATTCAGACTGGCTCCTGTAAATCTCATCTGAACAATCAGCACGTGCACACGGCTGCTGGTCTAAAAACAAGTGGTCGGGGGTGGGGCAATTTGCAGAGAACAAGTTTTTAAAGAGTATTAATTTACAGTTAATATTGAGTATTTTTGATGACTATATGTGTTTGATTCCTGTATCAGTACTTCTTATAAGCAGAGTACACAGTACTTGCTAGGAGGATAAACCACAAAAAAATTATGAATATGTTGCAACAAAACAGTAAAACACGGCTTAATTGAAAATGAAAAGAAGAAATAATTATTTGTCTTAAAACTTCATCTGTCAAGTTAATGAATATGCTTGTTCTTGTTAAGAATCATTCATGTGTCATGAAATGAAAACATATTCTCAACTTAAATATAACAAATCAATAAATAATAAACCAATAATGGATCAAAAATGGTCAATGAAAATGTTGCTACTGAGCATGTTATTGTTTAATTTGAGGAAAATGCAGAGCTTTTGAGTAAAAGTAGAATTCTTCCACACAAATTAAACTGCCCGTTACATGTAGCTGAATTGGCCAGGCAGATATTACCTGTATCACAAACAGCAGACAATAGGCTTTTCAAAGTGATGCACATTAAATGCTAGTCCTCTCCCCAAGCTTACCCCCGCAAAACACAACACTCCAAAAGACATGCACTGAAATTGCGACTGGCACCTGAAACTGTGATTGATTAGACTAACACCATGTTTCTGGCAAATCAATTAGACTGATGTTTATGTGTGTACATGTTTGCTCTTTGACCCTGCACTCATGTATTGTGGGTGGGATGAAACTCACTTCCTTTCCAGGGGTGACTTTACCTCCTGAAAACTGTATAAATCTGATCTGCTTTACTGAACCTCATTTGACGTTGCTGTGCAAATCAACCTTCCAGTCTCAATCTCCCATTTTCAAATTATACCTAAAGGATAATTAGCTAACACCATGTTTCTGGGTTAGACTGATGTTTATTGTGTACATGTTTTCTTTGACCCTGCACTCATTTCATGGGTATGAAATCAGTCCCTTAGGGGTGACTTTACCTTGAGGAGATCAGCTTCAATGACCCTCATTTGTTGCTTGTACAGTCTCAATCTCCCATTTTCAACATACAAGGATCCCTGAGAACAGGGATTCTGCACTGGAGGGATGGAACACCATTCTTCCAAAAGATATTCCCTCATTTGGTGTTTTGATGATGGTGGTGGAGAGCGCTGTCAAACACGTTTGTCCAAAATCTCCCATAGGTGTTCAATTGGGTTGAGATTCCCCTGTTTAAAGACTGCAGGGGACACACAGGCAAAGGTTGCACTCTGCTATTGTAGTCTGGGCGAGGTTCCTGCTGAACCCCACTGAGCCAGAACTACTGAGCTGGACATGCCAGAAAACCCTTCACCTTCAACACAAGACACTGCATCCAGGTCAGAGACTGCCACTGCTGCAGAGTGAAACCAGCCACACCAGGGAATCAAACACATTACAAATGGGAAGAAATAAATAAAATAAAAGAGGATTCTTGAATTAAGACATTTTAAAGCAGTTTTTTTTTCATTTTGTTAATACATAAAATGCAGATAAATACACAAAATATATGTGTATGTATACTCCTATTGTAGATTTGTATCACTACTGTATATTCATATTACTTTTTAACTCAATTTACAATAATATATTTATATTGTTAACAAATACAGGTTTCTGAACAGTTTTCTGACTTAAAAAGTTGGATAAATTAAAAATAAACACATTCCCTGCTCACACATGCATAAATCATGTCACATTATCAAAATGTTTCATGTGTATTACAACTGTCCTAAAAATGTGATCTTTCCATCAGTGGAAAATACTCCTGGGCATGTTCAAATCACGCAACTCACAGGATGAATTTTGCATAAATTACACCTGTCATAATAACATACAATGTTGTCATTGCAAAGTATTCCTCTGACAGCTTTATGTGATGTCAATTTCTATTCAATTTGAAATGATGCTAAATTTCATGTTTAATGTTTCCCATGTTTCATGTGCCAATGACAGGCACTGTGCAGGCAAAGCTGGGAGTCAATAGGAAAGACTTCCCATAGTTTCTAGCCTGTGTTTCAGATTTGCAATAGTTATATTAACCTGTGCAGATGCTTGAATGGTGTTGTACACACACTTGCTGGTCTGGGATTGTTGTTAGCCTGATCTGACACTGTTGCTGATGTAACTTGGATGGATACGCTTCTGTTCTCTTGCACTGGAAGTTACTCTGAGTAAAAGTATCTGCTAAATGAATGTAATGTAGCATAAAGTAATGTAATGTGACTTAGCGTCTGCTAAATACATGTAATGTAATGTCTAATGTAATGTTGTGAAAAAGTTGCAGCTGCAGCTGGACCCTTCCTGTCTAACACTCACCAGACATTCAGATGGAAACTTTAGCAAAGATGCATTTGGCTGCAAGTATCATTCCCAGAGGAGGTTCTCTCATACAAAGTGTTATTTGTTTATTTAAATGGTAAATACACATGAAAACATTACTGTAACACTTTGCTGATTATCTGTGCCATGGCTCCATTCCATTAGCCTAGATAATCAGGAGTTAACTGTACATTATTATGCTCCTCACCCCAGTCTCTGTAGTTTACAGTGTGGATCCTCCAGTCCAGCAGAGAGCGCTCTCACTCCTGAATCCTGCAGGTCATTGTCTCTCAGCTCCAGCTCTCTCAGCTCTGAGTGGTGTGAGCGCAGGACTGAGGCCAGATCATCACAGCAGCTCTCTGTAAGATTACACTGCCCCAGACTGTGGAGAGAGGGAGACAGCATCTGTCACACAGTCCTCAAATTTTATAATAGAAAAGTAACAATAGAAACAACATGATACCTTTTCTGCTACTATGACAGTACAGGCCTGTGGTGAACATCTCTGTCTACATTCCAACAAATCAATTCAGCATAAAAACTCTTTGGTCACTTCAATGCAACATTACAAATGCAAGAGTTGGAAATCAAATTCAGATGTTCATGTGTTTGTGTGTGTTGTAGTTTATTTAAAATCATTTAATGAGAATCTAAGCAACATAAACAATCCTTCCAAATTCTGGAAAATGATTAAATCACTGATGTGGACTGAAGCCTCTTCCACTCTCTCAAAACTCATAAATACAATTTTATAAATCATTTTAATCAACATTTGATATCTGCTCGTTCAATTTTTTCTACAGCTATCTGATATAGTGGTTTGTAAGGCTTTGGAAGATATTGAACCCAGAAACCCTACTGGTCCTGATACCTTGGTCCCTTGCTTTTGAAAGTTTGCTGAAATTTTAATAACCAAACCTATTTGTAAGCTTTAATGCTCACGTGTAAGTCACTTTGGATAAAAGCGTCTGCCAAATGAATAAATGTAAATGCTCAGCTAAACATAATGCTCAGGTTAAGGCTCAATTGTTAATTTAATTTTTTTTTTTATTTAACCTTTATTTCACCAGTTTGTCCCATTGAGATTAAAATCTCTTTTACAAGAGAGACCTGACCAAGAAAAGCAGCACATCTAGTTTACAGACAAAACAAGACAACATGAGCATAAAAAATACACAAAAAGACAAAGGACAAGTAGAAAGTGCAAAATACAACCAAGTGCAAAAGCAATCAATTTCCAGCTAACAAACACTTGCAATTCCCAATAGACTGTTTTCAAACTCTTGGAATGAGTTAATGAGTTAATAAACTTGCCATGATCTGCCATTATGAACCAGATCTTACAAATGGTTTAGGAATACAGTTGGGCAGATCGAACCATTAAAGTAAATACACATACCAAGAGAAACAGGGGTTCATTTCTTCCATGTGAAATACAGTTATACACACTATATAGAGATACACAATATATAAAAGACATATCCCTAGGCAGAGTTTTAAACTTTTGCTAACTGGGAACATTATGTCTATCCCAATTTCTATCACCAAGAATGCAAATTTCATAGACTACTAATGATGATTGAGAGTCAGTCTCTGTCTGTCTATGTGACTATACTACTGCACTATCCCAGCAAAAGTCACAGGAACTCCTGATCCTGATTGCAGGGAAACGGGTGTGACTCCGACCACACATGGTTTGAAAAGAATAACATCTTAGCATTGCATTGGCCAGCACAAAGGGCTGACCTCAACCCAATGAAGTATCTTTGTGATCAACTGGAATGCAGAATTAGGGAGAGGCCAAGACACCCTCTTCAGTAGTGGAGCTTCAGAATGCTTTATATTACATTATTGGCATTTAGCAGACACTCTTATCCAGATAGACTGAACAAGGTCAGTCTTATTATTTTTTTTTTTACATTCCATTAGCCTAGATAATCAGGAGTTTACTGTACATGTTACCCATTTATACAGGTGGATATTTGGGGTTAAGTACCTTGCCCAAGGGGATGATCAGAGTACCCCAGTGGGGAATTGAACACGCAACATTTCAATTACGAGTCCTGCTCCTTACCTCTCTGCTACATTGCCACTTTAAAGGAGGAGTGGGACACAACACCACCAATGCTCTACAAGAAACTCATAGACAGTCTTCCACAAATTCCAGAATACGTGACCATTACTTGGTCTAACGGACAAACTAACGGACGAAATAAATTCATTGCATTTGGAATTATGATGGTAGTAAACATTGCACCATAGATTCTGTTCAAGATATCAAAAAGGGGGAGGGACAATCAACCATGCTCCTATCAAAAAGGGGGGAGACAATCGCCTGGTTTTCTGATGAACTCTCAGAGCTTATTTATGGAAGAAAATTTTTTTGGCCAAAAAGAGAATCAAAAAATCCCCCTTTGATTGGACTCGTTTCAGATATTTTATGTATTATAAACACATATATATTTTACTGTAAATTAGGTGCAGATAAATACTTCACACCGCAGTCTAGCTAAAAAAACACTGATGCATCTTAAACAGATTAACAGATGCATAAAGAACAAGGAGGAGAAAGGCACAGAGACAAACAGGTGATGTGAAACCTGACAGAACAGCTGAAGGTAAGCAGTTTCACACAGTCTATGGAAGCCTGTAATTTATGTTATAGCAGTATTTCATCTCATTGTTACTTTTGAAGCAATGTATGGTCACTAGGATTTCCAGGTTAAGTTTATTGAAGCTACCAGTACTGCACATGCAAGTAAAATTTTAATTGTCAATGACTTATCTATATTCTACTAATGAATAATAAGCAAACTGGTCATGATCTACCTTGATGAATCAGATCCTACATGGTTTAGTAATACATTTGGGCAGAATGACACATTAAAGTAAATACACACATCGAGAGGCACAGGGATTCATTTCTTCCATGGCAAATACAGTCATACAGAGATACAAACTATACAAAAGATGCATCACCAGGCAAGGTTTTAAATGTTTGCTACTTGGGGGCATTTTGATTGTTCCAATTTGCACACAAGATTCCAAAACAGCTGATATTCTTCACTCAGTTGCTATTACACATTGCTGAGGGTTCAGGTGAGTTACACCTCTCCTCCCAATGGTCAGTACTTTCACTTCCTTAAGTAGGAATTTTAGGCTCCCTAGTGGCTCAGTCTGTAAAAGCACCTGGTGTTTCACATGCAAGGCTGAGCCCTGAGCCTTTTTATTTTCACCCAGAGCTGAGAATTCCTCACATGGAGCAGTGCAGTCACCACTCATCCCAGCTGTGTCTGTGCCACTGCTACCTGCTAAGGATGTGGTCGTGTAAACACTAATGCTACTTTATTGCTGATGTTTTTGTTGTGTAGATACTGATGTTTTCCTCATGTAGATTTTGATGCTTTGGCACTTTACATGCTGATGTTCTGGTCATGTACATACTGATGTTTTGGCAGTGTAGATTCCAATGTTTTTTTAGTGTGCATGCTGATGTTTTGGGTCAGAAGGAAAAAGCCTGCTTCTTAAACCTTCATTGCAGAAATCCAGATATATGGAGTTCTGCAACCTTTGCCCATAGGACCATAGTACAGGCCAAAAATACAGCCGCTGCCTATGCTGCTGTAGCTGTATTTCAGGTAACCTGCTGGTTAACTAATTCCACTGTGGTTTCAAATCAAATCACCACACCTACACAATTAACAATGCGCAAACCAAGGGGAAATATTAAAAACCTGCACACTCCTTCCTGGAGTATGCAATATGTTGGGAAAGTTCTTTTTCTCTCTTTCTTTTTGAAAACCATTGTAATCAGTAATGACTGATTCTGCCATAAACTGCAGCTCGCTCACTGCAATCAGCCCTCTACTTCTGACTGTGTATCAGCACAGGCTAAAAACATGCATGCAACAACCAAACACCTGTGCTTGTGTTTCATTTATACAGAGGAACCTGCTGGTTAGCTAACTAAATGTTTCTTAGCTCATAGCATTTTATTTATTTCTGATCAGATTGAAAGTGTTTGTTTCTTTTTATTTCACAAAACACACGTGTACCTGAGACTGATTCAATTGTTTTTCTTTGAATCAAAATTTAACACCTCAATGTTATTTTTAGGATCAAGATAATGATGGTTTGAACATGCCTACTCTATATGGATTTACTCTTAAGCTATACCATGGTACATATTTAACATACTGAATTCACAAAAAGATTCACCGATGAAGATTCTCTGCTTACCTCAAAGCCTGTATATGACACATTGGACTCCTCAGTCCAGCACAGAGCAGCTTCACTGCTGATTCTCCCAGCTTATTGTTGCTGAAGTCCAGCTCTCTCAGCTGGGAGTTTGCTGACTGGCGGAGAGCTGAGGCCACGAGATCACAGGACTTGTCACTGCAAGAAAATTGATCAGGGATAAAGGAAAAAGACTCTTACAACAAGGCACATTCTCTTAATGAGAAAAGCACTTGATAAAGACACTGAACACACAATTCTTGCACTTTTCCAAATGCACAGAGAGGACAATGTTAGGGCGTTATATGTGCCATAGCCTTATTGTGTCAGGATTTCCTACTGCACACAGGCTGCTATTCTCTACTCTCTCTCATCTTATCTGTCCTCTCTCCATCTATGTACCTCTCACTAATAACAGCTTTCTCCTCTCCCCTTCCCACTCTGGAGAACCTTCTGGAGCTTCAGACAGGAGGAATGATGGAGCAGCCCACCCCGGCTCCCCTGGGCCAGCTCCATATGCCTCACCTGCTCTCCTGCCTGA
The DNA here is from genome assembly GCA_019176425.1 of Megalops atlanticus. Taxonomy (NCBI): domain Eukaryota; kingdom Metazoa; phylum Chordata; class Actinopteri; order Elopiformes; family Megalopidae; genus Megalops; species Megalops atlanticus. The sequence goes on from CM032875.1 coordinate 6,160,738, forward strand.
CCGTGCCCAGCAACCTGGCCCAGCCAGCCAGCAATCCCACCAACCTGACCATCCCCTCCTCCTCAGACTCTTCCCTCCCCACCACTCCCCTAATTCAACTGCCCAGTGCAGGCCAGAGGCCAGAGGGGATCCCCCTTGTGTTGGCTTCTGCGGAAGGTTTCTTCCTTTTAGTAAAGAAGTTTTTTCCTAGCTCCTGATGCTGTATCCTTCCTCTTGAGTGTTGAGGCGTGGGATCTCTGTAAATCGGCTTTGTGACAAAATTCCTGCATAAAAATACTACACAACTGAATTATATTAAACCAGGTTTAACTGAACTATAATCCTTACATTAAAGCCTCGCCCTAATTCAGCCCTTCAAGCATTGTATCTGATACTGGTCTGTTCCTCCAAGGAGTGAACTGGCTCACGATGACCGGAAACAGCCTTCACTTTAAACTTACACTACGCGTTTCAACTTTCCAGTCTCAAAATGAGTTTGAACAAACTTTTCACACATCCATCAAAATCAAAAATGATCATATCACATAATACCAAACATATTCATTGTCACTATCAGTGTTACGAACAAAATCTTACCATAATGCACTTGAAAATACATACTTGAATGTTTTATATTCACATCCTCTCTTGAATATTTCAGAATTTCAATACTTGATAACTGCAGCTCAGTAATAGTTTTACTGCTCATGCCATGCTGCTGAAATTCTTCCTTTGTCTTTATATCAAAGGCCAGGCAGTGAGAGGAACATCCACCTGGAAATGCCCTCAGACTCCATTCACTCTTCATCCTTGAATTCTGTGGCCGTTCTATTCTGTCTCAGCTGTCAGTCATTAATAACACTTTTATTTACATCTGTGTCAGATTAGCTTTATCCCAATTATTCAGGCATAATACCACCTGATCAATGTAGGATAATGTATGTGAATAACTCTGATCTAGAGTATAATTTTAAATTCCTTTTATGTTTACACTTCATGGTTATAAAACATTGAACACAATGGGAGATCTTATAGGCCTTTTTCACGCCGCCATATTGGAAAGCAACAGGGGGTAAAGTTACTTCCGGTCAACAATGGCTACCTTTGGTGAAGATGCATGTGTCTCTCTGATGTTCTCCAGATCTTTGGCAAATCAGGTTGCTGAAACGGTGGACATATATAATGCAAAACAAAACGATCCAAACTGGATTGTGGTCGGGTCTCAATGTTCTATTGTCATGGAAGTCATTGCAAAATGCATGTAATGTAATGTAAAACTTCATACTGCAAACTGGCATCCCTGAATGTAGATCCCCACACAATCAAAACTGTTCCAGGCTCTGGCTACTAGGGGGCCCGGGAACAGAAGATTACACTGATTTTTTGAATTTTTTATGGCGTTTTGATTGTATACTGAAATTTTTGGTCCAGTTTCCCACCTGTACAGTAGCCTACATTATCCTCGCAACAACAGTGTCAGTGAGATGGCTAGTCACTTCAACGATGAAAATATGATAAAAGCTTCCAGTTGCATTGATTCAGACAAGGGTTTCTGTTCATTGTCAATTACCAGCTTTTGCCTGGTAAAGTTTATAAAAAAAAAACAAAACAAATTAAAAACTTGCTGGTCGAAATGTCTGAAAATAATGCTCATACAAAATGTAGCTATAAGAAAGGCTATTTATCATTTAGCTATGTTCTTATTTATGAGTACAGTGAGCTGTATAACATATGTCAGCGTGCCAGATAGTTTAATATTAAGACAGTGCTGCAAAGTCGTCTGGACACGTTTGATTTTCGGCAACAGAGGACTTTGCAATAAAAAAGGAGAAAATAAATGTTACCTGGTAGCCTATAGACTACATTTGATGCCATGTAGGCCTAGCCTTTTTTTTAAAACAGGCTACAGATGTTACAGGTTCCAAATGTTTCATAGTCTAATAGCCTACTTTTTAGCGGCTAATGTTGAGGTTTTGCTCAATTGTTATGTTCGTTTTGCTCAATCGTTACTGTTCATTAAATAGTCAAACTGATTCTTTCATCAACCTAGGTGTACATTATATTTGCGTTTGTAACATAGACTGTTATTGAAACGTGACTGGTAAGTTTCAAATTTTCACTTACCTAATGTTGATTACCATTAGGCTACTACGGATACAACCGGGATAAAGTATCCGCCAAAACGTTGTCCTTACCCTTTTTATATCGAATCTCTAGGTTAAATCCTTGAAGATATAAGGACCAGCGCATGATACGCTGATTCGCATTTCTCATCCTTGAGAGAAAAACCAAAGGGTTATGATCTATGAAGACCACGACAGGGATTGCGGTAGACCACGAGAGGGACTGCAACATTTCGAGGCGGTAAACCTCGAACTGTTGCAGGGCCAGCAACAAAATAACGCCTCCTTCTCGATGGTGCTATAGTTCAGTTGATGTTGGGAAAAATAACAGATGGGGTGATCAATTCCGTCAGCATCTTCCTGCAGAAGGACAGCACCAGCTCCGGTCACGTTGCATCAACCTCGAGTTTAAAGGCAGGTGGAAATTTGGAGCTGTGCGGAGCACTGCCCTTTAGCATTCTGAAAAGCAGTCTGGCAATCTTGCCGAAATCAGCCTAGCAGAGTAAGAGGCAACACAACATCAGAAAAGTTCCGACAAAAGCTACGATAATAACCGGTCATGCACCTCCCACTTCATTTTAGGAGTAGGGAACTCCGAAGTCACCAAAATCTTTGCCTCCAACGGGCTAACCTGACCTTGGCCAACTTGTTTACCCAGATAGGTAACGGTTGTTTTACCGAATTAACATTTGGCCAAGTTCAAAGTAAGTGAAGCATCACGTAACCTCCGAAAAACAGTGTGAAGTGCCTCTATATGTTCGGGCCAAGTCGACGAATAAACGACTATGTCGTCTAAATATGCCTCACAATTAGGTACACCCGCTAAAACCTTACTCATGAGGCGTTGAAAAGTTGCAGGCGCGTTTCTCAATCCGAACGCCATAACAGAATATTGCATGAAACTGTCAGGTGTAACAAATGCCGAAATCTCAGCAGCTCTAGATGTTAATGGGACTTGCCAGTAGCCTTTCAATAGGTCCAGCTTACTCACAAAGCATGCTGAGCCGACCTTGTCAACGCAATCTTCCATGCGCGGCAACGGAAAAGAGTCTGGTTTGGTGATTGCATTCACCTTCCTTTTGCAGAAACGAAATGTACCATCTGGCTTAGGGACTAAAATGCAGGCCCAGGCACTACAACTAGGCACAGCTAACCCATTATCAAGAGATATTCAACCTCCGCTTTCATGACTGCCCTCTTCATCGGATTCACACGGTACGCGTGCTGCTTTATGGGGGCCATGCACATGATGTTCACCCACATCAATATCGTGACACAGGATGTTTGTACGAGAGGGAACATCTAAAAATAAGGCAGGATAAGAATTAATCAACTCCTGTATATCCGTAGTACGAGAATCCAATAAATAAGATAAGAAGCCCTCCAAACCTCTTAAAATCTCCGAATTCTGCAGTCTCGCGCAGGAGACGGGAACATCATGCAGACTGAGGCCATCCTCCTCAGGAGAATAAGGAGAGGTCACTGCTGAAACTGACGCAACAGATACAGGGTTTTCATCCCCTTTCTCCATCCCTCTCGAAACATAAGTCTTTAACATGTTTACGTGGCAGACACGGGTTTTGCGCTTCTTGTCAGGCGTTCAAATCACATAGTCCGTCTCACTAATTTTAGATTGTATCTCGTAAGGCCCAGAAAACTTTGCCTGTAGGGCTGAACCGATCACAGGCAACAAAACTAAAACTCTGTCACCCGGCTGAAACGAACAACTCACAGATTTGCAGTCGTAACGACTCTTCATCTTAGACTGAGCAGATGACAGGGCTCTTCGAGCAGACTCACATGCGCTATGCAGGCGCTCTTGGAACGAACTCACATAGTCGAGGATGTTAAGTTGGGGACTAGGTTTCTCTGACCCCCACTTCTCACGCAATAGCCGTAATGGTCCTCGAATCGAATGGCCAAAAATCAAGTCGGCAGGACTAAAACCAAGAGACTCCTGAGTCGTCTCACGCACGGCAAACAAAAGTAGTGGTAACCCCTCATCCCACTCTTTTGCAGAATCGAGGCAATAGGTGCGGAACATGGATTTGAGGGTCTGGTGGAATCTCTCCAAAGGTTGGGACTCTGGGTGATATGCACTCAAATCTCGTGATTGATGGAGAGCTGGTTTAGAACCTGCTTGAACAATCGAGACAAGAAATTTGACCCTGATCCGTCTTTGACTTTAGGTAACCCAAATGTTGAGAAGAAACGGATCAGCGCCTTCACTATAGGCTTTGTCTTCACGGAGCGCAACGGAACAGCTTCCGGGTAACGGTGCAACACACATCATAGTTAGCAGGAACCGATGCCCAGATTTAGTCTTTGGCAAAGGCCCTACACAATCCAGAATGATGCGTTCGAACGGCTCTCCAATAACGGGAATTGGTCTTAGTGGAGTGGGCGGAATAGTTTGTTGGGTTTCCCTGCTATTTGGCAACGGTGGCATGAACGGCAGTGCTTCACCACGTCCGATTTCAGACCAAAAAGAAATAACGCAAGATGCGTGGTGTAATGCCTAAATGACCTGCAAAATCGTGATCATGCCCCAGAGATAGAACTTGCAGTCTGAATTTATTAGGAATCACCAACTGGTAGACTGTATTCCAGCCCAAATTTCTGCGGTGGAATGTGGTGGAGTCCAGCATCAGCAAACCATCTTCCCAGTAGTATTCAGCAGAATTACTAACTACACCTCCCTTCCCAGCTGTAGCACGACACCTAGCCAGAGAGGGATCCGTTTTCTGCTCACGCCCGATCAGCATTTTATCGACGGACAGCGACAAATCTGAATCGACAGGTTCAGCACCATCAGACGTGAGACAGCGATCCGGCGCGTTGTTCGCGGACAACTGGGACGGAGATGACTTGGCGAACTCTAAAACACATGAACGTTCGGACAAATCAACAGTCTGGCCTAACTTGCGTGGTTGGGCTCTGGTAACCACACATGCTGGAAAAAAAGAGACTAGAATCCAAATCAGTGCTTGACTCGGACAACGGATTCACAACTACCTCCTTTTTAAATTCAAAATGCCCTTTTGCGGACGAACAGCCACTTTGACAAACCCAGAAACAAACTCACTAATTATATGCACAAGGTGCGATGGGACTTTGCAATTCCCAACTCAATTCCTTGCACCAACACATCAGAGCCACAGAACGTTTTAACTGAGAATGCAAGAGCGGAGGCAAGAATAAAAGATTGAGCAGCACCAGTGTCTCTCAACACTTTAATAGGCATATGGTCCTCCTCACGGTCAGTGACCATTCCTTTTAAAATGAACGGATAAACCGAGTCATTGTCACTGTCCGATTTATCACAAAACACGCACAAACCCAACACTTTTTGGTGTCGGTCTTTTCGGAGACTGATTTTTCCACTTTAAAACAGGGCAAACCGCGATAAGATGACCCATCTCATGACAATAATAACATTCACGAGTTTCACTTTGAATGTTGGCTTTTCCATGTCTCTCGGGCTGCAGAGCTGGATCACGGCGAGAGAGGACGAAACAAAGGTACTGTCAGCACAAACTCATCAGCACACACCGCAGCCTGCACTAATGTTGTTACTTTCTGGTTGTTCAGATAAGTCAGCTGGAATGCAGTTTTAAATTCTTCCAGCAAGACCAGTTCTGTAAGCTGTTCTCTTGTTAGCACTCGCTGTGATGTGCACCATCTATCAAACGCACTCTCCTTCTCTCGCGAATTCCACATAGGTCCACCTATCACTCTTTCTGAGGCCACGGAACCTTTGCCGCCAGGCCTTCAGGCATGCAGGATGGCGGTTTTAACGATGTCGTAGTTTGAACTCTGCTCTACAGTAATGCCGAGTATACATCCTGTGCCTTTCACACTCTGCAGCAACAGAGTCCAGATCAACAGGCCACTTTAGCGTGATTTCAAAATGGCTGAAGTACTTTTCACTGTCATTAAATGGCAGAACCATGAATATTGACCAACATCAAATGGTTGTTCTAACAGCGGTGATTGAGCAGGCGGAGCTGGTGGAGGAGCAGCTGGAGGGGCAACAAAGGAAGCAACGAAGGAAGCAGTCCTCGGAACAGAAGGAGAACCAACAGGAGAAGCAGGCAGTGAACTATCGAGCGGAAAAGCCGGAGGAACGCTTGGAGAGATGGTAACCCTCCTTGAAGCCAGTTCCATCTCGAGCTTTCTCAGTATAAAGTTGCTTCACGTTCACGTTCGCGTCGGTATTCTCTTATTCGTTCATTCTCTCCCTCCTCTTGCTCTAACCTTTTTAAATCAAGTTCCCTCTGTATCTCGAGCCTCTTCAACTGGATTTCTTTATCAAGTTCCTTTTCCTTAATAATCACGTTGCATTGTGAACTGCATTTTGCGCTCCTGCAATGAATCTTCTTTAAGCTTGAGCTCCCCCTCAGTAATGTTACTCACAACTGAGGAGCCAGAAGTCTGAGGAGAAACAGGCCCTTCGGCTTTAGCAGGGAGAACTTCAGCTCTCTACTAGGCTGGCCTCCAGAGCCTTAAACACTAGTCAGACTAACCGAATAATGCCCCGCGAGCTGAACTGCTCTTTAGTGCAGCGCAACAAAAGATCCTCGGAAGGACTTTTAATAAATTCCTCCACCACCGACATGGGTCACATGAATAAACCCGAGCCACTCCAACAAAAAAACAACCTGGTTAGCTAAACAAAAAGTGCCATCTCCAAAAACACAAACATGAAAAAATCAAGGAGCATCACTATAACCACAAAACTAGTTGGCTTGGGAATGAGAAACTCTAGGTCCTAACTACCTACTCAAGCAACTAAATAAACCTTGCTAATCTTCGGATGCTTACCAGTTGAAGGCCTCTTTAAACGCTGAACGTCATAAAAGCTGACTTCAGGCTGAAGTCAACTAATTGACAGTGTACCCCCACCCTGAATCGCTTTCAAAAATAAGAAAGGCAAAACAACAAAACAAAACAACAACACAGTGCTCGTCGGAAGGGTTGTGAACCCAGCTGGAGACACACTAACTTACCCAAGTTCCTCAGTCACCAGCGCGCCAAAAAGAGGAAAAAAAAGCCAGAAAGTCGGATGCCCAGAAAAAAAAACATCCCAGACGGGCCCCCAATTTTGTTCACGCTCCTGACCCTAGACAGGTTCGTGACAGCGTGCAGACTGTAATTCATTTATTTCATCTTCAATCTGTTGTAGGTATGTGGGGTAGCTACAGTAACTTGCAATTCTCAAGTATTATTCTAACAACAGCCTCATTTACCAAGTCCTTTACGACAGTTCAATTTGATGACCTCTTTGGGAAGTAGGCCTACGTTCATCTGCATCAACTCAACCATAAGTAGCCTACGTGTGTGTTCATCTGCTGCAAGACAAAAAGAACTCACGAAATGTAAAGATTCAGTCCACGATTCTGACAACCTGAATCGTGACAACATGTGGTAAACACATTTATGAAACGTTTTTAACACGTCGGTATTCTGTCTAAAATCACACTGCATGAGCACCACTGTTAAATGTTAGAAATATGTTTCAGATACGTTCATTATTTAACATTAAAAACTTATTTAGAACGTGTCGTCTTTCGTGTTGGTTATTGGGCTTCCATGCTTGGTGTAAATTGACACCGAATCAACACCTTTGTTAACCCTCCATGGGACCTATTTTATTAATTGAAAAAAATCAAAGACCTTTAATTTTAAGTGTATTTAGGAATAAAATAAAATAAATTCCCTGTGCTCACATTTCCAAAAGGACCTTGGACCTTTTTTTTGGGGTGCCATCATTTATAAATCTGCTGTGCTGTGTGGGGAGGGCAATCTCACTCTTGGCACGGGACGAGGAAGGGCCACCGAGGCGAAGGGGGGAGGTTAGGAGGGAGATCAGCGGAGTGTGAGCCGTCCCTGTATGAATTGGGGTTTTTTTTTTTTTTGTTCAATAAAGTCATCGTGCCTGCACTCCTGGTGTCCTGGTTGTCTATGGCGGGCGGATCTATTAGGGGGAATCTGTGCTGGGTGAGGGGCCAACATTAACCAGCTCCTGACAATAACAATGAATCTGTTGGGGCAAAAGGAGCAAGAGCGCTGAATAAATTATTGTTTGCATCGGTCTGTTGAAGGAGAGTTATCACTAGCAGCATCAACATTTTTCACGACAAGGTTTGACTCGATGAACATCAAACCCCAGTCTTTCAGTCGACCTGTCATAAACTTGACTTCCTGGCTGGGGTTCTGTCAAAGACCCATGGAAAAATACAAGGCACCGCATCTTTTTTAATTCTGTTTAGACCACTAGTTGTTGTGAACAGGTTTGGCATGCTACAAACAACTGTGTCATCACAGTCGTTAAACAGCGGGCCTTCTCTCTCTTGATGGCTTGAATCCATACTCTTGCCAGTGGTGCACTGGCCATCGGGCATACCGTGACAGATCCAGGTGGGCCGGTGGACTGTCAAAAAATCCATAAAGTTTTTACTGGCCCTGTCTGTCTCTTTACCGGCCCTCTCTGTGTGCCTATCATCTGATGAAATGGTTCAGTTGGCAGGACTGAGAAATTAACATTTATTTCAATAACAAGGTACCATAATTTCATGAATGCTTTCACTGTTAAGGCATACTGCACAGCAGTTTTAAATGACACAAGATGGTATGTAATCCTTTACTTTGACACTGACAAAGTCACGTCACAATTAGTTCAAACAGCTGAGCTGCTTAAGCTTACCAACAACACGCTTATCTAACCTAAGTAAAATATTGATGTCACCGCTGTTTTTTTAAATTAACGCTAAATAAAATGTTTTCAATGTTAGCTGTGCACCGTTATCAAGGCAATCAAGCTAGCTAGCTAGCTGGCTACCTAGCAGGTTAAAGGGACTTCAGGACTGCTGATGTCCAAGTTGTACCTAGCTAGCTAGCTAGCTTCATTAAACGCAATGATATAAAACTTTTTGCGTGATGTATATTGAGAAGAATATAATCGTTTCTAAAATCCATGCACATTAACTAAATAAGAGGTAGTCTCAGTTGTAGACAGAACTTGAGAATCGTAGCCAATTATACTTCAATTCCCCACCTGCATCTTTACTTTTCTGCAGTCAGCGGCTGTTCAGCCTCAACGTGCAAACTTTTCTTTCTCTAGCACTCAATATGACCTTCAATTAATTTAATTCTTAAAAAATGTTTAAGAAGGAGCCGTCTTTCGTATTTTCATGGCATCTTAATGATTATCAAACAGCATGACTCACCTCAACATCTGTATTTTACAGTTTGGACTCATCAGTAAAGCACAGAGCTGCTCCACTGCTGAATCTCCCAGGATATTGTAGCTGAGGTCCAGCTCTCTCAGGGATGAGGTGACTGACTGTAAGGCTGAGATCACAGTTTCACAGGACTTCTCGTTCAGATTACATCCACTGAGTCTGTAGAGAAGAGAAAAAACACTTCGGTTTGGGACCAACACAGACAGGAGTGCAGGTAGCAAAAACGAGTTAAATGAAGCCAAAATCGTATCGAATCGAAGTCAAAAACAGGCAAGGTCACAATCCAGAAAATCACAGCAACCAAAACCGAAAACAGATCCATGGGTGAAGTCAAGTGAACAGGCAAAAATCAGTGAGGCAGGCAGGCAGGCAGGCAGGCAGGCAGGCAGGCAGGCAGGCAGGCAGGCAGGCGAAAACGTGCGTACAAAACATAGACTGAGACGAACTCGCTACGAGACAAGAAACAAACGGGCAATATAAAGGTGAGATGAGAAAGCAGGTGTCGGCAGGTAGGTGGAGCCACAGGTTATAAGGTGGGCGGAGACAGGGCGGAAGCAGGGCAGGGCAGGAACACAGGGAAAAACAAAAGCACATGGACGGGGAAAACAAAAACAACAACCAGGCTAAGAAGCCGCAGTCCTGATTGACACTAAGTCCTTTGACATAACAGTAAAACAGTTAGTATGACTGTAGCTGGTGCATGTATTATAATACAGATAAAGGAGCAGATTTAAAAATATTATTTAAAAAGGTATCATTGTCTTATATTTCCTCTAGTAGTGGTCTGCTGTAAACACATGCATTTTTAATGCTTCTGCAATCTGCAGTGAGTGACAGACATTGTTCTGTGCTGGTATTTATGAGCTGTCTGGGCTAAAGCTGTTTTCATCTTCACACAGGAAGTTCAGAAGAGCCACATGAGGCCGTAGAGCCACAGATTGGAGACCCTAATATACACTAACTGCAGGTATTGATGTTTGCTGGAGGAGGAGTGCTAATGCATAGGAAACCTTGGGCACAGATTATAGTCGCTACTATTACCCACAACTGAAATCAATCACACAAAATATCCTTCTGTATAAATGGATAACATAAGAGACAAAAAATGTTAAACCCAGGTCTTGCCTCACTCTGAATAAAGGTCCCACAGCACGTTTGCCAATAATGTAATATAATGACTCAGTCTGGCAATTTAGGCAATCCCAGACTGACTGGTTGAATAAATCCCTCCCTCTGCACCCCAGTAGGTGAGAGGAAGAGTGGGAGATTCTGGCACAAAATGGTGTGCTTCACTCAGGTGGTATTACACACTGGTGATGCTTTAGGTTTGTTTGAGTGGGTTGCAGCTAAAGGGCATCTTCTACAACACACCTGGCCATTCCAAAACGGGAGAAAATTTGGGGAAGTCATTGGGCAATCAAACATTATATAAAAAGGCTTTTTAAACTGGTGCTTCCCCTCCTTAGACTACAGCATGCTCTGATAGTCTTTAGACATTTTTATATTTAACTCATACCTATGACCCATCTTCAAACCATATCTTCCCACAAGCACTCTGCACTCTGCATCTACAGGGCAACTGACTGTCCCAACCCGATGGGGTTGCTCTTCTCAGACACGATCCCTGTCTGTACTGGTCCCTCAGTGAACTCCCCACAGAGGTTAGAACAGCAGAATCACTGCCCATCTTCCAACGCACACTGAAGACCCACGTCTTCACACAGAATCTTGGTTACACTGCTATCCCCACCCCTAACACCTGCTACTTCCTGCAATTGATGTTAATTTTATGTGTAGTATTATGATGCATTATGAAATTGTGTTGTAGGACCTGTTGTATCGTAGTATACCTGGCTTTTTATGGCATTGCACAAGTTATCTTGTGGTAGGGCTTGAATATGGTTATGCTCACACTCACTGGTCTGGGAGTGTTGTTAACTGGTCTGAAACTGCTGATTGTTTAAATTGAATGGATGCACTTATGTTTTATTGTCATGGAAGACACTCTGGATGAGAGCATCTGGTAAATGCATGTAATGTCATGTAATGTAACTTCTTCAGTCCAACTGCTGTATGAACTCTGTGGCGTCCCTGAATGTAGATCCCCACACAATCAAGGCCGCGTTAACCTATTGGGCAACATAGGCTGCAGCCCAGGGCTCTGGCCACTAGGGTGCCCCGGGAACAGAAGATTACGCTGATTTTTTTGAATGGGGTTTTATGGTGTTTTGATAGTATACTGAACATTTTGGTCTAGTTTCCCACCTGTAGAGTAGCCTACATTATCCTGTCGCAACAATTAATCGTCAGTGTCAGTGAGAGTGGTGTTTGTAGGCTAGTCACAGCGATGTCTCAGGCTATTAGAAAATATGATAAAAGCTTCTTTGGCACTTGCATTGATTCAGACAAGGGTTTCTGTTAGCCGGTAATTACCGGTTTTGCCTGGTAAAGTTTATAAAAAAAAAAACAAATTAAAAACTTGTTGGTGAAAATGTCCGAAAATAATGCTCATACAAAATGTAGCTATAACAAAGGCTATTTATCTATTTAGCTATAAGGACTGCTTATTTATGAGTTCAGTGAGCTGTAGCCTGACTGGGCTACACTGGCTAAAATTGCCTGTGTTCTGTCCGTGTCAAGCGTGCCAGCAGAGAGGGGCTTCTCTCTGCAGAATCAAATTAAGACAGTGCTGTGAAGTCGTCTGGAGGAGGAGAAAGTGCACATTGCAAGCTGCAAAGACATACTGGACACGTTTGATTTCAAGTCAGCAGCAGAGGACTTTGCCGCAATAAAAAAAAGGAGAAAATAAAATGTTACCTGGTAGCCTATAGACTACATTTGATGCCATGTAGGCCTAGCCTTTTTTTTTTTTAAAAACAGGCTACAGATGTTACAGGTTCCAAATGATTCATAGGCTAATAGCCTACATTTTAGCGGCTAATGTTGAGGTTTTGGTCAATTGTTATGTTCGTTTTGCTCAATCGTTACTGTTCATTAAATAGTCAAAATGATTCTTTCATCAACCTAGGTGTAAATTATATTTGCGTTTGTAACATAGACTGTTACTGAAATGTGACCGGTAAGTTTCAATCTTTCACTTATGCATGCAGACCGTAATTCATTTATTTCATCTTCAACCTGTTGTAGGTATGTGGGGTAGCTACAGTAACTTGCAATTCTCAAGTGTTATTCTAACAAAAGCCTCATTATTTACCAAGCCCTTTACAACAGTTCAATTTGATGACCTCTTAGGGAAGTAGGCCTACGTTCATCTGCATCAACTCAACTATAAGTAGCCTACGTGTGTGTTCATCTGCTGCAAAATGAAAAGATGAAAAGAACTCACGAAATTTAAAGATTCAGTCCACGATTCTGACAACCCGAATCGTGACAACATGTGGTAAACACATTTATGAAGCGTTTTTTAACACATCGGTATTCTGTCTAAATCACACTGCATAAGCACCACTGTTAAACGTTAGAAATATGTTTCAGATATGTTTATTATTTAACATTGTGTTTAACACTTATTTAGAACGTGTCAGTCGTGTTGGTTATTGGGCTTCCACGCTTGGTGTAAATTGACACCAAATCAACACCTTTGTTAACCCTCTATGGGACCTATTTTATTAATTGAAAGAAATCAAAGACCTTTCATTTTAAGTGTAGGCATAAAATAAAATAAATTCCCTGTGCTCACATTCCCAAAATGACCTTGGACCTTTTTTTTGGGGTGCCATCATTTATAAATGACTACATCCCCTTAGGGTTTATATTTTTTCATGATTTCCCAATGTAAAAAACAATTCATTAATGAACAATGGCATAATTATCCATGAACATATTTTATTAAGAAATCAATTCATTCATTTTATTTCAGGACCTTTCCGACAAAACAAAATAAAGATAGAAGTCTGTGAGTTATTAATTTTGTGTATATACAATGATAATTCATGTAATGAAACATAGGCTGAATCTCCTCACTGGATATGTTAGAAATGTCCCCTGCTATTATGCATCCATCTGTCACTCATGAAACTCAACCAGACAGTTCTTTTTTTGGTGTGAAGCACAGGTGTACATCACATTTCCTGCACTTCGCTCGTGTTTGGCCGTTTTTACGGCAGTACGTGTTTGGCAGTTTTGCAGTTGTCATTTTTACACATTTTTACAATTTCAGTGTAGTAAGGCCAGTGGACAATGCCGTCCTTCCTGATCTCTGGATGTGGGAGTGACTCTCTCTTCTTTTTTTGCTGCTTTGGGAGAGATTCTTCATGGCTTGGCTGCCCGTGTTTGACTTTGCCTGTGCCCAGAGAACATCTGCAATGGCTGCCTTGAACTCTTTGATGCTGAGTTCCCCTTTGTGTGATTTACCACATCTCACTATCTCTGCAGTACAGTAGCCGTGCATTTACACAAATCATGTCCATATCATGGAAAAAGATGCGAATGTACCACTTGCGTGACCTGATCTTTGTACAAGAGTGCAGTTAGTGAGTCCATCAGATCAACGCGCTGTCTTCCTGATGCTCATTATTATTGTCTTCCACTCTTACAAACTACCTCGTCCTCATCGCTGCTACTCTCACTGTCCTCACTGCCCTCAGGAATAAGCATAGCTTTGCCTTTCGCCATAAAACTTACAAACATCAACCTAAGAAAGGTATATGTGTAAATTGTCCGATCCTCTATATCACAACAATAGAAAAATAGATGGAGTCATTATGGAAATTTCTATCCCTTAATAGGACTTTGTCAGTTATACATGACATGGAGTTTTTAAAGGTTTTAAAGACTATTTTTTAGAAATCTTCACATGAAATGATGAAAAGTGTTAGAAAACAGTTTGGGCTATCTAGTAATATTTTATTGATAAATGATTTTTACATATTTTACTGTTTAAAATGGACTTGCCATCGTGCTACTCATGCATGTGACGAGCTCTTGTCTCCTTCACTTCCTTGTAGCAACAAATGTTTTCGGTTAGAGGAGATGTCATGTGACACATTTTTGGGATAATGTCATTGATTATGTCATTATGATTATGTCATTTTTTTTTTTAGCAGTTTTCCTCAGTGTCATTTATAAATGACAAAGTCCCATAGAGGGTAAACGCTGGAATTTGTGTCAGATGCGTTCATTTTTAAACGTTGTGTTTACAGGGATGCAAACAGGTAAGGGGTGAAAAAAGGTGAGAACATTGCCAATACTGGATAGAGGAAACCTGCCACAACTAGGGGGGTCCAGGGACATGCGGGAGAAAATTTTGAAAGATATTCGCTTTACATCCTCATTTCTAGTTATTACAAGTATATTTGCAGCTGCCTGAAAACTAATTCTAACAGCCATTATGGGGTAAAACAACCCGACATAAAACATATAAAAGGAATCAATAGATGTGGGAGCTGAATACATCAACAAGACAAAAACAAGAAGACAACAAGAAAAAAAAGTATGTTGGAAATCAGCTTCTTTATTCACTCTATTCACTCTTCCACAGGCATGTAATTGGTAAAATTCATAAAAAGAATAAAAATAAAATAAAAATAATAGGCCTAAAAGCCGAAGTGGGGAGCCAAAAGAGTTAGTTTATAAGTGTTCAGACCTGTCTTAACCATCTGTTTATTGGTAATATTTTTATGACTTGAGCTATATTTTTCCTCAAATAAGCCATAAACATAGCTAGGTTGTCAATTTCAACCCAGTCATAAAAGCGAACTGGCTAGCTAACTCACAGGTGTCAACCTATACAGTTTGTCTGTATAAAATACCGGGTTTGCACATATGCACTGCGAGATACAGGAAATGTAGTGTAATACAGGGTTTTCCCCAAAAAAAAAAAATAATAAAAATAACGACCTGTAAATAGTAAATTAACCTGTAATACAAATTAACAGGCTGTAAATCATCTGAAAAGGGTGACCGGATGATGCAAATAGCAAGCTAGCTCACATGCACAGTGGTTCTGCGGCATGTCTGATTTGTTTATTGCGTAGCTAGCTAGCTAAGTAGTAATCCTGCTGAATTTTATTAAACATTGTAGGGCAAAATGTTTCGTTGTAGCTGGATGGCTCAGGTAGGCAAGCTAGACTCCACAGTCACCAAGGTTAGCGGTTTCTTCCGCGGATAGCTAGGATTAATGATGTAACCTACTAGTAATGATTCAAAAAATGAGTGAGAGAATACACCATTGAATAATATATTAATATTATAATAGGCAATATTATCATTTAGGGTTTTATCCTTTTAATTATTTTAAAATGTAATTGGTTTGGTGCCTATGCAGCTTAGTGTTTGATGAAGACGGTGATGTGGGATAAATGTAAGTCTTGTGTGACGCATTCAAACTTCAAAGGGCATTCCAAACACAATTTCTACCGTTGCCTTCTGAGATACCTTACAGGTTAAGATGCTGCCTATGAAGGTAGCTGCCTATGAAGGCAGTGACTGCCAAATCACCTGCCTTCCGAATGGAACGCACAGGCGTTTTTGTTTTTTGCCTTCTCTGATTGGCTAAGAATATCAGGGTCATAGCCAATCAGAGGCAGAGTAGGGGCGGGTCTTCGCAGAATGTGGGTGGGAAAAAAATGCAGTCCACAGAGAAGGTAAACAAGTGTTTCTGAACTTCTGCTGTTGTCGGACACCCGACCGACCCCCCGCCAAAAAAAAAAAAAAAAACATTTTCTCTTCTGATTTGCACGAATCTCGCAGGTGACCTATTTCGATCTCAAAATGGCGAATTTTGCTGAAAAGTGAGGAGTTTGCATCTTTGGTTTAACACCCAGTTAGAACGTTTAAGAAACGTTTCTCATTGGGTTCCTTCCATTGGTGTGAATAAACACATTTGGTGGACGCAGTTTACATGTCGCTTTTGTTGAACACCAAAATACAACCCAAATCAAACATTGTTTTTGGTTCAAATAACGTGTTTTGCAACTTGGGTTTTAGTTTTCCATTTGAAAATCATGGACATAGGGCCCTGGGAGGTGTGTTAGGCAGGGGGAGGCTTAATGCGCCTGTGTACACAATTACCTCTTTCTGTGAATGCGTCATCACCACTGCACTGCTACACAAATTGTCCAGAATATTTCAAAAGACTGCAGCACAACTGCATCACTGCCTTTTTATTTTCACCCACAGCTAGAATTTTGTTAGATGGACCATTGGGGTCACCACTGAACCCAGCTGTCTCTGTGCCATTGCTAGCAGCTAGAGATTTAGTAATGCAGATACTCATGTTCCTTTATGATAGTGCAGATGCTGATCTTGTCACTATGATGCTGACAGTAGCAGCGATAACACAGTTGTGCCAATAATCAGAAAAGCATATCCTCTCATTAATTATTTCTTTATTCCTGCATAAAATGATACACTGATCAAGACCATAACCATTACTGCTTACCTCAAACTCTGTATATCACACACTGGTCTCCTCAGTCCAGCACAGAGCAGCTTCACTGCTGATTCTCCCAGCTTATTGTTGCTGAAGTCCAGCTTTCTCAGCTGGGAGTTGGCTGACTGGTGAAGAACTGAGGCCATGAGATCACAGGACTTGTCATTGAAACGACACTGATCCATTCTAAAAAAGGGAGAAAAGGCTCTTCTTAGAACATAAAGAGGTCTCTGAATGACAAATGGACCCCAATAAAGACACCAAATGCACACTTCCTGCATTGAGACCCTACAGTTATTCAGCACAAAGGGGCACATTCATACTCATCAAACCGCACTGTGAGTATTGGCCTGAGAAGTAATCTGTCTTTACAATAAAGCTCAAAGGGCCTAATTCAGACCACTGAGTTTTATACCCGCTCCTTTTCTCTTCCTGCAAAGAGAGACCATGGAATAGCCAACCACGACTTGGGACAGCCTTCAGTTTACATACAAAGTTACATTCTAAGTACATACTACTTACATACAAAGTTTCATTTTCCCAGACAGTGTCATACTGCACCAGAGGGAATTTCTCCTGCACCTCCTGCATGATGATAACATCACCTTCACAGTTACTAATAGGATGCCATTTCCATGCATTTCACAATATATGTATTTTATTATAAGAAACTTTTGTTCTATCTGCCGTAACACACAATTTTCCTATACAGTGCACTCTGGAAGAACTCAGAGATGAGTCCATTGTCCTCATTTTATAGAGAAAACTGTATGAAATTAAAAAAAAAACTATTTCCTGTCTGACCTATGTATATTATCTGACTACATTAGTTTAGACATTGAATTCTCAAGCTTTTAATATTCCAAGGCAGACTGCATCTAAGACTTTACAGGTATAATCAATTTCATTTTGATTTGTATAGTGCAGCTAAAGATGGTTGCCATTATTCCTGTAACCAGAAAAGTCAAGATTCTCCATGATAACTGTTTAGAATTCTTAGCTGAATGTCTGTATCTCTTTAACAAAATGAAATGATATTATAATCACCATAGCTTTCAGAGGGAATACTTTTTTAGCTTGTCCCATTACTTGTGTCTGATAGCCTGCATCAACACTTCTAACTTTTTCACACATTACAGTAAACTCTAGTTAAGAGTGTTTTTACATTGTCCTCCACATGCTTTTCCAGGCCAGGAAATGATTCCTTTCAAATTCAACTCTCATGACAATATAAACCCTGTTCAGTCTCCTGGTGGGGAGGGCCATTGCTGTTCATAATGGATGGTTGGTTACAGTGATGGTTGTGCACTAAACAAATATACATTTTTAACATTTTAATGTGTATTTTAATATGCTGTTCCACAGGATTCCATGGGTATTCCTTTTGTTTATATAGACAGTTTGTATGAATCTAGTGATAACAGAGCTAACAGACTGAGAGAATGCCAATGTCAAATAAGTAAGTACATCAGTGAAAAAGAAATATAGTACGCTGTTGATGTTGCTAATACTCCTGTCCAAATAAAAATGAGAGGATGAAAAACATAATTGATGAGTAAATTCTCACCTCAGAGTGGGTACATTGCTCAGTCCAGCACAGAGCAGCTCCACTCCTGAACTTCCCATCTGACAGAAGCTCAGGTCCAGAGTCTGTAGTTTACAGTTTGGACTCATCAGTGCAGCACTCAGCAGCTTCCCTCCTGATTCTCCCAGGTTATTCTTGCTGAGGTCCAGCTCTCTCAGGGGTGAGCTGGCTGACTGGAGAGCTGAGGCCACAATTTCAAAGGACTTCTCTGTAAGGTTACAGTTACTGAGTCTGAAAATACAAAAAGCATAAAAAAATATTAATGATCAAATATTCACTACAACAAAAGCATTTCTACTTCAAACTATGTCTGAGAGAAAAGTAACCACCTGATCCTGTACATCTGAATGGGAAGACCCTGAAAAGCTTTTACAGATTTAACTTTTTTATCAAAGTACATTAACAGCATTTTATTTGTTATCTCCTATTGATGCCATTGATTTTAATGACTTTTATAGCAGTGAGAATCCCAGCACTGATTGTGGTGCCGTGTCAGTGGAAGTGTTGGTCCTCCTCCCAGGACTAAATCCTCCATCACTGCTACTGTGTCTGCCTGCAGTGCTGCTGCTGTGAGACTCTCTGCTACTCCTGAGGTTCCTGATAACCCAGCCACCTGCTGCTGCTGCTTCCATCCCCACAACCTGGCATTCCCATCAGCAAGATCGCCACCATGCTCTCACAAGCTCGAATCAGCCTGTCGGTGTGGTGAGAGACTCTCAGATCTCCTGCTCATCTCTGACTCCTAGGCCAGAGCTCAGGTGCAACATTGCCAAGGAAACAGCAAGATGCTTCTCTATGAGACTAAGATTGGTCAATAAAGTTAAGGCCAAGATAAACCTACTTTCCAAACCAGCTTACAACACCATTACCCATAACAGGAAATTCACATGATAATATAATTGTCCAAAATATTTGTAGTTGATTTCATGTTTTGTGATTCTGCAATAGTTTTAGCAGTGAAAGGATGAATTGAAGGAGATTTTAAACTTTCCTCTATGGTAATCTGCCTCCATGGTATGACTACATGCATTGTATCATATTCTAGAAGATATGTTTTCAGGATAACCATGGTTTGTTAGAAAGGTGATACTCATGTTAATACTCACAGAGCCTTTCTGCAGCACTTCACAGCTGGAACCAGTCTCCTGCACCCCTCGTCTGAGGTGTTGTATTTCCTCAGGTCAAACTCATCCAGCACCTCCTCTGACATCAGGAGCATATAGGCCAGGGCAGAGCAGTGCACAGGTGAGATCCTTTCACCAGAACGACTTCCTGAGCTCAGGAACTTTTGGATCTCCTTCATAAGTGAATGATCGTTCAGTTCAGCCAGACAGTGAAGCAGATTGATGCACCTGTCTGGGGATGGATCATCTCTCTTCATCTCCTTGATGTACATGACTGTTTTCTTGATGCTCTCTGAGTTACTTCCTGTCTTTGTTAGGAGGCCTTTGAGGAGGTTCTGATTGGAATCCAGTGAGAGGCCGAGAAGGAATCGCAGGAAAAGGTCCAGGTGCCCATTCTTACTCTCCAAGGCCTTGTCAACATTTATTTTGTGCAATTCATACAGTGACTGGTTGGTGAAAAAAAAAATTGGACTTAAAAAACTCTTCCATGCCGGTATGTTGTTTGCATATGAGTGAAACACATACAAAGCAGCCAGATACTCCTGGATGCTCAGATGCACAAAGCAGTACACTTTCTTCTGATACAGCACAGACTCCTCTTTAAAGATTTCTGTGCACATCCCAGAGTACACCGACGCTTCAGTGACACCAATGCCACACTTTGTCAGGTCCTCTTCATAGAACATGAGACTGCCATTTTCCAGGCGTTGAAAAGCCAGCTGCCCCAGTTTCAGAATGATGTCTTTATCCTGCGCCAAAAGCTTTTGTGGATCTGTCTCATTTCTTCCCTGATACTTCTTATTCTTGATGTTGGACTGAATGAGCAGGAAGTGTGTGTACATTCCAGTCAGAGTTTTAGGGATTTCTCCACAGTCAGCTTCACCCAACAGCCGCTCCAGAACAGTTGCAGAAATCCAACAGAAGACTGGTATATAACACATGATGTAGAGGCTCCTGCATGATTTCATGTGAGAGATAATCCTGTTAGCCTGGTTTTCATCACTGAATCTCTTCCTGAAGTACTCCTCCTTCTGTGAGTCATTGAACCCTTGTATCTCTGTCAGTCGGTGGACATATTCAGGAGGGATCTGATTGGCTGCTGCTGGCCGGGAGGTGATCCAAAGGAGAGCAGAGGGAAGCAGATTCCCCTTAATGAGGTTTGTCAGCAACACATCCACTGAGGATGTCTCTGTTACATCAGACAATACCTTGGTGTGTTGGAAATTAAAGGGAAATCTGCTTTCATCCAGACCATCAAAGATGAACAAAACTTTGCCAACATCAGACTCGATGTTTTCAATTCCTTTCGTTTCAGGGTGGAAGACATGCAGAAGCCCAAGCAGACTGTACTGTTCATCATTAATCAAGTTCAGCTCCCGAAAAGGAAGAACAAACATGAAACAAACATCCTGATTGGCTTTTCCTTCTGCCCAGTCGAGAATGAACTTCTGCACAGAGACTGTTTTTCCAATGCCAGCGATCCCCTTCGTCAGCACAGTTCTGATGGGTTTCTCTTGTCCAGGTAAGAGCTTAAAGATGTCATTGCAGTTGATTGCAGTGTCTTGTGTGGTCTGTTTCCTGGATGCTGTCTCAATCTGCCACACCTCGTGTTCATTATTGACTCTCTCACTGTCACCCTCTATGATGTAGAGCTCTGTGTAAATATTGTTGAGGAGGGTGTGTTTTCCTGATGTCGCAACTCCTTCAAATATCTGCTCAAACCTCTTCTTCAGACTGGATTTCAGTTTCTCTTGGACTCTTCGTCCACATTTATCTGTAAAAATGGAGGCATTTTCAGAACAGACTGTTGCTGAAGGGCCTGAGAGTATTATGTGCTATTAAACAGCAGTGGTGTGTCAGTAGATAGTGATGGTGTGGGTGAGATAAACTGGTGAGGTTTTCTAAAAGATAACTCTGTTCAGATGACCCTTTTTGATTTGTATGAAAAATCTTACTATTTTTTGCTTCCAGCTCCTGATCATTGGAACATAGGGGTGAGGCATCTACAATCACAGACTGCAGAGAAATAAAGACACCAGTTAAACCACACCTTGAGAATATCGAATGAAAAAGAATATATGAAGAAGAAATCATTGTAGAAAATGCAATTCAGAATATTTGTTGGAGAAACATTACAGCTTTTTTTTCCAGTGAAGTCAGATGAATGAGTGAGTATGTGAGACAGACAGGTGAATCGCTTTGTACAGGACAGACAGATTCAGATGAATGTGGGGTTAAAGGACAGACAATCCAGCCAGTCAGTGATTAAGAGGACTACAAAGTCAAATGAATGAATGAATAAAGGCTGACAGACACAGGTAAATGAGTGAATACAGTACAGGTCACAGTTAGATGAATATGTAAAACCTGGATACACTGAGGTGAATCCGTGACTCCAGGTAAAGACAGATTGAGTTGAAAGGGTGACTCCAGGTGGAGACAGATTCATGTGAATGAGTGACTCTAGGTGCAGGCAGATTCAGGTGAATGAGTGAAGTCCTTTACCTGCTGGCAGAGTCTATGCTGGCTCATCTGCTCACACACTGCAGAGCTGGACTGGAGCTCTGACAGCTCACTGCAGACACAGGAATACACATTTAATCAGAGCTCAGTTAGCAAGATGGGAAAAGGAGAACCGATGTAAGTCGCTCTGGATAAGAGCGTCTGCTAAATGCAGATAATGTAATTTAATGTAATGAAAACCAAGCTAAAATTTTATGATTACACACCTGTTTAAAAGCATCACAGAGTTTCATTATTTCCACAGAATATTTTACCAAAAGTGAACCTGCTTTGGCTCCATAAATATCACTGACTGTCTACCGGGCTGTAGGTTTTAAGGACAAATGTACCAGACAGAGCAAACAGAAGGGTCTTTATGTTCCAGTGTTTCCTGGCAGAAATGACCTCTATTGCCTTTCATTTATGCACATTTACCTTATCATCTCACCAGCTCGTTTAATCATCATGAAGAGCACACGGTTACAGACACACTCCGTCTGACTTTGGGCCAGTGCAAGTGAGACACGAGACTGTCTGAAGTCTGACTGGGTTGTAAAGTGAGGGACAGCAGAGATGTGTTGGACAGGGAGTCTTACTCTGAACCAGCTACTGGTTAATGAGCCACACCTGTTCTGATCAGCAGGCTTTAAATGCAGGTGTGTGGCTGCAGAGGGGGGCTCACTCTTTTCAGTTTGGATGTGTGCTGTTTGTCCAAGGCTGGTTCCTGTATTTACTGCTTTTAAAATTATGTTGTAGGTTTCACCTCTTCTGCTCTTCACAGTAGTGATGGGGAGATATTACGGGGTGATATTATGTGCCTGGAACAGCCATCTGGTTCCCTGTTGATTCACTGAATGGAGAGGACTGACAGAGACGCAACGTCCACAACTTACTGAAACGATGGTTATAGTCATACAGTGTACTACATTAGAGAAGCATGATGGAAAACTGAGTGGAAAATTCTTTTCAGCTGTACATGCAGGCTAGCTGGAGACATGTCCCAGTGTTATGAAATTAATAACCAACTGCTTTCCCTGTTAATTACATAACAGCACCTCCATTCAGTGAAATTCAAAACTTGATCCAGTATTTGTAATTAAAAATGAATTAAAGCCACTCAATATTCTTGTACTTCATTTAACAGCTTAAGTATATACCAGTTTACTTATATACAAAAAATGCAGTACCTCTAGGCACATAGCTCACAGATACATTCCAAATATGTTTACATTTATGTTGGGATGGCAGTTATGCTATCATAGGCGTTCTGAGAGTGCTCTTGTAGTTTTCAAACAAAAAAAAAAAACAGTGAACCTGCTGTCTGACTCATTAAAACTTGTACTTACACATTAAATAGCCTCATTTAAGTAGACTTAGTTGAATTAAATCTCAAAACACATTAAAAATGTATAAACATCAACCACTGGAATTTTTGTCCCACTTATCTTCTTTTCTACCTTCTGAATGTTCCTACCACATCACATGAAACTGACGTCAATTTATGAATATGCGGAAGGGTGAGCCAGAGAAATTAACATAAAAGTAAAATTATTTCCTGAGAAATAAATAACAATCCCTCAATCCAGGAAAATGTCAAAAATCTGATTTTTCATTGAATGCATTAAAACCAATAGTCAGCCTAGTATTTAACATGCCAGCTGGTTACGTATGTAATCCTACATCACAAAAATACATCACAATGAGTCTGAAGTCTGTCCTGGACCATAAAAAGCTCACCAATGCAAGGTATAAATATGCCATTCGCTACATTACTAAATGTGAACAGAATATGAGAGCGGATCCGATGGCTGAAAAGCTGCTATGTAATAATGTCATTGGCTTCTGGAATGAGGTGAGAGCTCTGAACAGGGCCAATACATTACTTCCCAGTGTCATAGAGGGAGTCTCTGGGGCTGATAATATAGCTGAGCTGTGGAGGAAACACTACTCTGCCTTATTTAACTGTGTTAAGAGTGAGCCCTACAAAGTGGGAAGTATTGCTAATAGGGATGCAGTGATAATCACCCCTAGTGAAGCCCATCAAGCAGTAGTACAGCTGTCTGATAATAAAGCAACTGGCCCAGATGATATCACAGCAGTATTTACACACCAGAAACATTGACGATTTCTGTCACTTTCTTCCAAGCAGCGTTTCTTTTGCTACTATCTCTGTACAGTGGTAGAGCTGGGTCATAGTGATATAGCTCGGGAAAGTGGACACTGCTATAGCTTCTCCGAGTGTGTCCCAATAAAATAAAAGTTTCTGAAATTGTAATCTGCATTAACTTGTTATCAATACGAAATGTAGCAGCTACCTAGGTAGTTTCACTAGTTAGCTAGCTAGGCAAGACTATATTGTATCTGCTACTGCTAGCTGCCTGGTTAGCTAGTTCATCTCTGCTGATTTACCAGGTAAACTGCTATTGATAGCTAGCTAGCTAATAATGAAGCATGATAACGTTGACAACAATTATAGGCTAACAATGACTTTAATTCATAAACAGTGATGTTTATTTTATCTCAGGCAGTTGAATTTTCCCGTGGACCGAAAATCCGATGTACTGAAAATATCTATCTTTCTATCTGACTGTAACTAACCGTGTATCTTTATCTGCCCTCCCGTCCGCCCCTCCTTTTCTCTCTCTATCTATCCATCTTTTAGGGTACACTCAAGGTTCACAGCGGCTTGCTTAAGGAGGGTGCCGTAAGATTCATTCATGGGCATTTTTTGCAGTTATGTTAACTTGTTTGTTAAAATAAATTCATATAACAGATATTCATGGTGTCATTTTTAACTGAAAAAGTAGCACATGTATGGGTGTTATGGGGGTTGGCATGGGGTAATGCAGGGGTGGGGAGGGAATGCCATGAAAAAAAGATCAGTTGTTACTTCACTTGGATGTTTGAGCTTCACTATGCAGAATCATGTACAGTATGTGCAGAGTTTGACACTAGAAGGCTGTTTTCACATTCATCTGCTTAGTGTTATGTGGAAACTTGAAGCCTCCAGGTCACATACACTGAGAATGGACTTTTCAGTGAAGTAGGAGACATATTGCATCCAGCAGTTAAACTTTTGAAATGAAAAATATTTCCATATTCATAGATTCTGGATTTTTCAATGAGGGACAAGGAGTAGATGTAATTTTAAGAAATATGTGAGTAATTGAACTTTTTTGTGGAAAAAATATATTAGACATTATTCAAAACAGTATTTTTATATATTATAAACCATGTCTGGAGGGGATCTTTAATGAATAAAACATACATTGTGCACTTGACAATAATTTTGGTAGTTTGAAATTTAAAAACCGTTTTTCATGTTCAGTAAAATGAATAATTTGTGTTCACTTTAAATATCAAAAGCAAATCATTACAGCTAGAGTTTCAGTGTTATGCTGAACACAAAAAATGTTTTAAATTCTGTGTTACATTAAGTAAGTGTATACTCAATTTAACAAACAAGCTAATATTGCATTGGTAAAGTTGAAGGAGAATTTTTTATTCTTCTTCTAAAATATGTGGTTTTGTATTACTAATCAAACATTTCCTAGTTCTGCAATTTACAAGTTCAGTCATAGGCAGATATTAGGGTAGCTCTGGCAGAATACTGGGTCAGTCATTACTTTTTACAGGCTGTCAACTGGCTTGCATATGGGTCAGTTCTGGCAAAGCTGGCCTCCAGAGTTGGGCCAAATTTTATGGGCCAGTTCTGGCCGTTTTGTTGGGGTGATTGCTGGCAATGCTGGTTCAGTTTCGGCAGCCAGACCTGGACCAGTGTACTTGGGCCGATTCTGGGTCGTCATTCAAACCGGATTTGGCAAGAGTCTGGCAACCGTACTTGGGCCGAGTTATTTCTTATGGCCTGCCGGATTTGGGCCATTATTGGGCCAAACCATTTTGGCTACCTGGGTTTTAATCTTAATTAATCGCATAGATCAATATTTGCTGTGAGAAGCACTTATATATTTTAAAATACTCCTAGCTAGCCTGCAGTTGGGTATTATAAACAATAGATTGCTAGCAAGCGTACCGTATATCCAGCCCGTCCATGTATGCTAAAAAGTAGCTCGCTAGCCTGTAGTGGGCTATGATTAAAAATGGCTTGCTTGCCTACCGTATAGCTAGCCTTTTCGTGTATGATAAAAAGCAGGAAGCTAGCTAGCTAGCCAGCTAACCTGCAGTCAAGAAACTGTTTATGTGTTGCTTGACAACACATGTAAATGTAACCCTGAAGGAACTATTATAGTCGGCGGAGTCAAATAAACGACAAAAAACATAATTTGTTGTCTCAAATTATCGTTACCTGATAAACAGCCTTGTTTGTAGAACTGTTGTATAAAAGCAGTATCACCCTCGAAGTTGTGCTGTTATACTGAATATCGGCACGGCTGTGATTATGTGCTGGTATTCAGTATAATAGCACTCACCTCTCCTGTGATATTGCCTAAATGCACAGTGACGTATGTGGTCAAGGGGCATCACAGAGTGCGATTAATCTGCGTAAATTTTTTTGACGCGTTATTTTTTCTGTAATTAATTACTCGAAATTAACACGTTATTTTGACAACCCTAAAGTGATGGAATAAAATAAAATGATTGTAAGAAATAAATCTGAATGCTATGCTTGGTTTTGTAATAGATTCATTTTTGAGCCTTCACACTGAGGACGACATAACATCAAACCTATCACCTGAGAAGATAGTCGATATATACGCAGGACGCAAAAAAAGGCGTTTACTTCTACACTAGGAAGGACACTGGTTATGTAATATATGTATATATATATATATATATATATATATATATATATATATATATATTTTACAAGCCTACTGTGAAAACAGGCTATACTGTTGCTGAGCATTTTCTAATTGTGTGCGTGTGCGCACTATAAGTTGGATATGAGTGAGTATGCATATTTCATAGTTTTCAGTTTAACACAAAACTAGTTCATGTGTACACTGTTTTAAAAGGGTACATGGGAAATGAAAGCTTAACAGTATAATATAAACAAATTGATATTTCACTTTTAACTTTATGGTTAGTGTGCTTCATTTGTGTGCGCTCATGTGTGACAGACAAATACCCTACGTAAGCCGATGTGTGATATAGTACAAAGTGGCCAGAAACTGATTTGACGCGGTGTTGTTTGGTTTTATGGCAAGCTTGGCACTATTGTCTTCTGTTACTATATGTTTATGCATAACACGCCACGCAACAGTTGGACTGTGTACTGACTTCAGTTAAAAAATGTTTGCCCCCCCCAGCGCAAATGTCAAACTCTGCCTATGGCCAAAGTGACCTCACCTTGACTCATGGGGTAGACGTTGATCACTAAACTGAATGGAGCGGTCCATGGACCAGTCACTTCACAGAATGACAGCTGGGCACTGGTGACTCCTATTGGAGTTGGACCTATTAAGGCTTCTGCTTAGGACATTGTAACCTAACCTTAGAGAAGGGGCAGGCTCTCCACCGGCAAAGCCAATAGGTTTGTCACCCTGGGAGGATGCTAGCTGCAGTGATGCCATGCTTCTCTCTGCTTCCAGTGGGGTGTGAGACCATTTTTAAATACCGCGGCTCCGTAAGCAGTGATGGCAATGAGTGTATAGGATGGGTTAAATGCAGAGGACAAATTTTGTTTCAATGTATGCGAGCACTGAGAAATGACAATAAAGAAATTACAAATAAATATAAATCTTATAAATATAAATTTCAAATTCTAAATTTGTTGGAGCTAGTATGCTGTTTCTGTGCTTCTGTTTCACAGCCTCATCCAGCCTACAGCCCCTCTGCTGCTGCTCTCTTATGAGTCCTCCCTGAGGAGCGGGACCATGTGTTTGGGAAAGAACATTTGAGTCATTCTCAGGAAACCAATGACATACCATGGCCGTGATCTTTTCAAAGTAAAAGTCACAATTTAGTAAAATAAAAAAGCCATAATGTAGCCCCGTGCTATATACTTCTTTTATTTTGTTTCTTTGGTAAAATACTAAGAAATGTAAATTGTGTTTATACTATGCCGACATGCATTTATTTCTTAAGGTCTGTATTTTATTTGAATTTTGAATGTTTAAATGTTTATTTTCTGTATTTTGATTTGTTAAAACTTTATTGTGAACTTTGAACCCTGACTGGTGAGTGCAGGAAGCAGGGGGATTATGGGAAGAAGAGAGAGGATGGCGACGAGCAGACGGCTAGTCTGAGCTCCTGACCGCTAACCTTAGAATTGCACGGTTATTTTCCGCATCTAGGTTTTAGAAGTGGAGAGTCACTTGTAATAGTTGTCGGACTGATAACTGTATGTTTAGTGACCGTGTATGTCGAGTGATATCCAAGTTCAATGTAACGACAGCCTGCCTGAAGAAGACGCCTGGCAGCCATCTTAGCAGTGAGCGCCATGCACATTCCAGCTTCAGAGGTCTCGGTGCACAGAGACTTACTGCTTCGCTAAGACGACGGAGAACCCCATGTTCACCTGGCAAAGCTGGACGATTGGAGGTTGACGCCAGCGCGAGTCTGTAAGGAGACAGTCTTCTTGCTGAATTCAGGTAGCCTGCTACGTTTTATTTCTGCTCAGTGAGTGAAGCGACCGCTCATGTTTTTGGGTCTCACCGCTCACAAGCACCGAAACCAGGCCTGCAACAAGGGTTTAGTTCATTAACCTGCCGGCATAGGGGTTTATGGCGAACTGTTTGAACGGGTTTGAACTGTCTTTTGAACTGTTTGAATTGTGCTACAACGCAAAAGTGTGGTTTGCATTTGGTGCGCGAGTGCGCTTGTTTTATTTCAAAGGCGCTATAGCCTATTTGCTTGTAGTTAAAGGAGCAATATGTCAATTTCCTATTGAAAGGGGATTTTGGATTTTTGTGTTTAAAAGAAGGTCTGAGGTTCAAGGAACCCATTTCTGTTTAAAAACATTGTAAAATTTGAGTAACAAAGGTAACAAAAGAGTATAATTTCATATATTTTATTTGATGTAATTTCATTTTGATTCAAAAGAACTAAGAGACAGTAAAAGATTTTATTTTATTTAATTCATTGTTGTGGGAATTGATTTTTTAAAAAAGGAAGAGCACTAAGGTAACACCACTGTAAAACCCATAGATAGGCATATATTGCGTTATCACTGTAGTATACGAACTCAGGGCGCCCATAGAGTTTACACCCAAAATTCTATTCTGCATGCCTCTGCTAGTGGCATGGGGGCGCTACACAAAATGGAGGCACCGCTGGGATGCGGGTTTTAAGTGCTTTAAAGCCTTTTCTGTTGCTCTAGTGTTTTGAGAGGTTTTTGTCTGCCTTAAGCTAAAGTCTGCTATTTAGTGACATTTTTATTTTCTTTCTTGCTACTTTTTACATTCTTATGAGAATGGATCCTCAAACTGAGTTAATTCAGTGGTGCAGGGGGGAAAGTACTGATGTCAGCCATGCCATATTGGTGGTTGGTGTAAGCGAGGATCTAGCAGTAGGCCAGATCGAAGACATCCTGCATACTGTAAGGTGTTGGGGACGGGTTAGAGTAAGGGGTAGAAGATTTAGCAGTGATGCTGATGGCCTTTTAGTTCTTTGTGAATGCAAAGAAGTAGTCAATCTCCGTTTGGCTCCCCCTGAAGTAAGGCCTGAGAATAGTGATGCTGTGTGGAAAATAGTGACAGCTGATCAAATTCCTGCTGCCCCTGATGATTTCTCAGCCAAGTTGAGTCACTTTCTAACGACTGAGGGTAAGACGTTAGCTGACTTACAAGGGTTGTGTAGTCCCTCTGTCCCTCCTCAAGAGCCTGACGAGTCAGTTCTACGTGCCATGGTTGATGTAGTCAGCCGAACTAGCAAAAGCCAGACTGAAAGCTATGGCTATCGTCGTCTTCGAATCTTTTCAGGCATTACCCCTACTCCTGCTGGGGAGGAGTCCATGGAGTATTGGCTTGAACAGGCCACTTTAATGGTTCAAGAGAGTGAATTAACTGAACCGGAAAAGAGACGTCGAATACTAGAGTGTCTGAGAGGTCCTGCGTTAGAGGTTGTAAAGTCCTTACGCCTTAGTAAGCAAGGTTCCACTGCTGAAGAGTTTCTTGATGCACTGGATAGTGCATTTGGTTCGGCAGAGTCAGCTGAAGACCTTTATTTCTCCTTTCGCCTCATTCAGCAGAAGGCTGGTGAGAAACTGTCGAACTATGTTCGAGACTTGAACCTTTCTGGCCAAAGTGGTAAAGAAAGGTGGGATTTCAGCACAAGATAAAGACAGAGTGAGAGTCGAACAGCTGCTTCGTGGAGCGATTGATTCAGACTTAATGTTGTTGCAGCTACGGCTGAAGGAGAGACGGAGTGATCCTCCTAATTTCCTTGGTCTGCTCTCTGAGATTAGAACAGAAGAAGAGCACCAGCGAACACGACAAAGAGTCAATGCTCGTGTTCAGAATGTTGCTACTCAAGATGAGTCTGCAGAGACAGATGTGGACATTGAGGGGCTAAAGGCTGATTTTAAAGCCTTAAGAACCCAAGTGATTGAGATGAGTAAGAAACAGTCTCCTATTGAGGGAGCTGTTGCTTCAGTATCAACAGCCCAGACAGCCCAGTCTGGCAACAGTAGGTCTGAAGCTGTTGCGTCAAGTAAGAAAGTTAGAAGATTAAACAACAAATTAAAGGCTAAGGAAGCTAAAGTGACTGAACCGGCAGCTACAGTTGCCGCTGTTGGAACTAAGTCTACTGGTTGTGGTTCTCTTAGGCAAGTGCAGAGCCATAGAGGTGACGATGACCGCTTCTGCTACAGATGTGGGGAAGACGGCCATATCGCCACTAAGTGCTCGTCTGATGAGAATGAGAAGAAAGTGATTAGAAGGCTTATAGCTTCACTTAAGAAAGCTAAAGACGGGCGTGTCCCTGAAGGTGACTCTAAGAGTGAGACCACTCACTGCTTTTCTAAGAAACAGGCGGTGCATGCTAAGACAACTGCCACGTTTCCTGAGGGTCTTATCGGTCCCCGTCTGCTTTGCAGGTGAAGGTGAATGGTCACCCCTGTACAGCGATATTGATAGTGGGTCACAAGTGACCATAATTTTGAGAAATGGTATGAGGAACACTTGTCGGGTGTGCCCATCCAACCCGTGTCTGGCTTAGCCATATGGGGGCTTAGTGATACAAGTTACCCATACTTAGGATATGTTGTGGTTGACATGCAGTTCCCAAAGAGCTTGTTGGTAAACCAGAGACATTGTCTGTGTTGGCGTTGATTTGCCCTGGGCCTAACACTCCAGACCAGGTCCCAGTGATCCTGGGCACAAATGCCAGTTTGTTTCATAGGCTTGCTGCTCTATGTGGTCATTCAAAGAGTGAAGCTCTGGCTCGTGTGCATTGAATATCAGTAGTGTGGGGCCTAAGAAGGAGCCTGACTTGGATAGCTCTAGTGGTGTGAACCCAGATGACGTGGTGGGTTTAGTGAGATGGATGGGCCCTGATCAGTTGACTCTTCCGCCACAGGAGAGTCGTTGTGTGCCATGTCAAGTGGATTTTTGCCAGTCAACTCCTAAAGGCATTGTTATAGTGGAGGCAAGTGATGCCACGCCATTGCCTCAAGGTGTTATGGTTCAGCCCGTAGTAGCCCCTGTTAGTGCCATTGACCCAAATTGTTTCAACCTGTTAATACAGAATGAGACAAAGAAGGAGGTTAGCCTACCTCGGGCACACCTCTGCAAAGTCCAGACTGCTGAATTGGCAAGTCCACTGGTGGAAAGTAAGACATGTGAAGAGGTGGACCCATCGGTGATTGATTTTGGCGATTCACCTATTCCTATGGAATGGAAAGAGAGACTTAAGAAGAAGCTGTGTTGTCGGCGTAACGTGTTTTCACTCCATGAATGGGAGGTTGGCTTAGCCGAGGGAGTGGAACACCACATTCGTCTGTCTGACCCCGACCATTTCGGGAGAGGTCCAGACGTCTGGCGCCTGCTGACATAGAGGATGTGCGAAAAACACCTCCAAGATCTGCTAGCTGCAGGAGTGATAAAAGAGTCTCGGAGTCCGTACGCATCACCTATAGTGATCACGAGGAAAAAGAATGGTAGCGTGCGTATGTGCATCGACTATCGGACTCTGAATAGTAAGACAATACCCGATCAGTACTTGACGCCCGCGTATCGACGATGCGTTGGATTGTTTAGCTGGAAGTCGCTGGTTCTCTGTGTTAGACCTCCGTAGTGGTTATTACCAAATAGCCATGGCGGAGGAAGACAAGGAGAAGACTGCGTTTATTTGTCCACTCGGCTTCTACCAATTCGAGCGAATGCCGCAGGGAGTTATGGGGGCCCTGCGACATTTCAACGCTTAATGGAGAAGGCCGTAGGGGACATGAACCTGCTACAAGTCCTTGTTTATTTGGACGACTTGATTGTGTTTGGTGCAACGCTGGAGGAACACGAGGAGAGGCTCATGAAGGTCTTAGATCGCCTCGAAGAAGTGGGTCTAAAAGTATCGCTGGACAAGTGCCAGTTCTGTCAGCCCAAAGTAAAATATGTGGGTCATATAGTGTCGGCTGACGGGATTGCCACTGACCCATCTAAAGTGGAAGCTGTAACACAGTGGCCACAGCCCACTGACTTGAAGTCATTGAGGTCATTCCTCGGGTTTTGTGGTTATTACCGCAGATTTGTCGCCAATTACTCCTCCATTGTAAAGCTGCTGACTGACCTCACTAAGGGTTATCCTCCTGTGAGGAAAGGCAAAAAGCTGAGTGTCGTGAAAGACCAGACTTATTACAAGGAGTCTGAACCATTTGGCCCGCGATGGACGGATGCATGTACAAAGGCATTCCATGAAATCATCAAGCGCCTTACCAATGCGCCGGTGTTGGCCTTTGCTGACCCAAACAGGCCTTATGTGTTGCACATTGATGCCAGCCTTAGGGGGCTAGGTGCTGTGTTGAATCAGGTGCATCCCGAGGGCCTTAGGCCCGTCGCGTTTGCCAGTCGAGGTTTAAATAATGCTGAACAGAAGTATCACATACACCAGCTTGA
This sequence comes from Megalops atlanticus, assembly GCA_019176425.1. NCBI lineage: Eukaryota > Metazoa > Chordata > Actinopteri > Elopiformes > Megalopidae > Megalops > Megalops atlanticus. The sequence goes on from CM032875.1 coordinate 6,193,700, forward strand.
GTTTCTAGCTCTCAAGTGGGCTGTAGTGGACAAATTCCACGATTATCTGTATGGGGTGAGATTCACTGTGATGACGGACAATAATCCGCTCACCTATGTGTTGACAACTGGGAAGCTCAATGCTACAGGGCATAGATGGCTAGCTGCTCTGGCCATGTATGATTTTGAGATCAGATATCGCCCTGGAAAGGTGAATGTGGACGCTGATTTGCTTTCCCGCAACTGGATTGACGAAGAAACTGAACCCTGGAAGAAACTTTCTCAGGGTGATGTGAAGGCTATTTGTGGTCGTGTGTGTGTGCGCGTGCAGGAGTCACTTGAGGGTGATGTGCGTGTGGCAGACCGATTGGGAGTTCCTGCAGAAGGTGTCCCTGAGCTGTATGCTTTTGCAACCCATCTTAATTTGGGTCAACTAGAACAGTTCACCCGAGAGGACTTGCAAAAGGCCCAGCTAGAGGACAACGTTCTCAGAGTAGTTAGAGAGGCCTTGAACACTGGTCAGTGGCCGTCTAACTCTAACCAGTCTGATCCTGATGTAGCTTTGTTGAAACGTGAGAGTCAGAAATTGAGAATTGTTGAATGACTGTTGTACAGAGTAACACGTAAAGCTTCTGGAAAAGAACAACGTCAGCTGCTACTACCCAAGAAGTTCAGAATGCAGGTGTGTAATGCTTTGCATGATGACATGGGACACTTGGGGGTAGAGAGGACGGTAGACCTGATAAGGGACAGGTTTTACTGGCCGAAAATGGCTCAGTATGTGGAGAACTACATAGGTAACTGTGGGAAGTGTGTAACGTGGAAAAGTCCTTGTCCACGAGCCGCTCCGTTACACCAGATCACTTCCAGTGGTCCTATGGAGCTGGTGTGTATAGATTTTTTGTCATTGGAGCCAGACTCTAGTGGAGTCTCAAACATACTGGTGGTCACAGATCATTTTAGTCGCTATGCGCAAGCATACCCTACTAAAGACCAAAGAGCTGTGACAGTCGCTAAGGTCTTAGTCGAAAGGTTTTTTGTTCATTATGGTCTCCTGGCCCGAATTCATTCGGACCAGGGCCGTGATTTTGAAAGCCGATTGATTAAAGAGCTTCTGAGAACTTTGGGAATCCGTAAGTCACGGACGACTCCTTACCATCCCCAAGGCGACCCGCAACCAGAGCGTTTTAACAGAACTCTGCTCTCTATGCTGGGGACCTTGAGGGACACGCATAAGCGTCAGTGGAGTCGCCATGTGAGCCAGCTTGTACATGCATACAATAGCACCAAGAACGATGCCACAGGGTTTTCACCTTATTACATCATGTTTGGCAGAGAGGCTAGATTGCCTATTGATGTGTGCTTTGGAACTGATGGACAAGAAGCAGTCAGTCATTCACGTTATGTGGAGGAACTGAAAAAGGATTTACAGAATGCCTATGAACTTGCTGCAAAGTCTGCAACACAGGTTCATTTGAGAAACAAAAAGAACTATGAAAGAGTCTTGCGTAACCAAGTCTTAGCCAAGGGTGATCGAGTGCTTTTGAAGAACTTGGGGTTAAAAGGGAAGCATAAGTTGCAGAGTAGATGGAACTCTTTACCTTATGTGGTGGTGGAAAAGCTCCCTGATTTGCCTGTCTATAGGGTGAAAACAGAGAGTGGTATGGGGAAGCTGAGAACCATTCACAGAGACAACATTTTGCCAATTGGGAATTTGGTTAGGATATCTGAGGAGTCAGATGTTCAACAGACTGCCAAGAGACCTGTAACTAGGATGCAGAAGAAGTCTGTGTCTCACAGGCCAGGTAGCCTGGAATCACGAGAGAACACAAGTCACTTAGTGGATGATGAGACGAGTGAATCTGAGTCCGAGGTTCGACCCATATTCAGATGGGAGCTTGATGATCTTAGAGATCATGTCACTGAGAGGATCCGTGAAAATGTGTTACCAGCAGTGGATACTGCTGATGAACATGACAGTGTGTCTGAACATTCTGAAAGTGATGAGGAGCCTGATGTGATTTCAGATACTGAAAATGTCCTTTCAGGCATGAATGATGATGTTGGGAATACTGTTAATGATGCAGATGCACCTGTGGAACAAAGAGATGGTACTGTATCTGAGAGAAATTCTCCAGTATTAGCTAATGAAGAAGTTCAACCTCAGAGAATTTCCCCTAGACGTGAGAAGAGGTCTATTAAACCTGTTATAAGGCTAACTTATGATGAGGCCGGAAGACCTAAAGACCAGCCTTTGACTATAGTTCATAGGGGTGTAGTCATAAAGATTGGTTAGACACTCGGTGTCCGTGGGTGCAGTTCTCATCCTCCGCAACATTTTTCACGTTCCTGTAAAGACTACAGTTTTTTTTAAATAAAGTTCTATTCTCCCAAGATGCATCACAAAGAAGAGAAACTACAAGATGGATACCAGGTAAGCTAAGTCTCCTCAATTTTTCACACTTTAAAATGAAAACTTCCCTCTTCAGCCCCTGTACATGACAAAATTGATTCTCATTACCGTAACATGAAATATTACTTGTTTGAAAAAAGCTTTGATTATCAATATTTGATCAATATAAAGGTAAATAAGTTCCTAACATGAACCATGACAACTTTTTGCTGAGTCATAATGGCTTCTCCATTGTTAGTGAAATATGCTAGCTCCTCTCATCCTCCGCAACAGACATCTCAAATACCGCTACACTGTGATGCCTGTTGCGGTAGCGAGAATCACTGTTGCGGTAGTGATAATTTACCTTTTTTAAGTGAGTTATTGTTTTATGTTTTATTTTATCTGGGCATTGTAGTGCCTGTAGCGCCACCTACAGGTATACCATTGAATTGATTAACATATTAACTTGATGTTTTGCTGATTTGTATTGCAGGGTTAAAGCTAGCGCAAAAAAGAAAGCTGCAGCAAGTGCTAGGTTAAAAAAGCATAGAGAGAGGATTTACAGCAACCCAGAACTCCTGGAGGAGTACAGGAGAAAGGAAAGAGAAAGGTCAGGAGTCAGAAAAGTCATAGAAAGGGTGTTAAGCAGGTCTTGTCATGTGTAGCTGTTATTACATGTTATTTAACATGTTATTACATGTTAGCTTTGTTGAATTGAGTCCCATTGGTTGTTATACATTGATCTCTCACTTACTGTGCATTTGCTGGGGTATTATATTAATCAGTTAGTCAAATGACATTAGAATGTAGCTATTGTAGAGAAAAACTGCATTCTGATAATATGTATTGCACTTTCAGGTATCAGAGAAGAAAACAAAATGGAACAGTGAAAAAAACGAAAGATCTTACCGTCAATAAACATGAAAAGAAAAAAAAACAATGGAGAGAAAATTCGGCAAAGTATTATGCTAAAAAGAAAACCCTGAATGCAATCTTGAATTTGACCCCTCCCTCCATCAACGAGCCAGATGCTGTACAGGTACAGGTACAAGATGTACAGGTAGCACCAAGCCCCCCACAACTGCCATTCAACTGCCTGACTCCAGTACAGACCTCCACCCCCAAAGCAGGAAGAAAAAGGAAGGCGACAATAACCTCACTGAGGTCAAAATTGAGGGAGACCAAAGACAAACTTGAAATCAAGGCCAGAGAAATTCATAATCTAAAGAAGCAACTTAGAAGGCTGCAAGAAAAAGAAAAATTTGGACCAGCCCGTACCACCTGTCAGAAGAGAGCCACCCACCGGAACGACCCCAAGACCCTGCCCAACAACAGTCAGAGACGGCTGATGGGACATATTGTGAGTCGTTTCCTGCACCAGGATGACAACTCAACCATCATTAATGGCAAAACTGGGGAGGTCCGCAAGAAAGGACAAGTATTCCGGAAGAGGGCATTGAATGACACAATGGAGAGACTCCACGCAAAGTTTCTCAGTCAGCATCCACAGCACAAGCTGTCCAGGGCTCAATTCTGCAGACTAAAGCCCTTCTGGATTACTAAACCTAATGTCTCTCAAAGAGAAACATGTGCTTGTAAGATCCACGACAACTTTGATTTTAAGATCAAGCAGCTTCACCAGCTTGGCATTCTTGCAACCCCATCTACAACTCAGATAGTTGAGTCTTGTGTCTGCAGTACAAGCAACATGGAATGCATGTACAGAAGGTGCATTAAATGTCAAGGAAAAACCTTCCCTACAGCCATTGATCCATCAACAAAAGGAAACATCATTTCCTGGGACGAGTGGGTCACCCAGACATTTCCAGTGATGAAAAAAGGAAGAGATGGTGCACTGGAGGAGACTGAAGCCAAAAACACCGTACTTGAGAAGAACACATCAATTGAAAAACTTGCTGACCTCGCGCAAGAACACATTGACAAATTTGCCATTCATGTGTATAACATCCAGCACCAGTTTCAGAGGCTGAAGTCACTCAGAGAGAGCCTGACCGAGAAGGATGTGGTCATCCACATTGATTATAGCGAAAACTACAGCTGCAAATACAGCAGGGAAGTCAAAGACACCCACTTTGGTGGGGGGAACCAGCAAGTGACACTACATACTGGGGTCAAATACCTGAGTGGGGGACGTGTGGAGTCTTTTGCCTCCCTGTCAGCGTGCCTGAAGCATGATGCCATTGCAACTTGGGCTCATCTTGATCCTTTGCTGAAGTCCATCCGAGAGGAGCATCCAGCAGTCAGGCATATTCATTTTATTTCAGATGGACCCACCTCACAGTACCGCAACAAAACAGCATTTTACCTGGCCTCAACAGTGCCTTTCATGAGGGGGTTTGAATATGTTACTTGGAACTTCACAGAGGCGTCGCATGGCAAGGGAGCCCCTGATGGGGTGGGGGGTGCCCTCAAGAACCTGGCAGACAGGATTGTGGCCTATGGGACTAACATCCCTGATGCCAACACGCTATATGAACAACTCGCAGCACATTCATCGGTGAGGCTGTACATGGTGACGGAGGATGAGATCAGCTCAGGCCTTGAATTGATTCCTCCATCGCTAAAAACAGTGCCCGGGACTATGAAGATACATCAGGTAGGTCAATGTAACATGAGCTTCAACAACTTCAATTGTTATTAGTTTGCTTAACTTAATCAATGATTGATTCATATGCTACTTATAACATTTACATTGAATACATTTTATAAAATCAAATTATTGATGTGTGACTGAGTTCAATGTCTGAGTTGAATCTCACCCCAAAATACTATTTATTTTCTGCTTATTAATAGCTGACATCAACAAAACCAGGGGTTATCCAGATCCAGGAAGTGTCCTGCTTTTGTGGCTGTGCATGTGGATGCTTTCTCCCGAAAGAGTTCAACTTCAGAGAAGGAGAGAATGTGGAGTCAGAAAAGGAGAATGCAGAGCCAGAACCTGTTTTAGAAGTGGGAAAGTGGGTCCTTGTAGAATATGATGCAGAACTGTTCCCTGGCATCATCACACAGGTAGGTAGAACTAGTTAGAGGTATGGACACTCCATGTTAATGATAAATCCCGAGTCCTATTCTGGACCTTTCGTTTTACCAATTTCCTTTGCAGATTGTGGGTGATCAGTACGAGGTGGACACTATGAATTGTGCTGGAGAGAACAAGTTCTACATTCCATCTATGAGATGGAGATAAAGTATGGTACTACTTGGATGATATCAAATGTATCATCCCGGAGCCACTACCTGCCACATCCTCTGCACGTCATTTCAGTGTTGCGGCTGAGATCTGGGCTAAGCACACAAAGAAACGTGTCTAAAACACTGGTGTGTGTGTGTGTGTGTGTGGGTGGGTTGGGGGTCTATAGGTCTAAGCATGTTTCACATTTTGTCATGATTGTTTGTGTTCTCTTATTATATTGTATATTGCATTTTGTATATGCCTACTGTTTTTGACCAGAATAAATATATGAACTTAACTTTTTAAATTTTGCGCTTTTATTCAGTTCTTTGTAAGTGAAATGCAGGGGTGGGGTGGATAGAAGTGCACATGCTCAGAGTTCTCCTATAGGTCTAAGCAAGGTTCACAGTTTCACATTTTGCTTTATTAGGCCTATTTATTAATGACATTTGTAATTGTTTGTGTTCTGTTATTATATTGTATATTGCATTTTGTATATTGGATTTTTAGACTATTTTAAGCAGAATAAATACATGAACTGAACTAAACTAAATGTATTCAGTTCAATGCTGGTGAAAATCCATGATGTTTGTTCTATGAAACATGTTTGTGTTTTATTACTCTGTATATTGTATTTTTAACCAGACTGTTGTTTCCCAGAATAAAGTTATGAGGTGAGCTGAACTAATGTTATTGAATTATTGAATATAGCTGGATTATTTTATGAATGCAAGAATAAAAAAATCTCACTAATCTCACTAATTCTCATTACCGAAATCAACCTCATTTCCGAAACATGTATATCATTACCGAAACAGGTGCTAATTGAGAGGTTAATTAATTAATTAACAAATAATAATTTGCTTTTCAATCTGTGTGAAGAATATATAAGTTTCGTTATTTCAATTTTGCAGCATGACTTTTAAAATATGTCAGGTTTCCATGAAATATCACAAAAAAACAGGTTGTAGATCATAGGGGGTGTTGCAGTAATGAGAGAAATCAGTAAAATGAAATAAATGTATTTATGTAAAAAAACCTTTTTCCAGAGTTTCATGTAACTCTAAACAGGCCTGGTGTTTTGGATAGTTGCGGTAATGAGAATTTTCAAGGACTTGTTTGGTGAAATGTGAAAAAAAATGTGATATATTGTCAATTGTCAATCCTGCCAAAGCCAGGATTTCATGAGAATAACCCATTTAGGGGCTCAGTTTTGTGTGTGTTATTCATTTCTAAGAATTAACCTTTTTGACAAAATCTAAAGCTGCTAAAAAGCCCTCCAGCATGTTGTGAAAACAGCACAAGACATCTTTGGCACAGAGCTGGTGTCACTAGAACATCTTCACTGCACTCGCTGTGTGAGGAGGGCTAGGAATATCATAAAGGACATTACACACCCTGAACACCATGTTTAAGCTCCTCCCATCAGGCAGGCACTTCAGAACAATACCACACGCACAGACTCAAGAACAGCTTCTTCCCAAAAGCTGTAACACTACTGAACTCAAATATCTCATCAGTCTGACAAGACTCTTTCTTTCTGTTGAGCTGCTCAAGCTTTTCACGCTACAACGAGACCTACTGTTACATGGAAGTCAGGGCAACCAGCCCTCTAATGCTTGTATAACTCCGTAACCGGTAACAATGAATGTGTCCTTCACATAATAGATGCAATCTTTACTATTGCGGAGACATAGCAACGGTATGTGGTTACATGTCTGTGCTCCTTTCCAAACACTGGATAAAAATTATGTTATAATTCTGACACTCTGCACTCATAACAATGTTTTCAAATCAGCATGAGCATAACTGTTTTTACATCATCATAAGTTCACTAATTTAGCATATTGCATTTAATGCAGTTAGCATTGTGTTTATACTGACTGCATTAAACACAAAGAATGGATTATTCCTAAGTTAAAGGAATGATTGCTTATCAGAGATATTTGAACAAAATGATAAACTTCTACATCAAATAATATGTACAAAAAAATCCTTAAATGATCAGTGACATTCAACAGGGATTTAGGCTTTACATGAAATTTACACGACATTTATATTTAGGCATTTAGCTGACACTGTTATCCAAATATAGCAGACAGAGCAAACACAATTCTCTTTATGTTCCACAGTGTTTCTTTGCAATAATGTATCTACTGCCTTTCATTAATACACTTTTATCTTTCCAGATCTCTTAAAATTTTGATGCAAAACACATATAACAATCCTCTCAAAAAGTGTGTGTCTATAATGAGAGCACATTTGGGGCTCAGGTCTGTGTTATTAACTATTTAACCCCTACCTTGGATCAGGGGGCAGGACTCCACTACCTTCTCTCTCCATTAAAGGGTCACTTGTCCTGGACTGATAGCTGTGTGGAGGGAACTCTGCTCTCTGAAGCTGGACCCTGTGGACAGCAGAGAGAAACCATTCTTGCAGACTTAAAAACATCATAATTATGGATGATAATAATCATATTTGTGACACAGTGAGTATGTAAACCCTAAGAATCAGAAACATCAGTTTTACCAGAGCATCAATGTCATTGTGTAGTCCATATGTGATTTTGTCAGTCAGGTCTGGTGCAATAAAGATTACTTTGTTTTCCGAAGTGTGTTCCTACCTGATATAACAGTATGCAACTCTGGATAAGGGCCCAACCCTGATAGACATACAGGTACAGAAATAAGCTGCTAAACCAAGAAGTCAATCACTCCATTATCCACCAATGACAGCACTACACCATGACTTACATCAATATTGCAATGGCTGGCAGGAGCAACAACTTTAAACCCCAAACCCAGTTTTTACTGGCTGATGCACATGGTGGTGGGAGGAGCTATGAGCCCTGAGTGTTTCATTAAAATGGAGATTTTATTCATGTTCCTGCTGAAAGAGTGAGACAGATCTCTGCTGTTTGGGGGGATATTATGTGCCTGGAACAGCCATCTGGCCTCCTGTTGATTCATTAAATGGAGAAGCCTGAAAGAGAATCCACTTCCACAACTTACTGAAATGACTGTAAAAGTCCCACAGTGCACTACATTAGAGAAGCTCCATGATGGAAATTTCATGAGTGTAATTTCATATCTATTCAGCTGTATATGCAGGCTAGCTGGAGTCATATCCCTGTGTTGTGACATTAAAAACCAACTGCTATTTGCATTTGTATCAAAGCAAATCAACAAATATCAAGAGCTGACTGAAATTAATAAACTCTTCTTTTATTAATTTCAATATCAATATCTGATTGTGGTGAACTGGGTATGCAAGGCTTCTCACAAAACAACAGGCCATACACTCAACATGGGGATACATTCCCTGGAAATGTGCTGACTTCCTTCCTCCATCTTAGCACTTATGAAATGGGTTTAGACTAGGGTTGGGCCGATGGTTGACAGACAGCACGATGTTGAGCCGGCATCGTGATTTAAACCCCCCCGTCCACACAGACAGCGGGGCACTCCCTGCCACACACACACTATAATTCCAGTGTCTCTGCTATAACACAGAAAAATTCATTTATTACTTATTTGCTGGGATTTCCCCGGGAATCAACTTGAGCCGTAGAACTGATGAATATGTATTTCAAGGAGTTTCAGCCAGAGAGTGCAAAAATGAAGGATGGGTTTATTCTAATTATTATATTAGCTCCTTGCGCCTGATTTAAAGGAAAAACAGCTTCTTTAAACACACTATACTGCCCAGTTTTAATTTAGGCGCAAACCTAAAAATTATTTTTAAATCTACCTGGTTTGCACCTCCCTCAGTAAATCAGGGGGTGAATATTTGTATCGCAAAACTGAGGATTAAAACTTACCTACAGACCGAACTCTCCCGCTCTCTGCTATATCTGTCTTAAACAAATTATTCCTAATCATTATATGACTAACCCTTTTTCACCATGGCTCGCCCTGCACATTTAACTATATTTCATATTTAGGAAAAATATAATCAATGAATTATTAATATTGTAATGACTACAGGAAACAAAGCTAAAATTACTTAGAATTTTTCCAATCTAGTGTTCTAATCACACCGGTTTTAGCATACGCACTAAACAGCAGATCACACCGGTGTGACCGAATGCGCGAAAGGGTAAAAAAAAACCTTTTTTACTCTTTTTAACAGTGGGTTTTCTTGAACTTTAAACCGCTAAGATATTTTTGCCAATATGAAAAAAGACAATAATGGACATTAAGAGTTTTGTTTCCTTACTTTAGACATTTTATATATTATAGATGTGCATGTGTTGAATGATGCTGGATTGGGGGGTTGTAAGTTGATGTGTTTTATATGATTAACAATAACAACATTGTATTTTCTTAGAATCGTTTACAATAAATCCATTCTTCATGAAACTATAAGTAATAATTGGCTCAATTTTGTGAAAAATACAAACTTTTTTGTCTTTCTGTGGGTGAAGAGAGGCCATGAGTGAGGCTTAGAACCTCAGCTTTAGCCACAATCACGTCCCTGAACAAATAAGAGAAAGAGAGGCTAAGGGTCGAGGCAACAGACTGTGCAACGCTACCCTGATGCAGTTTCTGAGCAAATGCGCAGAGCACAGCTATTATGAGAAGATGTACATACTATAGTTACAAACCGTAAAAAGGCAAATGTGCAGCTAAAGGATGAAGGAAAGGTAAATGAACATAAGCAATTTAGGTAATGTTGTGCATTTTCCTTTCACTGATATATCTAAAACCTCTTTAAAACTTAAAAACTTAGTGTGACATATGTTTCAGAACTCACAGGATTGGCAGGTTTTCATGTCTTAAATTTGGTTTCAGTTGCAGAGGGAGTCATGGCAGATTGTGAATCTATCTGAAATTAGCAATTATCATTACTGTATTTCTTTGACATGGTTTGTTTATAGTTAACTGGCAAAAGTGACCCCTTGTTGCTTGACTACTTCATGTTTGTCCTCACCAGCAATATTAAAAACCTTCAGTGAAATTCCCATAGATATTCATATTTCACTTGATCCATGTAATCTGCCCACTCCAAGTCATACACAAAGCTAGTTAATAAATGAAAAGCACATATTGAACTGAGTAGCTCACTTGCTAACTGTCTGTCATTTGTTCTTTGTTTCTCAATGTCAGGCACAGGGGAGAAGCCCGAGTGCTTCCAGCTTTCACGCTGAACTTCTTGGCAATGATCTTCCACAATGAAATTGTATATCAGACGTGTTTTATAAGTGAATAGCAAGCTAAAATGTTTGGATACTAGATCAAAAAATAAAACAAGATCCATTTTACCGATGTGATCCAAATCAAGAAAAGTTCATTCTAATATTGATTCATGACCTCAAGCTGTGACCTCACCTTAGAGCTGGAGGGAGATGTCCACCATTGAACACAATGGGACGCTCCATGGACCAGTCACTCTTCACAGACTGACAGCTGGGTACTGGTGACTCTGCCCTCTGCAGGCTGGCCCTGGTAACAGCACATGGAGACAGGACTTCGTTCACTGATATACATCACATGCAAAATAGCCACATTTACATTCCAAATGTATTCATTAGTTTTTGGATTTCATCTTTCACTTGACTTCACATAAAACAAGGGAGACTACATGTAAAGACACAATAACTGTGTTGTGTTTCCTTCTTTCAGTAACAGAAACCTAAGGAACTACACACTACATGAAAGAAAAACAGAAAACTGAGTTCATAAGTTTTTCTTTTTTTTCAGTTTGGGACATAGGGGAGAAGCCTCAGTGATTTCAGGTTTTACACTTAACTTCCTGGCAACGACTCTTACCTATAGTTTCTGGTCTTACAAAGTCATTAGATTCATATATCAAATACATGCTTGTGCTTTTGAAGTGAAGAGGTAAGTTAAAATATCTGGCTACTACTCAGTTCAGGGAAATGAGCCAGATTAGACCAAAAAGACTAGGGATGCACTGATTGTGAAATTCTGGGCTGATACGATACCGATTTTTAAAATAACAATTTGGCCAATAGCCAATGCCGATACCAATGTTTTTTTTTTTTTGTTGATTTGTTTATTATGTTTTTGTTGTTATTTATTCCCCCATTTGTGCCAGGGAAACTAGCTAATTAGGTAACTAATGTTAAGTTGCTAGCTAGCTAGCAAACGGTACTTAAGTTCAGAAGTCAATACCTTGGCTTGCAGTATGAATGTTAAAATGACTATTTGTTCATAAGAGACATGATGAAGCTATATTGGTTTGATAGCTAGCAAAGTGAGTGAAAGCCAAATTAGCTAGCTAGCTACTTGCACATTCACCTGAAAACTACAAATACCACTTTACAAATACAAATCCAGCTAGCTAGCTAGCTACAATACAAAAAAAAAAAACTTAACTAGCTAGTTACTATCACATTCCGCTGACAAATACAAATATCACCTTGCAAAGAAACACATAGCTAGTTAGCTACAATACAAACAACGTCAGAAGCTAGACAGCTTGCTAGCTAATTTGGCTTTCACGCACTTTGCCCAGCTGTCATATTACTAAGAGCTAGCTAGCTATCCAACTAATAAAGCCTTATCACATCTCTTCTGACCAAATAGTTCATTTTACCACAGACACTGCAAGCAACCTGTTCTGACAACTTTAGTACTGTTAGCTAGCCAGCTACCAAATTAACATTATAGTTAGCTAGCTAGGTAGTCTGTGGTGAGTGTTTTAGCTAGCTAGTTAGCTAAGCGTGCCAGGTCTTTCTTTAAACTTAATGGATATGAACTTAAAACCAGCTACTGTTTTGTTTTATTTCTTCAAAAGGAAGATATAGACACACGTCAAATTTGTGGTCCACTTTGCCATAGACGCTGACTGCACAGTTACCCGGCTCCCACCCTGAGCCTGACGTAAGAGCAAAATGGCTGCCATGTGAATAAGGCTAATTATAGTACCACCAATTGGATCTTCTCCGAATCTGCAGCTGGGTAGGCTACTGTTGTCCCAGTCAGACCGCAAATAACCAACAGAACATTGGGCATGCGCAAAATTGATGCGGCACAACAGATAAACATCTGCCACTGCCATCGGTGAATGTCATCTTATTTGCCGCTAGGCTGATGACAGTCAACAAGGCGAATATCGGCCAATACCGAAGTTCGGCCAATATATCGGTGCATCCCTAATTAAGACCCATTTCAACATTTTGATTCAAAACCCACAAGCTTGGGCAAAGATCTAGAGTCTCATTTTATTGATGACCTCAAGCTGGGGCAGAGTGACCTCACCTTAGAGCTGGAGGGAGATGTCCACCATTGAACACAATGGGACGCTCCATGGACCAGTCACTCTTCACAGACTGACAGCTGGGTACTGGTGACTCTGCCCTCTGCAGGCTGGCCCTGGTAACAGCACATGGAGACAGGACTTCATTCACTGATATACATCACATGCAAAATATCCAGACTAATATTCCAAATGTATTCATTAGTTTTTGGCTTTCATATTTTATGTGACTTCTCATGAAACAGGGGACACTACATGTAAAGACAATAACTGTGTTGTGATTCCTTCTTTCAGTAACAGAAACTTAAGGAACTACACACTACATGAAAGAAAAAGAGAAAACTGAGTTCATACTTTAGAAATACAAAATAAATAGCCCCTTGTCCATCACTGGAAATAGAACATGCAGGAATGAGAGCTAATGTCATTTGATTCTTGTAATCTGCCCACTCCAAGTTATACGTAAAGCTAACAAATGCATGAAAAATTCAGTATGTGCTTGATTAGCTTAGCTAGTTATCTGTCATTTGTTCTGCTTTTGGTTTTAAGTTTTTTTTTTTCAGTTTGGACAGTAGGGAGAAGCCTCAGTGACTGCAGGTTTTACACTTAACTTTTTGGCAATAGCTCCTAACCATAGTTCCTGGTATTGCAGAGTCATTAGATTCATATAACAGATATGTGCTTGTGCTTCTGAAGTGAAAATATCTGGCTACTACTCAGTTCAGTGCAATGAGCCAGATTAGACCAAAAAGACCCATTTCAACATTTTGATTCAAAACCGTCAACCTTGGGAATAAAATCTAGAGTCTCATTTTATTGATGACCTCAAGCTGGGGCAGAGTGACCTCACCTTAGATATGTTAGATCAGTTATAGTCCACATGCACTGAATTCTGTTCGAAGTCAAGATAATCAAAAATCACCCATACAGGACACTGATGCAGATCAGAATCACCAAAGTACGCTTTCACCAGTCTCACTGAAAACCCACTCCAGTTTGGCTGAGACCTTGAATTATTAAAATCAGCGGGACCCATTAAGACTTCTGTTCAGGGCAGTATGACCTCACCTTAAGGAAGGGGCAGGCTGTCCACCTGCAAAATTAAGAGGATGATCCATGGAACAGTCACTCTTCACAGACTGATAGCTGGGCACCCGGGACGCTGCTCTCTGTGCAGTGACACTGGTAACAGCACACAGAGACAGCACTTCATCAAACTCTGCTCAGAACAGCCGCTCTCATCAGCAACATGCCTGTTCTTCAGAAATATGATATGTCAGTGAATGGGGAAGTTTGTTACATGCTAAACACATGTAATCCAAACATGCTGAAATGTGCTTCAGGAACACTGTATATGCAACACGTGACACTGCACATCAATTCAACAAATCAGAGGTACTGTTTTAAATCCTGCTCGCCAGCAGACTTATTCCTGTCCCTCATTGTAAAAACAGAAACATTTACATGCTTGGAAAATGCCTCTCCTAAGACATCAATCAGTACCTGTTGTGAGAACTCTCTACACTTTACATAACTTAAAAGTACCATTTCCTGCCTTGCAGTAATGAGCCTGTTCCCTAAAAACCAGCAGAGAGTGAGAGAAACAATGTGGTTCTGCTCAAAATCTCAATTTATCACTGTGTTAAGGGTTGAAACTCTGATGTGAACACTAGTTTTGGATCAAGTACATGCTAATTACAATTCATAATCTTGTTTAAAAAAAAGCGTCATGAACACTTCTATGAAGATGGTAAAACCAACTAAACTTCAAAAAAAACATTCTGAAGACCTAAAGTATCCTCCAACGCGCAGCAGGCAAACCAGGCCAGCTACCTGCCTATTTCGCACAAGTGTATCCCATAAATGAAGTAATGGACTACTAAGTAAAACAGATAGCAAGATAAGTCTGAGCATTTTCATAAGGTTTGGGGAAATTTAGCGGTGCCTACATTAACAAGGACAGCTGTATTAGAGACATTATGGTATACGATTCTTCAATGAGGCACTGTTGAACAGATAGCAAGATATCTGTTCATTTCCTTCCTTCCTTCCTGAGATGGACATCACCCCCAACGGTTCAGCATGTCTCACTGACACCTTGGGCTGGATGAACAAACAACAACTCAAGCTGAATATTGATAATCACAGTCTGATCAACCAACCGTTGCTTGCATTCAGGATCGTTACAGCTTTTGCGTCTTGTGGGAAGAGGATGACGTGTGTATGAACATCGCGAGACAGCGGGTGAGACCCAACATGGCGACGTATTCCTAAACTTTAGGTAAACAGAGACACCGCAGCAAACTTTCGCCTGGATTTTTTTTCTCATCACTTGTACTGTTCCCAACATTGGATTTCCTAACTCTTCAACCGTGGATAACCTGCTCTCCTTCATCGACGACTACTTTTACAACCTGCGCATAATGGCTGCTAAACCCAGCAAAAAACAACCAAGACAAGATTGGTCGATCGAGACGGAGGATGAAACAACCACGATCGAGGTCAGTGTACTCCATTCTATTAACAACAAACTCTCAATACTGGAATTACTGCACGCAGACCTCAAAGAGCTGAAATCCAGTCTCGAATTTTCCTAGTCACAAATCAAAACGCTCCAGAAAGAAAACAACGAATTAAAAGGAACAGTCACAACTTTATCTGCCCAAGTCACTAATCTGGCTAACGAAAACAAAGCAATGAAAGAAACTATCTTAGATCTCCAATGCCGCAGCATACGCGATAACCTGATCTTCTCCGGAATACCCGAACAAACTCCAGACAACCCAGAAGCTGCAATCAAGCAATTCATGCAATCAGCCCTGAAATTACCCTTGGACACTGTAAACAAAATAACGTTTCACCGAGTTCACCGCCTCGGCACAAAACACACCAACAATGAAAGACCGAGACCCATAGTCGCAAAATTTGAACATTACAAGCAAAGAGAACTCGTAAAAAGCAAAGGAAGGGAACTGAAAGGGACTAATTATGGCCTCAACAATCAGTTTCCCAGAGAAATACAAGAGAGAAGAAAAAAACTTCTCCCGATCCTGAAACAATTTCGCGAAAAGGGAAGACAAGCTGCATTGACTGTGGACAAGTTATACGTCGACGGGCAGCACTACCATGACCGCAACATCACAACCTGGATTTAGTTACCCTAAACATACAATAGCCCATACGCCAATATGAAAACTAAACCTTAAATTTACACCCTGCTGTCTACTGCTAAACTAACACTACACTTATCTATCTCTCTCTATTTCTCTCTCTCTATTCTCCTTTCACTCTCTTTCTCCCTCTTTCTCTCTCTCTCTGATTCTGTCAGACTCTCCTTTTATGTTTAATATCAGTCTCTGTCTTCGTGTCTCTCTATGTCTAACTGTTAAAGGTAACTTTAGAAACCCGTGTAAAGGGGAATTTGTATGGTGTTGTAACGGGGATGATTATGATGAACCTGTTCCAGATGTCAATATCTCTACTTTCACCCTTTTTTCTCTCCTTTCTTCCTTCTTTTTACCGAACTGCTATCCACTATCACAGAAATATCAATGTCACACCAAACTGCAATCCAAGTACGGCAAACTAATGTCAAAACACCACACGCTAACCATAAATGTTTACACTCATACCCACCACATATTCCTAACACACAAACCCATACCTACAACACATAGCTGTAAAATCAATCCTAAGCCATATCAATGTTTTCACTCAAATTTGTAACCTGGAACATCCGTGGGGTTAGTTCACAGGCAAAGAAAACTAAAATTATAAATCACCTGATCAAATTACAAGCAGACATATGCCTGATACAAGAAACTCACTTAACAGAATCTGAAAATCAGAAATTGAAAACCTCACAAGTGTACTCATCAACTTACAATTCTAAGAAAAGAGGCGTGTCAATTTTAATAAACAAAAAAATTCCATTAATCCATAACACTACCGTCACTGATTCTGAAGGGCGATATGTTCTCATCAACGCCACCATTAATAACAATAACTTCACCATTGCAAACATATATGGACCCAGTATGGATGACCCTGCTTTCTTCCATACATTCTTTGATTCACTATCCAACTTATCAAATTCTACAATCATAACTGGAGGTGACTTCAACACAGTTAATAATCCCACTTTAGACAGATCATCCACCACCGTTAATACTAGAAACTGGCACTCCACGAAAACATTAAAACAATACATGAGTGATTTTGGTCTTGCCGATAGTTGGCGACTGAAAAATCCATTAACCAGAGAATATTCACACTTTTCACCACCCCACCAATCATTCTCTCGTATTGACTTTTTTTCTCACCAGTAACTCAATTATATCTGATATTTCAGATTCCAAAATTCATCCCATCTTAATCAGTGATCATGCCCCTGTATCATTCAGTCTGAACACCAGACAACTCAAACAACCCATCACAAGATGGACATTTAACACTTCTTTGCTAGAAGATTCTGATTTCAACACATTCTTCACAAAAGAGTGGGCATCCTTCATGGAAATAAACAATTCTCCGGAAATTTCATCCACACTATACTCTGGGAAACAGCAAAAGTAGTAATGAGAGGAAAAATTATATCATACTCATCATACAAGAAAAAAAGGATCAGGAACTTGAAAAAAATCTTGAACAAAAAATCAAAGAACTGAATGACACATACGCTAAAAATCCCACATACCAAGTTCAGAAGGAATTGACAGAAACTAAATCACAGCTCAACAATATCATAACAACAATATCAACTAGACACACCATTAACAGCTAATGAACTCCACACAGCACTCAATAAGATGCCAAACAATAAAGCTCCAGGACCTGACGGCATTCCTGTTGAGTTCTATGAACATTTTTGGAAAACAATCTCTCCACTGGTTTTCAGAATGGTACTTAACATTAAACACAACTCAACAATTCCACCACACATGAACATAGCCGTCATCTCAGTACTACTGAAACCCGATAAAGACCCAACTCTCTGCTCCAGCTACCACCCCGTATCACTCATCAATACAGATCTCAAAATTATCAGCAAAGCACTAGCCACCCGAATCGAAACTGTAAACCCATCACTAATCCATCCAGATCAACCCGGCTTCATCAAAGGAAGACTCTCATCGAATAACATGCGCAGATTATTTAATCTAATTAATGTATCAAAACAAAACAAAATGAAAACAATAATTGTATCATTAGATGCAAAAAAAGCATTTGATAGAGTAAATTGGAAATTTTTATTCGGACCACTACACAGATTTGGTTTCATAGAATCGTTTATTCAGTGGATTAGAATACTGTACAGTTCACCAATGGCCACAGTTGTTACTAACGGATTAACATCACAGAGTTTCACACTGCACAGGGGAACCAGGCAAGGATGCCCACTCTCTCCATCACTTTTTGCCCTGTTCATCGAACCTCTCACTGCTGCAATGCATCAAAACAACAACATCAAGGGAATCCAAACCCTCAACACTCATCACAAGATTAGCCTTTATGCGGATGACGTTTTGCTTTATCTACAAGAACCATCTAACTCTCTACAAGAAGCCTTCAACCTCATTAACTCATTCTCCAAACTTTCCGACTAATCTATAAACTGGACAAAATCAACAACTCTACCCATATGTGGTGATGACTGGAATGCTGCAACTCAGAGCTCACCTCTCCCCATTCCCACTGGTAATATTAAATATCTGGGCATAAACATTTCCTCCAGACTGTCAGAGTTGTTTCACCTAAACTTCACTCCATTAATAAAAACAATAGAAGATGACTTAAACCACTGGATAAATTTACCCCTATCATTAATCGGCAGAATAGCAACTGTAAAAATGATCATACTACCAAAAATTAATTACGTTTTCACAATGATTCCAACCCAGCCTACCACTAAATGGTTTAACTCACTAAACTCCATAACAAGCAAATTCTATTGAATTCTAAAAATAAAACACCCCAAATCAAATTGGCCACATTACAGAAACACAAAACTCAAGGAGGATTAGAAGCTCCAAACTTCCAAAATTATTATCTGGCAAATCAACTACAGTATATCACCAACTGGATTCACCCCAACCAACAGAACAGCTCGTGGTTAGAAATAGAACAGTCAGAATGCAAAGAAATCTCAATCTCCGATCTACGATTTCTCAACACCACTATAAAACACCATAACTGCTTTAACAACACCATAATTTCAACAGCTCTGACAGCGTGGTGGAAAATCAACAAAATCTTCAAATATACAATGAAACCCTGTAAATTCACTCCAATATGGCACAACCCTGACTTTCTGCTCAACAAAACACCACTTATCTTCAACACATGGAAACAAAGTGGTATCACACATCTCCACCACCTTTTCCAGAATAACAGTTTCATTACTTTTCAAGATTTGGTTCAGAAGTACAATGTCGGGAAAGGACAATACCTTCAGTACCTCCAATTAAAGTCTGTCCTTAAATCTAAAATCAATATATCAAATAACAAGTTACTGCCATCACCACTAGTAGAAGGAATCAACAAAATAATCAACTCAAAGAAAATTCTTTCCAAATTATATAAACTAATATCTACCGTAGACTCAACAATTTCCATCCCAATCAAAGCCTGGGAGGAAGACTTGTATAAGATGTATAAGATGAGACTCACAGACTTCGACACATGCTCACACTGCACATTAAACACTCCAGATAATTACCTCCACTCCACCTGGCTCTGCCCACCAACAAAACATTTCTGGCAAGAAGTCATTAACAGACTTTCTGTTATTATGAGCTGTAGCATTCCGCTATCTCCTTCCCTCTGTCTACTTGGAGATCTCTCAATAATAAACCCACCAATCCAAAATACAAAACCTATACTCATCGCCTTAACTATTGCCAAGAAAACTATCCTACTAAACTGGAAGCTAGAAATACATTAAACATCACACAATGGTTAATCCTCCTCAAAGAATACATATCCATGAAACAAATTACATTCCAGCACCAAACCACACACTTTGAAAAAGTTTGGGGTTCCTTTATCATCTCTTTAGACTTGCCGGTTAACTAACCCCACAAACACCAACACACACATACATACACACACACATATCACAAATCCTCATCAAAATCTTATTTTCTTCTTTTCACCATCTTACTGTCTGATCTCATCTACATCAGCACCTAAACTCCCCCATTAAGTTCCATACAACCCATTATATTGAATGCTTGGTCTTGGTCTGTCTATCAGTCTGTCTGTTTTTTTTTCTTTTATCTACTAGAAAAAAAAGATAATCACAGTCCTAATGTTTTTTTCTCATGTGTTAGTCTGTTACCACAGATTTAATGGGCCAATATTATGACACCAGACAGGAGATCCTTCTGTGCTTTTATTGCGAAAAGAAAAGAGAATGTCCACATTTTTTCAGCTTGACGACATGCTGCTCCACTGTGTTTTCTGTAACGGTTGCCAGTAACTCTGTAGTGAGTGCTCTGCCTTCTGAACACTTACTGACATTATTTTCCTGGCTTAGATTTGCTAGATAGCAAGTCTCTCACACATACACACACACACACACACACACACACACACACACACACACACACACACATACGTAAATGTGTTTTTATTATAAATATGACAATCATGAGCTCTGCGTCACATAGTGCATATCAGTGCCTCCTAGTGGTGTCAATATGCTCAGTTTCTCGTGCCTTGACACGTTATTAAATGTTTCACAGTGCAGACCACATGCTGGTTTACTAGAACCTCTAGGAAGAGGTGGTAAATGTGTCCTGTTTAGGTTACTTCACTGAGCTCAAAGTGATGCTGATTAGATAAGTTTCATTATTTATATTTGCCATTGGTATTAAAATATACATACATACATGTACAAAACTTCCACTTACCTGAAGAATACTGCTGAATGTTGGCTGAATTTGAACAAAAGTTGACCAAAAAGGATGGAAACTAACCATCATATTGCTGGGACAATTCTGGTCAACATGCACCAAATGTTGTTTGAAGGTAAGGGAAAAAAAATTGACCAAAACATGAATCTACAGGACTCCCATATATTTAGAAAGTAAATCCACTACAACATTCATGCATCCGAGAAGTGTCCTCACCTTAGAAAAGGGACAGGCTGTCCACCACCTAAGGAAATACGACGCTCCATGGACTCGTCACTCTTCACAGACTGACAGCTGGGCACCGGGGACGCTGCTCTCTGTGCAGTGACACTGGTAACAGCACACAGAGACAGCACTTCATCAAACTCTGCTCAGAACAGTCTCTCTCACCAGCAACATGCCTGTTCTGTAGGAATATGATGTGTCAGTGAATGGGGAAGTGTGTGACATGCTAAGCACATGTAATCCAAACATGCTGAAATGTGCTTCAGGAAGACTTTATGTGCAACACCTGACACTGAGCACCAAATCTGAGGTACTGTTTTAAATACTGCTCTCCAGCAAACCTGTTCCTGTCCCTCATTATAAACACAGAAACATTTACATGTTTGGAGAATGCATCTGTAGTAGAGTGATGCTGTTGCACTAATTATGAACAGGGACCTTTCTTGTGAAATGTAATAGTGCACGCAAAGAGGTATTTTGCAGAGTGTACTGACACTTCCAGGTAGTGTTTTCATATTAGTATGTTTTAATGTTTTTATAACGCAAGACAAGTACTTAGTACACATTTTCTTTTATGTAGAATTCAAGCACTGTTGTTGAAAAGTGAATATTTTGTGCTTGATAGAATCTACTGGATAGCCACACCCACAAAGGGTTAATACTCTGCCGCTAGTCTTCTTACGCTCTCTTTGGTTTTGTATTTGAACTGAGAATATATGTTCACCTCTGCTCTGCTGCAATTGCAAAGTTAATTCTATACAAACTGTATTTTCTGCTTAATGTTGCGTTATGAGTGTCAGTACTCCAGCCCCCTAGCTGTTGTTTTGATGTTCTCCCTGTCTGTCAATGTAGTCCATGTGCTTTTGTTTACTGTTCCTATGTGTTTCCAGCCCTGCCCCGCTCTCCGCCCTCTCCCCGCCCACCTGAGTACATCTGGTCTGCATGAGTCCGTGCCCGTGCCCTGACAATATGAACTGGCCAGGATGGACTCAGCAGAGCTCCCCCAGCTGAAAGCAGCGCTGGACGTGTAATGACCTGGACCTGGCCATCCACGCAGACCAGCGCCTGATGCAGCATCACAGGGAGAGAGGTTCCAGAGGGCCACATGGTCCTTCCCGGGAACTGCCTCTCCCTCCTCGAGCCCCTCCTGTTCTGGCCATGCACCTGCACCTCCGTCACCTGCCTCCCTGGAGCCGATGCAGGTCGGCCGCACTCGCCTGTCCCCCGCCGAGCGTCAGAGGAGAATCAGCGCCCGGTCCTGCTTGTACTGTGGGCAGCCTGGCCACTTCGTGGCCGTCTGTCCAGTAAAAGCCAGCGCTCACCCATAGCCAGGGCATTACAGGTGAGCGTCACCCCACTATGCCAGTCCCCTGAGATCCGCCCTCTGTTCTCGGCCACACTGGTCACTGATGGGCGGCCACACCTGGTCTCGGTCCTGATCGATTTGGGAGCCGATGGCAGCTTCATCGACACCGACCTGGCGGCCCGGCTGCACCTGCCCCGTGTCCCACTGGAGGCCATCACCGGAGCCCCACTGGTCCGCATCACCCACGCCACCCCCATGCTGAGTCTCCTCATCTCCGGTAACCACCACGAGGACATTGTCCTTCATCTTATCCACACCCCTCAAGCCTCCATGGTCCTGGGTCACCCCTGGCTTATCCGACACAATCCGCACATTGATTGGGAGGGTAACAAGATTCTGGGCTGGAGATTCAGTCGCTGGTGAATGACGTCCTCCGGGACATGCTGAATCAGTTTGTGTTCGTCTACCTAGATGACATCCTCATCTTCTCACGCTCCCTACCTGAACACATGTCAGCATGTCCATCGGGTCCTCCAGCATCCTCCAGTTGTATGTCAAGGCTGAGAAGTGTGAGTTCCATCAAAGCACCACTGCCTTTCTGGGCTTTATAATCACTGCTGGGAGTATCCAGATGGACAGGCAGAAGGTCTGGGCAGTAGAGGAGTGGCCTCGACCCACCTCCCGATGGGAGCTGCAACACTTCCTGGGCTTCACCAACTTCTACCACCGCTTTATCCATAATTACAGCACTGTTGCTGCTCCTCTTACCTCTCTGACTTCCATCAATAGGGCATTCTCCTGGTGCCCAGCAGCCGAAGAAGTGTTCCACAACCTGAAGACATGCTTCACCTCAGCGCCCATCCTGACACAGCCTGATCCTGCCCGGCAGTTCGTCTTGGAGGTAGATGCTTTGGACGTGGGAGTAGGGGCTGTCCTGTTACAATGCTCGCCAACCGACAACAAGCTTCACCCCTGCGCTTATTTCTCCCACTGCCTCTCACCCATTGAGCGTAACTACGACATCAGCAATCAGGAGTTGCTAGCTGTCAAACTGGCGCTGGAGGAGTGGAGGCACTGGCTGGAGGGGGCAAGCATCCCATTCCTGGTGCGGACCGACTACAAGAACCTGGAGTACATCAGGTCGGCCAAACGTCTGAGCCCCAGACAAGCCTGCTGGTCCCTGTTCTTCGCCAGATTCAACTTTACCCTCTTCTACCGCCCAGGAGCCAAGAACGGTAAGCCAGACACCCTTTCTGACCAGTTTGAGGACTCCCAGGAGCCCAGCACCATCCTGCCTGCTCAATGTTTAGTTGCGGTGGCACATTGGGACATCGAGACTGCTGTCCGCACTGCTCTGTGGACCAAACCGGGTCCTAGTTCCTGCTCCCTAACCGTCTTTATGTTCCCCAGTCTGCACGTTCACAGGTCCTGCAGTGGGGTTATTCCTCCAAACTTGCCTGTCATCCTGGTACCCGACACATGAGGGCGTTCATTAGCCAGTGGTTCTAGTGGCCCACTATGGATCGTGACATCCAAAGCTTCGTCTCTGCCTGCTCGGTCTGCGCCCAGAACAAGACGTCCAATCAACCACCCACTGGTCTGCTGAAACCCTGCCGGATCCCAGAAGACCCTGGTCCCATATTGCTCTGGACTTTGTCACTGGCCTGCCCCTGTCTGACGGTAATACCAGCATCCTCAATCAGTACATTTCATTCCGTTGCCCAAGTTACCCTCCGCCAAGGAGACAGCCCAGCTACTCATTCGCCATGTGTTCTGGTTGCATGGACTGCCGACCGACGTGGTGTCCAAACGGGGCCCCAGATTACCTCACACTTTTGGAAGGCTTTCTGCAGGCTGCTGGGTGCAACGGTCATTCTGTCGTCCGGCTTTCACCCCCAGTTCAACGGCCAGACCTAGCGAGCCAATCAACAGCTGGAGACTGTGCTGCGATACCTCACATCCCAGGAACCCAGGGCGTGGAGCCAGTATCTTCCCTGGGTGGAATATGCCATCTTGCCCTCTTCGTCCACGGGGTTGTCTCCCTTTCAGTGCTGCACAGGCTACCAACCCCCGCTGTTCCTGGCCCAGGAGGAGGAGGTCAGCGTCCCCTCGGTGATGGCGTTTGTCCAGCGCTGTCGCTGCACCTGGAGATGCCCACGCTGCTCTGTTCCTCAGCCCAGGTTAAGCGGTTCGCCTACCCCCACCGCTCCAAAGCCACTCACGGGTCAAGCCCCTGGTCCGCCATCCGCTCTGCCTGACCCCGAAACCTCCTCCTTCTGCCCGCCTCATTGACGGCTCGGAGGCATTCACCGTGTGCTGCTTGTTGCGGGTCCGACGTTGGGGATGAGGATACCAGTACTTGGTGGACTGGGAGGGCTACGGTCCGGAGGAGAGGAGCTGGGTCCCAGCCAGGGACATCTTGGACCCTGCCCTGATCAGGGACTTCCATCACCGGAATCCTGGATCGCCTGCTGTGATGCCCAGTGGTGTCCATGGGGGGGGATGGTACTGTCAGTACTCCGGCCCCCTGGCTGTTGTTTTTGTTTTGGCGTTCTCCCTGTCTCTTTCCTGATCGCCTCCCCCTGCCTGCCTGCCCACCTGCTTTCCATCTCCTCATCACCCCAGCCCTATGTTTACCCTGCTTGTCTCTGTCTTGTTGCCAGTTCGTCTCAGTTTCATACCCGCCTGATTATTCATCGTGTTGTTCCTGTCCTGACTTTTGCCTGACTTCTGACTTCGTCCCTGCCTGCCGCCCTGCTTTGGTTGCCTGTTCTGCCTGCCTGCCCAGTTTGACCCTGCCTCGTCCTGTTTTTGATCCCTGTTCCTCGTTTGCCCTGCCTTGGACTGCCTTTCTGGTTTTTGACCCTGCCTGTTCTGCCATTATGAACCTGCCCTGCGACTTCAATAAAACCACTTGGAACCTGAGTGCGTCTGGTCTACATGTGAATCCGTGCCTGTGCCCTGGCAATGAGAGGTTCATATAACTAATTCCAGCCATAGAGTCGCAATTCTTCATGTAATTTCTTTTCATTTTTGTGCACAAACGTATTAAATATAAGTAAAGGTTGCTGACGCACGTGGTGCAGAGGCTGCAGTGTAGTTGTTGGTGTTAGCATGGCTAACAGTATAAAGGTCTACGTACGGTGCTAAATTTCAATGTTGGTGTCTGACAGGCGCTGCCAAGGGCTGCTGTGATAGCCTGGTTCTCCACCACTAACAATCTCTTTACTAATGAAAATAAAGTGCCCTGAGAAATAGCCAGCGCGAGAGTGTCATCTTATTGTGAGAACCCTCTACACCTCACACAACTAAAAAGAATGATTGCTTGCTCTGCACTATTGAGACTGTTCCCTAAAAACCAGGAGGTTTGTGATATTGATGATACAGGAAAAGGAGTAATTTTAATCACATTCTTGGTTTTGTTCAGCAGAATCTGCTCTGTCTGTACCAGGAAAACATTTTTTATGGATTTGTGGGACAGACCAATGCAGGACTCACCACTGACACAGATCAGAACCACTAAAGAAAGCTTTCACCAGTCTCACTGAAAACCCAGTCAAGTTTGGTTGATGGCCTTGCCAATTAAAATTATAATTTTTTTCCTTTGGTTAGGCAGGGTGCAGCAAGACACAGGAGAGGCACTTTATTTTCAAGACAGGAAAGACAGTAGAAAACCACAAGACAGACAGTTGCACCATGTTGGACAGACCACAAATTCCAGAGAGCAGTATGGTTATGCTGTGTTGGTGGGGGGGGCTGACTTCTGCTTGCCTAAGTGAAAAACCCACTGCACCCCACTGCACTATGGTATACAATCCTTTCATCCTTCTGAGGCATTCTTGTTGCTCTTGGTTATATAGTGTGGACAGGGACTGTGAGATTCTAATAAAACATTAAGAATGTAGAAAAAGGTGTGATGTGCCCTTATACTTATACAAGCTCACGACATTGATGTTGCAGGAAAAGGATGATTTTTAATTATCTTGGGTTTTGTCAGCAGTAGATGCAGGTTAGCTGGAGACATGTCCCAGTGTTAATCCCACTTTCAGCCATCTACTTCACAAGCTAGCTAAATGTCTGGCATGTTACATAGTTAACAGTGCAAGACTGCTAACTAGTTTCTTTTCATCCAGTTACCTACGTTACTAGCCAATTAAGATGTTGTAAAATGAAGTTATTGAGCTTGCTAGCCAGCTGACTAGCTACATTCATGTCAAATGTGCCTTGTGAAAGCCATGACATCTCAAAAATATTTCATGTTCTGTTTAAATACATGCTCCATTCAGATAGAAGACAATGACAATAAATACCAGTGAAAATGTATTTTTAAGGTAAGCATTTTCATTTCCGGAAAAGAAAAAAATGGAAAAAAATCATAACACAGTAAACCAATTCATTGAGCTGAGTTATGAAAGGTTTTAATCATGTGCTAGGCTCTTATATGTCATAATAAACAAGCAAAATCATTTGCTTCCATTTCTGATGTCATCAACCATGCAGTAGGTCAGACTCAAGCAAAAGCAGTTTCACCATATTTATCCCAAGCTCTCTCAAATCTCAGGTAAGATCTTGGTACATTGGGCTTGGACAAACCTGTTGGGAATTCTGTCTTGGCCAAAGTGACCTCACCTTAACTCAAGGAGGTGACGTTCATCACTAAGGTTAAAGGGAGGGTCCATGGACCGGTTACTCTTCACAGACTGACAGCTGGGCACCGGTGACTCTGATCTCTGCATTCTGACCCTGGCAACAGCACATGGAGACAACACTTTAAACTCCACATGTTTCATCCTGTCAATTTAAACACAGAGAATTATATACACTGACAAACTCTTCAAAATCTTCAGCATAGCTCTTCCATATATATATGACATGGAAAGAATTGTAAGAAAATAACACATACGCTTATCTTTTTAAGGTTTCAGACATGGTTTCAAGATGACAAATGGTAGTCAACTTTGCCTTCAAAGCTACTGAGGATCTCAGTGTCTTCTTTGTTCCAGTGTCACAGCTTATCTAAATTATTTGATGTAATTTTCTTTTGCTTCTGGTATGGTCGAAATGATTTGAGTTCAAACCCATATTGCCATTTTTTTCTCCAGACTTTGAATTTGACTGAACTCCAAAAACAATTCAAATTCAGAATAGTGTTATTTCGAGTTGAAATCTGGTCTTGTCATTTATTCTGTGCACCCAAGTGTAGTTAACTCATTTACAAAGTCCCTGTGAAATAGATAACAGTCCTTGCATCTAGTCAAATTAAAACAATTCATTAAAAAAGGTAATGAGGCCATTAGACATTCCTGAATTTTAACATGCCAGCTAGTTACTTAGTTAATCATACTTTCAGCCAACTACATCACAAGCTAGCTAAACGTCTAGCTGGTTAATCTGTTCAAAGTGTAAGACATTGAGCTGTTTTTTTTTCATCCAGTTATCTACCTTACTAGTCAAATTCAATGTTTAATTTGACTAAGCTTATGAGTTTAGCAGCTAGCTAACTAGAAACCATCATGTCTAATATTCCTTGTGAACCCCTCAACATCTGAAACATATTTTGCGTACTAAATCTGTTTAAATATATTTGTAAATCTGACATATATGAGATTAAAAATAAATATCAGTGAAAAAGCTTTCTGAAAATATGAATTTTCAAACCAGGAGATGAGAAACAATAGAAAAATTTCTGCAGGAGGAAATAAGTGGGGAAAAAAGCAAGCAAACTAGAATCTATCCTCTTCTCATGTCATTAACTACAGAACACAATCAGACACAAACAAAAGCAGTTCAATCATATCTATCCAAAACTCGCTGAAAGCTCAGGACAGATGATGGCACACTGGGCTTGATTTATTCCATTGGACTTCTGTCTTGGCCAAAGTGACCTCACCTTGACTCATGGAGGTGATGTTCCTCACTAAACTGAATGGGACGGTCCATGGACCGGTCACTCTTCATAGACTGACAGCTGGGCACCGGGGATGCTGCTCTCTGTGCAGTGACACTGGTAACAGCACACAGAGACAGCACTTCATCAAACTCTGCTAAGAACAGTCGCTCTTGTTAGCAACATGCCTGTTCTTCAGAAATATGATGTGTCAGTGAATGGGGATGTGTGTTGCATGCTAACTGCATGTGAACCAAACATGCTGAAATGTGCATCAGGAAGACTTTATATTGGACACATGACACTGAGCACCAAATCAGAGATACGGCTTTAAATATTACCTTATATCACACTTTTTCCTGTTGCTCAGTATAAACACAAAAATGTGTATATTTTTGGAAAATGCCTCTACTAAGACATTGATCCATAGCTAGTGTGACAACTCTACTCTCTATACTTCACACAACAGAAATGTATTACTGCCTGCCTTGCACTCATGAGCCTGGCTCAATAAAACCAGCAGAGATTGAGAGGAACACCATGCTCGTGTTTCATCACCGTTTTAAGGGTTCAAACACTGTTCTGAACACTAATTCAGATTACATACAGTACATGTAATCTTTTTTTTAACAAAAGCTTTATGAACACTTCTATGAAGACAGATTAAAGCAATTTTAAAATAAAAAAGGCATTTAGACAAACATTCTGAAAACCCGAAATATCCTCCAGTGCACTTGAATGCACAGAAGGCAAACCAGGCCAGCCATCTACCTATTTCCGACCAGGGTATTCCAGCTAGATAATGCTTATTCAAAGCTAAATAACATTGTGGACTACTAAATTCAAAAAGGAGCTAGAAAAGAATGAACATTTTCACAAGGCCTGTGGTAATAAAGCAGAGCCTACATTACTGAATGCTGCTCTATTACAGACATTATAGTATACAATTCTTCAGTGGGGCACTCTGGAACAGAAATCAGAGGAAAGTGAGCCCAGCATCTCTGAATTTAGGCTAGACACACTTACCCACTTATGCTGACATTGTGAAAAACATTTCTGAGGTGTGCTTGTTGCGCTTGTTTGCAATGTGTAGACAGGGTCTGTGAGCTGCTAGTAAAACTCAAGAAGAAGTGATGTGACCCCACGCTAATACAAGCTCATGATATTGATGTTACAGGAATAGGAGAAATTCTAATCATTAGGGACAGTTCTTGTCCATTTGCACTGCATTCTGTTCAACATTAAGATGGTAAAAACTCACCCATTCAGGACGCCCCACTGACGCAGATTATAATCTCCAGTATCACTGAAAACCCACTTCATTTTGGTTGAGGACTTGAGCATATTAAGTTTTCTACTCTGGGCAGTGTGACCTCACCTTAGAGGAGGGACAGGTTCTCCACCAGCAAAGTCATTGGGAGGGTCCATGGAGAAGTCACTCTTCACAGACTGACAGCTGGGCACCGGGGACGCTGCTCTCTGTGCAGTGACACTGGTAACAGCACACAGAGACAGCACTTCATCAAACTCCGCTCAGAACAGCCGCTCTCATCAGTAACATGCCTGTTCTTCAGAAATATGATGTGTCAGTGAGTGAGGATGTATGTCACATGCTAAGCACATGTAAACAAAACATGCTGAAATGGGCATCAGGAACACTGTATATGAGACACATAAAACTGAGCACCAAATCAGAGATACTGTCTTAAATATTGGTAACAGCACACAGAGACAGCACTTCATCAAACTCTGCTCAGAACAGTTGCTCTCATCAGTATCATGCCTTCAGAAATATGACGTGTTAGTGAATGGGGAAGTGTGTGACGTGCTAACCGCATGTAAACCAAACATGCTGAAATGTGCTTCAGGAAGACTTTATGTGCAACACCTGACACCAAGCACCAAATCAGAGGTATTGTTTTAAACACTGCTCTCCAGCAAACTTGTTCCTGTCCCTCATTATAAACACAAAAACATTTACATTGTGAGAACCCTCTACACTTCACACAACAAAAAAGTTATTGCTGGCCTTGCACCAATGAGGCTGTTCCCTAAAAACCAGCAGACAGTGAGAGCAGTGGTGGCGGATGAGCTGGAAACAGGGGAAGCCCGAACACTACCTTTAATTCTATCATTACTTTCAAGCTGTTCTCCTTTATTCTCCTTGATTAACAATAAAATAAATAATTCACAGAATAATCGACACCAATCGTGTAATTAGAATAAATGATTATGCTCATGAAACACCGCAGATTGTCTGAAATACGTGTGCTATTGCGACAGCTACAGCATGATATTGTTTAATTAACAAGGGTGGCATTTTGAATAAATAAGTGGCAAGTAATCCCAAAGCTTTCTCTTAAATGTGTCACATTATAGCTTTCTTGTGTTACAAAATTCAAATTACAAAATGGAGCTAAATTTGGTTAAATCAATTTAAATTACTGAGAATAAACTTTTAGGTTAGGTTGAGTACAATGAACAAAAACATTTAGAACACAGACCTCACAAAAGCTGTGATGGGTCATGAACATTTAACATAATCGATAAATGCCATCCTTGTTAATTAAACAATCTCACGTTGTAGCTTTTGCAAGCACACAAATTTCAGACAATCTGCAGTGTTTCCCGAGCATATTGATATTGATGATACAGGAAAAGGAGTCATTTGAATCATCTTCTTGGATTTTTTTCAGCAGGATCTGCTCTGTCTGCACAAGACTTTTTTTTATGGATTTTTGGTATAGATAGATGCAGGACTCACCAGTGACGCAGGTCAGAACCACTAAGACAGCTTTCACCAGTCTCACTGAAAACCCAGTCAAGTTTGGTCTTGGTTTATGAAAATGATTTGGACCCATTAAGGCTTCTGCTCTGGGCAGTGTGACCTTACCTTAGAGAAGGGGCAGGCTCTCCACCAGCAAAATTAAGAAGATACTCTATGGCCCAATCAAGGCTCATAGACTGACAGCTGGGCACCGGGGACGCTGCTCTCTGTGCAGTGACACTGGTAACAGCACACAGAGACAGCACTTCATCAAACTCTGCTGAGAACAGTTGGTCTCTTCAGTAACATGCCTGTTCTTCAGAAATTTGATACATCAGTGAATGGGGAAGTGTGTGACATGCTAAGCACCTGTAATCCAAACATGCTGAAATGTGTTTCAGGAACACTGTATGTGAGACACATAACACTGAGCACCAAATCAGAGGTACGACTTTAGATATTACCTTATAGTACACTTGTTCCTGTCTCTCACTGTAAGGAAAATGCAAAACCTGCTTCAGTGTTCTTGGATGGTTGCCTAATACAATCAAAGCTAACTCAATTATCAAGGGGGGGTCAGAGACAAAGGGAGTTGATTGGTATGCCTTGATGTTGACAATGACCATTTGGTTGCCTTCCACACCGTACCCTTTGTTCCTGTTTGAGGTGAAATACCCCTGTCCCTTTCCGTGAGCAGGATGAAGAAGGGGACTTTGTGGAGCCTCGAAAACCTTAAATATGTAAATATCCATTTGTTTCTCTGCCATCCAATCAGGGACAGGAACCTGCATTTTATTTCAGCATTTTATTTCAGGTTTTGGGTATAAAAGCTTGTACCCATACAACATCATTTTGTAATTGATCTGCCTTGCTTTTACCCAGTATGTTTCATACTGTAATTTAACACTAGTTTTTGCTTTGTTATTAAATCACTATTAACGTATACTTTGGAA
Organism: Megalops atlanticus; assembly: GCA_019176425.1. Taxonomy (NCBI): domain Eukaryota; kingdom Metazoa; phylum Chordata; class Actinopteri; order Elopiformes; family Megalopidae; genus Megalops; species Megalops atlanticus. The sequence goes on from CM032875.1 coordinate 6,225,545, forward strand.
GAAGGAAAAATCCCTACATCAGTGTAAACACAGAATCATTTATATGTTTGGAAAATGCCTTTACTAAGACATCCATATAGCTATTGTGGGAACTCTATACACTTCACACAACTAAAAGTACCATTTCCTGCCTTGCACTAATGAGCCTGTTCCCTAAAAGCAGAGAGTGAAAGGAACACTGTGGTCCTGCTCAAACTCTCAGTTTATCACTGTGTTAAGGGTTCAAACACTGATCTGAACACCAGTTCGGACCACATACATGCTGCTTACAATTCATAATCTTGTTTAAAAAAAAACTTCATGAACACTTCTATGAAGATGGTTTGCAACACTCTAAAAATGAAAAAATAAAACTCTTTCAGCCAAACATTCTGAAGACCTGAAATATCCTCCAAAGCTCTCTAACGCTCAGTAGGCAAACCAGGCGAACTATCTGTCTACTTCACACCAGGGTATCCCAACTAGCTCATTCAAAGATAAATAAAGTAATGGACTACTAAGTGAAACAGATAGCAAGATAGGTCTGAGCATTTTCACAAGGCTTGGGGTAATTTAGCGGTGCCTACATTAACAAGGGCAGCTGTATTAGAGACATTATGGTATAGGATTCTTCAATGAGGCACTGTTGAACAGAAATCAGAGGACACTAAGCCATTTCCTTTGCAATTTTAATTATAAACGGTGGCCTGTGGACTAGATAAACTTCACTTCAGAACCCCCATCTGATCATTCAGAAAATCGATAATGACTGTGGCATGTGACAGTCTTTGAGGCCTTCATGTATACACACACACATACACACAGACACAGACAAACACACACATTCTTTCTCCTTACCTAACTAGTCAAATAAGATGCTGTAAACCGACAAAGGTCTTGAGGTTGCTAGCTAGCTAACTGGCTACATTCATGTCTAATGTGCCTTGTGAATATTCTGTTGAATATTTCATGTCCTACATCTGTTTAAATATGCTCTCAAATCTGAGCACACACACACACACACACACACACAGACACACACGCACACACACAGACATATACGCACACACACACACACACACACACACTCTTTCTCCTCACCTCTTGTTCTGTGGGTCCACTGCTCCACTGAGGGGGTGGTACATTTTAGAGGCCACGCCCCTCTCCTCTCCATCCTCTTCAGCATTCATTTTGGAGGCCACGCCCCCTTCCCCAGGCTCCTCTGGCTTTGTTTGATCAAGGAAATGCTTTTATGGAATGAGAAACAAAATGCTCCCTGAATTTTTGAATGTAGCATTCACCTCATTTTCAAATACCAAGTGCCCATATTCAACGTTAATGTCAGCTGTGTGTGTATTATTACGAAATTCTTGTGATGTTGAGTCATGTTGCCTATTCCAAACATTTTAAATAAGGATAAGGATATTTTTATTGTCGTTCCAGGACATGTTGTACATGACAGGGGACGAAATGAGGTACTCAGGTCCGGTTCGGTGGTGGCACTAATAATAATGAAAATGTTTTAATGTTTTATTTCATTTCATTTGGAATTAACCAGGTGGTAAAATGGCTTAGAGAATAAAGCTGTGTAGATTCTAGGGGTGTAACGATAGAGTCGGCTCATGGCTCAGTTTGATACATGATACTGGGCTCATGGTTCCAAACTGTCAAGATATTGTTAGCGAAAATTGAGTGAAAACAAGTTGATTCCTTGTTGATTACTGAAGTAACAACGAACAAAATATTTCTTATCAAATTCTTGTCAAAATGGTAAAATGAGCGTATTGTTTTAAGCTCAAATGATGGAAAAAGCAGATGCCCGCATTCAGACCGTACTTTGCAGGGCAAAGCCATGAAGAATGGCTAAACAAGACTGAACTAGTTTACTTGTTTATTGCGCCCTCTCCTGTTCAGACAATGTAAGTAGAACCGAAATGAGTGTGTTGTAAAACTGTTGTGCAGATATTAATAGCATATTTGTAAGAAACAGATAACAAATGTTCAGAAGTATTTTTCAGCTCCAAAACGCGATTTATCGTTTTTTATTTATTGATATTCCGTTACATTTCTTGCAACTTCTTTACAACCTTCTTAACAAGTTTCGGTTAAGTGCGCAAAAGTCCAACAACAGAGGTTTAAAAAGCAATCAAGTGTATTGATGAATTTTCATTAGTATGGGATCTTAAAATGAACACAAACAAATCTGTGTTATTTCCACTATTGCTATTGCAATACATTGATATTAAAAACAAAATTACATATTTAGGAGTTGTTACAGATGAAGATAAAAATAAACGCAGTATACTCAACTTAAATGCAATTCTTGAGGAGGTAAAAAATAGATTCAATTTGTGGTTACAAAGGCATCTGTCATTGAACAGCGGGGTTTTGCTGTCAAAAGCTGAAGGTGTATCAGATGTGTTCCTGTCTCCTTATCCCTAGACATGCCTCATAACATATGCAAGGAATTAGATAAAACATTACTCAACTTCATATGGAAGAATAGACCTCACTACTTAAAAAAGATATTTTATGTAATAAGAAAAGTTATGGTGGTTTAGAAGTATCAAGTTACGAAACCTTAAATAACACATTCAAGGTTAACTGGCTTATCAGACTAATTAACGAAAAAGATAACACATGGAATACATGTGTTTAATTTGATGGGTGAAATTGATGTTTCATTAAGATGCAATTATAAAATTGAGAAATTACCTGTTAAATTGTCCACATTTAATAAACAAGCTCTGCTAGCCTGGACACTGGCTTATACACAGTATTTTCCCCTAATGAATGTTTTATTTGGAATAATAGCAATATTCATTTTAAAAATAAATCCTTCCTTAAAATGGTTTGATAATAATATTATTTTAGTTAAATAACTTTTAAATCGTGATGGATATGTATAGTGATATATAGTGAATTTCATGATACATTTGGAATGCCAGTTACGTCCAAAGACTATGCCATAATGTTTGACGCTATATCATTTACATTACATTTACATTTAATCATTAGGCAGACGCTTTAATCCGCTTTTATACATCGCAACAGATATTTTAGCCTCTAAGAAATTCAGGAAATCAGGATAATGATGTTGCGGTTGTTGATAAGACTCTTTTTAATTGAGAAACTGGCATTCTAAAACACAAATGTACGAATAAACATATTCTCTCCTTCTATCAGGTGAAGTAATGGATAAAAAATTATACTGGTCTTCTATTTTTGGGAATTTAAATTGGAGTAAAGCTTGAAAAAATTGTGATGAATATTGCGTAAATAATAAAAGAAGTGATATTTAAACGTTTACATGGTATATACCCAGTTTTAAAAGGTCTTAGAAAGATTTGGAATAATTAATATTCTTGTCATTTTTGTGGATTAGAGAAAGAAACAATTATACACCTCTTTTATCAATGTACGTATATTTTGGATTGATGCTGATAACTTTGAAAGAAGAAAAACTGGACATAATTATTACGCGGAAATACGATATAACAAGAAGGGATGGGCTGATTGTAAACAGGATTTTAATCATTTTCTGCAGGAAGCGAAACCACGGCATAACAATGGAAGAATTAAAAACAAGAAAGCGCACAGGACTTTAGGACAGGACATTCATTTAAAATATAATCTTATGTAATGATTAATTATACTGTCTGGTTTTGTTCATGCTCATGGTTTGTATAAAATTGTTGTAAATAAAGGTTTTGGAAAAGAAAACAAAAGATATCACTTTCTACAGCAAACTATCCCACAACCCCTAACGTCGTTTTCAACATTCTTGCAGCGTAAATTGTTCATACTCAAGTATCTGGACATTCAGAGTGACGTCCGTTGGAAATAAGCTTTTAGCGAAAGGGCGTGTAACTCAAACCGAAACCGTAATGTTCAACCATTTTAAACAATGTCCAGTTGATGTACTTATTCAATAATCCAGTTTTTCTGTCAAAATAGCTGCATACACACATTTGCGTGATTTGGTAGCGATAAATGTGTAATTTATTGCTAACATTCTATCAGGCTATTTTTTATTTACGTGTTTAGTCTAAAGCTATCACCTAACGATCCACTGGGCAAAAACGGCAGGTTAAACTTGCCTGCCGCTACAGACAATGTGGCCCGTAACACTCCATTTAAATATATATTATTATTATTAGTATTATTCTCAGTCTTACCTTGCGGTGCTAATTATTCCAGAGCTGTTACCCTCTATAAAATGGCGATTCTTCCAGCTGCATAAATCATTTCCGTTTCGTTATCCTCGGTAATTCGACCCTGTATTTGGCTTTGACGCCGCCTTATACAGTACATTTCACGGTGCCAAAGTAAGCAACCACCTCATACTGAAATCCGGGAAGCGTTTTGAAGTCAGCATTATAGACTTATGTAGCGTGTATTAGTGTGAGAGTTTAAACTGTTTATAATGTGTTCTCCTGTAGGCTAAAACATTGAAATAGTTTTATCTTTAAGGGATGCTGATATCCTGGGACAACTGAGTGCTGTCTACAGAGTAGTCGGGGTTGAGGGTTTTGGAATGGCTGCTCTGTATACGCCTCCCTCAGATTCTCATACAGCTGCAGCTGTAAACCTATAAACCCCCAGTAGAGCGCTGCATGTGCAAGAACAGTGATATGACACCAACACTACAGTGATGAGATCATATTTTCAGCAGTTGCTATCATACTGCACACACACATTCCAGTACTGTGACAAAGGGGCCAATGGACTGACCCTTTCTCACACAGCAGCTCTCTGTGACAAGTTTGCTTTAGCACCACAGGGTGGCAGCAACAGCACTGAGTAATGCACTCATATCCCTCTTACCCTGCTGCAGTGAAGGTGTAATTAGTACGCCCACAACAGGAAATTAAAAAAAAAAAACCCCACAGACACACACACACAGAAGCACACAATTAGATTCTATAAAGCTATTATTGCAAGTTGAGAAAAACATTTTGAATGATGCAATTATATTAATTTGTGATTGGATGAATGATGATGATGATGATGACTGATGATCAGAGGAGGCAGGGTGGGCTGGCTGAGGTTAGCTCAGAGGTGAGCGAGTGGAGCACTTGGAAGCACTGGCTCCTGTAAAGCTCCTCTGGATTCCTCCACTGACACAGAGCTTCCCGTCACCACAGCGGCGCGGCGATCGGCGTGCTGCAGGCAGAGTGGGGGCCTGGGTCAGGTCTGCGGCAGCTTGTTGGGCGTCTTCAGAGACCCCGCCAAAGGCCTGAGGAAGCAGTTTCGGGAGAGACGTCTCTGGACTGCAGGACGCGTGCTGCCTCCTCAGCTGAGGAGAATAGATGAAGCGACGCCTTTAATTGCAGAGAAACGTCAAACTGTGTCATCAGGGCCTTCAGCCTGTGGCGGCCTCAGTGTTTCCACCCATATGGATTACTTCATCCAGGGTGCTGTAGACAGCCTCAGTGATCCAGCGAGGATTTAATTACTGCTGTAGTTTCTGGGCGTTTGGCACGTCCAGCGGGCAGGGAGAAGAGGTTTCAGGCCTCCAGCAGCAGCAGGATGAGAGGCAGAGAGAGAGGCACGGATGGGGTCAAAGACTGCCAGCCTCTTTGGAGATGAAGTTAGTAATTTGTGGAGGTCATGGACCAGACTAAAGGCTCCCCTAATCATGCCAAAGTTTGAAGCTGCCTTTCGGAGGACCAAATTCAGACTGTGGTTCATGCAGCAGAGATGGCTTTGGGATTTGATCCTTTATTCTGTTTGCCACCCCTGACGTCTGTCCCCGGAGGACGGACAGATGCACTTTCATGCGCTCTGGCCCCTCAAACAATCAATCTCAAGTCCACGTCAACACTGAATATCGGATTGGGTCAGTGATGGGGCCCTGTGTCTGTTTTATAAGACGAAAATTTACGAGGATGGGGTTTCTTCTTACCACCAACAAAACAGCTTAATGGAAACTGGCCTCTCTATCTTCATGCCCCCTGGCTGTGAGTTCAGTCTTACAGGGAACTGCAGACGGTAGAGTTGCTCCAGCATGGCCTCTCCTCTCCTTTCCTGATCAGCAGCCTGTTGCTGCACCAGCTGGACATCAATGAAAGACTGTTTCAGGCAAGCGGGTCTTTAATGCACAGATTCCTTGTGAATGTAATTGTGTCTTCATGCTGAGTAAGAATTTTGAGACATTTGTTCCAATTACGCTCCAGTTGTAAGGAATTCTTCCTCTCTGCATTTAAGAAACATATTTTCTTTTGTTACTGTAAAACAGTAAACGCCATAGCTTGCCTGTGCATGTTTTGGGCAGACGATACCACTCATAAAGTTTCTTTGTTTCCATGGGTCTGAGCAGTGTCCCTCTTTGGGATGATTAGCTGTACATGAAGCAGAGCTGAAGTGATTTGCTCGTGTGAGTCCTGCGTAAAGCCTTAGGTAGCGGGTAGCAGGTAGCCGAGCGGTTTCAGCGGCTACGTCCCTCCCCGAGACCTGGTTAAGTAGCGTTGTTGCCGACAGGGTAACGGTAATTTGCCTTTAGCTCAGTTGGCAACGACGCTAACCGTAAGGGGTTGGTAGCGAGCAATGAGAACCTTGGTTCGAAACTCGCTCGCTGACCCCCCGTAACATCAAACTAAAAACACGACGCAGCGTGACCCACACCTGTTACATACAGCCGGACCCCGTCTCAACGTCTGACACCATTCCTCCGCACAGCTGCCGCTAGCATTTGGCTAGCTAGCTCATCTTCCTTCTCTGAGTCATGCATACCCTGAACATCTCTTTCAAATTTTCCTGAACAAAAATCAGTGTACCTTACAGAGGAGGAGGTCCCAACCTCTGAGGAGAGTGAGCCCCCCATCTCTGATTCTGTACTCGCCCTCCAGCTCCAGAGCACAGTGACAGAAATGAAGGACAATTTCACTCAGCTGGAGATAGAATTGGTGCAGCTGAGGGAACTGGTGCTCACACAGCTGTGTGCTAAAGACAACACCCAGGTCTTACAAGAACAAATAAGGGAAATTAAAAAAGACCATGAAAGCTCCCGGACAGCACTGATAAAGGAGCTTCACAGAGACAGGGAGATATATAAAGGGGAACTGGCTGCACTAACAGAGGAGGTGAGACAGCTACAGCAGGACAGGGAGACATACCAGAGGGAGTTAGCCATGCTGATGGGAAAACTGCAGGACAGAGAGAGGACAGTGCAGGACCTGAGGGAGCAGCTACACTCACTCTGCAGCCACAGCCATTACCCCACAGTGAGTCCTGCCCAGAACCTCCAGGGTCCCCCTGTACCCCCAGAACCTGCAACCCCATCCACACCCACAGACGCACCCCCCATCTTATCCACGCAGCCAGAGACACAAAATGCCTCTACTGCACCAAACCCTGAGGAGGCTGAAATCGTTCTCCTCATTGATTCAAATGGCAAATTTATTGATGAGAAGCAGCTTTTCCCCGGACACAGAGCAAAGAAGATATGGTGTCCAAACACTAAAAAAGCCCTAGAGCTGCTGACAGAATCCAGGCTTGGCTCTCCCAGTCACATCCTGATTCACACAGGCACAAATGACCTGAGAGCACAGCAGGAGAGGGTGGCTACTTCACTCAGGGGGGTGATAGAGAAAGCCACACACACCTTCCCCAACTCTAAAATTGTCATTTCAACTCTCCTGCCCAGAAAAGATTTCCACCCAACAACAATCCATAAGGTGAATGCGGTCATCTCTCGAGAGTGTGCCCTGCGGCCTAACGTTCATCTGGCCCACCATCCTACCCTTGGTCCTGACAGCCTGTTTGACCATGTACACCTGTACAAAGAAGTGGTACCCATGTTTGCTAAGGCAATGAAGAACGCTGCCCTGGGAAAAGATCCAGCCACCCCCCGCAGCAGCGACAGACAACCCCCAGCACACAGAGACCAGCACCACGTACCTCAGGACCGGCCCGAAGACAATCAGCTAGGATGCCCCGACCGAGACCTGACTACTGTCCACCGCAGTACCTGCCCCAGCACCCACCGATACAGCCACCCCAGCACCCACCGCAGTACCTGCCCCAGCACCCATCAATGGAGCCACCCCAGCGCACACCACAGTACCCACTCAGGCTCGCACCGATGGAGCCACACCAGCACGGTCAGCCCAGGATCCCTCAGCCACGGCCCGGACACTGCCCCCAGGACACAGCCCACTCAGACCAGGCCCACCCCCTCCACCCTGCAGCCCAGCGCCGGCCCAGCAGCAGCTTCAACAGCCAGGCGGACTGAGCTATGCCCAGGCCGTCTGCAGACCAGCAGCCCCTGCCCCCAGTGAGCTGGCAGACATTCAGCACATGCTGAGCCTTATCTGCTCCCGCCTCATGGGATAGGTAATGTGGTAAGGAGCCAGAGAACTTTCAAAATCTCTGGGTTACCAAAAACTCTGTATGTCCATATGTTAAAAGAATGATAAGTTGTTTGTGTTCAGATAAAATTATTTTGTAGGATTAACTGCCTTTTGACTCCGTTCAGGCTACAGGAAAATATTGATGTTACATATTTGTAATAATAATAGGCCTAATTATTGTCCTTAAAAAAGGACAAATGCCAAAATCTGCTAAAACAAAAATGAAATCACTTAGTATTTCTATGTGGAACATCCAGGGCCTAAACTCTTCAACATTTGGTCTGAAGAGCAAAAACCCTGACTTTATTCAACAAATCAAAGACATAGACATACTAATCCTACAGGAAACATGGTGTAAAACAGGCAGAGTCACTGGCTGTCCCTCAGGCTACAAGGAGCTCGTACTACCCTCGGTCAAATTAAACAAAGTCACACAAGGCAGGGACTCAGGGGGTATACTAATTTGGTTTAAATCAAATCTAATACAATCAACAGAAACTGTCAAAAAGGGGGAATTCCACATCTGGTTAAAAATCAAGGAAGGAACCATCTCCACAAAAAGTATTATCTTTCTATGTGCCATTTACATCCCACCCTCAGAATCTCCTTATTTTAATGAATATATGTTTACTAACTTAGAACAGGAGATCTGCCATTTCCAGGCCCAGGGAAATGTGCTGATCTGTGGAGATCTGAACGCCAGGACCGGAGAGGAACCGGACTTCATCAGTACAGATGGAGATGACCACATCATCAGCCAGAACCACCTTAATTTCCCCATTTATTCCCACAGGAATAACCATGACAAATATACCAACAAAAATGGAAAACACCTCTTGCAGCTCTGTCGAGGACTGGGTCTGTACATCGTCAATGGTAGGTTAAGAGGGGACTCTTATGGGAGATACACATACAGCTCACCTCTTGGCAACAGCACTGTTGATTATGCGATCACCGATATAGATCCATTCTCTTTCAGAGCCTTCACAGTCAGGCCTCTAACCCCTCTGTCTGATCACAGTCAAATTACTGTGTATCTGAAAAGGACAGAAACTAACAACACCTACACACAGCCCAGTAAGCTGTACAACATTCAGAAATCTTACAGATGGGCCCAAAATAGCACAGAAGAGTACCAGAAAGCAATTCAAAATCAAGAAATACAATCACTCTTAGATAACTTTCTGGTCACCACATACCCTCACAATAAACAAGGAACAGACCTGGCAGTTCTACACATAAATTATATTTTTGAAAAATTGGCCTTAAAATCCAATCTGAAATCATCCAAAATTAAACCAAGAAATGTGAAACAAGAAAAATGGTTTGATACTGACTGTAAAACCATTAGGAAAAAACTCTATCCAATCAAAAACACAAACAACCAGATAACCAGGACCTGCGCCTCAGTTATTGTGAAACTCTAAAACAATACAAGCAAACACTCAGAAGCAAAAAAGAACAACATATAAATAACCAACTGACTGTAATTGAGGAGTCCCTAAATTCCAACAGTTTCTGGGCTAACTGGAATTCCCTCGATAAACCCAATCAAGAGGAATTAGCTATTCAAAATGGGGTTATATGGGAGAACCATTCTGAGAAACTCGATAGAAAAATTATGAAAAATACAGAACAAAAGGGTATATATGAACAATTGAAAAATCTTGAATTTGCAATTACAGACAACCAGAATCCTCTGGACTTGCCCATTACAGAAAAAGAATTAGTGGAAAAGCTACAGGCCCTGCAGCCTAAAAAAGCCTGTGGACCAGACGGCATTCTAAATGAAATGCTGAAATACACAGATGACAAACTCAAGAGTGCCATCCTAAAACTGTTCAATTTGGTTCTGAGTGTAGGCTATTTCCCTGACATCTGGAATCAAGGACTCATTACCCCTATTTTTAAAAGTGGAGATAAATTTGACCCAAACAACTACCGAGGCATTTGTGTGAGCAGTAATCTGGGAAGATTCTATGCAGTATTATAAACACAAGACTCCTGCACTTCCTTAATAAACACAATGTCTTGAGTAAGAGTCAGATTGGCTTTTACCAAAGCATTGAACAGGTGACCATATTTACACCCTACACACCTAATAGATAAACACGTCAACCAAAACAAGAGCAAAATATTTGCTTGCTTTATCGATTTCCAAAAAGCTTTTGATTCAATCTGGCACGATGGTTTAATGTATAAGCTTTTAGAAAGTGGTGTACGGGGTAAAACCTATGATGTAATCAAATCAATGTACACAGAAAATAAGTGTGCAATTAAAATTGGAAACAAACAAAATTCTTCACTCAGGGGCGTGGGGTGAGACAGGGATGTAGCTTGAGCCCAACGCTGTTCAACATTTACATTAACGAATTGGCCACAATGTTGGAAAAATCACCAGTTCCTGGACTCACTCTACTTGATAAGGAGATCAAATTTTTGCTCTATGCAGACGATCTGGTTCTGTTGTCACCCACCAAACAGGGGTTACAGCAGAATCTAGATTTGCTGGAACATTTCTGCAAGACCTGGGCCCTTGCAATAAATCTAAAAAAGACAAAAATTATGATTTTCCAAAAAAGATCCAGATCTCAGGACATCAGACATACATTTACATTAGGGACAACAAACATTGAGCAGACTACAAGCTACACATATCTAGGACTAAAGATCAGCTCCACAGGAACTTCAACTTGGCTGTAAATGAACTGAAAGAAAGCGCAGGGCATACTATGCCATTAAGAGACAAATTAAAATGGATATACCAATTGGGATATGGCTCAAAATATTCAAAGCTGTAATTGAACCAATTGCACTATATGGCAGTGAAGTGTGGGGTCCGCTTACAAAGCAAGATTTTGCTCAATGGGACAAACACCAACTGAAACCCTGCATGCAGAGTTCTGTAAAAATATCCTCCATGTACAGAGGAAAACACTGAACAATGCATGCAGGGCAGAATTAGGCCAATATCCATTACTCATTAACATTCAAAAAAGAGCCATTAAATTTTGGAAACACCTAAAACCAGCGACCCCAACTCATACCATTACAAAGCCCTGCAATGCCAAGAGCTGAGCAAAGAAAAGAGCCCCTCAGCCAGCTGGTCCTGAGGCTGAGTTCAACACTAACCCCAACTAATACCTGGCAGCCTCAGGACAGCTCCACTCCAACAGAACCAATCAGAGTTAACCAAATTATAGCACAACAAAAACAAAACTATATTTCTCATTGGAAAATTCAAACAAAAATCAAAGCAAATTAGCATGTTATCTGGCCTAGAGCGTGAATACACTGTGGCAGACTATCTGACCACAGTGAAAAATTACAAAAGCAGAAAAACATTGATGAAGTACAGACTCAGCGAGCACAGCCTTGCTATCGGGCGGTTGACACAGGCAGACTTGGCTGGCCAAACAGGAAGGTTGTGCTCACACTGCAACCAACAGCAGGTCGAGACAGAGCTGCATTTCTCACAGAATGTGAAATACAAACTAATTCAGAAACCTACTTTCCAAAATTCCAATTTGCAATACCCAAACTTCCCAACCCTGCCTGAAACACAGCTATTACAAATCCTTCTTGGAGAGAAGGGTTGTTGTGTACATTTGGCCGCAAAATACGTGTCTACCTGCCACAGGGTGAGAGACAACAGTGACTCTTCATTCTAAATCTATGCAGAATACAGTTCACTCAACATAGTTTAGAATATGTTCCACTGCACTGTTATTAGTAATGTTTTTGCTATTGTTATTGTTATGATTGATTGATGTTATTATTGTGCTTTGGCAATATGTATTTTAAAATATGTCATGCCAATAAAGCATTTTTGAATTGAATTGAATTGAGATGGAGGGAGAGAGAGAGAGGGAGAGAAAGGGGGGAGAAAGGGAGAGGGAGAGGAAGAGATGGAGGGAGAAAGAGGGGGAGAGAGATGGAGGGGGAGAGAGAGATGGAGAGAGAGAGAGATGGAGGGAGAGGGAGGGGGAGCGATGGAGAGAGGGGGAGAGAGAGAGATGGAGGGAGAGAGAGGGAGGGAGAGAGAGGGGGAGAGAGATGGAAGGAGAGAGAGGAGGACAGAGGGGGAGAGAGAGACAGAGATGGAGAGAGATATAGAGGGACAGAGAGAGATGGGGAGAGAGAGACAGAGGTGGAGGAAGAGAGATGGAGGGAGAAGGATATGGAGGGAGAGAGAGAGAGGGAGGGAGAGAGAGGGGGAGAAAGGGAGAGGGAAAGGAAGAGATGGAGGGAGAAAGAGGGAGAGAGAGGTGGAAGGAGAGAGAACGGGACGGGGGGAGAGAGAGAGGAGAGAGAGGGAGAGAGATATGGAAGGAGAGAGAGATGGAGGGAGAGTGAGATGGAGAGAGGCAGATAGAGATGGGGAGAGAGAGAGGGGGAGAGAGACAGAGGTGGAGGAAGAAGATGGAGGGAGAGAGGGAGAGATGGGGGGAGAGAGGGAGAGAGAGGGGGGAGAAAGGGAGAGGGAGATGGAGAGAGAGAGGGAGAAAGATGGAGAGAGAGAGAGGGAGAGAGAAAGAGGGAGGGAGAAGAGAGAGAGGGAGAGAGGGAGAGAGAGAGATGGAGGGAGAGAGAGGGGGAGAGAGATGGAGGGAGAGAGGGGGAGAGAGAGAGAGATATGGAGGAAGGAGGAAGAGAGAGAGAGAGAGCGAGAGAGATGGAGAGAGAGAGATGGAGGGAGAAAGAGGGGGAGAGAGAGGGAGATTGGGGGGGAGAGGAAGAGAGAGGGAGAGGGGGAGAGAGAGAGACAGAGAGGGAGAGGGAGAGAAAGAGGGGGAGAGAGAGAGACGAGGAGAGAGCGAGAGAGAGAGGTGGAGGGAGAGAGGGGGAAAGAAATGGAGGGGAGAGGAGGAGGAGAGAGATATGGAGGGAGAGAGATGGGGAGAGAGAGACAGGTGGAGGAGAGGAGAGACAGATGGAGGAGAGAGGGGGAGAGATGGAGCAAGGGAGGGAGAGAGGTAGATGGAGAGGGGGAGAGAGGGAGAGAGAGAGGGGGTGAGAAAGATGGAGAGAGGGAGAGAGAGGTAGAAGAAGAGAGAGAGAGAGAGAGATGGAGAGAGAGAGAGACCTGGAGGGAGAGAGTGAGAGAGATGAGGGAGAGAGAGGGGCGAGTAGGGAGAGGGAGAGAGAGATGGACGGAGGAGAGAGGGACAGAGAGAGGGAGAGAGGAAGAGAGAGAGGGGGGAGAGGGAGTGAGTGAGATGGAGAGAGGGAGAGATGGAGAAATGGACAGGGAGAGAGATGGAGAGAGATGGAGAGGGATAGAGATGGGGAGAGAGAGATGGACGGAGGAGGAGAGGGAGAGGGACAGAGGGAGAGAGGAAAGAGAGAGGGGGAGAGGGGTAGAGTGAGATGGAGAGAGGAGAGATGGAGAAATGGACAGGAGAGATGGAGAGAGAGATGGAGGGATAGAGATGGGGAGAGAGAGATGGAGAAAGAAAAGAGATGGAGGGGAGAGAGATGTAGGGAGAGGGAGGAGAGAAAGGGAGAGGGAGAGACAGAGAGGGAGAGAGATGGAGGGGAAGCCAGGGAGACAGAGGGAGGAAGAGAGAGAGGTACATAGAGAGAGAGGAGGAGGAGGCGGAGTGAAGGAGAGAGAGAGATGGAGGGAGAAAGAGAGAGGACGGAGAAGGAGAGGGGGGGTGAGAGGGAGAGAGATGGAGGAGCGAGGAGAGAGAGGAGAGTGAGGGAAAGAGAGAGAGGAGGAGGAGAGAGAGAGGGGGAGAGGGGGTGTGTGTGTGCGTGCGTGTGTGTGTGAGTGTCTGTGGGTGTGTGTATGTGTATGTGTGTATGTGTATGTGTGTGTGTGTGTGTGTGTTTGTGTGTGTGTGTCTGTGTGTGCATGTGTATGTGTGTGTGTGTGTGTGTGTGTTTGTGTGTGTGAGTGTGTGTGTGTGTGTGTGTGAGTGTGTGTGTCTGTGTGTGCATGTGCATGTGTGTGTGTGTTTGTGTGTGTGTGTGAGTATGTGTGTGTGCATGTGTATGTGTGTGTGTGTGTGTGTATGTGTGTGTGTGTGTGTGTGAGTGTGGTTGTGTGTGCATGCGCGCGTGTGT
>CM032875.1:6240449-6301480 GCA_019176425.1 Megalops atlanticus
TGGAGGGCGAATACAGAATCAGAGATGGGGGCTCACTCTCCTCAGAGGGTGGGACCTCCTCTGCTGGAGTGCTGAAGGTGTGAGCGGCGCCTATGTGATTTAGTGAGGGCTCACTTGCTTGAGGAGTGGATTTTTCTTTCTTTGTCAGCTCTTTTATGGCCAAGAAATCTTCCTGGAAGTCCTTAGGTTGCCCTGTATCATGACTGTCCTGTTTTTGTATAAGTTGATCTTTGTCGTGATACTGTCGGGTCATCAGCTTTGCAATTTGTACCTTCCAGCCATTGCAAATGCGCTTTTTTGGTGGAATGGTAGTGTTTACATATAGCTGTGTGCCAAGCAGTAGGTTCATCTGTGTGCAATGAGGTTGCTGACATCCCCATGGAGGTACCTGTCAGCAATGAGGGTCTCTGGTCTGTCTCTCATAAATTCCTGCTTGTATTGTTTCCTGGCAGTGTCACTCTTGAGCTCTGGTGGGAACTGCAGCTCAGTGCAGAGGGAGAGGGGCTGCTGCTGCCCGGCTTCACTCACCAATGTATCCATTTCAAATGGTTACTTTTAAACTGTCACTTCTCCCTCACACTAACTGCCACTTTTACAACACTGCTTTTACAGCACAAAGCTCGGCTAACTTGGCTAATTAACTAACTTTGGTGAAGTATTTATTCTGCTCTATGTGGTGAATAGGGAGCGATTTCGGACACAGCCGAAGAACAGCAGAACAAGCACTCATATTGCACTAAAATTTAACAATTGAGTATTGAATATTTTAATATTTTATTTAAACATTGGACATCTGGAATGTTGTTTTCATTTAAGACCATGGGCAAAGCTTCCTTGCTTTAAGTGTTCTTTAAGTTCTTTAAGTAAGAAATGGAAAACAAACTTATATTCCTCCCCTTTTTTTTCCAAAATGATCTGATCCGTGGCTCAAACCATGATCCGATCCGAACCGTGAGTTTTGTGATCCATTGCACCCCTACTGCAGTGAAGCATGGTGGTGGCAGCATCATGCTATGGGGTGTTTTTCAGTGGCAGGGACTGGGAAAATGGTCAGGGTTGAGGGAACGCTGAACAGAGCAAAGTACAGAGATGTCCTTGATGAAAACCTGCTCCAGAGCACTCAGAACCTCAGACTGGGCTGAAAGTAGACCTTCCAACAGGACAATGACCCTAAGCACACAGCCAAGATAATGCAGGAGTTGTTTAGGGACAACCCTGTGAATGTCCTTGAGTGGCCCAGCCAGAGCCAGGACTTGAACCCAATTGAACCTGTCTGGAGAGACCTGAAAATGGATGTCTACTGATGGTCCCCATCAAACCTGACAGAGCTTGAGAGGATCTGTGAAGAAGAATGGCAGAAAATCCCCAAATTCAGGTGTGTAAAGCTTGTCGCATCATATCCAAGAAGACATGAGGCTGTAATTTCTGCCAAAGGTGCTTCAACTAAGTACTGAGTTAAGGGTCTGAATACTTATGTCAATGTGTCAATTTATTTTTAATAAATTTGCAAAAATTTCTAAAATCCTGTTTTTGCTTTGTCTTTATGGGGTATTGAGTGTATATTGATGAAGGGAAAAAAGAATTTTAACAATTTTAGCATAAGGCTGCAACATAACAAAATGTGAAAAAAGTGAAGTGGTCTGAATACTTTCTGAATGCACTGTATGTGCAGGTGACCTAAAT
The DNA here is from genome assembly GCA_019176425.1 of Megalops atlanticus. NCBI lineage: Eukaryota > Metazoa > Chordata > Actinopteri > Elopiformes > Megalopidae > Megalops > Megalops atlanticus. The sequence continues at coordinate 6,242,133 of CM032875.1, forward strand.
ATATTATATATAATATAATATATATTGAACCCTAGGTTAGACACAACCAGCAAAATAAGGAAAAAGAGCTCTTTAGAGATTCAGGTGAATCATTTTTTGCAAGACTTTGGCCTAATTGATGTATGGCGAGACTTGAATAGATTTGACCAAGATTTCACTTTTTACTCTGCTCGTCATAACATCCATTCAAGAATTGACTACTTCCTCGTGTTCAGTAACGACCGGCACAGAATTAGGGACTGTAGAATAGGTCAGAGGGACCTCTCAGTCCACTCTGGACTATATTTAAAACTGCACCTTGACTGTGCCCCAAGGAAAACTGTGTGGAGGCTAAACACAGGTATGCTGAATAGCGTAACATTTAGGGCTACAATGGCAGAAGAACTGAAGGCCTTTCTGAAGCACAATGATAATGGAGAAGTCAGTCCAGCTATATTACGGGATACTGCCAAAGCTTTTCTCAGAGGAAGAATTATAGCTCAAACAGCTTTCTTAAAAAGTTAAAAGCTAAAAACTGCTTGATCTGGAAGTTAAACTTAGGGACTTGGAACAGCTTCACAGCTCTACTAAAGATCCATCTGTCCTTTTGCAAATGAGACCTATTAAACAGGAAATACATAAAATCCACAGTGAGGAGGTTGAGAAGAAAATAAGATTTATGAAACAAAGGTACTATGGTCCAAAAGCGGCAAATCTGCTAGCCTGGAGGCTTCAAGCAACAAGCAGAAAGCTCAATCTATAAAGTTAGAGACCTATAACAAATAAAATAACCAAACTAGAAGGAATCAAGAAATCATTTGAAACATATTACAAATCACTATACACTCAACCAGAGAAAGCCAGTGAGCAAAAAATGAACAGTTCTTAAATTCATTAGACCTCCCTCTCTTGGCAAAGAGCACAATGACAAACTCACCTCTGAAATCTCAAGTGAGGAGACAGATAAAGCAATTTCAGCCCTTAATGCAGGTAAATTGCCAGGAACTGATGGATATCCACCAGAATGGTACAAGTCGATGAGGGAATCATTGCTCCCACTACTTAAAACCTGTTTTACTCAAACCATGATGGAGGGTCCTCCCGTTCCTGGAGGGAGGCCTTTATTTCTGTAATACCAAAAGAGGGCAGCTCACTCTCCTCAGAGGTGGGACCTCCTCTGCTGGAGTGCTGAAGGTGTGGCGGCGCCTATGTGATTTAGTGAGGGCTCACTTGCTTGAGGAGTGGATTTTTCTTTCTTTGTCAGCTCTTTTATGGCCAAGAAATCTTCCTGGAAGTCCCTTAGGTTGCCCTGTATCATGACTGTCCTGTTTTTGTATAAGTTGATCTTTGTCGTGATACTGTCGGGGTCATCAGCTTTGCGAATTTGTACCTTCCAGCCATTGCAAATGCCGCTTTTTTTGGTGGAATGGTAGTGTTTACATATAGCTGTGTGCCAAGCAGTAGGTTCATCTGTGTGCAAAATGAGGTTGCTGACATCCCCATGGAGGTACCTGTCAGCAATGAGGGTCTCTGGTCTGTCTCTCATAAATTCCTGCTTGTATTGTTTCCTGGCAGTGTCACTCTTGAGCTCTGGTGGGAACTGCAGCTCAGTGCAGAGGGAGAGGGGCTGCTGCTGCCCGGCTTCACTCACCAATGTATCCATTTCAAATGGTTACTTTTAAACTGTCACTTCTCCCTCACACTAACTGCCACTTTTACAACACTGCTTTTACAGCACAAAGCTCGGCTAACTTGGCTAATTAACTAACTTTGGTGAAGTATTTATTCTGCTCTATGTGTGAATAGGGAGCGATTTCGGACACAGCCGAAGAACAGCAGAACAAGCACTCATATTGCACTAAAATTTAACAATTGAGTATTGAATATTTTAATATTTTATTTAAACATTGGACATCTGGAATGTTGTTTTCATTTAAGACCATAAAGCTTCCTTGCTTTAAGTGTTCTTTAAGTTCTTTAAGTAAGAAATGGAAAACAAACTTATTTCCTCCCCCTTTTTTTTCCAAAAATGATCTGATCCGTGGCTCAAAACCATGATCCGATCCGAACCGTGAGTTTTGTGATCCATTGCACCCCTACTGCAGTGAAGCATGGTGGTGGCAGCATCATGCTATGGGGGTGTTTTTCAGTGGCAGGGACTGGGAAAATGGTCAGGGTTGAGGGAACGCTGAACAGAGCAAAGTACAGAGATGTCCTTGATGAAAACCTGCTCCAGAGCACTCAGAACCTCAGACTGGGCTGAAAGTAGACCTTCCAACAGGACAATGACCCTAAGCACACAGCCAAGATAATGCAGGAGTTGTTTAGGGACAACCCTGTGAATGTCCTTGAGTGGCCCAGCCAGAGCCAGGACTTGAACCCAATTGAACCTGTCTGGAGAGACCTGAAAATGGATGTCTACTGATGGTCCCCATCAAACCTGACAGAGCTTGAGAGGATCTGTGAAGAAGAATGGCAGAAAATCCCCAAATTCAGGTGTGTAAAGCTTGTCGCATCATATCCAAGAAGACATGAGGCTGTAATTTCTGCCAAAGGTGCTTCAACTAAGTACTGAGTTAAGGGTCTGAATACTTATGTCAATGTGTCAATTTATTTTAATAAATTTGCAAAAATTTCTAAAATCCTGTTTTGCTTTGTCTTTATGGGGTATTGAGTGTATATTGATGAAGGGAAAAAAGAATTTTAACAATTTTAGCATAAGGCTGCAACATAACAAAATGTGAAAAAAGTGAAGTGGTCTGAATACTTTCTGAATGCACTGTATGTGCAGGTGACCTAAATATATTATATATAATATAATATATATTGAACCCTAGGTTAGACACAACCAGCAAAATAAGGAAAAGAGCTCTTTAGAGATTCAGGTGAATCATTTTTGCAAGACTTTAAATAATTGATGTATGGCGAGACTTGAATAGATTTGACCAAGATTTCACTTTTTACTCTGCTCGTCATAACATCCATTCAAGAATTGACTACTTCCTCGTGTTCAGTAACGACCGGCACAGAATTAGGGACTGTAGAATAGGTCAGAGGGACCTCTCAGTCCACTCTGGACTATATTTAAAACTGCACCTTGACTGTGCCCCAAGGAAAACTGTGTGGAGGCTAAACACAGGTATGCTGAATAGCGTAACATTTAGGGCTACAATGGCAGAAGAACTGAAGGCCTTTCTGAAGCACAATGATAATGGAGAAGTCAGTCCAGCTATATTACGGGATACTGCCAAAGCTTTTCTCAGAGGAAGAATTATAGCTCAAACAGCTTTCTTAAAAAGTTAAAAGCTAAAAAACTGCTTGATCTGGAAGTTAAACTTAGGGACTTGGAACAGCTTCACAGCTCTACTAAAGATCCATCTGTCCTTTTGCAAATGAGACCTATTAAACAGGAAATACATAAAATCCACAGTGAGGAGGTTGAGAAGAAAATAAGATTTATGAAACAAAGGTACTATGGTCCAAAAGCGGCAAATCTGCTAGCCTGGAGGCTTCGCAAGCAACAAGCAGAAAGCTCAATCTATAAAGTTAGAGACCCTATAACAAATAAAATAACCAAACTAGAAGGAATCAAGAAATCATTTGAAACATATTACAAATCACTATACACTCAACCAGAGAAAGCCAGTGAGCAAAAAAATGAACAGTTCTTAAATTCATTAGACCTCCCCTCTCTTGGCAAAGAGCACAATGACAAACTCACCTCTGAAATCTCAAGTGAGGAGACAGATAAAGCAATTTCAGCCCTTAATGCAGGTAAATTGCCAGGAACTGATGGATATCCACCAGAATGGTACAAGTCGATGAGGGAATCATTGCTCCCACTACTTAAAACCTGTTTTACTCAAACCATGATGGGAGGGTCCTTCCCCCGTTCCTGGAGGGAGGCCTTTATTTCTGTAATACCAAAAGAGGGCAAAGATAAGCTGGACTGTAAATCATATAGACCAATAAGTGTCTTGAATACAGATTATAAATTATATGTATCAATTCTGTCTAAGAGAATGGAAAAGGTGATGCCACTTTTGATAGACGAGGATCAAAGTGGGTTTATAAGAAACAGGCAAACCCATGATAATATAGGCCCTCCACATTATTGATTATATTAAGGAAAACGCAGTGCAATCCTTCTTGTCTTAGAGGCTGAGAAGGCTTTTGACTCTGTTGGCTGGGAATTCTTATATCAAGTAATGGGTAGATTTGGGTTCAGTAAAGGATTTGTACAATGCATAAAGACGCTATATTCCTCCCCGACTGTTAGCATAAAAATTAATGGCAGTCTCTCTAATTCTATAGTTTTATAATGAGGATGCAGACAGGGGTGCCCCATTAGCCCAACCCTCTTTAATCTCTTTATTTAACCTCTGACCCAAACTATTAGACAGGAAAGCGGTTTGGAGGGCATAACTATAGGGGGAGTAGAATACAAAGTCTGCTTGTATGCAGATGATGTATTGGTGACACTGCAAAGCCCTGGTTCAGGGGTATCTTTGCTTATGAATATCTTAAAGATGTATGGGAGTTACACTGGATATGTACTTAATATTAACAAAATGCAGGCCTTGACATTTAACAATGTCCCTTCCCAAGAATTGACAAGTATAATTTTAACTGGCATTTACCATATATTCAGTACCGTGGGGTCTACTTACCAAAAGATATGTCCTCCCTGTATGCCATAAATTATAATCAGATTAACAAAAAAAATATAATGATATGGACAGGAGGGCCCTGCTCCCCCTTGATATAGGCAGCAGAGTAAGATCAATCAAGATGAATATCCTTCCCAAACTATTGTATCTGTTCACAGCTCTGTCAGGTCCTTTTTAAACAGTTTAGAAAATGGGATAAACACATTTCTAGGTTTATACGGAATGAAAGGAGACCTTGAGTAAAATACTCAACTCTGCAGCTGCCGAGGGAGGGGGAAGTGTGGCATCACCGTGCTTGGGGGATTATTATTTTTCTGCTCAGTTAAGATCACTAGTACTTTGGTGTAACTCTACCTATGAAGCTAAATGGAAAGACATATAGAATTTTCCTTGGTTGGTACACCAATACAGTCAGTTCTGGGTTGTGTCGACAGGGTGAAAGAAATATTTCAATTACAGAATCAATGTGTCGGTCTTTCTGATGTGGCTAGAGGTGGTTAAAAGATTCCAGCTTCATAGAGAGGTAAAAGTACTGAGTTGGCCAGCATACAATCCACACTTCCCACCAGCACTGTATGATTACAGATACAGGCAATGGACCCAAAATGGCATAACTGCTCTCTGTAGAATCATATCAAACCGGGAACTTGAGCTTCCAGAACCTATGCCAATTATTTCAACTCAATAGACACGATTTTTATAGGTATTTACAGGTCTGCCATTTTTTTCTGAAGGAGGTCAGAGGTTCCAACTCTGAAATTTTCTCAAAAATGATTCAGATTTTTATAGATGCTTATGAGGGTGAAAGTAACAAAGGGTTTATAGGCAAACTATACAACGCTATCACCTCTATGAACAAAAACTCAATTGACTATGTAAGGCAGCGTTGGGAAAAAGACGTGAGGATGGAAACACCTGAGGAGGTGTGGTTACCTGCCTGGGAAGCTCGGTGCTCCACCTCTGACTCACTGACCTGGAGGGATTTTTGTTGGAAGAGCTTGATTCGGTTCTTTATAACACCAAAGCAGAAATCTAAATTAACTGGGGGGAGTGTCAATCAATGCAAGTGGACCGTGCCCACGTATTTTGGTTGTGTCCACGTATCCAACCTTTTTGGGAAAATGTGGGACGTTTAATATCTAGGATCCTACAGGATCTAGGATCTTAACATTGATGTGTCATTTTTCTCTCTGTATCTTGAGTTACTCCTGAAGGCATATGTAAAGGTGATGCCTACTTCCTGAAGATTTTCTTGGTTGCATGTAAAAAAACTGTCACCAAATGTTGGCTTCAGAGAAATCCCCCTACTGTGACCTTTTTACAGGAATTGTCAATTATATACGCTCCATGGAAAAGATGACTTACACCCTTCATCTACAGAAAGACAAGGGGGACAAATAGAGGCTATGCACGTGACATAACAGTTATCTTTCAGCTTCAATGCCGCGGTAAACACAAAAACACATCTAAAATGGGAAAGCGCTGTTGTGCGATTGTCTGTACAAATAGATTCAACAAGAAATCGGAGCTATCTTTCACAGACTGCTGAAAGCTAAAGAAAAGAGAAGCAAATGGTTCACACCCAGCACCACGAGGGGGCAAGAGGGGGTGTTAAATCCTTTGGGTGAGTAAGGGGCACTGTAGGCGTGGTTCAGGCTTATGTAGTGCTCTCCCTGGTGTGTCGGTAAGAACACAGGTCTCCGAGTCCAGAATGCAATTAACAGTCTTTGCTTAAGGGTAGAAGTGCAGCAGCACAGCATTGCACGGGCTAATTTCCCAGAATGCACTTCTACTGGTGCGTACACATCAATAAGTATGTGTATGTGGTCTAGAAGGATATCAAATATAAACATATTTACAATACGTTCCATGAAATACAAACAAGCCGAATAATCGTAAATGAGGCAGCAGAATAGTGATTTAACTCAATAACATATTTAACAAATATAGTTATCCTAGTTTACGCTGCCATCTAGTGGTTAACTTCGCACATAACATGGCAGGAATTGTACAAGCAGCACCACCAATTTACGTTCGCATCTCGTGAACAATAAACATATCACTGGCGAATAGCATCGTCGTTCGAGTGCTAACAATAATTAAGAGAGGCTTAATTACAAACTGATAACAAATTGTTTAACTAAATGTCACAGATGCGAGTTATGTGAGGTAGGTTCGGTACTGTCGCATCAAGTGTACAGGCTAATCGGTGGATGCTACGAACGCCGAAATAATGAAACATATCTACGAGTAATAAAGCAAACGTTACTTACAGTTTGTCAATAACGCACATAGCTTTGTGTTGCTTTCAGGAATATTTCCTGGTACGTTTCTCAGTCAACAACGAGGGTTTCTATTCAGCGCTGTGCAGGCAGTGACTGATGATACTCGCGTACACACAAACTTCTGCGCGCATGCGTGCAGGGGGCACCGCCGCTACCGATGTTGACCTTTCCAACAGGGGGGCTTTGCCCCCTCAGTTGTATTTTCTGACCCCCAGTTTATGTTTTATGTACTGTACCTGTATACCTGTCTATGATGTTTGCTGATACCAAGCAAGACCTCATGTTCTCAGCCCCATATGTTTGTATATTAAACTTGAAATGCTGTTAAAAATAAAAAGTTTAAAAAAAAGAAAGGAGATATGGTATAAAATATGTACAGTTCATGCAATGGGCTGCTATATAAGCCATAAAGGATTAAGGGTGGAGACTGTGCAGTTTAGACTACCATATTCTTCATAAGAACAACATGTTCACTGCCAGGAAACAAGTGCGATGCAGTTTTTAGCGCAGGTGCGGCTCTTAGACATCAGTATGTATTTAGATTCCATGTCATTGTTTATGTCAAACCATTTTCATGGAGAAAATTGGATTCTTAGTTACTTGAAATGGTAAAACGGCGAGAAAAACAGGCGCTCATAGTGAAGCGGATATACACCGATGAGCCAAAACATTATGACCACTCACAGGTGAACTGAATAACGTTGATCATCTCCAAACAAGGGCACATGTCAACGTCTGGGTAGATTAGATGGTAAGCGAACAATCGGTTCTCGTAGTCAATGTGCTGGATGCAGGAGAAATGGGCAGGAGTAAAGACCTGAGCGACTTTGACAAGGGCCAAATTGTTACGGCCAGATGACTGGCTCAGAGCATCTCTGAAACGGCAAGGCTTGTGGGGTGCTCCCAGTCAGCAGTGGTGAGTACCTACCGACAGTGGTCCAAGGAGGGACAAACAAACCACAAACCGGTGACAGGGTGTCGAGCGCCCAAGGCTCATCGATGCACGAGGGCAACAAAGGCTGTTCTGTCTGCTCCAAACCAACAGAAGGTCTACTGTGGCACAAGTCACAGAAAATTTTGATGGTTACCATTTTGTATGGTTAAATTTTGATCGCACCCTGCTGCGTTTGGGGCTGGTAACTGCAGACCAGTCAGAGTGCCCATGATGACCCCTGTCCACCGTCAGAAGCGCCTACAATGGGCACGCAAGCGTCGGAACTGAACCTTGGAGCAGTGGAGGAAGGTTGCCTGGTCCGATGAATCCGTTTTTTTTTAGATCACGTGGATGGCTGTGTACCTGTGTGCCATTTACCTGTGGAACTGATGGCACCAGGATGCACTGTGGGAAGACGACAAGCCAGTGGAGGGAGTTTGATGCTCTGCTCTGCTTGGAAGCCCTGGGTCCGCCATTCATGTGGACATCAATTTGACACGTGCCACCTACCTAAACATTTCCAGACCAGGTACACCCTTCATGGCAATGGTATTCCCTGATGGCAGTAGCCTTTTTCAGCAGGATAATGTGCCCTGCCACACTGCACATTGTTCGGGAATGGTTTGAGGAACATGATAAAGTGTTCAAGGTGTTGCCCTGGCCTCCAAATTCTCCAGATCTCAATCTGATTGAGCATCTGTGGGATGTGCTGGACCGACAAGTCCGATCCACGGCAGCTCCACCTCACAACTTACAGGACTTGAAGAATCTGCTGCTAATGTTTTGGTGCCAGATACCACAGGACACCTTCAGGGGTCTTGTAGAGTCCATGCCTGGGTGGGTCGGCACTGTTTTGGCGGCACACAGAGGACCAACAGCATGTTAGGCAGGTGGTCATAATGTTTTGGCTCATTGGTGTATTTTACCTAAACGTTGGTATCGCAGCGAGCCCTTAGCTTCAGCCCTGAGGCTGGAATAGGATGCAGGAGGGGGGTGACCGTTTGCTATAGTGAGATGTTTGGGGAGGTAAGTCCTCCAAGGAAAATGGCTTACAGTATTGGGTGAATTGATCTGGCACATTTCTGCATAGTGAAGACCACATCTTTTACTGTCTTGCAATATGTGGAAAAAAAAGGATTCCCATATGATTCTACTGTGACTTGCAGCCAGTGTTCATTACATCCAGCATTGACATTTTGTCTGGAGGTCCTGGAGGACCTTCTACCACCAGGCACAGAGTAACTCCTGGGGGTGAGGAAGAGGGAAATAAAGTTATAGGAATTCCATTTATACTGAAGAGTGGGGGCAAACCTTTGTGGTTCGGGGTGGGTTAGCAAAGTGGTCCCCCAGCTCAGAAAGGGCTAATTGCTAAATTGCTCACTCATCAATCAGCACATCATTATGTATGAAGTGATTGTTCAGTAGAATAAATATGTTTTGTGGTTGTCTTTTTGGAAGTAACTTGAGATATGTGTGACCAATATCTGTTCATTCTCTAACTTCATTGTCAACAAAGATAAAAATGCCACATATCACATAGCCGCCTGGAAGCAACATGTAAAATGCAATTCATATTTCACCGTTTTGAAATATGATGTTTTGTATAAAGAAAAACCTAAAAATGTCATTTCCCTCACAAATTCAGAATTATTTTCCAGGGACTGCTGAGCATTCCAGTAAACGTTTTAACACACATATACACACCCAGGCCCACATTCCCTGTGCGCTGGGTTTGTACACTCACTTAGTTTAATAAGCTCTACAGCCCGGTCCTCCCCCATCTTCTTTCGACGCTCCTGGCTCTGCCTTTTAAAATCTTCCAGGGTCCCGAAAACTTTCCCGGTGCAGCCGACGCTCATTGTCCGTAATAAATGTGGGGCTCTGCCCCTCCCGGTCACAGCAGCGGCAGACTGCATATGCCTTACTCTCCGCATATCACACTAATGCAGGGGCGAGATTCAGAGATTTTCTTTTGCCGGTGCTATGGGGTTGCTGACTTTTCAGCGAGGATGCTCTGTAATTTAGGGTTTCCCATTAACGTGCCGGTCGCCACAGTTTAAATTCTACTGCAACACCCCGACACACATACACACACGCGCACATTCTGTGTTAAACACAAGGCTGAATCAGACCACCTGTGTTTGGCTTTGTTTTTAGTCTAAAAATAGTCAGGTTTTTTTATTAATGTATTCATTTTTCAAATTATAAATTATGGTATTCACACATTAAAATATAAAAATTCTAAATAAACCACAGAAATTTCTTGGGGGTGCTATGGCTATCCTAGGGGTAGCTACAGCACCCCCAAGCCCTCCTGGCGCCGCCCATGCACTAATGGAATATTGGTTATTGATGTTACTGCAGGTGAAACTGCGCTACACCGTAGATTCTTCTCAGTCATTTACTCGCTAAGCGCACAGAACGTACAGGCCAGCCATTCCGAAACCCTCTCCTCCGTCTACTCTCTAGACAGCACTCAGCTATCCCAGAATATGAGCACCCCTTAAATATAACAACTATTTCAATGTTTTACAGAGAACCATTATAAACAGTTTAAACTCTCACTAATACACGCTACACAAGTCTGTAATGCTGACTTCAAAACGGTTCCCGGATTTCGGTATGAGGTGGTTGCTTACTTTGGCACTGTGAAATGTATTGTATAAGGCGGCGTCAAAGCCAAAATACAGGGTCGAATTACAGGAAAACGAAACGGAAATTATTTATGCAGGCTGGAAGAGTCGCCATTTTATAGAGGATAACAACACTGGAATAATTAGCACCTGAAGGTAAGATTGAGAATAAAAATAAAATATAGGCCTATACAATACCCTGTATATTTAAATAGAGTGTTACGGGCAGATTGTAGCGGCAAACAAGTTTAAACTGCCGTTTTTGCCCAGTGGATCGTTAGGTGATAGCTTTAGACTGAACACATGATAAAAAATAGCCTAATAAAATGGTAGCAATAAATTACAAATTTATTGCTACCAAATCACGCAAATGTGTGTATTCAGCTATTTTGACGGATAAAACTGGATTCTTGGATAAATACATCAACTGCAAATTGTTTAAAATGGTTGAACATTACTGTTTCGGTTTGAGTTGCATGCGCTTTCGGTGGCTATGTTTATTTCAACGGATGTAACTCGGAATGTCCAGATACTTAAGTATGAACAATTTACGCTTCAAGGTTTGAACATTGTTACCGAAGAATGTTGAAAACGACGTGCGGGGTTGTGGGATAGTCTGCTGTAGGAAGTGAAATCTTTTTTTTTCCTCGCTTCTTTTCTTTTTCCCAAAATCCTTTATTTAGAACAATAAACTATTTGTATAGTTTATTTATAGAAAAACTATGAACTTGAACAAAGCCAGAGTATAATTAATCGTTACATAAAATTATATTTAAAATAAACGTCTAAAGTTCTGTGCGCTTTCTTGTTTTAATCCTTCCATTATTTATGCCGTGATCCCTCACTTCCTGCAGGAAATGATTAAATTATGTTTACAATCAGCCCATCCCTTCTTGTGTAGGCTATATGGTATTTCCATATGTCCAGTTTTTCTTCTTACAAATGTCTCAACATCAATCCAAAATATTTTGGCATACGTACATTGATAAAAGAGATGTATAATTGTTTCTTTTTCTACCAGATGACTGGCTCAGAGCATCTCTGAAACGGCAAGGCTTGTGGGGTGCCCCAGTCAGCAGTGGTGAGTACCTACCGACAGTGGTCTGAGGAGGGACAAACAAACCACAAACCGGTGACAGGGTGTCGGCGCCCAAGGCTCATCGATGCGCGAGGGCAACAAAGGCTGTTCTGTCTGCTCCAAACCAACAGAAGGTCTACTGTGGCACAAGTCACAGAAAATTTTGATGGTTACCATTTTGTATGGTTAAATTTTGATCGCACCCTGCTGCGTTTGGGGCTGCGTAACTGCAGACCAGTCAGAGTGCCCATGATGACCCCTGTCCACCGTGGAAAGCACCTACAATGGGCACGTGAGTGTCGGAACTGAACCTTGGAGCAGTGGAGGAAGGTTGCCTGGTCCGATGAATCCCGTTTTCTTTTAGATCACGTGGATGGCTGTGTACCTGTGTGCCATTTACCTGTGGAACTGATGGCACCAGGATGCACTGTGGGAAGGCGACAAGCCAGTGGAGGGAGTTTGATGCTCTGCTCTGCTTGGAAGCCCTGGGTCCGGCCATTCATGTGGACATCAATTTGACACGTGCCACCTACCTAAACATTATTGCAGACCAGGTACACCCCTTCATGGCAATGGTATTCCCTGATGGCAGTGGCCTCTTTCAGCAGGATAATGCACCCTGCCACACTGCACACATTGTTTGGGAATGGTTTGAGGAACATGATAAAGTGTTCAAGGTGTTGCCCTGGCCTCCAAATTCTCCAGATCTCAATCTGATTGAGCATCTGTGGGATGTGCTGGGATGTCCGATCTGGCTCCACCTCACAACTTACAGGACTTGAAGAATCTGCTGCTAATGTTTTGGTGCCAGATACCACAGGACACCTTCAGGGGTCTTGTAGAGTCCATGCCTGGGACTGTTTTGAAGGAGGACCAACAGCATGTTAGGCAGGTGGTCATAATGTTTTGGCTCATTGGTGTATTTTACCTAAACGTTGGTATCAGGACACCTTCAGCCCTGAGGCTGGAATAGGATGCAGGAGGGTGACCGTTTAATATAGTGAGATGTTTGGGAAGGTAAGTCCTCCAAGAAAAATGGCTTACAGTATTGGGTGAATTGATCTGGCACATTTTTGCATAGTGAAGACCAGTGCTCTTTTACTGTCTTGCAATATGTGGGAAAAAAAGGATTCCCACATGATTCTACTGTGACTTGCAGCCAGTGTTCATTACATCCAGCATTGACATTTTGTCTGGAGGTCCTGGAGGACCTTCTACCACCAGGCACAGAGTAACTCCTGGGGGTGAGGAAGAGGAAATAAAGTTATAGGAATTCCATTTATACTGAAGAGTGGGGGGCAAACCTTTGTGGTCGGTGGGTTAGCAAAGTGGTCAGCTCAGAAAGGGCTAATTGCTAAATTGCTCACTCATCAATCAGCACATCATTATGTATGAAGTGATTGTTCAGTAGAATAAATATGTTTTGTGGTTGTCTTTTTGGAAGTAACTTGAGATATGTGTGACCAATATCTGTTCATTCTCTAACTTCATTGTCAACAAAGATAAAAATGCCACATATCATATAGCCCGCCTGAAGCAACATGTAAAAAATGCAATTCATATTTCACCTTTTTTGAAATATGATGTTTTGTATAAAGAAAAACCTAAAATGTCATTTTCACAAATTGAGAATTATTTTCAGGGACTGCTGAGCATTCCAGTAAACGTTTTAACACATATACACACCCAGGCCCACATTCCCTGTGCGGTTCGGGTTTGTACACTCACTTAGTTTAATAAGCTCTACAGCCTGGTCCCACTCCCATCTTCTTTCGACGCTCCCGGCTCTGCCTTTTAAAATCTTCCAGGGTCCCGAAAACTTTCCCGGTGCCGCAGCCGACGCTCATTGTCCGTAATAAAATGTCGGGAGGGCTCTGCCCCTCCCGGTCACAGCAGCGGGCAGACTGCATGCCTTACTCTCCGCATATCACACTAATGCAGGGGCGAGATTCAGAGATTTTCTTTTGCCGGTGCTATGGGGTTGCTTGACTTTTCAGCGAGGATGCTCTGTAATTTAGGGTTTCCCATTAACGTGCCGGTCGCCACAGTTTAAATTCTACTGCAACACCCCCGACACACATACACACACGCGCACATTCTGTGTTAAACACAAGGCTGAATCAGACCACCTGTGTTGGCTTTGTTTTTTAGTCTAAAAATAGTCGGGTTTTTTTATTAATGTATTCATTTTTCAAATTATAAATTATGGTATTCACACATTAAAATATAAAAATTCTAAATAAACCACAGAAATTTCTTGGGGGTGCTATGGCTATCCTAGGGGTAGCTACAGCACCCCCAAGCCCCTCCCTGGCGCCGCCCATGCACTAATGGAATATTGGTTATTGATGTTACTGCAGGTGAAACTGCGCTACACCGTAGATTCTTCTCAGTCATTTACTCGCTAAGCGCACAGAACGTACAGGCCAGCCATTCCGAAACCCTCTCCTCCGTCTACTCTCTAGACAGCACTCAGCTATCCCAGAATATGAGCACCCCTTAAATATAACAACTATTTCAATGTTTTACAGGAGAACCATTATAAACAGTTTAAACTCTCACACTAATACACGCTACACAAGTCTGTAATGCTGACTTCAAAACGGTTCCCGGATTTCGGTATGAGGTGGTTGCTTACTTTGGCACTGTGAAATGTATTGTATAAGGCGGCGTCAAAGCCAAATACAGGGTCGAATTACCCAGGAAAACGAAACGGAAATTATTTATGCAGGCTGGAAGAGTCGCCATTTTATAGAGGATAACAACACTGGAATAATTAGCACCGCAAGGTAAGATTGAGAATAAAAATAAAATATAGGCCTATACAATACCCTGTATATTTAAATGGAGTGTTACGGGCCAGATTGTAGCGGCAAGCAAGTTTAAACTGCCGTTTTTGCCCAGTGGATCGTTAGGTGATAGCTTTAGACTGAACACATGATAAAAAATAGCCTAATAAAATGGTAGCAATAAATTACAAATTTATTGCTACCAAATCACGCAAATGTGTGTATTCAGCTATTTTGACGGATAAAACTGGATTCTTGGATAAATACATCAACTGCAAATTGTTTAAAATGGTTGAACATTACTGTTTCGGTTTGAGTTGCATGCGCTTTCGGTGGCTATGCTTATTTCCAACGGATGTAACTCGGAATGTCCAGATACTTAAGTATGAACAATTTACGCTTCAAGGTTTGAACATTGTTACCGAAGAATGTTGAAAACGACGTGCGGGTTTGTGGGATAGTCTGCTGTAGGAAGTGAAATCTTTTTTTTTCCTCGCTTCTTTTCTTTTTCCCAAAACCTTTATTTAGAACAATAAACTATTTGTATAGTTTATTTATAGAAAACTATGAACTTGAACAAAGCCAGAGAGTATAATTAATCGTTACATAAAATTATATTTAAAATAAACGTCTAAAGTTCTGTGCGCTTTCTTGTTTTTAATCCTTCCATTGTTATGCCGTGATCCCTCACTTCCTGCAGGAAATGATTAAAATTATGTTTACAATCAGCCCATCCCTTCTTGTGTAGGCTATATGGTATTTCCATATGTCCAGTTTTTCTTCTTACAAATGTCTCAACATCAATCCAAAATATTTTGGCATACGTACATTGATAAAAGAGATGTATAATTGTTTCTTTCTCTAATACACAAAATTAGAAGCATATTCGTTAATTATCCCAAATCTTTCTAAGACCGTTTAAAACTGCACTACCATGCAAAAGTTTAAATGTCTCGTCTTTTATTTTATTATTTACGCAATATTCATCACAAATTTTCCAAGCTTTACTCCAATTTAAACAGGAATATAAAAGACCAAAAACAGAAGACAAATATAATTTTTTATACATTACTTCACCTAATAGAGCTGTTCTAATATGCTTATTTGTACATTTGTGTTTTAGAATGTCAGTTTCTCAGATAAAAAGACTCTTATCAACAACCGCAGCATCAGTGTCCTGATTTCCTGAATTCCTTAGAGGCTATAATATCTGTTGCGATATATAAAAGCGTCTGGCAAATGAATAATTATAAATGTACTGTAAATGATATAGCGTCAAATATTATGGCATATTCTTTGGATGTAACTGGCATTCCAAATGTATCGTGAAATTCACTATATATCAATATATACCCATCACGATTTAAAAGTTATTTAACTAAAATATTATTATCATCAAACCATTTTAAGGAATGATTTATTTTTAAAATGAATATTGCTATTATTCCAAATAAAACATTCATTAGGGGATAATACTGTGTATAAGTCAGTGTCCAGGCTAGCAGAGATTGTTTATTAAATGTGGACAATTTAACAGGTAATTTCTCAATTTTGTAATCGCATCTCAATGAAACATCAATGTCACCTCTCTATTTCGTTAATGAGTCTGATAAGCCAGTTAACCTTGAATGTGTTATTTAAGGTTTCGTAACTTGATACTTCTAAACCACCATTACTTTTCTTATTACATAAAATATGTTTTTTTTTAGTAGTGAGCAATATTCTTACATATGTAGTTGAGTAATGTTTTATCTAATTCCTTGCATATGTTATGAGTTATGTCTAAGGATAAGGAGACAGAAACACATTTTGATATACCTTCAGCTTTTGACAGCAAAACCCTGCTGTTCAATGACAGATGCCTTTGTAACCACAAATTGAATCTATTTTTTATCTTCTCAAGAATAGCATTTAAGTTGAGTATACTGCGTTTTATCTTTACTCATAACAACTTCCAGGATGTAAGGAACTTGCAAGAAATGTAACGGAATATCGATAAATAAAAAACGACAAATCGTGTTTTGGAGCTGAAAATGCTTCTGAACACTTGTTATCTGTTTCTTAGAAATATGCTATTAATATCTGCACAACACTTTTACAACACACTCATTTCGGTTCTAATTACATTGTCTGAACAGCAGAGGGCGCAATAAACAAGTAAACTAGTTCAGTCTTGTTTAGCCATTCTTTATGGCTTTGCCTTGGAAAGTTTCCATCATATGAGCTTAAAACAATACGCTCATTTTACCATTTTGACAAGAATTTGATAAGAAATATTTTGTTCGTTGTTACTTCAGTAATCAACAAGGAATCATAACTTGTTTTCACTCAATATTTGCTAAAAATATCTTGATGGTTTGGAACCATGAACCCAGTGTCATGTATCAAACCGAACTGTTAGCGAGTGTATCATTACACCTCTACAATCTACACAGCTTAACGCTCTAAGCCATTTTACCACCTGATTAATTTCAAATGAAATGAAATAAAACATTAAAACATTTTCATTATTATTATTGCCACCACCGAGCCACACCCGAGTACCTCATTTTGTTCCCTGCCATGTACATGTCCTGGAATGACAATAAAAATATCCTTATCCATATTTAAAATGTTTGGAATAGGCAACATGACTCAACATCACAAGGATGTTGTAAAAAAACACACACAACTGACATTAACATTGAATATGGGCACTTGGTATTTGAAAATGAGGTGAATGCTACATTCAAAAATTCAGGGAGCTTTTTGTTTTTCATTCCATAAAAGCCTTTCTTGACCAAACAAAGCCAGAGGAGCCTGGGGAGGGGGGCGTGGCCTCCAAAATGAATGTTGAAGAGGATGGAGAGGAGGGGGGTGCGGCCTCTAAAATGTGCCACCCACTCAGTGGAGCAGTGGACCCACAGAACAAGAGGTGAGGAGGAAGAGTGTGTGTGTGTGTGTGTGTGTGTGTGTGTGTGTTTGTTTGTGTGTATACATGAAGTCCTCAAAGACTGTCACATGCCACAATCATGATCGATGTTCTGAATAATCAGATGGGGGTCTGAGGTGAAGTTTATCTAGTCTACAGACCACCGTTTATAAATAAAAATTGCAAAGGAAGGGGCTTAGTTTACTCTGATTTCTGTTGAACATTGCCTCATTGAAGAATCATGCACCATAATGTCTCTAATACAGCTGCCCTTGTTAATGTAGGCACCGCTAAATTTCCCCAAGCCTTGTGAAAATGCTCAGACTTATCTTGCTATCTGTTTCACTTAGTAGTCCATTACTTTATTTAGCTTTGAATAAGCATTAGCTAGCTGGGATACCCTGGTGTGAAGTAGGCAGGTAGCTGGCCTGGTTTGCCTGCTGAGCGTTAGAGGGCTTTGGATGATATTTCAGGTCTTCAGAATGTTTAGCTGAAAGAGGTTTTTTTCATTTTTAAAGTGTTGTAAACCATCTTCATAGAAGTGTTCATGAAGCTTTTTTTTAAACAAGACTGTGAATTGTAATTAGCGTGTATGTGATCCGAACTGGTGTTCAGATCAGTGTTTGAACCCTTAACACAGTGATAAACTGAGAGTTTGAGCAGGACCACAGTGTTCCTTTCACTCTCTGCTTTTAGGGAACAGGCTCATTAGTGCAAGGCAGGAAATGGTACTTTTAGTTGTGTGAAGTGTATAGAGTTCCCACAATAGCTATATGGATGTCTTAGTAAAGGCATTTTCCAAACATATAAATGATTCTGTGTTTACACAGATGTAGGGATTTTTCCTTCTTGTGAAGTAAGACTCATAGTTCGAAAGTTTAGGTTAACAGCAATTTAATAACAAAGAAAAAACTAGTATTTAATTACAGTATGAAACATACCAGGTAAAAGCAAGGCAGATCAATTACAAAATGATATTGTATGGGTACAAGCTTTTATAGCCAAAACCTGAAATAAAATGCTGAAATAAAATGCAGGTTCCTGTCCCTGATTGGATGGCAGAGAAACAAATGGATATTTACATATTTAAGGTTTTCGAGGCTCCACAAAGTCCCCTCCTTCATCCTGCTCACAGGAAGGGACAGGGGTATCTCACCTCATACAGGAACAAAGGGTGTGGTGTGGGAGGCAACCAAACAGTCATTGTCAACATCAAGGCATATCAATCAACTCCCTTTGTCTCTGACCCCCCCTTGATAATTGAGTTCGTTTTGATTGTATTAGGCGACCATCCAAGAACACTGAAGCAGGTTTTGCATTTTCCTTACACTGAGAGACAGGAACAAGTGTACTGTAAGGTAATATTTAAAGCCGGACCTCTGAATTGGTGCTCAGTGTCACGTGTTGCATATACAGTGTTCCTGAAGCACATTTCAGCGTGTTTGGTTTACATGCAGTTAGCATGTCACACACTTCCCCATTCAGTCATGCATCATATTTCTGAAGAACAGGCATGTTACTGACCAGAGTAAGTTGTCTGAGCAGAGTTTGATGAAGTGCTGTCTCTGTGTGCTGTTACCAGTGTCACTGCACAGAGAGCAGCGTCCCCGGTGCCCAGCTGTCAGTCTGTGAAGAGTGACCGGTCCATGGAGCTTCCTATTGGCTTTGCAGGTGGAGAGCCTGTCCCTCCTCTAAGGTGAGGTGACACTGTCCAGAGCAGAAGCCTCACCATGTCCAACCAATTTTCATAACCCAAGTCCTCAATCAAGCTGAAGTGGGTTTTCAGTGAGACTGGTGAAAGGATTCTTTAGTGGTTCTGATCTGTGTCAGTGTTGAGTCCTGTACGGGTCCATTTTTGTCGTCTTAATTTCGAACATATTGTGGCCCCTGTGGACCAGAACTGTCCCAACAGATCCATGAAACAATTTCTTTCCGATACGATCTGACCAGATCCCGCTGAACAAAACAAAGGACATGATTAAAATGTACATTTTTATGTAGCATTAATACTTGTTTAAGGACACATCACACCTTTTCTACATTCTTAATGTTTTACTAGCGACTTGCGATTTCTGTCCACACTGTAAGACCAAGTTCAACAAGCATGCCTCAAAAATGTTTTTCACTATGTTAGCAAAACGGAATAAAGGTGTCTCGATTGGTGTTCAGACACATTGGGCTTAGATTCCTCAGATTTCTTTTCCAGAGTGCCTCATTGAAGAATCGTATACCATAAAGTCTCTAACAGAGCTGCTGTCAGTAATGTAGGTACTGCCATATCACCATAAGTGCTGTAATAATACTTAGATTTGCCTAGTTATCTGTTGAACTTACTGGTCCATAACTTTATTTTAGCTTTGAGAAAGGATTAGCTAACAAGTATACCCTGGTGTGAAGTAGGTAGATACCGGGTCTGGTTTGCCTGCTGGCCATTAAATGCATTGGAAGATATTTCAGGTCTTCAGAATATTTTGCTAAAAGAGTTCTTTTGTGCTAAAAAAGTGTTGTAAACCATCTTGATAGAGGTGTTCATGAACCTGTTGGCAAACATGCCTATGAGTTATAATCAGTATGTATTTAATGCAAGTTAGTGTTCATAACAGTGCTTGAACCCTTAGCACAGTGATGAAATGTGAGTCTGGGTAGGACCACAGTGTTTCTCTCACTCTCTGCTGGTTTTTAGGGAACAGGCGCATTAGTGCAAAGCAGGAAGTAATACTTTTTAGTAGTATGAAGTGTAGAGAGTAGAACATTCACACAAGAGCTACATGGATGTGTTAGTCGAGGCAGTTTCCAGAAATATACATATTCCTGTGTCTACACTGAGGGACGGGAACTAATGTGCTGTAAGGTAATATCTAAAGCCGTACCTCTTATTCGATGCTCAGTGTTATGTGTCTCATATACAGTGTTCCTGAAGCACATTTCAGCATGTTTGGACTACAGGTGCTTAACATGTCACGCACTTCCCCATTCACTGACATATCATATTTCTGAAGAACAGGCATGTTACTGACCAGAGTAAGTTCTCTGAGCAGAGTTTGATGAAGTGCTGTCTCTGTGTGCTGTTACCAGTGTCACTGCACAGAGAGCAGCGTCCCCGGTGCCCAGCTGTCAGTCTGTGAAGAGTGACCGGTCCATGGAGCTTCCTATTGGCTTTGCAGGTGGAGAGCCTGCTCCTCCTCTAAGGTGAGGTGACACTGTCCAGAGCAGAAGCCTCACCATGTCCAATGAGACTCTAACCTTAGTCCTCAATCAAGCTGAAGTGGGTTTTCAGTGAGACTAGTGAAAGGATTCTTTAGTGGTTCTGATCTGTGTCAGTGTTGAGTCCTGTATGGGTCCATTTTTGTCGTTTTAATTTCGAACATAAGCATGTGGCCCCATGTGGACCAGAACTGTCCCAACAGATCCATGAAACAATTTCTTGTGAAACCCGAGTCGATCTGACCAGATCCCGCTGAACAAAACAAAGGACATGATTAAAATGTACATTTTTATGTAGCATTAATACTTGTTTAAGGACACATCACACCTTTTTCTACATTCTTAATGTTTTACTAGCAACTTGCAATTTCTGTCCACGCTGTAAAAAAAGTTCAACAAGCATGCCTCAAAAATGTTTTTTACTATGTTAGCAAAACTGAGTAAAGGTGTCTCGATTAGTGTTCAGACACATTGGGCTTAGATTCCTCTGATTTCTGTTCCAGAGTGCCTCATTGAAGAATCGTATACCAGAAAGTCTCTAACAGAGCTGCTGTCATTAATGTAGATACTGCTTTATCACCATAAGTGCTGTAATATTACTTAGATTTGCCTAGTAGTCTGTTGAACTTACTGGTTCAAAGCTTTATTTTAGCTTTGAGGAACCATTAGCTAACAAGTATACCCTGGTGTGAAGTTGGTAGATACCGGGTCTGGTTTGCCTGCTGGCCATTAAATGCATTCGAAGATATTTCAGCTCTCCAGAATATTTTGCTAAAAGAGTTATTTTGTGTTAAAAAAAGTGTTGTAAACCATCTTGATAGAGGTGTTCATGAACCTGTTGGTAAACATGCTTATGAGTTATAATCAGTATGTATTTAATGCAAGTTATTATTCATAACAGTGTTTGAACCCTTAGCACAGTGATGAAACGTGAGTCTGGGTAGGACCACAGTGTTTCTCTTACACTCTGCTGGTTTTTAGGGAACAGGCGCATAAGTGCAAGGCAGAAAGTAATACTTTTTAGTTGTATGAAGTGTAGAGAGTAGAACATTCTCATGATAGCTACATGGATGTGTTAGTCGAGGCAGTTTCCAGAAATATACATATTCCTGTGTCTACACTGAGGGACGGGAACTAATGTGCTGTAAGGTAATATTTAAAACAGTACCTCTGATTTGGTGCTCAGTGTCAAGTCTTGCATATACAGTGTTCCTGAAGCACATTTCAGCATGTTTGGACTACAGGTGCTTAGCATGTCACACACTTCCCCATTCACTAACACGTCATATTTCTGAAGAACAGGCATGATACTGATGAGAGCAACTGTTCTGAGCAGAGGTTGATGACGTGCTGTCTCTGTGTGCTGTTACCAGTGTCACTGCACAGAGAGTAGTGTCCCCGGTGCCCAGCTGTCAGTCTGTGAAGAGTGACTGGTCCATGGAGCAACCTCTTAACCTTTGTGGTGGACAGCTTGCCCCTTCTCTGAGGTGAGGTCACACTGTCCAGACAAGAAGCCTTAATGGGTTCAACCAATTTTCATAACCCAAGTCCTCAACCAAATTTGACTGGGTTTTCAGTGAGACTGGTGAAGGCCTTCTTTAGTGGTTCTGATCACCATCAGTGGTGAGTCCAGCATCTGTCTGCCCCAAAAATTCATACAAAATGTCTTCCTGGTACAGACAGAGCAGATCCTGCTGAATGAAACCAAAAAGATGATTAAAATTCTTATTTTTCCTGTAACATCAATATGATGAGCTTGTATGAGTATAGAGAGACATCAACACCTGTTCTACATTGTTAATGTTTTACCAGCAACTCACAATCTGGTGAACACTGTACAAGCATGTTCAACAAGAATGCCTCAAAACCTTTTTACAGAATGGTAGCATAAACTGAGTAAAGATGTCCAAATTTCTGTCAGAATTATTGGGCTTAGTTTCCTGTGATTTCTGTTGCAGAGTGCCTCATTGAAGAAATGTAAACCATAATGTCTGTAATACAGCTGCTCTCATCAGTGTGGGCTCTGCTATGTTACCACAAGCATTGTGAAAATGTTCAGTCTTATCTAGCTGTTTGTTGAACTTAGTAGTCCATAACATCATTTCATTTTTCATTTCCATAACATCACTCGCTGTCATTCCTGTGGAGCCCTCCATGTACCAAGAACTGGAGAACAACATTTCTGTTGTGTGAAGTGTAGAGAGTAGAGTTGTCACACTAGCTAGGGATCAATGTCTTAGCAGAGGCATTTTCCAAAAATATACACATTTGTGTGTTTATACTGAGCAACAGGAAAAATGTGCTATCAGGTAATATTTAAGACCATACTCTGATTAGGTGCTCAGTTTTATGTGTCTCATATAAAGTGTTCCTGATGCTCATTTCAGCATGTTTTGTTTACCTGTGCTTAGCATGTGACATACATCCTCACTCACTGACACATCATATTTCTGAAGAACAGGTATGTTACTGATCTGAGCGACTGTTCTTAGCAGAGTTTGATGAAGTGCTGTCTCTGTGTGCTGTTACCAGTGTCACTACACGGAGAGCAGCGTCCCCGGTGCCCAGCTGTCAGTCTGTGAAGAGTGACTGGTCTATGGAGAATCCTCTTAGCTTAGGTGGTGGACAGCCTGTCCCTCCTCTAAGGTGAGGTCATACTGCCCTGAACAGAAGTCTTAATGGGTCCCGCTGATTTTAACAATCCAAGGTCTCAACCAAACCGGAGTGGGTTTTCAGTGTGGTGAAAGCATTCTTTGGTGATTTTGATCTGCATCAGTGTCGAGTCCTGTATGGGGGATTTTTTTTCATCCTAACTTCGAACAGAGTGCAGTTCATGTGGACTATAACTGATTTAACAGATCTAAGGTGAGATCACTCTGCCCCAGCTTGTGGTCATCAATAAAGTGAGACTCTACATTTTATTCCCAAGCTTGTGGGTTTTGAATCAAAATGTTGAAATGGGTCTTTTTGGTCTAATCTGGCTCATTGCCCTGAACTGAGTAGTAGCCAGATATTTTAGCCTACCTTTTCACTGCTAAAGCACAAGCATGTATGTGATATATGAATCTAATGACTCTGTAAGACCAGAAACTATTGGTAGGAGCTTTTGCCAAAAAGTTAAGTGTAAAACCTGAAATCACTGAGGCTTCTCCCCTATGCTCCAAACTGAAAAAAAACTTAAAACCAAAAGCAGAACAAATGACAGATAACTAGCTAACAAGGTAATCAAGCACATAATGAATTTTTCATGCATTTGTTAGCTTTACGTATGTCATTACATGTAGTGTCCCTTGTTTCACGTGAAGTCACGTGAAATATGAAATCCAAAAACTAATGAATACATTTGGAATGTAAATGTGGATATTTTGCATGTGACGTACATCAGTGAATGAAGTGCTGTCTCCATGTGCTGTTACCAGGGCCAGCCTGCAGAGGGCAGAGTCACCGGTACCCAGCTGTCAGTCTGTGAAGAGTGACTGGTCCATGGATCGTCCCATTGTGTTCAATGGTGGACATCTCCCTCCAGATCTAAGGTGAGGTCACTCTGCTCCAGCTTGAGGTCATGAATCAATATTAGACTGAACTTTTCTTGATGTGGATCACATTGGTAAAATGGATCTTGTTTTATTTTCTGATCTAGTATCCAAACATTTTAGCGTGCTATTCACTTATAAAACACGTCTGATATACAATTTCATTGTCGAAGATCATGAACTATTGCCAAGAAGTTCAGCGTGAAAGCTGGAAGCACTGGGGCTTCTCCCCTGTGCCCGACATTGAGAAAGAAAGAACAAATGACAGTTAGCAAGTGAGCTACTCAGTTCAATATGTGCTTTTCATTCATTAACTAGCTTTATGTATGACTTGGAGTGTGCAGATTACAAGGATCAAGTGAAATATGAATATCTGCGGGGTTTTAATATTGCTGGTGAGGGTAAAGATGAAGTAGTCAAGCAACAAAGGGTCACTTTTGCTAGTTAACTATAAAAAAACATATCAAAGAAATACAGTAATGATAATTGCTAATCTCAGATTCACAATCTGCCATGACTCCCTCTACAACTGAAACCAAATTTAAGACATGAAAACCTGCCACAGCTCAGTAGTAAGCCAAGCTGGTGAGCTGTGAAACATATGTCATGCAAAGAGGTTTTAGATATGTCAGTGAAAGGAAAATGCACAACATTACCTAAATTGCTTATGTTCCTTTACCTTTCATTCATCCTTTAGCTGCAGATTTGCTTTTTTACTGTTTGTAACTGAAGTATGAGCATCTTCTCATAACTCTACCAGCCAGCCAGCTTTCTGTTGCCTCAGAAAACAGCAGCTGTGCTCTGCGGGTTTGCTCAGAAACTGCATCAGGGTAGTGTTGCACAGTCTGTTACCTTGACCCTTAGCCTCTCTTTATGTTATTTGTTCAGGCACAAGAGTGTGGCTAAAGCTGAGGTTCTAAGCCTTGCTCATGGCCTCTCTCCACCCACAGAAAGGACAAAAAAGTTTGTATTTTTCACAAAATTGAGCCAATTATTACTTATAATTTTATGAAGAATGGATTTATTTTAAAAGATTTTTCAAGAAAATACAATTATCACTTATAGTTTCATATAAAATGGGTTCAACTTACAAAGAATCCAGCAAATCATTCAGCATGTTAATTCTATAATATATAAAATGTCCAAAGTAAAGAAACAGAACTCTTAATGTCCATTATTATCTTTTTCAAATTGGCAAAAATATCTCATATAGAAACATATTTCTTATTTATACATATCTTCACTTGTGCTGTTTAACATCTAAACCCATTTCCTCCCTGCAACATGGAGGAAGGAAGTCAGCACATTTCAAATGAATTTATCCCCATAAACTGAGTAATGGCCTGTTGTTTTGTGAGAAGCCTTGCATTTCCAGTTCATCATGTCAGATATTGATATAAATATTAAAAAAAGAAGAGGTTTATTCATTTCAGTTAGCTCAGTTATTTGTTGAACCACCACTTGATTGGTGTGTACAAATAGCAGTTGCATTTTTTTATGTCACAACACAATATGACTCAAATTTCCTGCATGTAAGCTGAATAGATGAAATTACACTCAATGAGGAGGTGAAAGAACATTTTCTCTCTGCCATCCACAGGGTCCAGCTCCAGAGAGCAGAGTTCCCTCCACACAGCTATCAGTCCCGGACAAGTGACCCTTTAATGGAGAGAGAAGGTAGTGGAGTCCTGCCTCCTGATCCAAGGTAGGGGTTAAATAGTAAATAACACAAAATGAGCAAAGTGAATATGTCTTGTAACTAAGGCACGATAGTTTGAGACAGGGTTGTTAGATGTGTTTTACATCATAATTTTAGGAGATCTGGAAAGATGAAAGTGCATTATTGAAAAGAAGTAGAGACATTATTGCAAATAAACATTGTTGAACATTGTGAAGAACATTCTTATTGCTTTGTCAATTTGGATAAGTGTCAGCTAAATGGATACTGTAAAAATGTCATGTAAATTTCTACATTTGACTGTTAGGTTTAAATCCCTGTAGAAGGTCACTAATCATTTAAGAATTTTTTGTACATATTATGTGATGTATAAGTTTATCGTTTTCAGCAGATATGTCTGATAGGCAATCATTCCTTTAACTTTAGGCTAATTCATCATGCATTAAACACAATATGCTAAATTAGTAAACTTATAATGATGATGTAAAAAGGGTTATGCTCATGATGATGTATATGTTGAAAACACTTAATTGTGATTATGAGTGCAGAGTGTCAGAATTATATCATATTTTTTATCCACAGGGATTGTGCAAAAAGCACAAACATGTGTGACATACTGTCACTATCTCTCCACAATAGTAAAGACTGCATCTATTATGTGAAGGCCACGTTCATCATCACCAGTTACGGAGTTTTACAACAACATTCAGCATGGTCTGAATTAGATGGCTGGTTGCCCTGGCTTCCATGTAGCAGTAGGTCTCGGTGTAACGTGGAAAGTTTGAACAGCTCGACAGAAAGAATCTATTTTGAAAAAATTGCTTCAAGTGGTTCATTTTATCAAAAAGATTAATTTTTAGACACGAATAACACACGCAAAACTGAGCCCCTAAATGTTCTTTCCCAGAAGGTTGGTCCCGCTCCGCAGGGGGGACTCATAAGAGAGCAGCAGCAGAGGGGCTGTAGGCTGGGTGAGGGCCCTGTATCAGGGGGCAGCACTGTGTTTGTGTTATCCATGTGTGGTCCCTGTCCAACACATCTCTGCTCTTTCCCACTTTACAACCCAGTCAGACTGCAAACAGTCTCATGTCTCACTCGCGCTGGTGCAGAGTCAGATGCAGTGTGTCTGTAACCATGTGCTCTTCATGATGATTAAACATCAACTTGAGATGATCAGATAAATGTGCATGAATGAAAGGCAGTAGAGGTCATTTCTGCCAGGAAACACTGGAATATAAAGACCCTTCTGTTTGCTCTGTCTGCTACATTTCTCCTTAAAATCTAAATCCCGGTGTAAAGTCAATGACTATTTATGAAGCCAAAGTGGGTTCACTTCTGGTAAAATACCCTTTAGAAATAATGAAACTCCATGATGCTTTTGAGTTTATAATTTATAATAATATTTTGAGCTTGTTTCTCCTTTTCATCTTGCTAACTGGGCTCTGATTAAATGTGTATTCCTGTGTCTGCAGTGAGCTGTCAGAGCTCCAGTCCAGCTCTGCAGTGTGTGAGCAGATGAGCCAGCAGAGACTCTGCCACACAGGTAAAGGACTTCAGCACTCACCTGTAGTCTGCCTCTACCTGGAGTCACTCATTCACCTGTACCTGCCTCTACCTGGAGTCACTCATTCACCTGAATCTGCCTGCACCTGGAGTCACTCATTCACCTGAATCTGCCTATGGTGGAGGTCACTGGATTCACCTGAATCTGCCTATACCCGGAGTCACTCATTCATCTCAATCTGTCTGTACCTGTATGCATTCATTCGCCTAAGTCTGTCATAGTTTCACTCATTCATTTGGCTGTGTAATCTTCTTTTCACTGACTGGCTGGATTGTCTGTCCTTTAACCCCTCATTCATCTGAATCTGTCTGTCCAGTATAAAGCCATTCACCTGTCTGTCT
The DNA here is from genome assembly GCA_019176425.1 of Megalops atlanticus. Classification (NCBI taxonomy): domain Eukaryota; kingdom Metazoa; phylum Chordata; class Actinopteri; order Elopiformes; family Megalopidae; genus Megalops; species Megalops atlanticus. The sequence goes on from CM032875.1 coordinate 6,269,732, forward strand.
CACATACTCACTCATTCACTTACATTTGAGTCAGTTTGTCATGAGTTCATTTTCATCTGACATCACTGCTCGCTGAGCTATAATAATGTTTCTCCAACTAACTTCTACAAATCTTTCTTAGTCTTTTGTAATTTTTTATTCTTAAGCTGTGGTTTAACTGGTGTCTTTATTTCCCTGCAGTCCATGATTGTAGATGCTTCACCCCTGTGTTCCAGCAATCAGCACCTGGAAGCAGAAAATAGTAAGAAGTTTCTCACTGTATTATTATTACAAATCAAAAAGGGTCCTCTGAACAGGGTCATCTCTTAAAAAACCTCACCAATTTATCCCAACCACACCATCACTATCTACAGACACACCACTGCTGTTTAACAGCACAGCCTACTGACACACTACTGCTGTTTAATAGCACACAATACTATCAGGCCCTTCAGCAACAGTCTGTTCTGAAAATGTCTCCATTTTTACAGATAAATGTGGAAAAAGACTCCAAGAGAAACTGATATCCAGTCTGAAGAAGAGATTTGACTGCATATTTGATGGAGTTGCGACATCAGGAAAAAACACCCTCCTCAACAATATTTACACAGAGCTCTATATCATAGAGGGGGACAGTGAGGGAGTCAATAATGAACACGAGGTGTGGCAGATTGAGACAGCATCCAGGAAACAGACCACACAAGACACTGCAATTAACTGCAATGACATCTTTAAGCTCTTACCTGGCCAAAAGAAACCCATCAGAACTGTGCTGACAAAGGGGATTGCTGGCATTGGAAAAACAGTCTCTGTGCAGAAGTTCATTCTCGACTGGGCAGAAGGAAAAGCCAATCAGGATGTTCGTTTCATGTTTGTTCTTCCTTTTCGGGAGCTGAACTTGATTCATGATGAACAATACAGTCTGCTTGGGCTTCTGCATGTCTTCCACCCTGAAACAAGAGGGATTGAAAACATTAAGTCTGATGTTGACAAAGTTTTGTTCATCTTTGATGGTTTGGATGAAAGCAGACTTCCCTTCAATTTCCAACACAATGCGATGCTGTCTGATGTAACAAAAACATCATCAGTTGACGTGCTGCTGACAAACCTCATCAAGGGGAATCTGCTTCCCTCTGCTCTCCTCTGGATCACCTCCCGGCCAGCAGCAGCCAATCAGATCCCTCCTGAGTTTGTCCACCGGGTGACAGAGATACAAGGGTTCAATGACTCACAGAAGGAGGAGTACTTCAAGAAGAAATTCAATGATGAGAACCAGGCCACACAAATTATCTCTCACATGAAATCATGCAGGAGTCTCTACATCATGTGTCACCTACCAGTCTTCTGTTGGATTTCTGCAACTGTTCTGGAGCGACTGTTGGGTGAAGCTGACTGTGGAGAAATCCCTAAAACTCTGACTGGAATGTACACCCACTTCCTGCTCATTCAGTCCAACATCAAGAATCAGAAGTATCATCAAGGAAATGAGACAGATCCACAAAAGTTTCTGGAGCTGGATAAAGACATCATTCTGAAACTGGGGCAGCTGGCTTTTCAACACCTGGAAAATGGCACTCTCATGTTCTATGAAGAGGATCTGAGAAAGTGTGGCATTGATGTCACTGAAGCGTCAGTGTACTCTGGGGTGTGCACAGAAATCTTTAAAGAGGAGTCTGTGCTGTATCAGAAGAAAGTGTACTGCTTTGTGCATCTGAGCATCCAGGAATATCTGGCTGCTCTGTATGTGTTTCACTCATTTATGAATGAAAATGAAAAGACTTTGAGGTCCATTTTTAATCGAAGGTCTGTAGTCTCTGAACTGCCAGACTTTCACTGGCTGAAGTGCTTTCATAACACAGTCTTGGAGAGTGAGAATGGATCATCACTGTATGACTTATACAAGAGAGCTGTTCAGAAGGCCTTGGAAAGTAAGAATGGACACCTGGACCTTTTCCTGCGATTCCTTCTTGGTCTCTCACTGGATTCCAATCAGAACCTTCTCAAAGGCATTCTGACAAAGACGGGAAGTAACTCAGAGAGCATCAAGAAAACAGTCCAGTACATAAAGAGTTTGGAGAAGAAGGATTCCTCCCCAGAGAGGTGCATCAATCTGCTCCACTGTCTGGCTGAACTGAACGATTTTTCACTTATGAAGGAGGTCCAAAAGTACCTGAGCTCAGAAAGTCATGAAAGGATTTCAGCTGCACACTGCTCTGCCCTGGCCTATATGCTCCTGATGTCAGAGGAGGTGCTAGATGAGTTTGACCTGAGGAAATACAACACCTCAGACGAGGGGTGCAGGAGACTGATTCCAGCTGTGAGGTGCTGCAGAAAGGCTCTGTGAGTATTAACATGAGTCTCACCTTTCTAATATACCATGGTTATCGTGAAAACATGTATGTTAGAATATGATAATGTATATATACGTATACCATGTTGCCATATAATTAAAATCTCTTTCAATTGTCTTTTCAATGCTCAAACCATTAACGAATCACAAAATTTAAAAAATCAAATAACATTTACAGAGATAATATTAAAACTGCCTGTAATGGCAAGAGAGTGGTAAAGTAGTTCAGAAATGTAGCCTGTTTCCACTTTAATGTTACATTGGAATATTGAATTTTTGAGTGCAATTGATTTAGATATTTTCCCTGAACATAATATCTTCCTATTTCTTGGGAGTGAAACAAAAATCTTTTGTCAGTATTTTTATTCACTGCCTTATTATGGACCACTAGATACGTTCATTATTGCTACTGTTGCAGTTGCAGCTGTAATTGTCAGTACTCAGGCCCCCTAGCTGTTGTTTTGGTGTTCTCCCCGTCAATGTGGTCCATGTGCTTTTGTTTACAGTTCCCTTGTGTTCCAGCCCTGCCCCGCTCTCTGCCCTGTCCCCGCCCACCTGATTACCTCATCACCTCCACCTGCTTCCCATCACCTCGTCAGCCCTGCCCTATACCTACCCTGCTTGTCTCTGTCCTGTTGTCAGTTCGTTACAGTGTTTTTCACCTGTCTCGTTCCCACCTGTGTTTTCTGTTTGGAGTTTCCTGTGCTGATCTTGCCTGTTCCACGACTTTGTCTCTGCCTGCCGTTTTGCTTTGGTTTATTGATCTGCCTGTTTGACCCAGCTTGTTTCTGTGTTTGATCCCTGCTTCTGTTTTTGCTCTGCTTTGGACTGCCTTCCCAGTTTTTTGACCCTGCCTGTACGTCCACTACGAACTTGCCTTTTGATTCAAATAAAACCCCCTTGGAACCTGTACCTGCCTGGTCTCTGCTTGAGTCCGTGCCCTGACAGTAATGTAGGACAGCATCATTGGGATCTGGGGGCCTCATTTATAAAGCAGGCCTGCTCCCAGATTTCATGCTAAATTGTGCGTATGCAGAAAGCCATGCCAACCTTGATGTGAGAATGTGTGTACCTCAATGCAGACTCCAGACCATGTGAACAAACTCATCCTTTAGGCTGAACAGGTGTGTTACAGGCATGAGTTTTCTATGTGTAAACATTACTCACTGAAATACAGTAAAGACAGTATTAAATGAACAGTGACAATGTTCAAGTAACAGCAATGTGTGGGCGGCAGTGTAGCATAGTGGTTAAGGAGCAGGACTCGTGATCGAAAGCTTGCCGCTGGGGCACTGCTGTTGTACCCTTGGGCAAGATACTTAACCCACAACTGGCTCAGTAAATATCCAGCTGTATAAATGGATAACGTTGTAAAAAAGTGTAGCCTATGTCAGTTGCTCTGGATAAGAGCGTCTGCTAAATGCCAATAATAATAATAAAAAATATATCTGTATATATGGAAAATTCAATAAAAGTCTATATTACAGGTAGTGACAACTTTCAGCAATAAATAGACTATAGAAACCAACTACACAAATAATATTCATATTAATGGCTGATGCAATTCAAATAACATATTAACAGGTTTTTGAATTGTTCCTCATTGAAAAGATTAAATGAATGAATACTGTCATAAATAAAGAATTTGGAAATTAAATGACAATGTGATTTCACTTGATGTGACAGCATTGCTACCATAACCAAATTATTTTTACTAGTGTGAGAGTTTAACAAAGACATGATATACCTATATCTGCAATATGTAATGTAGATGTCTGTTGCTCCACTTAATGCACTAGCACTTTTGGAGGATGTGGCTAATGGTACCTTAGTCCATGAGCGTGCATTCAGAGATTAGGCAGACTTTATGGTGCATGAGTATGAATGGTACAGTGCTGCTTCTTCCTAAATATTTGTATGCTGCTGAGCCCAGCACTGAAGAGCCCAACTAGATGCAATACTGCTGTACAAGTGCAGAGGCAAGTCCTCTCCACCTGTGGTTTTGTGGCCACAGGGAGCTTTCAGAGGGAACCCAGTGACAGGTCTGCATGTCCCCATCACTAAGAGGCATTATGGCTGATGCACAGAGCGGCATCATTCACATCACAACACAATATACTCGCTTCCTCTGCACTGCAGAAACACAAATTAGCAGGACATCAAAGGGAATTTAGTCTGTATTTTTCATGAGTGCCTCTCTCACTGTGTAGACATCTTCATCTCCTCAGCTGTTCCTTTTGTTAGAACAGCTTCATTTTAAGGAACTGGAATCTCCGTTCCTCAGTGTTTAAAGATGTTGAGGGGATGTAAAACAAAATCTGTTTTTAAAATAGTTTGAATGGCAGTTAATCTGGAAAAATTAAACATACCAAATTGATGTGAAAAGCTTCACACCATCTACAAGGAAAATAATGAAATATGACATCTTTCCCTTTAGATGTGTGATTTTTTCACACATCTGTTTCATAACTCTTTCTTAATATTCTGACTCCCTCACATTTGTATAAATGGTGGCAGCATGTATAATTCCTTTGGTCCCATTCTTACTCTTAGATCCAATTATATGTCAGTATCGTGAATGCTGGCACTTGGACACCTTGTACTTTTCATTTAATGTTAAAGTGAGTTTTTGCAGAAGGATTTTTCACATTCAAAATGAGCAGTAAAAACATGTCAGAAGATTGACACAGCATTTTTCTCTTATTGTAAATACCATCATTCTCCTTGTTCATGCTGAAAGGTGATTGTCCAACCTTTCCCACAGAGAAACATCCTGCTATTTCCTTGGCAGTGTTGCGCCTGAGCTCTGGCCTAGGAGTCAGAACTGAGCAGGAGATTTGAGAGTATCTCACCACACCACTAGCGGAGCTTCAATGGGTTCTGTGGATGCCGGGCACCCATGGCCGAGCCCCACGGCTAGCAAAAATTAATTCTGGAGTCAGCAGCGTTGGTAGCTTACATTATGATCACTTTTAAAGATGTGTTCAACAAACGCGTTAACCACAGTTTCTGGTGGATTTTAATCAAAGATTTTAAACGATAGTCCCCTCTAAAACACACACACCCTCATGGCTGCCTGCAGAGGGAGAAATACGCCGCACTATGCTCTGTACCTGTAAACTAACAATTAAAGCTCGGGTTCTGCAACGTCCTAGAGCGATTTTCAGACACGAGATCTATGGCCAAGAAATATCAGGCGCCTAACCCGAAACACTTATTTAATTCAGAGTCAGTCCAAAGTATACACGAGTTGGCAATATATTACAGTAGTGATGTTTCTACTTCCAATGTTCCTGATGAATACTGCTCCTTTTGCGAAATGTGCAGAAGTCTGGAGATGGATGAGCTCTCCACTGGCCGCCTCTCACAACTTGCATTACTTTTTATCGAAAGATAGTTAGCTGCAAACATCGATTTGGATTAGGTGGTCAATAAGTCTGCAGGAATGAAATGTCGCAAGGTGAATTTGACAGGTTGATTGTTACAAGGTTGATGTTGCTACACTTAATATGTTGAAAATTAAATCTGTTCTAGGCCCTATGTCTTTTTTTTCTTTTCTTTACCTTACAGTTCAGTTATTTGCGCTTGGCACATGATGATTATGGCTACGGCCTGCGTGTGCTTTAGCATAACGTGTTTGTTATGTTCGCAGTAAATAAAGAAAACACACACGCACTAACAGATGAACATAATAAGCTAATAAAAATGATTTCATGTAATTCACTGACTTTGAATTAGTGGATCATTGATTTCATTTCCCACCAAACAAATTGTCTAGCCTAAACTACGACTTAATTAGGACAGCTGTTGTCTAGAAATAGCGTACTTCAGGGCGCAAACATGTTTTCCTTGGTAGTCTATAGACTATCAGGGACAGAAAGTTGTGTGCGTAAAAATTACACCCACTGTTCTACTGATTCTGATCATTCGCACCCATCGGCAGGAAAGGCAAGCTCCGCCCCTGCACCACACCCACAGGCCGATTTGATCTTCACAGTGGTGGCAATCTTGCTGACGGGAACGCTGGGTTGTGGGGATGGAAGCAGCAGCAGCAGGTGGCTGGGTTATCAGGAACCTCAGGGGTAGCAGAGAGTCTCACAGAAGCAGCACTGCAGGCAGACGCAGTAGCAGTGATGGAGGATTTAGTTCTGGGAGGAGGACCAGCACTTCCACAGACACGGCACCACAATCAGTGCTGGGATAATCACTGCTGTAAAAGTCATTAAAATCAGTGAGATCAATAGGACAGAAGAAATTAAATGTTGTTAATATACTTTGATTGAAATAATAAAACATTTAAAAGCTTTTCAGGGTTTTTCATACAAATAAAAAAACAACAGGTTATAACTTTTCCCTCAGAGACATTTTGAATTAGAAATGTTTTTGTTATAAAGAATGTTTGATTATAAATGCTTTTTTTCTGTCTTTCTATCTTTTCAGACTCAGTGACTGTAAGCTTAAAGATGAGTCCATTGAAATTGTGGCCTCAGCTCTCCAGTCAGCCACCTCACCCCTGAGAGAGCTGGACCTCAGCAAGAGTAACCTGGGAGAATCAGGAGGGAAGCTGCTGAGTGCTGCACTGATGAGTCCAAACTGTAAACTACAGACTCTGGATCTCAGCTACAATAACCTGGGAGAATCAGACGGGAAGCTGCTCTGTGCTGGACTGAAATGTAAACTAAAAGTTTTCAAGTAGGTGCAGCTCTTTCTCATCTGCCTTAATGAACTGTGGTTGGAGTGGAAGGGGAGCGAGTGTTTTATGGCTAAAATATGCTTGAATCCATGGCAACTGCAGCTGTAATTTGTATTACTTAGGATGTTTCACAGTGGGGCAAGGACATATGTGCTTTGGTGATAGGCTGTACAGGCCATCCAGACAGGACAGACCAGTGGTGAAAAGCATTATTAGGGGTCGCAGAGGATTTGATATTAAATAAACCCTTTAAGAAGAAAATCCCAGTCTTGCCTCTGACTTCATGATTTCAGCAGTTTAGCATCCAGACAGCATGTAATGCCTGGGCAAGAGATTAAACATTAAGCAGTACACTTTAAAATTGTAAATAAAATTGTAAATAATCAGGAGGGTAGATGCGGGAGAAATGATAAGTCATGTGTTCTTTCAAGTTGGCACAGCTGATGCATTCCTGTCATCTTCTGTGGTATGTAAAATGTAAAAATGTAAAAACATGAATGTGGAATAAGGTGTTAGAGCAGCACTGAAGCATCCGTGAGAGGCAAGAGTCTACTGTAAGTGACTGTAAGGAGTCAGACCTCTGGAAGATTGTGCTTGTTTCTGTAAGACACCTCAAAAATGTGTGTGACTAACTCTTGTGCTGTATAGGAACAGGGTATACTCCAGCAGCCTGTACCTTGGTGGATGGCATATTTTTCATCCCTGTATCTGTCACACACACCCACATGTTAATTATTATGAGTGAAAACAAGCTATGCACTCTGCCTACTTTAATGTAGGGTGCTCAGTCCTTTTTGTGGTCTTGGTCAGCTTTTCATCATTGACCTACCACATTTAGAGATCAGCCTATCAGAGCTGTGTATTTCAGACTACAAAGTGGAAAGCAATACTGTTGAGTTGAGTAATTTTTTGAATTGTTGAATTAATTTTTGAGTTGCATCAAGAGAAAATACCCACATCTTGTATTGTTTTATTGAGAATACAGCCAGACAGAAAATACCAATGTGAATGTATTAGTTGAGTAGAAAACGCTGTAAGTTTCTCCGTTGAGGTCAAAGGGAAATGGACATGTTGGGGTGCACTCATCACCATATTGGCAGCTTCAGCTCCTGCAATAGGAAGTAGCTTCTGCTTCCATTCCATTCCAGTTCCAGTTACAGTTATGGAAAGTACTGCACAGTTTTGTGCAAGAAGAGTCTCAATTTGTTGCCTGGCATGATCAGAATTGGTGGATAAAATCTCTGCAAAATAATGTTCGAATGTTTGATCTTTAGGACCTAGGTAATCAGTTCACAGATATCTGGGTGCTCCACTTGTGTAATCAGAGCTAAATGCTCCTTTGACCAATCAGATATGCAAAGCAAATGTGGGGTAACAATGATGTGTCTGCAGGGGGTGATGGTATCAGCACTGAAAAGCACATTAGGATGGCAGGTATGCCATTTGCCTACTGTACTTACAGGCTGGCAGGGAGTTTCTCATACCTTTACAACACCAAGAGTTAGGCTGTTATAGGGATGTTCTAGAGGAATGATCGCAAAGAGGTCTGACTCATCACTTCTATAACATATATCCTTACAGAATTCAGAGAACTTCATACAGCACACAATAAATGACTAAACTTTTACCATATTGCACTTTCCTGCTTATCTTCCACTTCTTCTCCAATTTTTCTACTGCATTACATCATCACAAATACTCTGATACTTCAAATAATGTTCTTTGCTATTGGGCTGTCTTATCTGGACAGCCTATTCAGCTTATTGCTACATCTGTTTATTGTAGCCTATTGGAAAGCATTGCAGCTAGTTCCAATCACAGACACACACACACACATACAAACACACACAAACAGACAGACAGACAGACACACACACACGCTAACAAACACATACACATACACATACTTGTGCATTAAATTGATCAAAAAGGGTTTTTTGTGAAAATGATTTATTGGAGTTCTGTTTACCACAGGCCTGTTCTGTCATAGTAGCAGAAAAGGTATCATGTTGATTCTATGGTTGTACTTCCTTTATTATCAAATTCTGGGAGTGTATGTATTTATGTAATCAGCAGAGATTTTGTCTCTGTGTCTCCACAGACTGGGTTGCTGTAATCTCACAGAGAGCTGCTGTGATGATCTGGCCTCAGTCCTGCGCTCACACCACTCAGAGCTGAGAGAGCTGGAGCTGAGAGACAATGACCTGCAGGATTCAGGAGTGAGAGCGCTCTCTGCTGGACTGGAGGATCCACACTGTAAACTACAGAGACTGGGGTGAGGAGCATAATAATGTACAGTCAACTCCTGATTATCTAGGCTAATGGAATGGAGCCATGGCATGGATAATCAACAAAATGTTACTTAAATCTTTTTATGTAAATCTTCCATTTAAATAAACAAATAACCTTTCGTTTGAAATAGCATGCTCTTAGAAATAGCATGCTCTCAGGAAGGTACGTATAGCAAGATGCACAATACAACAAATCCAAAGTTTCCATTTGAATGGCTGGTGAGTGTTAGACTGAGCCCTTCCCCCAACCCTCCCATGTGACAGGAAGGGTCTAAAAGCACTCTACACTAGTTTAGCATGTAACTCAGTATCTTACTGACCTCGTGTAATACTTCTCGATAACTACTCTTACATAGCGATGCACTTATTTGTAAGTCACTCTGGGTCAGTGTCTGCTAAATGACAAACAATTCATTTTAAATGCTATTGCCAAAGCACACAGGATGGGTAGAAAAGTGCAGCTTATTGTAATCCCATTGTCCTTTGTAAAATAAATTGCTCAGTAATAGCCATCTGTCTTTAAGCCTCTATAACTTTCATCTTGACATAAATGTTATTTTACCATTGTTTAAAATTTTGTAACTGTCAAATAGATGAAATTCAGTTGTCAGTCATTTCAAAGATTGAAAGTTGTTGACCTTCAGTAGTTGGTACGAGAAATATAGATTCTGAAGTGTCAAATTCTTGAATCCTGCATCTAGCATTAGTGGTGCAAAGCTGTTGATATACACAGTAGATGTTAAGGCTGAGACTCTGGAGGGCAGATCAGATGTTTGTTGTACCTCTTTCCAAGCTCTGTAACCAGCCCATAGCCACTCACCCAATGACTCCCCTGTGATCTTTCCCTCACAGAATGGAATTGCAGGCAAGAGTATATGTGCACATTTAATCTGCATACTGAGCCACCTGGTACTGGCAGTGCCTAACATCCATACTGTCATTGCACAGAGCTGGGCTGCAGCCAGTAATGATACATTTACATTTACCTTTATTCATTTGGCAGATGCTTTTATCCAAAGCGACTTATAAGTGAGGCAGAAATGTTAAAGATGAAGTAGTTCTAGACCTTCTAGTGGTTTTGGTGGATCCATGTACCCTACCAAATAAATATGGACAAGAGCTTATCAAGTGAGTTAAACGTGGGTTTGGGCTACAAAAGTGTGTCTGGAAGCGGAACAGGAATTTGAGGAGTAGATTCATTATAACTGACTCTGGTGTGTCCATTAATGTGAAGGGCAGCATGGACCAGCAGGTCAGATCACCCTTAATTTTGAGTGAGTGATACCATTCTTAGGCCACCTGAAACACCATGAGGATTTCACCTGGGGAGTAATCAGTGTATTTGTGACCAATGGCTGTGTTTTGTCACCATTTACCTTGTAACCTCAGTAAAATCCAAAATTTCCAAGGCCTATTGTTGGCTTAGAAATTGAATCTGAATTGAAAAGTTTACATATTTATGAGAGGACATTGATAACTTATGTACCCCTTGGCCCCCTCTACTCCAGTAATGTCTTCACTGTTACTTACTGTTTGTCCTAGGATTTGTCCTAGGTTCTACACTGAGGGGAATGAAAGCAGGGAAGAGGGAAACCCTGCCTTGGGTCCCTGCCTGGCTGGAATGGTTGCGAGAAGCTGTCATTTACTGCTAGCTGTGATTGTGGGGAAGAGTACAGAAGCTGAATGAACTTGATAAAATTCAGACTAAATCCAAGTGTTTGTAATGTTTTAAAAAGAAATGAAGACACAGGGCCCAGTGCCTTTTCAGCATGCAGTGCTAGTGCCACACATGCTACAGGCTGGGATGTAACATTAAGGAGCCTACGGATATTAGCATGCCGCTGGGGGATGGGGGCCCAGGCCAACCTGCCCACCCCTACACCCCGCTGGAAGAAGGCCAGTTTGTTCTGCTGTTGAGGGCTCCCGGTCGCTGTCGGCAGATTATGGAGCTGGCAGAGGTGGAAAACCCCAGCTTCAGAAAGTAAAAGTCCTGCCACGTATTTGTTCAATTCAATTCAATTCAATTTTATTTGTATAGTGCTTTTTACAACACAAGTTGTCACAAAGCAGCTTTACATTGTTCCCAGGTCTGAGACCCCCTGAGAGCAAGCCTAAGGCGACAGTGGCAAGGAAAAACTCCCTAATTAACAGGAAGAAACCTTGAGCAGAACCCGGCTCAGAGGGGGAGCCCATCTGCTTCTGGCCGGCACTGGGCAGATAGAATTTGAGAGAAAAAACAAAGTTGTACAATGTACTTTCAAGACAATTGAGTCTGACAGACAGTAGTAATTAGCAACAAAGTGATTATAAAATGTATCTTAAAAAGTCCGGTTCTAGGCAAGCAGTTCGCTTGATAGGCAGGGCAGTGGGGTAGCAGGACTGGAAATCAGGATGTGACTTGATAGGCAGGGCAGTGGGGTAGCAGGACTGGGAATCCAGAAGTAACGCTTGGGCTGCAGGAGCCCAGAGCAGGGATAGGGGACAAAAAGAAAACAGTGATTAGTGGTTGTTAATTGCAGGAATGGAAACATAAAGGCATGAAGGCAGAGGGGGGAAGAGGGATGCAAGTGTGTAAAAAATCCCGGCAGATAAGCACTATGGCAGCATACCTAGGGGACGAGAGGCAAGGGGCCAGCACGATCATGAGGGTGACCCTAAGGCAGTCAACACCAGATCACAGCTGGATCAGCTGAACACAGAGTACCCAGGCCATGATGTAGTGACAGCAATGACCACTTAGTCCACCAGAGACTATAAGATCAATGTCAGCAACCATGCCATGTCCCTCAACTAAAGGATTTGAAGTAAAGATAAGTTTTTAGCCTAGACTTAAAGGCAGAGAGAGAGTCTGATCCCCGAACCGCCGTTCCCCCCATGTGCTACACCAGCTGAATTTAATTAGCACAACTCTTCAGCCAGGTATAAGTGAAATCACCTTGTGTAGTGAATGGCTACAGCAAATACGTGGCAGGACTTTTACTTTCTGAAGCTGGGGTGTCCACCTCTGGGAGCTGGTTTTGAGCTCAGGCTGTAGGGCTCAGCCTGTGCTTGTAAGAGGCGTCTTTACTGTCTGAGTGCATTAAACTTCTCCTCTTATAATACCTTTGTGTCACGACCTCTGCCTGAAGTCTTCCTGTTCTGTGTGTTTTTTTCTTTCTGTCTGTGTGGGTGTATCTTGTTTTTGTTGTACAGGTCGATGTGTTTCCTTGTCCTGCCTGCGTCCCCGCCCCCCTGTTACTCAGCCACGCCCATCACCTGAAGCCTGTTCCACACACTTGTGTCTCATCCCCTCACCCTGCTGTTTTCTTTGTTCTTTGCCTGATTCTCTCAGTATCTTATCTGTTTCGTTCCTGCTCTCTTTCTGCTTGTTACTGACTCTGCCTGTCCCGGATTTCTCTTCTGCTTGCCATTTTTGGATGTTGTTTGGTTTTCACTGGATTTTTGGTTACTGACTCTGACTTTTTCTCACTTGCTTGTGATTTTTGGACTTGTCATTAAAGATTAGCCTTTTTGTACTGCCCGCATCTTCTGCGCCTGGGTCCTTTCCCTGCAAACCCTAACACTTTGTTTCAGGAGCATTAAATTCCTCTCCGCTCTTTCTGATAAGAAAGAGTTAATAGCGTCTCAGCTTCATTGAGCTGGGCTAAGCTGGCAGCTGGCAGCAGATGATTTCCTTTAGTGTTGCTGTTCTAGTCTCCTCATTTGCTTTTCCAGTGCTAGACCCTGGCCTCTCAGAGAGTTTTTTTCTACTGATGCATAGGCAACTAGTTTCCCTCTCAGTCTTGCTTTGGTTCCCTCACCCATGATATTAGGTGGTATATCTGAGGTATCTTTAAACTCCATGTATGGCATAAACGAAGCTCAGATGTAGGATTATACCCTAGATTCACTTAATAGTGCAGTTTTAATCATCAGTAGCTTGAAGAAAAAAATTGGCCAAAGTCTAAAACTAGGTTAAGGGGTGAGTGCACTGTTGGGATCTACTTTGTGGAACAGACAGTCGGATGAATGAGATGCGACCGGTCTTGCAGAGATGAGGTTTATTCCCCAGGAGCCAAAGTTACGCACACAAACGGCACCCAAACTAAGACTGCCTGGGCTGATTGGGTTTAGACAGAGGCAGTGGACTACAGGCATTGATGTGTTGATGACCCCTTTGTTCTAGGACAATTCCCGTAGAGAATTTGGTGTTATCTGGCCCGATCTGGTGGTGATGCTTTGCCAATTCCTGTTGACGATTTGGTGTCTTCTGCCTTGGTATGATAGTGACACTTTGTTCTGTGTCAGTTCCCCAAGGCAATGACAGTTTGCCCTGGGACAATTCCCGTGGATAATTAGATAAATACAATACAGATCCTAACATCACCAACATTTTAGTTTGATTGTAAAACAGGGTTGTATGGATTGTTTAAATACACTTACCCTTACACTACCACATCAAGCAGCGGTCAGTGGTATTTAGTCATGAATATAATGCAGGGAGGTTTATCAAATAATTTCAGTTATTATCTCTAATAACCAAAACTGTATGGGTAAATTGAATCATCTCCTCTTTATTCATCTATCCCCTGGGTCCATGCACCAAAGATTAAACTGTGGAATCAGTTGCAAATGTCCACTTTTTATTGCATTATTATATTTATAATTAGTAAAAGAACAGTGATGATAATGGAGGTAATGTCCTGTGGAAATAGATTTGATTAAACATTATTTGAGGATAGTGCACATTGTATGTGATGTGAAAAGTCATGTGCTTTACCTAATTACAATATTGATCAGTTTAACTTCATACTTGTCAGTCATGCTTGCTGTTAATTTTTTGAGAGTAAAATGACATTTTTGCAAGGGTCCCATCCACATGCATGAATATTATTATTGTTCTCTGCTGCAGTCTCCATGTACTGAGTGTCAGATATTCTGGTAATTTCTCCTGCTTTCCCTCCAGAGCTGTGACAGTGAAGAGCTCTTCTCTCCTTCTCTCTGCAGGCTGTCAGGCTGTCTAGTCACAGAAAGAGGCTGTGCTTCTCTGGCTTCAGCTCTGCGTTCAAACCCCTCACACCTGAGAGAGCTGGATCTGAGCTACAACCACCCAGGAGACTCAGGAGTGAGAGTGCTCTCTGCTGGAGTGGAGGACCCCAGCTTTAAACTGGAGACACTGCTGTAAGCAGAGTTCTGCTCCTTTGTGTGTGTAGACATCTGGTGTGTTAATGGAAAACCTAGTGAGATGTGTAAGATGTTCTCATCTGATCAGTAGAGTCCTGGCAGTGTGTGGAGCTCTCCCATTGTTACAGAGCTCTGAGTTTCCACACTGCACTTCATAGACAGAAAGTCTGTGTCTCTCAGTCTCTGTTCTTCTGTTCCTACAGTGTAGACCATGGAGGAGAGATTAGGCTCAAAGCAGGACTGAGGAAATGTAAGACACGCACACGCACACACACACAAACAACCATACACATACACACATTCACATGTGTGCGCACACACACCTATGCACGTGCACAAGAACACAAGAACAGACACACACACGAACAGAAGCACACACACACACAAACTCACATGCACATGAACACAAACACACATATACACGTACACACACACACACACAAAGACACACACATACAAACACACAGGAACAGGCGCACACACACACAGGTCGGTGCTGATCTCCTGGTTCTGATCCAGTAGATTGTGTTGGAGATGTTGCCTCTTCTAACCTCCTTCCTGTCTGTAGATGCCTGCCAGCTCACACTTGACCCCAACACAGCACACAGAGAGCTGTCTCTATCTAAGGGGGACAGGAAGGTGACAAACACACCAGGGAGAGAGTTTCCATTCACACTGGGGATAAAGCAGCCATATCCTGATCACCCAGAGAGATTTGACTACTTGGAGCAGGTGCTGTGCAGAGAGGGTCTGTCTGGGACTCGCTGTTACTGGGAGGCTGAGTGGAGCGAGAGGGCTGATATTGCAGTGGCGTATAAAGGAATCAGCAGGAAAGGAGGGGGTTATGACAGTAGATTTGGATTCAATGACCAGTCCTGGAGTCTGTACTGTAGAGGTGACAGGTTCTCTGCTCGGCACAATAACAACAGCACTTCTATACCCGCCCCCTCCTCCCGCAGAGTAGGAGTGTATCTGGACTGGCCGGCCGGCACTCTGTCCTTCTACAGCATCTCCTCTGACACTCTGACCCACCTGCACACTTTCCACACCACATTCACTCAACCCCTCTATCCTGGGTTCAGAGTTTGGGATGGCACGCTGTCTCTGTGCATGCTGGGATAGATGTCTGTATCCTGGAGGAGTTGATGGGATGTTACTCACTGTTGTCATGACTACATAAATCTCCACATTAATACTGACAGTGTGCAGACACTGGAGGGCGCTCTCATCCACTTCATACTGAATAGGTTTTAGTTACTATGATTTATTCCAATATTGTAAACGAGTGATTTATTTTGTTAATATTTTTAATAACATGTTTTATAAAACACTTGATCATGTTACTTTCATTCCAGTCTGTGTTTTTTCATAATATTAAATCAAAGTGTGTTAATTAAAAGGGATATAATACCTTACTTAAAATTTAAACTTAAATCCTAACTTTTGTAAAATTAGTATGATACGCTAAAATAAAGATGTATGTGTGCATATAGGACATTTGTATGTTGTGTTTTGTGGGAGAGGGTGGGGTTAAAATTGTCATTTAAATATTAAGATATTTGTATTTTGTCAGTTCTGAGTTATTTGCTACAGATGAAAGGCCAGTGACACACACATACACACAAACACACACACACACACACTTACATATACAAACGGACACAGACATTCACACACATGAACAGCCACACACACATACGCACTCACACACACACACAAACACACACACACATACGCACACACACACAAGCAGACACACACACTCAACACACACTCACGGACACACACACACTCATAGACACACACACACACACACACACACACACACACACACACACACACATACACAAACATACACACAGACACACAGTCACACACACACACACACACACACACACACACACACACACACACTACTCCTGATCAGGAGACAATCTGTCTTTTGGTCTTTGATATTAATTTTTTAAATGAAACACAGCCGTTCAGCATTGCTAATTTGTTTAACAAAAAGAAGGTGCTTACACCTGGAAAAAGGTTTGCACTGCAAAAGACACTATTGATTTAAAAAAACACTGCAGATTTAAAAATAAAAACATCCTTCTACTGTCAGCCCCCAGTCTTTGAAATATCTATTTGTAAGAGGTCAGAGTGGTAATGGACTGGAAGGTTGAGCCCCTTGCTTGTGTGTAGTTCATGCTGCTGGCCACTAGGTGGCAGTCCTGGACTGGTCTGAACTAGGAGGGGGATTTTAATAGTCAGACAGCCCTGCAGTGATCAGTGATGTACAGACGTACGTAGGTGTCGTCCTGTGGGGAGTGGTGTGTGTGGACTGCAGGAACAGTCTTGTTGATTTCTCCACGAAATTACGTTCCACAAAAACTGCCCTCACTCTGCAGCTGGCAGCCCTTGACCCCCTGCCTGTCACCTGACCCCTGACCTCTGACCCCTGCATTTAATACCCAGAAACACACTAGCCAGTTTCTTTTGTTCGTAATGATGCTTTTTTTCTTTTTCTTCTAACCTGATTCAAACTGAAAATAGAGTTATTGTTATTACCATTGTTTGTATTTTTATGGAGGTGATATGAATATTCATTTTTTTCCTGGTCATTTACATTTACATTTATTCATTTGGCAGACACTTTTATCCAAAGCGACTTACAAGTGAGGTACAATACAAGACAAGCGAAAAATCATACAGTCACAATATTAGAAATACTGCACAACAAAGTTCCAAAGGTTGGCCCGGCGAGGTAACAACTAGCAGGAAAAGCTAGCAAGTGCAATAAACCATTACAACCAAACCATTTCAACCAAACCTTTACATTTTAAACGTTACGTTTTAAACCATTACAACAAAATCATTACACCAAATCAATATGTTAAATTATTACAACCAAAGCATTACACTAAACCAATATGTTAAGACTGTTACAGCTAAACCATTACTTTTTAAATATAGTTTAATAGGAGATGGTCATATATATATATATATATATATATATATATAAATTTTTTTTTTTTTTTTGCTTTTGAGAAAAATGTGTATTTTTATTTACCAATGTTTACAATTACAATTTCTAATGATTGCAAAAAAGGCAAAAAATAACAGAAAAATGTAACGAAGATTTTAGCACCAGAGGAATAAGAGAGAAAGTGGAGAGAAAAGAGCAATTTTATTCCTCATTACTTTCTGTCATTTTAAGCCCCTCCCCTCTATCCCCTCCCCTCCAATCAGACTCTCTGCCCATAAGGTGCAAAATGAGTTTGCCTTTCTGTCTGATGAGAACATGCCCCACCCACATCCCCATATTGACAGCCAGTGTGACAAATGTGTGAAGGAGCCAGCACTACATAAAGAGTGAAACATATTAGCTGAATTGTTCATTGGAATGTGGTTTTACAGGAAGGGGGTGTGTTTTTTGGAGGGGGTGGGGAGGAAATGCCAGGTCTCCAGTTTCCTCCCTTACACGTAGTTTTGATTGGTCAGCACTTAAGCAAAGCGCTCCGCCTTGTAAGTACTGCTCTGTCTTTGCAAGCTCTAGAAACATAATGTGTATATATGTATTTTTTAAGCAGTATGCTGATTATAACTATGCAAGAAAAAAAAACGTGGTATCACAAAGCAGGGTTGCATTCATTTAAAGAGTATCTCTAACCAGTCTGAGCCCTCTTAGATCCTTTCATGGGTTTAGATACTGAAATTCCTCTTGTTGCAGCTCTGAATTCATACAGCATGTTCACACACTTGCTGTCTGTGTTGGGGCTGTCTGTTTTTTAGCAGCTGGAGAAATGATTTAGGGTGGGGGTGATGGGGGGGTTTGGAGGGACAACACTGCGTGCTCTGTCAGCAGGTACGTAAGATTGCAGAGGGGGTGTTTATAGTGGAGGGGTTGAATCCTCAGTGTAGGTGGGGATGTGCTGAGGTTTCACATTTATAGATGTACCTGGAAGTACCTGGTTAGGAGGTATAGCTGTGACCCAGAGACCCACAGGACAGGAGAGAGCGTGTGAGAAAGACAGGAGCTGTACCTAAGGGCAGTGAAACACTTTACACTGATGGACATCACACAATTTGCAGTAGAAATGATCGCTGAAAATCACACCTTAGGAAATCGTGCATTAACACATGGCTGCCACACTGATGAGCAGAGGAGTGTGCAGCTACAGAAAGATGGGGTGATCTCAGCAGTTCAGATTTATAACCAATCTGAATACCCACAATCCCCCAGGCTGGGGGATTCCCCCCCCCCCAATACATGGACACTGGGTACTGAGTGAAGTCCTTCCTCTGCTCTCACTGTGCACGTTTGACTTTAGGAGGTTCAGTGTTTGAAACGCTGCCCAGTTGCTAAGTGGCTCTGTGGCGGCTGATGTCAGGCTTTGGGCGAAAGCGCAGCTGGATAAGAGGAAGACGCGTGAGAAGCCGAGAGCTGATGAGATATGCTGTCAGTCCTTTCTGCCCCCACACACACACACTCTTTATGTGTATGTTTATGGCCTTGACCACTCAGACTGGACACCCTGGCAACCAGCACCACCCAGCACCAAGTTCATTTCAAAGTGACACACTAGTGCTTTATGACACATTACCACATTTTAGGCCAAAAAAACAGAAACTGAGAATTGTCTGAGAATGACAATTCTTCCGGATTAAAATGTTAACCTATAGGATGATGACTTCAGAATCTGACGTTGCCATCAAACATTTAAATTTTCTGTTCTGTGATAACCTAGGAGGGTGTTTTGGTATCAGGGATGAGTGGCGGACGGACAGACAGACATGAAACCACTGAAACCTGAGTGTCTTCCTCACAGTGGGACTTCTGTTCCTTTTTATTATTTTCTCTGAAATAGTTTAGCTTCTTTTGTGCGGAGAGCCTGTGAAGAGGAATCACTGAAGATGTCATTTCTTTTACTTTTTACTGTGCACATTAAAAGTGTTCTCACTCATTCTCAAAATAAAGACCATGATAACTGTCCCATCTAGTCTTCTATCTGATCACCCCTGATCCAGCATTCATTTGGTATTTGAACATTGCTTATTTTAATCATTAGCTTATTATCTTACATTAGTGTTAAAAGTGTTGCTTTACGGGGTATGTTTAAGATGGAGAGGAGGTTGACAAGGGTTTCAAACTCACTTGCATATGTCTGAAGAAGGCCACCTGCCCTACGCGCGCACGCACACACACACACACACACACACACACACACACACACTCTCTCTTTTCAAACCCTGAGCAACTCATGTAGTATCACACAGAGGCAGCCTTATGCATTTGGGGGCCCGTTTCAATACTTAATATGGGGCCCTACCCCCATAAAACATAAACAAAAGAGCAGAAAAAAGCGAGGATTCCAGTTGGTTTATATCAGTTGGGGGCCCCCCTGGAGGGCGGGGCCCATTTCAATTGAAATGGTTGAAACATAGGTAAGACCGCCACTGGTATAACACACCTTGTAGTTCTGTGCTGCCCCACCCTCCTACACACACAGTTTCAGAGCTGGGGGTGAAGTCTGTCCCAGTCTCCGAGAGACATGACTCTGCACTGACCTCTACTGGACAATTGGCAGCGCTACATATTTCTGGTGAACCAGGAGAGTGGAGGATCATGCCCTCCAGGTCTTCTCATCATAACACTTACATCCCTCTGTGACATCAGGCAAATTTGCTTGGGATGCCATACATATACATTCTGCGTCAGCTGCTCCACAAAACTTCTCTGCAGCTTTCGATATAATTGATAATGTAAAAACCCTTCGTCTTGGCCGCCCGAACTAGGGCAAGAGCAGATACCGGCCTGCACCACGTTTAGCATACAGGCTGTCGCCGCCGGAAAGAAGTTTGCACTGCAAAACACACTATTGATTTAAAAAAAAAAAAAAAAACACTGTAGATTTAAAAATAAAAACTCACAACCTTCTACTGTCAGCCCCCAGTCTTTGAAAGGTCCGGAATTTGGAATTCGAGAGCGTACTGACATCTTAGGATAAAACAAAAGAATCGAGTTTATTGACAATTCAAAATATGGCAACAGGCCGGCCTGGGATCTACTGGGTAACAACCCACCATGCGCGAAAAGGAGGGATTCACTGCACACGAGTGAATTACACCAACAACTTAAAACCCAGAAAACGACAAATGCAAACTCACTGCACCCAGGGGCATACCCAATAAATATTACTCAGTCCCCACACACAAGTGAATGGTTTACGTTCAGCTCCTAACAATTTTCTAGCCACCTGTTCAACCCCGATAACCGCTCGCACGTCCCATTACCAAACACCATTAAAATTTTACTAGCAGGAAAAAAAGACCATAAACGAACACACAAACATCAGATTGGTCCTCGTTAAAATTTACTTCCCCCCGCTCTACTGACGAGGCTCCCCCGTTGGGTTCGGGTGTTTACCGGCAGCTAAATCACATCAGTTTAATAAGCTCTACAGCCTCGGTCCCGCTCCGGTCTTCTTTCGACACTCCCGGCTCTGCCTTTTAAAATCTTCCAGGGTCCCACACATTTTTCGGGAGCACAATGTGAAATTTAATGAAAAGTAGCCGCCCCTCCCGTTCACAGCAGCGGGCAGACTACATGCCTTACTCTTCGCACATCATACTAGTGCAATATTAGTTGTTGATGTTCTTATTGCAGGTGAAACTGCGCTACACCGTAGATTCTTCTCAGTCATTTACTCGCCTTAAGCGCACGGAACGCACAGAGCAGCCATTCCGAAACCCTCTCCTCCGACTACTCTCTAGTCTAGACAGCACCCAACTGTCCCAGAATATCAGCATCCCTTAAAGATAACAGCTCTTTCAACGTGTTTAACAAGAGACCACATTATAAACAATTTTAACTCTTACACTAACAAAGGCTACATAAGTCTGTAATGCTGACTTTAAAACGGTTTCCAGATTTCAGTATGAAGTGGTTGCTTACTTGAGCGGTTGGAAATGCATTATGTTTCACAGACACATTGATACACGGCGCTGTAAAAGTTATGCTTTTTTAAAAAGGCGGCGTCAAAGCCAAATGCAGCGTCATATTACTGCGAAAAACGAAAGTGAAACGATTTATGCAACTGGAACAGTCGCCATCTTATAAAGAGAGCAGCATCTCTGGAATAATTAGCAATGCAAGGTAAGATGAATAAATAAAACTCTACTTTGTACTCTACCTCACTTGTAAGTCGCTTTGGATAAAGGCGTCTGCCAAATGAATGTATGTAAATGTAAATCATAGGCCTATACAATATCCTATATATTTAAATATATATAGGATATTGTATAGGCCTATGATTTACATTTGGTTTTTTGAGGGTGTTTGACAGCCATCGCGCTTCTGCAGGCATATACAATATAGGATATTGTATAGGCCTGCAGAATCACTCGCCATCTTCTGCGGAAGAACTGCGGAATCACTCGCCATCTTCCGCAGGAGCCTGAAAACCCACCTTTTCAGAATCCACATGTCCCCTATTGTGTAATCTTTCTGTTATGTGTCTATGTGTCATGGTATAAAATGTTTAAAAAAATCTGTACTAATCCTGTCTCTATGTTGCAGGTTTTGTTTGCAGGTTTCTGTTTTATTGTTGCAGGATATACAGGAGCATGGCACTGTAAATAATTGCTTTGCATTCCTACTGTGACCTTTTGGCTATGAGGAAGTCAGCTATACCTGATTGATGCACTAATTGTAAGTCGCTTTGATTTAAAAGCGTCTGCGAAATGCCAATTTGTAAACTGTATATATTTAAATGGGGTTACGGGCTGGTTACACTTGCGTTTTGTCCAATGGTTCGTTCAGCGATAGCTTTAGACGGAATACGGAAGTTGAAAAAAAATATATAGCCGAATAAAATAGTGCCATTAAATTCCATCAAATAATGCTAATTCGAAAGGCAACATCTTCATTTTTAAATGTAACATGAATTCCGTAGATGAGGGACTTTTACAGACTACTGTATTCGCTTAAGAAGCACCAGAGCGGCGCGATAGGAAGCAACAAGTGTGACGCGGTTATTTGCGCAGCGCTTCTTCTAGTGACCTAAAGCGACCCTTACCTAAAAATGGGCAATAGAAATGTATTACACTGAATATTTATTATACTGTACATTATATAGATTCTCAGTGAATGTGTCTATTCAGCTCCTGTGACGGATACAACTGGAATCATGGATAAATACATCACTTGGAAATTGTTTAAAATGGTTGAACATTACTGTTTCGGTTTGAGTTGCATGCGCTTTCGCTGGCTAAAATCTTATTTCAAACGGATGCGACTCGCAATGTGCAAATACTTGAGAATGAACAATTTACACTGCAAGGCTTGAACATTGTTACCTAAGAATGTTGAACACGACGTGCGGGGTTGTGGGAGAGTTTGCTGTAGGACGTAAATTCTTTTTTTTCCCCAAACCTTTATTTGCAACAATTTTTATACAAAACATGAACATGAACATGAACAAAGCCAAAGAGTATAATTAACCATTAGCCTACATAAGATCATATTTAAAATAAATGTCCAAAGTCATTTGCGCTTTCTTGT
Source organism: Megalops atlanticus (assembly GCA_019176425.1). NCBI lineage: Eukaryota > Metazoa > Chordata > Actinopteri > Elopiformes > Megalopidae > Megalops > Megalops atlanticus. Next base: position 6,292,759 of record CM032875.1, read on the forward strand.
GGTTTAATCCTTCCATTGTTGTGCCGTGTTCCCTCAGTTCCTGCAGGAAATGATTAAAATTCGGCGGACCATCAGTCCCTCTCTTCTTCTTTATATGATATTTCCCCATAATAATTAAACATTTTTACAACAAACAAAACACTATTGTCGTCGTCTGAAAAATAAATACAAACATCTAAATCATTCAAAACAATTAGGAGTTATGCCCTTAGAGAAGGCGGTGTCAAGTGTGTAAAGTCGTGATTTGCTGAATTCTTTTGAAGCTGTAATATCTTTTGCGTTATAGCACCAAATAGTATGGCATTCCAAATTCATCTAAAAATTCACTATATGTCAATAAGCATCCATCAGGATTTTTTTAAACTAAGATAATATTATTTTCAAACAATTTTTAAGAAAGAGATTTATTTTTCAGATTAATATTCCTATTATTCCAAATAATTTTTAGGGGAAGAGTTACGTGTATAAGGCAGTCTCCAGGCTAGCAGGAGCTTGTTTATGAAATTTGGACAATCTAACAGGTCATGTCTCAATTTTATAATTGCATCTCAATAAAACATCTATGCCACCAATCAAATATTTTGGAAATGTATTCCATATAATATCTTTTTCGTTAATGACTCTAATAAACCAGTTAATCTTCAATGTGTTAGGCTATTTAAAGTTTTGTAACTTAATACTTCTAAACCACCATTACGTTTCTTATTACATAAAGTATCTTTTTAAGCAGTGGGGTCTATTCTTCCATATGAAGTCTCTGTTGCTGGACTTTTTCGCACTTAACCTAAATTGCCAGGATGTAAGAAAATTGCAAGAGATGTAACGAAATATCGAGAAACGATAAATCGCATTGTGGAGCTAACATGGATCGGAGCATCAGTTTCTTACAAATATGCTATTGCAACACATTCATTTCGATTCTAATTACATTGTCTGAACAGCAGAGGGCGCAATAAAAAAGTAAACTAAACAAGTAAACTTGTTCAGTCTTGTTTAGCCATCCTTCATGGCTTGCACTGGACTGTGCATTGGCTTTTTCCATAATTTGAGTTTAAAACAATATGTTCAGTCTACTATTTTAACAAGAATTTGTTAAAAAATAGCTTTTGTTCATTTTTACCTCAGCAATCAACAATGAATCTTGAATAATCACCACTTGTTTTCATTCAAATTTTGCTCAAAATACGTTAATAATGTTGAACCATGAACCCAGTAACACGTATCGAAGTGAGCCGTGAGCGGATTGTATCGTTACACCGCTAGAATCTACACAGTGTTACACTCTAAGCCATTTTAACACCCGATGAATTTGAAATGAAATGTAATAAAACATTAAATTGTTTGCCATTGGCAACATGACTCAACATCACATGGATGTGATAATAAAACACACACAGCTAGCATTGATGTTGAACCTGGGCACTTAGTACTGGAAAATAATGTAAATGCTACATCCAAAAATTCAGGGATTGTAGGTTTTTTTTCTCTGTCCACAGTAGCTTTTCTTCGACTGATCGCATCGACCAAACCAAGCCAGAGGAGCCTGGGGAGGGGGACGTGGCCTCCAACATGAATACTGAAGAAGAAGGAGAGGAGAGGGGTGTGGCCTCTGAAATGTACTGCCCCCTCAGTGGAGCTGTGGACTCACAGAGCAAGAGGTGAGGAGAGAGTGTGTGTGTGTGTGTGTGTGTGTGTGTGTGTGTCTGTGTGTGTGTGTGTGTGTGTGTATACACACGCATAAGGGTATCAAACACTGTCACATGCCACAGGCATGATCAGGTTCTGGATTGATCAGATGGGGGTTCAGAGGTGAAGTTTATCCAGTCTGCAGACCAGCATTTTTAATTAAATATTGCAGAAGAAAGGACTTAGTTTCCACTGATTTGTGTTCCCGAGTGCTCCATTGAAGAATCACATGCCATAATGTCTACATTAGCCGCAACGTTTACATTAGCAGTACTTACATTATCAAGCTGCCTTTGATAATGTAGACACTGCTATATTACCATATACAAATGTATGTATATTATATATTACCATACAATACCACACCACACAACCATGTTCAACAAGCATGACTCAAAACCTTTTTTTGCAATATTAGGATAACTGAATAAAGGTGTTTAGACTTCAGTCAGAAACTTTGACTTCAGCTTCCTTTGATTTCTGGTCCAGTGTCCATCTTTAAAGAATTGTATATCATAATGTCTCTAATACAGCTGCCCTCGTTAAAGTAGGCACTGCTATATTACCATAAGCCCCGGGAAACTGCTCAGACTTATGTACCTATCTGTCGAACTTAACGGTCGATAAGTATTTTCAACTTTAAATACCTTGTACCAACCGAAAAGATCCTTACTAACAAAACCAAGAACATGATTAAAATGCTACATTTTCACTAACATCAGTTTCTTGAGTTTGTGTCAGTATGGGGACAAATAACACCTTTTTCTTCATTCTTATTGTTTTACTAGAAGCTCATAACCCTGTCCATACTACACAAGCAAGTTCAACATGAATGCCTCTAAAATGTTTTTCACAATGGTAGCAATATCTGAGTAAAGGAGTTTAGACTGCAGTCAGAAGCATTGGGCTTAGTTTGCTCTGATTTAGTTTTGGCCTGAGTCATTGAAGAATAGAGCTGCCCTTATTAATGTAGGCACTGTTGTATTACCGAAAGACCCATGAAAATGTTCAGACGTCTGTAGCTATCTGTTGAACTTACTGGTCCAAATCTATATTTAGCTTTGAATACGCGTTATTTAGCTAGTATACTCTGATGTGAAGTAGGTAGATAGCTGGCCTGGTTTGCCTGCTGAACATTGAAGTGCATTGGGGGATATTTCAGGTCTTGAGAATGTTTGGCTGAAAGAGTTTTCCGAGTTAAATAAAAAGTGTTACAAACCAACTTCATAGCAGTGTTCTTGAGCCTGTGTTTAAACATGATTGTGGATTGTATTCAGGATGTACGTAACCCCAATTAGTGTTCAGAAGAGTGTTTGAAGCCTTAACACAGTGATGAAATGTGAGCTTGTGCAGGACCACAGTGTTCCTCTCACTCTCTGCTGGTGTTTAGGGAACAGGCTCATTAGTGCAAAGCAGGAAATAATACTTTGTATTTCTATGAAGTGTTGAGAGTAGAATTCTCACACTAGCTACATGGATGTCTTAGTAGAGGCATTTTCAAAAAATACACATATTTCTGTGTTTACACTAAGGGAGAGGAACAAGTGTCCTGTAAGGTGATATTTAAAGCCGTCCCTCTGATTTGCTGCTCAGTGTCATGTGTTGCATACACAGTGTTCCTGAAGCACGTTTCAGCATGTTTTGTTTACATGTGCTTAGCATTTCACACACTTCCCCGTTCACTGACACATCATGTTTCTGAAGAACAGCCATGTCACTGATCAGAGCAAGTTCTTTGAGCAGAGTTTGACGAAGTGCTGTCTCTGTGTGCTGTTACCAGTGTCCCTGCACAGAGAGCAGCGTCCCCGGTGCCCAGCTGTCAGTCTGTGAAGAGTGACCGGTCCATGGAGGGTCCTCCTGACTTAGGTGGTGGACAGCCTGTCCCTCCTCAAAGGTGAGGTCACACTGCCCAGAGCAGAATTCTTAATACGCCCAATGGATTTTCATAACCAAAGGCCTGAAGTAAACTGGAGTGGGTTTTCAATGAGATTGGTGAAAGCGTTCCTTAGTGGTTCTGATCTGCGTCAGTTTCGGGTCCTGTATGGGTCCCTTTGTTTGGTTTTGACTTCGAAAAGAATCTGGTCCATGTGGACCAGAACTGTCCCTAAAATCCATAATAAATATTGATTCCTTGTACCAACTGACCAGATGCTTATTAAGAAAACCAAGAACATGATTGAAATGCAACTTTTTCACTAACATCAGTTTCCTGAGTTTGTGTTAGTATGGGGACAAATAACACCTTTTTCTACATTCTTACTGTTTTACTAGAAGCTCATAACCCTGTCCACACCACACAAGCAAGTTCAACATGAATGCCTCTAAAACGTTTTTCACAATTTTAGCATACCTGAGTAAAGGAGTCTAGACTGCAGTCAGAAGCATCGGGCTTAGTTTCCTCTGATTTAGTTTTGGACTGAGTCATTGAAGAATTGTATATCATAATGTCTTTAATAGAGCTGCCCTTATTAATGTAGGCACTGTTGTATTACCGAAAGACCTGTGAAAATGCTCAGACGTCTGTAGCTATCTGTTGAACTTACTGGTCCACATCTATATTTAGCTTTGAATACGCGTTAGTTACCTAGTATACTCTGATGTGAAGTAGATAGATAGCTGGCCTGGTTTGCCTGCTGAACATTGAAGTGCATTGGGGGATTTTTCAGGTCTTCAGAATGTTTGGCTGAAGGAGTTTTCTGAGTTAAAAAAGTGTTACAAGCCAACTTCATAGCAGTGTTCTTGAGCCTGTGTTTAAACATGATTGTGGATTGTATTCAGGATGTACGTAACCCCAATTAGTGTTCAGAAGAGTGTTTGAAGCCTTAACACAGTGATGAAATGTGAGTTTGGGCAGGACCACAGTGTTCCTCTTACTCTCTGCTGGTGTTTAGGGAACAGGCTCATTAGTGCAAAGCAGGAAATAATACTTTGTATTTCTATGAAGTGTTGAGAGTAGAATTCTCACACTAGCTACATGGATGTCTTAGTAGAGGCATTTTCAAAAAATACACATATTTCTGTGTTTACACTAAGGGAGAGGAACAAGTGTCCTGTAAGGTGATATTTAAAGCCGTCCCTCTGATTTGCTGCTCAGTGTCACGTGTTGCATACACAGTGTTCCTGAAGCACGTTTCAGCATGTTTTGTTTACATGTGCTTAGCATTTCACACACTTCCCCGTTCACTGACACATCATGTTTCTGAAGAACAGGCATGTTACTGATCAGAGCAAGTTCTCTGAGCAGAGTTTGACGAAGTGCTGTCTCTGTGTGCTGTTACCAGTGTCCCTGCACAGAGAGCAGCGTCCCCGGTGCCCAGCTGTCAGTCTGTGAAGAGTGACCGGTCCATGGAGGGTCCTGTTGACTTAGGTGGTGGAGAACCTGTCCCTCCTCTAAGGTGAGGTCACACTGCCCAGAGCAGAATTCTTAATACGCCCAATGGATTTTCATAACCAAAGGCCTGAAGTAAACTGGAGTGGGTTTACTTCACACCACCCCCCTTAAGACAATAAATAAATAAGAAAACAAATTTCCAAACCCGGGCTTATTTATTTATTGTCATATCTAAAATTTATTCTACTCCTGGCAACGTGACAGGGTATCAGCAATGATATTCTCCTTACCCCGAACGTGCCTAATCTCCAGGTTATAGTCCTGGAGAAACAAACTCCAGCGCATCAACCTTTGATTTTTGTTTTTCATGCACTGTAAAAACACTACAGGGTTGTGGTCTGTAAAAACAACTACTGGATGCACAGTAGCACCTACATACACCTCAAAATGCTGTATTGCTTGGACCAGAGCAAGAGTCTCCTTTTCAATAGTGGAATAATTCCTGTGGTGCTTGTCAAACTTTTTTTTAACAAACAGGATGGTCAATTCCTAACTCATCCTCTTGCAACAAGACAGCACCAGCACCAGCATCACTAGCATCTACAGCAGGCTTAAAGGCTTTCTCAAAACGAGGTGCAGAGAGCACAGGAGAGCTACTTAGGATTGCCTTGACCCTTTCAAAAGCCTCCTGGCACCTCTGGGTCCACACAAAACTGACCTTGGCACTCAGTAAATCTGTCAAGGGTGCCACCACAGATGAAAAGTTACAACAGAAACCCCTATAATACCCAACCATGCCAAGAAATCTCATTAACTCTTTCCTGGTTTTAGGTACAGGGAACTGATCAATGGCCTCTACCTTGGCTCTTACTGGGCGGACCTTACCTTGGCCCACCTCCTTACCGAGATAGGTGACGGTAGCCTTTCCAAACTCACACTTTGCCAAGTTCACTGTGAGATTGGCCTGCACCAATCTTTCAAACAGAGCCTTCATTCGCTCGACATGTTCCCCCCATGTGGAACTATACACCACAACGTCATCCAGGTATGCGGAACACCCATCCAGCCCACACAAAACCTGATTTATCAGTCGCTGGAACGTTGCTGGGGCATTTCGCATCCCAAAGGCCATGACTGTATATTGGTATAGCCCCTCATAGGTGACAAATGCGGAGATCTCCTTTGCCCTATCTGTTAGGGGAACTTGCCAGTAGCCCTTAAGGAGATCCAATTTGCTAACGTATTTAGCTGGGCCAACCTGGTCAATGCAGTCATCCAGCCTTGGTAGAGGATAACAATCTGCTTTGGTCACAGCATTCACCTGCCAATAGTCTGTGCAGAACCTATAAGTTCCATCTGGTTTGGGAACTAACAAACATGGGGAGCTCCAACTACTGTGACTTGGTTCCACAATACCATGTGTGAGCATGTAAGACAATTCATCCCTAAGATTTTTCCTTTTTTCTGGGCCCACTCTATATGGATGTTGCTTCTTAGGAGCCGCACCCCCAACATCAATGTCATGGGACATAAGTGTAGTTCTGCTAGGGACATCAGAAAACAACACGCTGTATGAACGAATCAAAGTTGCTAATTCCCTGCGTTCCTGTTGTCCTAAATGTCTTAAATGTGTGTCCAAGTCACTTAAAAACTCTGAATTTTGTAACCGACCCTCCGGTCCTCCCTGAACCACTGGGGCAGGCTCTTGCTCCTCCATGCCACCATCCTTCACTACAGAGGATAAAGCAACAGTCTTTATAGCAGGAGTTTTGCCTTGTTCATCCTCCTCTCTCTGGCAGTAAGCTTTTAACATGTTACATGTAACATCTTTTTTCTCCTATCAGGAGTGGCAATCAGGTAATCAACAGACCCAATCCTTTTCTCAACCCGGTACGGACCTTGGTAGCGAGCTTGCAGGGGGGGAGCCTTCAATAGGAAGCAGAACCAGCACCTCATCCCCTGGACTGAAAATTCTCAACCGAGCCTTACGATCATAGCAGGTCCTCATTCTTTTTTGGGTCATTTCCAAGTTTAACCGTGCCATTTCACAGGCCTTAGTAAGCCTAAACTGAAAATTGCGTACATAGTCCAGCAAATTAGCAGGGGTATCATCAGATAACCACTTCTCTTTAAGAAGTTTCAACGGCCCACACACAGTGTGACCAAACACCAACTCCGCTGGGCTGAAACCCAAGGACTCCTGTACCACCTCCCTTACTGCAAACATCAAGAAAGGAATGCCCTCATCCCAGTTCTTCTCAAACCCACAGCAGTAAGTACTCAGCATTGACTTCAAGGTCTGATGAAAGCGTTCCAAAGGCCCTTGGGACTCCGGGTGGTATGCGCTGGAAATAATTTGTTGGATGCCAAGTTGCATCACCTGTTTAAAAATTCCAGACATAAAATTGGACCCCTGGTCAGACTGAATGGACTTAGGAAGACCAAAAACAGAAAAAACATTTAGTAGGCCTTTCACCACCACTTGAGCAGTAATCTTCCTTAAGGGGACAGCCTCAGGGAACCTGGTTGACACACACATTATGGTGAGCAGATACTGATTACCACTACTAGTTCTGGGCAAAGGATCAACACAGTCCACAATAACTCTGCTGAAGGGTTCCTCAAAAGCAGGAATGGACTGCAAAGGGGCTACATCCACCCTCTGATTTGGCTTGCCACTAACTTGACAAACATGACAAGATCGGCAGTATGACACCACATCTCTTTTCAAGCCAGGCCAAAAGAAGTGCCTCAAAACCCGATCATATGTCTTTGCAACCCCTAAGTGACCCGCCATTGTACCATCATGAGCTAAACTCAGGATTTGTTTGCGGTACACTAGTGGAACCACAACTTGTTCCACAATGTTCCATTCCTCTGAAACTGGAACATCTGGGGGCCTCCATTTCCTCATCAACACCGCATCCCTCAAAAAATAACACACAGGAACCTTCTCAGCTTCCTCTTCTGTCAGGGCTTTTTCATAGAGGGGCGCTAGATCTGCATCCCTCTTCTGCAGGCTAATTAACTTCTCTTGGGCTATAGAGTTTGTACCCAACCCCTCAGTAGCCCAAGCGAAGCTACCCAGTCCACATCTTGGGGACAAACCACCTGAGGGGGTGATTCTACTGGGACAGGCGTTTCCACACTACCCAGAAAAGTTTCCCCAAGGTCAACATCATCATCCAAATCGTGAACAGACCCATTTCTTTTATCACCCATTGGGGCACCAAACCTCTTAGACATTGCACGCGTTACCGCACAAGTGGGAAAAACTTCAGGGTATTTTTCCACCACTTTTTCAGGGATTTCCCTATGCACTGGTTCCCTTGAAACCCCGGGGTTTGCTAAAACTTCCCCCCCAGCCAAATAATTTCCTAAAATGAAGGACACTCCCTGCACAGGAATGTTGGGCCGTTCGCCAACTTCAACACGTCCTGACACCAACTCTGATTTGAGCTCAATGACATGCAAAGGAACTTCCACAAAACACATGTCAAAACCCTGAACCAGTACACTAGTGCCTGTCATGGTCTGCTCACCCAGGGGCAAAATCCCCTCTAAAATGAAAGACTGGGCTGCACCAGTGTCTCTTAAAATTTTAACCGGGCACCACACAGCCTCCCCTCCACCAGCCAAAGAGACAAAACCCTCTGTAAGAAATGGCTCATATTCCTCCAGAACCCGACTCTTCCTAAAGGAAGC
>CM032875.1:6301980-6423053 GCA_019176425.1 Megalops atlanticus
TCTCCATTAGCAACAAATCTTCCGCTTGTTCCAGAGTAAGATATGGTATACCACAAGGATCTGTGCTTGGGTCTCTGCTCTTCTCGTTATACATGTATATAATATATGATATAATCCGTAAATATGACATTAGTTTCCACTGTTATGCGGATGACACTCAGTTACACATTTCAGTCAAACCTGATGTCCCTCTGAATATATCAACCGTGGAGGCCTGCCTAACAGATGTAAAAAAATGGATGGCCTGAAATTTTCTCCTCCTTAACTCTGACAAAACCGAAATATTGGTCATTGGCCAAAATTCAATCAGGAGCAAATTCACTCATTTTATACTGGACTTTGAATAACTAAAGTTGGAAACACGACGATTCGACTTGCATTTACAGCTATTCTGCAGCACTCGGTACTTCGAGAAAAAAAACACGAAGGTTATTAGGTTGCTAGCATACTAACAGATCTCAGACAAAAGGAAAACACCCTCTGGAGCATATCCCTACAGCACTAATTAACATTTGGGCCGGTATGTTAGCTATATTGAGTGTCCAAAATGTTAAATTAAACCTCCAATAAGGAATTTACCAGCTTAAGCTTCCAGCTCTGTAACCGTTAACTCCTTCCGAACTTTCTTCCTACCACGTAGCAGGGGCAGTCGATGCTAGATTAATGGGATGCATTAATTGGTAAATTAAAGGAGAGTGTTGGAAACACCGCTCTAGACAGCACCCAGCTGTCCCAGAATATCAGCATATGTCGGGCGGTGGTTTGAGCAGCCCGGGGAGTTGCGTGTGGGCGTGGCACAGCGTTTATTGAATAATTGAATGAGGAGCAAGTGATGCCAGGCGCATGTGAGCGGGGCGTGTAGGGGAGCTTCACAGCCTTTTAAAAGGCAGCGATTGGGGTGGAAAAGTGAGACAGCTGCCTGGAGAAAAGCAGGAGTGCGTGGGGAAGTGCGTTGTCTTGACGTGTATTAAGTTGCTTTTTGGGTTTATTTTCTTCTTTTTGTTGTATTAGTTTGGGTTTTTTTTCTTTCGTTTCGGTTGCGTGTTTGTTCGTGCGGGACTTCGACAGGGCGGAGCATCGCCGGAGCAGAGAGTCGGGCAAGAGGAAGATTGTCGACCGCAGACCCGCCGCGGACAAGCTGCTGCCCGGCTGGTCGACTGGCGCAATTAGCAGGAGCAACCGCCCTGGTTACCGTAAGGAAAGTGTTGCATTTCGTGCTGCACGAGGCGTGTGTGTGTGAGCGCTCCCAGTGGCAGCCTGCGACCCCCACCTGGTCAGCCTCGCTTCGGGACCAGCTCACCCCGGCCAGAGAGCTGCGCCAACTGCAGCCTGTGGGGAAATTGCAGTGCTTGCTTTCTGCCAGGGTGTGACGGGATCACCGTGTGCTGTGGGTTTGGAGTGTGTGCACTTACCTGTGGGGGTGCTATCCTCTGGGTGGGAGGGAGGGGTTACGTTTCCACCGGGGCTTACAGTGGGAAGAGCAGGCAAAGGGGGTGACTCCAGAGTGTGCTGTCGAAAGCAATATATTGTAAAAATTTTTAACCCCAACTTGTATAGTTTCGGTTTTTGCTACCTACCTGGTCTGGCGTCGTGGTGGGCTGAGAGTGGTCGGGGCAGTCCGGTGTCCGGGTCTGCTAACCTGCGACACATCCCTTAAAGATAACGGCTCTTTCAACGTGTTTAACAAGAGACCACATTATAAACATTTGTAACTCTTACACCAATAGACTACATAAGCCTATAATGCTGACCTTAAAACGGTCTCCAGGTTTCAGTATGAAGTGGTTGCTTACTTGGGCACTGGGGAATGCATTATGTTTCACAGACATATTAATACACGGCGCTGTAAAAGTTGTGCTTTTCAATAAGGCGGTGTCAAAGCCAAATGCAGTATGATATTACTGCGAAAAACGAAAGTGAAAGGATTTTTGCAACTGGAACAGTCGCCATTTTATAAAGAGAGCAGCACCTCTGTAATTGGCACCGTAAGGTAAGATGAATAAATAAAATACAGGCCTTTAAAATAACATTTCATTGGAGTGTTACGGGCTGGTTTGTCTGTGGCGGAAGACAAGTTTAAAGTTGGGTTTTGTCCAATGGTTCGTTAAGGGACAGATTTAGACTTAATACGGAAGCCGAATAAAATGGTGCTATTAAATTCCATCAATTAATGCAACTGCAAAAGACATCATAATTTTTAAATGTAACATGAATCCCGAATCCCGGCTATTACAGGCTACTGTATTCGCTTAAGAAGCACCAGAGCGGCGCGGTAGGAAGCAACAAGTGTGACGCAGTTGTTTGCAGAGAGCTTTTTCTAGTGACCTACAGCGGCTCTTGCCTAAAAATGGGTAATAGAAATGTAGGCTATTACACCGAATATTTATAATATCGTATTTTAGATGCATTCCCTGTGAATGTGTAGCCTCTATTCAGCTACTGTGAGGATAAAGCTGGAATCATGCATCGAGTACATCATTTGGAAAATGTTTAAAATGGCTGAACATTAGGCTACTGTTTCGGTTTCAGTTACATGCGCTTTCGGTGGCTAAAAGCTCATTTCCAACGGATGCGACTCGCAGCGTCTAAATATTGAGACTGAACAATTTACGCTGCAGGGCCTGAACATTTACTGAACGTTGGAAACGACGTGCGGGGTTGTGGAATAGTTTGCTGTAAGAACTGAAGTCCCCCCCCCCAAAACCTTCATTTACAATTTTTATACAAACCATGAACATAATCAAAGCCAGAGAGCATCTCGTAAGATTATATTTGAAATAAATGCCCAGATTCCTGTGAGCTTTGTTTTATTCCTTCCATTGTTATGACGTGATCCCTGAGTTCCTGCAGGAAATGATCAAAATTCTTTATATATTGGCCCATAAAAATTGAATAAATTATTTTACACATGTCGTCGTCTGAAAAATAGAATAGAATAGAATAATTCTTTATTGTCATTGTAACGTTTTACAACGAAATTTGAGAAATACAGATATCTAAATTCAAAACAACTTTATGATCAGTTTTTCTTACAAAGTTCTCAACATCAATCTAAAATATTTTGGCATATGTACATTCATGAAAGAGGTGTATAATTGTTTCTTTCTGTGAAATAAAAAATTACAAGAATATTAATTCTAAGACTTTTTAAAATTGGGTATATACCATGTAAAAGTTTAAATGTCACTCATTTTATTTACACAATATGTAGCCTATCACAAATAGTCCAAGCTCTACTCCAATTAAAAATCCCAAAAATAGAAGACCAATATAATTTGTTATACATTACTTGTGATACAACTGTTCATATGCTTATGGTATATCAAGATCTGTTTATGTCTCCTTATCCTTAGGCATGCCTCATAACATTAGGGATTACGTAAAACATTCAATTGTTTGAATAAAAACCCCGCTGTTCAATGACAGGTCCCTTTGTAACCACAAATTGACTGTTTTTAACCGTAAGAATCGGATTAAAATTGCTGCGTTTATTTTTATCTTTACATATTTATGAGCATGGGCGATTTTAGACTCTTTTTAGGGGTGCTCAAGCACACCTAAATTTCATCTCAGCACCGCTAAATTTTGTGGTGTAAAACATGTTACTTATAGTAATTCATTAAAAGTATTATTGTTGTAAATTAAAATATCATATATATATATATATAGAAAAATATTAATGTATTGTTATCCAATGAAATGAGTGATTTAGCAGGGGGGGTTGAACACTTTTGCAAGGCACTGTATGCATGTCACATTCTCATTAGGGGCTGAGCCCTAAAGGTCTGATCCTAAAATCGCCCCTGTTTAGGAGTTATATGTAATTTTGTTTGTCTTAATCCATTTTAATTCTACTACATTCTTTTAGTGGTAATAACAGATTTGTTTAAGCTTATTTTTGGTCCCGATACTAATGAAAATCCATCAATACATTTGACTGCTTTTTAACCTCTGTGCCATTTCTGAGGAAAAATTGTAGTGTCGTCTGCCAGTTGGCATAACTATGAAGTGAAGTCAAGCAAAGGACGATTTGTTGGACTTTTGCGCACTTAACCGAAACTTCCAGGATGTAAGGAAATTGCAACAGATGTGACGAAATATCGAGAAACGATAAATTGCGCTTTGGAGCTGTGGGAAGCTGCTTTTGCCGCGATTTGAGCTTAAGCTAAAAGCTAAACATTTTTTTTTATCTCGGTAATCAACAGGGAATCTTGCACAATCATAAGATATTTTAAGCAAAATTTGAATGAACATTTTAACAATTTGGAACCATGAGCCCAGTATCATGTATCAAACCAAGCCGTGAGCTGATTGTATTGTTACACCCCTAGAATCTCCACAGCTTTACGCTCTCAGCCATTTTATCACCAGATGAATTTACAATGAAATGTAATAATAAAACATCAAACCGTTTTAATGTTTAAACTGGTTGCCATTGGCAACATGACTCAACTTCACATGGATGTCATAATAAAACACACACAGCTGGCATTAATGTTGAACCTGGGCACTTGGTACTTGAAAATGAGGTAAATGCTACATCCAGAAATTCAGGGGGTGTTTTTTTTTTTTCTCTGTCCATGGAAACTTTTCCTCAACTGCTCAGAGCCAGAGGAGCCTGGGGAGGGAGTGTGGCCTCTGACAGGAACACTGAAGAAGGGGAGGAGGGGGCGTGGCCTGTGGAATGTGCCGCCCCCTCGGTGGAGTCATGGACCAACAGAGCAGTAGGTGAGGAGAAACTGTGTGTGTGTGTGTTAGCGCTGTCAAATTTGGCCAAAAACGACGTTCGATTATTCCTTCAAAAAAAAAAAAAAAAAAACAGGTTCGAACCATTCGAATATCTATTTTTGCGCATTATGTCCATAAGGCTGTTTTCACACTTGGTCCGTTTTGCTGGTTCAAACTCGAGTGTGATTATTCCCCCCTCCCCCTGCTGGTCTCCTTTCACATTACATTTTCTGGTTGGGAACCCCGGTCCGTTTATGTATTCACTGTTGCTAGCTGTAGCAGTCGCTGTGTAGCTTTCGCTTGCTGCAGTCAGCTTGTGTGCGTTGCTAACATAGTTTTGAGGAAGTGGGCTACAAATGTATTGACAGGAGATGCATCAATTTTCTAAAAAAATGTATATGCTAAATTATATATTTTTATATTTGTTATATCTACATCGTGTTCGTATTTTCTTAAAGGCAGGCCTATTAATATATTGCCCAATATGTGCGTGAACCCACAAATCAGTTGCATTCCCCCTGAAACCTGTTTTGGAGGGAATTTATTTTCCTATAAGAGTGTGATCTTGCTTCAAACACTAGCCTACCGTTTCACCATGGACCGCAATGTAGCATTCGCAATCGCCGCTATGGGAACTAAAATGCTAGTAGGCCTATAGGACCTAAAGTTTAAGAACGTTTCACAGCGAAAGAATGAGGAACATATCTGCCCTGAATGGCCGTAGCTCGAGACTCTGTCACTGCTCATTTGCATAAAGTTGAACTTTGCTTAACTTTTTTTAGTCTCCAAGTCGCTGCGATCGTGTCGCCAGGCGACCCTACGTGCCATGTCAAGAAGGGTCTGGCTGCAGGGTCCACTGGTTGGACATGTCCTACCAGTGGAGCCTGCAGCCAGACTCTCTTGGGTAATGTCGCTCAGTTTCGCCCAGCGACCATTGGAAATGAATGACTTCCGGCCGGAGACGGGCGGCAATGCGAAATGAATTTGCAGCTTTGCTTGCAGATCATACACGCATACCCTCAAGGTGAGCGAACAGTGTGGCTACCTGCAGTTATTTCCCGAATAGTTTTTAGATGTGACAAACATGAATTGCCACGTAGCTGTCCTCTAGTCACTATTTTTAAGATTGTTAGCATTTCTGAAAATTGCATGTACCTTTCCCGCTCATGTTTGTACGACTGTCAAACAAATTTCATGTCATCAATAGTGTTTACTTCCTGGTTTTAGATCGGATAGCTTTCACACCAAATGCGAACCGCACTGGAGTTCAGGTGAACCATACTCCAGACCCCCATTTTCTGGAGGACTCGGAAGCTATAGTGTGAAAGCACCCTTAACCCTCCTGTTGTCTTAAGAAATACTAACACCTATTACCTTTGGGTCACTATGACCCGGGGTCCAATTTATCTCATAACTCAACTAAACCTTTGAATACAAATGTGAAACTTGGCACAATGTTACAGCTATAGGTGTAGAATACAACCAATAGTTAACAAAACAGCTGATTATGACTCTCTAGCCCCCCAAGGTCCCATGCACTGCAAAAGCATGAAAAATGTTTTGGATATAGGTAAAATAGTCATAATATTCCCCAAAATACAACTCTTAGCCTTTTGAGATGGAATAGATTCTGATATTTATGAATTGAAGCTAAGTCTATAGGGCCCCCTTTTGAAGTAGCCGACTATAACATCTGAATGTTCAAATTTTGTAAGTGAAAGAAGATAAAGCTATAAACTTATGAATGCCAATGAAACTAAGTCAAGGAGGTTGTGGTTCTGTAATATTACCATGAACACATCTAAACTGCCCAATGGAAGCGTGTGAATTGGAATTTTTTTTTTTTTTTTTTTTTGCTTCAATCAAGACAAGTTGATTTCAAGACTGACAGCAAAATCTTTGAGTTACTGCTCTTTCCAACATCCATATAATCCAAACATACACTAATTCAAATGAATAATGGACAAAAAAGAGCTGGTCTTCATCTAATCTCTCACCTTTGGCCTTCCTGTTATGGTTGGACCTCACAGGGATTGGTGCAGCCCCTGTCAGTATAGCTCAAATGATCACTGAGGCACTCAAGCTACCCCACCTCCACAAGGTGCCTGCTCTGTAATGGGGTAGATAAGGGTAGGTAGGGTAAAGGATAGTTTGGTAAAGTTTTGGGGGGGTGGTTTTATTGTACCTTTTTGTAGCTTTTTTACATGCAGTCCCTCTTATTATACAGTGTGTAGAAAAATCATGAGGTGTTACCTCAAACTCATGACTGGCAAAAGTTGTAAGCATGTGTTCGCATGTCACTTGCATCTCTGGCAGATCATTGGTGTTTTATCAGACCCTGTGCAAAGATGACATCGCGCACGTTTTGGGGCTGGTGTCGGAACTAGCTTTGGTGTTTGGGCACATCTTTTTCTTGCCTGAATCACCAGCGAACATTACGTGGAATGCGCTCCCTCTGTGCCATGACAGGTGCCACAAGATCTTTCCCTAACTGTTCAAGGAAAAGTCTACGCTTGTGCAAGGTCAACTTCTGTGCTGCTATTAGTTGAGCATGTGTAAAATGTCAAGTCTGTCATTAGACTTCAGGGGGCATCAGTGGTTTTGATACAGTATGGAATACAGTATAGGAAAAACATGGAAATTGTGTACTGCTAGCAACCTAGCATGCTAAAGTAGCATGCATGCTAATATCTTTGAAATGGGCCTAGTACCAGGTATTTAGGAGTATAAGGAAATACTTGATGAGTTTGTGGCACTCTGAGTTAGACAGAGCTGCTCATAAAGATAGTTCAACATCAAAGGTTCTCGGGTCATGTTGACCCTAAGACAATAGGTGTTACTTTTTTGTGGCAGCCGCACTGAAAATGATTTTTTTTAAAAAGTTCCAAATTTCCATTTTTGGGGTCATTTTAGGAAGCTACATAGGAGGCCATGTACTTAGATTAATGTTTTATATCATTTTCTTAGGTTTGAATATGATTTTGGGTCATTATGACCCCAGGAGAATAGGAGGGTTAAGAGAACTCGCAGGGCAGACAGCCGCGCTGGTAGTGCTGCTTTTTTCACAATCGAATGTCTTATTTTTTTCATTTATTTTATTTTTTAGAATTTATAATATTCGTTGACAGCCCTAGTATGCGTGTGCATGTGTGCAGGTATCAAACACTGTCACATGCCACAAGCATGATAGCGTCAGGAGCAGCTATGCTGAAGATTTTGTCACTGTGTACTTGTGTGTGCAGAAATTTTTTTCTGTCAATGTGAAGCTTAACGTCCTGTCTCCATGTGCTGTTACCAGGGTCAGACTGCAGAGATCAGAGTCACTGGTGCCCAGCTGTCAGTCTGTGAAAAGTGACAAATCCATGGAGCATCCCTTTAACCTTAGTGATGAACATCACCCCCTTGAGTCAAGGTGAGGTCACTTTGGCCAAGACAGAAGTCCCAGTGGGTTAATGCAAGCCCAGTGTACCAAGATCTTACCTGCGATCTGAGCGAGTTTTGGATAAGTACGGTGAAACTGCTGCTGCATGGTTCATGAGATCAGAAGAGGAAGCACATGATTTAGCTTGTTTATAATGACATTTAAAAGCCCAGCACACGGTAGAAACCTTTCAGCACTCAGCTCAATGAATTGATACAGTGCCACTTGAGTGAAGTGTAATGTGTTATGATTTTTCCATGTTTTCATATCCTGAATTGAAAATGCTTGCTTTAAAAAATATATTTTCACCAATATTTATTTAAATTGTCTTTTATGTCAGATTTGAGGGTATATTTAAACAGATGCAGGACATGAAATAGTCAACGGATGCTGTGGGCTTCACAAGGCACATTAGACATGAATGTAGCCAGTTAGCTAGCTAGCAAACGCAAGAGCTTTGTCGGTTTACAGCATCTTATTTGACTAGTTAGCTAGCTAGTTTATTTCCATCCAGTTACCTATCTAGCACTGTTAACTATTTAACTAGCCTCATATTTAGCTAGCTTGTGAGGTAGATGGCTGAAAGTAGGATTACATACGTAACCAGCTGGCATGTTAAATACTAGACTGACTATTGGTTTTAATGCATTCAATGAAAAATCAGATTTTTGAAATTTTCCTGGATTGAGGGATTATCTATTTCTCAGGAAATAATTTTACTTATGTTAATTTCTCTGGCTTTCCCTTCCGCATATTCCTAAATTTACATCAGTTTCATGTGATGTGGTAGCAACATTCAGAAGGTAGAAAAGATGAGTGGGACAAAAATTCCAGTGGTTGATGTTTATACATTTTTAATGTGTTTTTAGATTTAATTCCATTTAAAGCCTGCTGATCAGAGCAGGTGTGGCTCATTAACCAATAGCTGCTTTAGGGTAAGACTCCCTGTCCAACACATCTCTGCTGTTCCTCACTTTGTTTGCAGTCTGACTGGGTTGTAGTCTCGTGTCTCACTCACGCTG
The DNA here is from genome assembly GCA_019176425.1 of Megalops atlanticus. Taxonomy (NCBI): domain Eukaryota; kingdom Metazoa; phylum Chordata; class Actinopteri; order Elopiformes; family Megalopidae; genus Megalops; species Megalops atlanticus. The sequence continues at coordinate 6,311,152 of CM032875.1, forward strand.
GTGCAGAGTCAGATGGAGTGTGTCTGTAACCATGTGCTCTTCATGATGATTAAACGAGCTGGTGAGAGAAGGTAAATGTGCATAAATGAAAGGCAATAGAGGTCATTTCTGCCAGGAAACACTGGAACATAAAGACCCTTCTGTTTGCTCTGTCTGCTACATTTGTCCTTAAAACCTACAGCCCGGTAGGCAGTCAGTGATATTTATGGAGCCAAAGCAGCTTCACTTCTGTTGAAATACTCTTTGGAAATAATGAATCTCCATGTTGCTTTTGAGCAGGTGTGTAATCATAATAAAATTTCAGCTTGATTTTCATTACATTACATTATCGGCATTTAGCAGACGCTCTTATCCAGAGCGACTTACATCGGTTTTCCTTTTCTCATCTTGCTAACTGAGCTCTGATTAAATGGGTGTTCCTGTGTCTGCAGTGAGCTGTCAGAGCTCCAGTCCAGCTCTGCAGTGTGTGAGCAGATTGGCCAGCAGAGATTCTGCCAGCAGGTAAAGGACTCACTCATTCACCTGAATCTGTCTCCACCTGCAGTCACGGGGGAAAAAAAGCTGTAATGTTTCTCCAGCTAATATTCTGAATTGCATTTTCTACAGTGATTTCTTCTTCATATATTCTTTTTCATTCAATATTCTCAAGGTGTGGTTTAACTGGTGTCTTTATTTCTCTGCAGTCTGTGATTATAGATGCCTCACCCCTATGTTCCAATGATCAGGAGCTGGAAGCAAAAAATAGTAAGATTTTTCACACAAATCAAAAAGGGTCATCTGAACAGAGTTATCTCTCAGAAAACCTCACCAGTTTGTCTCACCCACACCATCACTATCTACAGACACACAAATGTTTAATACCATAGCCTACTGACACACTCCTGCTGTTTAATACATTAATACTCTCACGCCCTTCAGCAACAGTCTGTTCTGAAAATGCCTCCATTTTTGTGCAGAAGTCTTCCAAGGGAAACTGAAATCCAGTCTGAAGAAGAGGTTTGAGGAGATATTTGAAGGGGTTGCGACATCAGGAAAACACACCCTCCTCAACAATATTTACACAGAGCTCTACATCATAGAGGGGGACAGTGAGAGGGTCAATAATGAACATGAGGTGTGGCAGATTGAGACAGCATCCAGGACGCAGACCATACAAGACACTGCAATCAACTGCAATGACATCTTTAAACCCTTATCTGGCCAAGAGAAACCCATCAGAACTGTGCTGACGAAGGGGATCGCTGGCATTGGAAAAACAGTCTCTGTGCAGAAGTTCATTCTCGACTGGGCAGAAGGAAAAGCCAATCAGGATGTTCATTTCATGTTTGTTCCTTTTCGGGAGCTGAACTTGATTAATGATGAACAGTACAGTCTGCTCGGGCTTCTGCATGTCTTCCACCCTGAAACGAGAGGGATTGAAAACATCAAGTCTGATGTTGACAAGGTTTTGTTCATCTTTGATGGTCTGGATGAAAGCAGATTTCCCTTCAATTTCCAACACACCAAGGTATTGTCTGATGTAACAGAGACATCTTCAGTGGACATGCTGCTGACAAACCTCATTAAGGGGAATCTGCTTCCCTCTGCTCTCCTCTGGTTCACCTCCCGGCCAGCAGCAGCCAGTCAGATTCCTCCCAAATACGTCCAGCGGCTGACAGAGATACAAGGGTTCAATGACTCACAGAAGGAGGAGTACTTCAGGAAGAGATTCAGTGATGAGAACCAGGCTAACAGGATTATCTCTCACATGAAATCATGCAGGAGTCTCTACATCATGTGTCACATACCAGTCTTCTGTTGGATTTCTGCAACTGTTCTGGAGCAGCTGTTGGGTGAATCTGACTGTGGAGAAATCCCTAAAACTCTGACTGGAATGTACACACACTTCCTGCTCATTCAATCCAACATCAAGAATCAGAAATATCAGGGAAGAAATGAGACAGATCCACAGAAGCTTTTGGCGCAGGATAAAGACATCATTCTGAAACTGGGGCAGCTGGCTTTTCAACACCTGGAAAATGGCAATCTCATGTTCTATGAAGAGGACCTGAGAAAGTGTGGCATTGGTGTCACTGAAGCGTCGGTGTACTCTGGGGTGTGCGCAGAAATCTTTAAAGAGGAGTCTGTGCTGTTTCAGAAGAAAGTGTACTGCTTTGTGCATCTGAGCATCCAGGAGTATCTGGCTGCTTTGTATGTCTTTCACTCATATGCAAGCAACATACCGGCACGGAAGAGTTTAAGTCCAAATTTTTTTTTCACTGACCAGTCACTGTATGACTTACACAAGAGTGCTGTTGACAAGGCCTTGGAGAGTAAGAATGGGCACCTGGACCTTTTCCTACGATTCCTTCTTGGCCTCTCACTGGATTCCAATCAGAACCTTCTAAAAGGCATTCTGAAACAGACAGGAAGTAACTCAGAGAGCATCAAGAAAACAGTCCAGTACATCAAGAAGTTGAAGAGAGATGATCCCTCCCCAGACAGGTGCATCAATTTGTTCCACTGTCTGGCTGAACTGAACGATGATTCACTTATGAAGGAGGTTGAAAAGTACCTGAGCTCAGGAAATCGTTCTGGTGAAAGGATCTCACCTGTGCACTGCTCTGCCCTGGCCTATATGCTCCTGATGTCAGAGGAGGTGCTGGATGAGTTTGACCTGAGGAAATACAACACCTCAGACGAGGGGCGCAGGAGACTGGTTCCAGCTGTGAGGTGCTACAGAAAGGCTCTGTGAGTATTAACATGAGTTTCACCTTTCTAACATACCATGGTTATCCTGAAAACATATCTTCTAGAATATGATACAATGCATGTAGACATACCATGGAGGCAGATTACCATAGAGGAAAGTTTAAAATCTCCTTCAATTCATCCTTTCACTGCTAAAACTATTGCAGAATCACAAAATATGAAATCAACTAATATTTTGGACAATTATATTATCATGTGAATTTCCTGTTATGGGTAATGGTGTTGTAGGCTGGTTTGGAAAGTAGGTTTATCTTGGCCTTAACTTTATTGACCAACCTTAGTCTCATAGAGAAGCATCTTGCTGTTGCCTTGGCAATGTTGCACCTGAGCTGTGACCTAGGAGTCTGAGATGAGCAGGAGATTTGAGAGTCTCTCATCACACTGACAGGCCAATTCGAGCTTGTGAGAGTGTGGTGGTGATCTTGCTGATGGGAAGCCAGGTTGTGGACCAACACTTCCACAGACACAGCACCACAATCAGTGCTGGGATGACCACTGCTGTAAAAGTCATTAAAATCGATGGCATCAATAGGAGATAACAAATAAAATGCTGTTAATGTACTTTGATAAAAAAAAGTTAAATCTGTAAAAGCTTTTCAGGGTCTTCCCATGCAGATGTACAGGATCAGGTGGTTACTTTTCTCTCAGACATAGTTTGAAGTAGAAATGCTTTTGTTGTAGTGAATATTTGATTATTAATGTTTTTTTGTGCTTTTTGTCTTTTCAGACTCAGTAACTGTAACCTTACAGAGGAGTCCTTTGAAATTGTGGCCTCAGCTCTCCAGTCAGCCACCTCACCCCTGAGAGAGCTGGACCTCAGCAAGAATAAGCTGGGAGAATCAGGAGGGAAGCTGCTGAGTGCTGCACTGATGAGTCCAAACTGTAAACTGCAGACTCTGGATGTGAGCTTCTGTCAGATGGGAAGTTCAGGAGTGAAGCTGCTCTGTACTGCACTGAGCAACGTACCCACTCTGAGGTGAGAATTTACTCATCAATTATGTTTTTCATCCTCGTTTTTATTTGGACAGGAGTATTAGCAACATCAACAGCATACTGTATTTCTTCTTCACTGATGTACTTACTTATTTGACATTGGCATTCTCTCAGTCTGTTAGCTCTGTTATCAATAGATTCATACAAACTGTCTATAAACTAAAGGAATACCCATGGAATCCTGTGGAACAGCATATTAAAATACACATTAAAATGTTAAAAATGTATATTTGTTTAGTGCACAACCATCATTGTAACCAACCATCCATTATGAACAGCAATGGCCCTCCCCACCAGGAGACTGAACAGGGTTTATATGGTCATGAGAGCTGAATTTGAAAGGAATAATTCCCTGGCCTGGAAAAGCATGTGGAGGACAATGTAAAAACACTCTAGTTAAGAGTTTACTGTAATGTGTGAAAAAGTGTTGATGCAGGGTATCAGACACAAGGAATGGGACAAGCTAAAAAAGTATTCCGTCTGAAAGCTATGGTGATTACAATAACATTTCATTTTGTTAAAGAGACAGACATTCAGCTAAGAATTTTAAACAGTTATCATAGAGAATCTTGACTTTTCTGGTTACAGGAATAATGGCAACCATCTTTAGCTGCACTATACAAATCAAAATGAAATTGATTATACCTGTAAAGTCTTAGATGCAGTCTGCCTTGGAATATTAAAAGCTTGAGAATTCAATGTCTGTAAACTAATGTAGTTAGATAATATACATAGGTCAGACAGGAAATAGAGTATTTTATACAGTTTTCTCTATAAAATGAGGACAACGGACTCCTCTCTGAGTTCCTTCCAGAGTGCACTGTATAGGAAAATATTGTGTTACAGCAGATAGAACAAAAGTTTCTAATAATAAAATATATACATTGTGAAATGCATGGAAAATGGCATTCTATTAGTAACAGTGATGGTGATATCATCATATTGTTTTTTTTTTGGTGTAGGGGAAATTCTCTCTGCAGTATGACACTGTCTGAGAAAATGAAAATTTGTATGTAATGTCTTTATTGGGGTCCATTTGTCATTCAGAGACCTCATGTTTTAAGAAGAGCCTCTTCTCCCTTTTTTAGAATGGATCAGTGTTGTTTCAATGACAAGTCCTGTGATCTCGTGGCCTCAGTTCTCCACCAGGCAGCAAACTCCCAGCTGAGAGAGCTGGACTTCAGCAACAATAAGCTGGGAGAATCAGCAGTGAAGCTGCTCTGTGCTGGACTGAGGAGACCAGTGTGTGATGTACAGGCTTTGAGGTAAGCAGTAATGCCTATGATCTTGATCAGTGTATCATTTTATGCATGAATAAAGAAATAATTAATGAGAGGATATGCGTTCTGATTATTGGCACAACTGTGCTATCGCTGCTACTGTCAGCATCATAGTGACAAGATCAGCATTTTCACTATCAAAGGAACATGAGTGTCTGCATTACCAAATCTCTAGCTGCTAGCAATGGCACAGAGCCACAGCTGGGTTGAGTGGTGACTCCATTGGTCTGTGTGAGGAAATCTCAGCTGTAGGTGAAAATAAAAAGGCAGTGATGCAGTTGTGTTGCAGTCATTCGAAATATCCTGGACACATTGTGTAGGAGTGCAGTGGTGATGACAGATTCGCAGAAAGAGGTAATTGTGTGCAGGGGCGCATTAAGCCTCCCCTGCCTAACACACCTCCCGGGGCCCTATGTCCACAATTTTCAAATGGAAAACTAAAACCCAAGTTGCAAAACATGTTATTTGAACCAAAACCAACGTTTGATTTGGGTTGTATTTTGGTGTTCAACAAAAGCGACGTGTAAACTACGTCCACCAAATGTGTTTATTGACACCAATGGAAGGAACCCAATAAGAAACGTTTCTTAAACGTTCTAATTGGGTGTTAAACCAAAGATACAAACTCCTCACCTTTCGGCGAAATTCGCCGTTTTGAGATGGAAATAGGTCACCTACGAGATTCGTGCACATCCGAGGAGAAATTTTTTGGGCGGGGGGGCGGTCAGTTGGGTGTCAGACAACAGCAGAAGTTCAGAAACACTTGTTTACCTTCTCTGTGGAGTGCATTTTTTTCCCACCTGCATTCTGCGAAGACCCGCCCCTACTCTGCCTCTGATTGGCTAAGAATATCAGGGTCATAGCCAATCAGAGAAGGCAAAAAAAAACAAACGCCTGTGTGTTCCATTCGGAAGGCAGGTGACAGCATCTTAACCTGTAATGCCCTTTGAAGTTTGAATGCGTCACACGAGACTTACGTTTATCCCACATCACCATCTTCAAACACTAAGCTGCATAGGCACCAAACCAATTACATTTTAAAATAATTGAAAGGATAAAACCCTAAATGATATTTCCTATTATAATATTAATACATTATTCAATGGTGTATTCTCCCACTCATTTTTTGAATCATTACTAGTAGGCTACATCATTAATGCTAGCTATCCGCGGAAGAAACCGCTAACCTTGATGACTGTGGAGTCTAGCTTGCCTACCTGAGCCATCCAGCTACGACGAAACGTTTTGCCCTACAATGTTTAATAAAATTCAGCAGGATTACTACTTAGCTACGCAATAAACAAATCAGACGTGCCGCAGAACCACTGTGCATGTGAGCTAGCTTGCTATTTGCATCATCCGGTCACCGTTTTCAGATGATTTACAGCCTGTTAATTTGTATTACAGCTTAATTTACTACTTACAGGTCGTTATTTTTTTTTTTTTTTTCTATTTGGGGAAAACCCATATTACACTACATTTCCCATATCTTGCAGTGCATATGTGCAAACCCGGTATTTTATACAGACAAACTGTATAGATTGACACCTAGCTAGCCAGTTTGCTTTTATGACTGGGTTGAAATTGACAACCTAGCTATGTTTATGGCTTATTTGGGGTAAAATATAGCTCAAGTCATAAAAATATTACCAATAAACAGATGGTTAAGACCGGTCTGAACACTTATAAACTAACTCTTCTGGCTCTCCACTTTGGCTGTTAGGCCTATTATTTTTTTCTTTTTTTCATTCTTTTTGTGAATTTTACCAATTACATGCCTGTGGAAGAGTGAATAGAGTGAATAAAGAAGCTGATTTCCAACATACTTTTTTTTTCTTGTCTTTTTGTTTTTGTCTTGTTGATGTATTCAGCTCCCACATCTATTGATTCCTTATATATGTTTTATGTAGGGTTGTTTTACCCCATAATGGCTGTTAGAATTAGTTTTCAGGCAGCTGCAAATATACTTGTAATAACTAGAAATGAGGATGTAAAGCGGGAGAGCTTGTCCCTGGACCCCCCTAGTTGTGGCAGGTTTTCTCTATCCAATATTGGCAAATTCTCACCTTTTTTACCCCTTACCTGTTTGCATCCCTGTAAACACAACGTTTAAAAATGAATGCATCTGACGCCAATTCCAACGTTTACCCTCTATGGGACTTTGTCATTTATAAATGACACTAAGGAAAAAAAAACTCTTAATGACATAATCAATGACATTATCCCAAAAATGTGTCACATGACATCCCCTCTAACCGAAAACATTTGTTGCTACAAGGAAGTGAAGGAGACAAGAGCACATGTTGCATCACATGCATGAGTAGCACAATGGCAAGTCCATTTTAAACAGTAAAATATGTAAAAATCATTTATCAATGAAATATTACTATATAGCCCTAAGTGTTTTCTAATACTTGTCATTTCATGTGAAGATTTCTAAAAATTAGTCTTTAAAACCTTTAAAAACTCCACATCATGTATAACTGACAAAGTCCTATTAAGGTATAGAAATTTCCATAATGACTCCATCTATTCTTCTATTGTTGATATAGAGGATTAGACAATTTACACATATATCTTTCTTAGGTTGATGTTTGTAAGTTTTATGGCGAAAGGCAAAGCTATGCTTATTCCTGAGGGCAGTGAGGACAGTGAGAGTAGCAGCGATGAGGACGAGGTAGTTTGTAAGAGTGGAAGACAATAATAATGAGCATCAGGAAGACAGCGCGTTGATCTGATGGACTCACTAACTGCACTCTGTCGTACAAAGATCAGGTCACGCAAGTGGTACATTTGCATCTTTTTCCATGATATGGACATGATTTGTGTAAATGCACGGCTACTGTACTGCAGAGATAGTGAGACGTGGTAAATCACACAAAGGGAAACTCAGCCTCAGAGAGTTCAAGGCAGCCATTGCAGATGTTCTCTGCTCAAAAGGCACAGGCAAAGTCAAACACGGGCAGCCAAGCCATGAAGAATCTCTCCCAGAGCAGCAAAAATGAAGAGAGAGTCACCCCCACATCCAGAGATCAGGAAGGACGGCATTGTCCATTGGCCTTACTACACTGAAATTGTAAAAATGTGTAAAAATGACAACTGCACCGGCCAAACACGAGTGAAGTGCAGGAAATGTCATGTACACCTGTGCTTCACACCAAAAAAAAACTGTCTGGTTGAGTTTCATGAGTGACAGATGGATGCATATCAGCAGGGGACATTTCTAACATATCCAGTGAGGAGATTCAGCCTATGTTTCATTACATGAATTATCATTGTATATACACAAAATTAATAATTCACAGACTTCTATCTTTATTATTTTTGTTAGAAAGATCCTGAAATAAAATGAATGAATTCAATTCAATTCATTTTTATTTATATAGCGCTTTTTACAACACAAGTTGTCACAAAGCAGCTTTACAATGATCCCAGGCCTGAGACCCCCTGTGAGCAAGCCTAAGGCAACAGTGGCAAGGAAAAACTCCTTGAGCAGAACCCGGCTCAGAGGGGGAGCCCATCTGCTTCTGGCTGGCACTGGGCGGGCAGAGTTAAAAGGCAAAACTTTAGGTTGAACAGAGTACTTTAAGATATTTGAGATTAGAAGACAGTGAATAATAAGGGCAGAGTGATCATAAAAATGTCTTCTAGATTGTCCAGTTCTTGAAATGCAGCTTGCTTGATGGGCAGGGCAGGGAAGTAGCAGGACTCGACGTCGGGATGAGAAGCTTGGACTACAGCTCCAGGCAGGAGCCCAGAGCAGGAATAGGAAGTAAACAGAAAACAGTGATTAGTGGGTGATAACAATGGCAGGGGGGTGTAGAACAGGGAGGCAGGAGAGGAGGGGCATTGAAAGGTGCCAGTGTGCAACAAGGAAAAACCCGGCAGGCTAACATTATGGCAGCATACCTAGGGGACGGAGGCAAGGGACCGGCATAGTCATGAGGGCGACCTAAGCAGTCAACACCAGATCACGGCACAGAGTCCATGATAAAGTGACAGCAATGACCACTTAGTCCACCAGAGACTCTATGAACCACGCCAGCACCAGGCCATGTCCCTCAGCTGAAGGATTTACTGTATAGATATGTTTTGAGGCTAGACTTTAAGTTGGAGAGAGAGTCTGCTCCCTGAATCTCGGAGGGTAAGCTGTTCCACAGGAGAGGGGCTTGATAGGAAAAGGCTCTACCGCCAATAGAGGTTTTGCCCTCTTGGAACGACGAGAAGCCCGGCATTTTGGGAACGAAGGGCTCTCTGCGGAAGATATGGGTGAAGAAGGTCCTTAAGATAGGGAGGGGCAAGCCCATTTAAAGCCTTAAATGTGAGTAAGAGTATTTTAAAGATGATCCGGTATTTAATAGGTAGCCAATGGAGAGAAGCTAGAACTGGGGTAATGTGTTCAAAGTGTTTAGTTTTAGTTAAGATTCGAGCAGCTGCATTTTGTACCAGCTGAAGGGGTTTTAATGAGACATTAGCACATCCTGACAAGAGGGCATTACAGTAGTCTATTCTGGATGTTACAAAGGCGTGGATTAATTTTTCAGCGTCCTTAGTTGATACAATTTTCCTGATTTTGGCTATATTTCTCAAATGGAAAAAGGCTGTCCTAGAGGTGTTAGCTATGTGGGTTTCAAAAGACAGCTCAGGATCAATGACAACACCAAGGTCTTTGATGGCAGCACTCGGGGCAAGGGAGACACCATCAAGGTCCAGTGTAAAATGAGTGAATTTGCTCCTGATTGAGTTTTGGCCAATTACCAATATTTCAGGAGTTCAGGAGGAGAAAATTTCGGGCCATCCAATTCTTTACATCTGTTAGGCAGGCCTCCATGTTTGATATATTCAGGGGGACATCGGGTTTGACTGATATGTATAACTGAGTATCATCCGCGTAACAGTGGAAACTAATGTCATGTTTACGGATGATATCGCCAAGGGGCAACATGTATAACGAGAAGAGCAGAGGCCCAAGCACAGATCCTTGTGGTGTACCATATCTTACTCTGGAACGAACCGAAGATTCAGTGTTAATGGAGACAAACTGATACCGTTCTGATAGATAAGACCTAAACCAAGATAGAGCCTGTCCGCTTATGCCAACCAAGTTTTCGAGGCGGTCGAGGAGGATACAATGATCGATGGTATCAAAGGCTGCACTTAGGTGTAGTAGCACAAGGAGGGAGATACAGCCATCGTCACAGGATAGTAGGAGATCGTTGAGCACCTTCAGGAGAGCGGTTTCTGTACTATGATGAGGTTTAAACCCGGATTGAAAGACTTTCAAGATATTGTTAGAATGTAGAAATGCACAGAGTTGCTTTGATACTGCTTTTTCCAGAATTTTCGAGAGGAATGGAAGGTTCGAGATGGGCCTATAGTTTGACAGGTCATTGGGATCTAGATTGGGCTTTTTCAGAATAGGTTTGATAACTGCTACTTTGAAGGGCTGAGGTACATGTCCAGACATTACGGAGGCATTGATAAGATTTAATAGCGGTGTGCCAATTGCAGGCAGTAGCTGTTTTAGGAAGAATTGATTTCTTAATAAAATATGTTAATGGATAATTATGCCATTGTTCATTAATGAATTGTTTTTTACATTGGGAAATCATGAAAAAATATATACCCTAAGGGGACGTAGTCATTTATAAATGACGGCACCCCAGAAAAAAGGTCCGAGGTCACTTTGGGAATGTGAGCACAGGGAATTTATTTTATTTTATGCCTAAATACACTTAAAATTAAAGGTCTTTGATTTTTTCAATTAATAAAATAGGTCCCCTAGAGGGTTAACAAAGGTGTTGATTTGGTGTCAATTTACACCAAGCGTGGAAGCCCAATAACCAAAACGACTGACACGTTCTAAATAAGTGTTAAACACAATGTTAAATAATAAACGTATCTGAAACATATTTCTAACATTTAACAGTGGTGCTCATGCAGTGTGATTTTAGACAGAATAATTAAAAAACGTTTCATAAATGTGTTTACCACATGTTGTCAGGATTCGGGTTGTCAGAATCGCGGACTGAATCTTTAAATTTCGTGAGTTCTTCTCGTCTTTTCGTTTTGCAGCAGATGAACACACACGTAGGCTACTTATGGTTGAGTTGATGCAGATGAACGTAGGCCTACTTCCCAAAGAGGTCATCAAATTGAACTGTTGTAAAGGGCTTGGTAAATAATGAGGCTTTTGTTAGAATAATACTTGAGAATTGCAAGTTACTGTAGCTACCCCGCATACCTACAACAGATTGAAGATGAAATAAATGAATTACAGTCTGCATGCATAAGTGAAAATTTGAAACTTAATGGTCACGTTTCAATAACAGTCTATGTTACAAACGCAAATATAATGTACACCTAGATTGATGAAAGAATCAGTTTGACTATTTAATGAACAGTAACGATTGAGCAAAACGAACATAACAATTGAGCAAAACCTCAACATTAGCCGCTAAAAAGTAGGCTATTAGCCTACGAAACATTTGGAACCTGTAACATCTGTAGCCTGTTTTTAAAAAAAAGGCTACGCCTACATGGCATCAAATGTAGTCTATAGGCTACCAGGTAACATTTTATTTTCTCCTTTTTTTTTATTGCGGCAAAGTCCTCTGCTACCGACTTGAAATCAAACGTGTCCAGTATGTCTTTGCAGCTTGCAATGTGCACTTTCTCCTCCTCCAGACAACTTCACAGCACTGTCTTAATTCGATTCTGCAGAGAAAAGCCCCTCTCTGCTAGCACGCTTGACACAGACTGAACACAGGCAATTTTAGCCAGTGTAGCCCAGTCAGGCTACAGCTCACTGAACTCATAAATAAGCAATCGTTATAGCTAAATAGATAAATAGCCTTTGTTATAGCTACGTTTTGTATGAGCAATATTTTCGGACATGTTGACCAGCAAGTTTTTAATTTTTCTTTTTTTTATAAACTTTACCAGGCAAAAACCGGTAATTACCGGCCGACAGAAACCCTTGTCTGAATCAATGCAAGTGCCAAAGAAGCTTTTATAATATTTTCTAATAGCCTCCTGAGACATCGCTGTGAAGTGACTAGCCTACAAACACCACTCTCACTGACACTGACAATTAATCGTTGCGACAGGATAATGTAGGCTACTCTACAGGTGGGAAAGTGGACCAAAATGTTCAGTATATAATCAAAACACCATAAAACCCCATTCAAAAAATCACCGTAATCTTCTGTTCCCGGGGCCCCCTAGTGGCCAGAGCCCTGGGCTGCAGACCAAGGTTGCCCAATAGGTTAACGCGGCCTTGATTGTGTGGGGATCTACATTCAGGGATGCCACAGAGTTCATACAGCAGTTGGACTGAAGAAGTTGAAGAATGGTGAAGCACACCATTTTGTGCCAGAATCTCCCACTCTTCCTCTCACCTACTGCGGTGCAGAGGGAGGGATTTATTCAGCCAGTCAGTCTGGGATTGTTTAAATAGCCAGACTGAGTCAGAATCACTTCTACTTTTTACCAAAAGTGTTGTGGGACCTTTAACCTTCTACAGTGAGGCAAGACCTGGGTTTAACATCTCACCTGGAGGAAGGTGTCTCTTACAGCAACGATCCTTAATGCTGGCCCTGGATAAAATTCAGTGTGTGATTGATTTCAGTTCGTAGGTAATCCAGTAGTGACTATAATCTGTGTGTCTAGTTTCCTTTGCATTAGCACTCCAGCAAACATCAATACCTGCTGTGGAGGTGTTGGTTAGTGTATATTAGGGTCTCCAATCTGTGGCTCTACGGCCTCATGTGGATCTTCTGAACTTCCTGTGTGAAGATGAGAACAGCTTTGGGCCAGACAGCTCATAAATACCAGAACAGAACAATGTCTGTCACTCACTGCAGATTGCAGAAGCATTAAAAATGCATGTGTGTACAGCAGACCACTACTAGAGGAAATATAACACAATGATACCTATTGAAATAATGGCTTTAAATCTGCTCCTTTATTTGAATTATAATACATGCACCAGCTACAGTCATACTAACTGTTTTACTGTTGTGTCAAAGGACTTAGTCCCAAACTGAAGTCTTTTTTCTCTTCTCTACAGACTCAGTGGCTGTAATCTGAATGAGAAGTCCTGTGAAACTGTGATCTCAGCCCTACAGTCAGTCACCTCATCCCCGAGAGAGCTGGACCTCAGATACAATAACCTGGGAGATTCAGCAGTGGAGCAGCTCTGTGCTTTACTGATGAGTCCAAACTGTAAAATACAGACGTTGAGGTGAGTTATGCTGTTTGATAATCATTAAGATGCCATGAAAATACGAAAGACAGCTCCTTCTTAAACATTTAAGAATTAAATTAATTGAATGTCATATTGAGTGCTAGAGAAAGAAAAGTTTGCACGTTGAGGCTGAACAGCCGCTGACTGCAGAAAAGTAAAGATGCAGGTGAGGAATTAAAGTATAATTGGCTACGATTCTCAAGTTCTGTCTACAACTGAGACCACATCTTATTTAGTTAATGTGCATGGACTTTAGAAACGATTATATTCTTCTGAATATACATCACGTAAAAAGTTTTATATCATTGCGTTTAATGCAGCTAGCTAGCTAGGTACAACTTGGACATCAGCAGTCCTGAAGTTCCCTTTAACCTGCTAGGTAGCCAGCTAGCTAGCTAGCTTGATTGCCTTGATAACGGTGCACAGCTAACATTGAAAACTTGTGTCATTTTATTTAGCGTTAATTTAAAAAAAAAACAGCGGTGACAATATTTTACTTAGGTTAGATAAGCGTGTTGTTGGTAAGCTTACGCAGCTAAGCTGTTTGAACTAATTGTGACATGACTCTGTCAGTGTCAAAGGTAAAGGATTACATACCATCGTGTGTCATTTAAAACTGCTGTGCAACATGCCTTAACAGTGAAAGCATTCATGAAATTATGGTATCTTGTTATTGAAATAAATGTTAATTTCTCAGTCCTCCCAACCGAACCATTTCATCAGATGATAGGCACACAGAGAGGGCCAGTAAAGAGACAGGCAGGGCCGGTAAAAACTTTATGGATTTTTTGACAGTCCACTGGCCCACCTGGATCTGTCCCGGTATGCCCGATGGCCAGTACACCACTGGCAAGAGTATGGATTCAAGCCATCAAGAGAGAAAGGCCCGCTGTTTAACGACTGTGATGACACAGTTGTTTGTAGCATGCACTTTCACAGCGAAGACCTGTTAACAACTAGTGGTCTAAACAGAATTTAAAAAGATGCGGTGCCTTGTATTTTTCCATGGGTCTTTGACAGAACCCCAGCCAGGAAGTCAAGTTTATGACAGGTCGACTGAAAGACTGGGGTCGAGTCAAACCTTGCCGTGGTCGAGAAAATGATGTTGCTAGCGTTGCTAACCAAAGCATCTCCTTCAACAGACCGATGCAAACAATTTATTCAGTGCTCTTGCTCCTTTTGCCCCCAACAGATTCATTGTTATTGTCAGGAGCCATCAACGTTAATGTTGGCCCCCGCTACCCAGCACAGATTCCCCCAAATAGATCCGCCCGCCATAGACAACCAGGACACCAGGAGTGCAGGCACGATGACTTTATTAAAAAAAAAAAAAAAACAAGACGCTGGAGTTCACCGCTCGTCCTCCTCACACAGCTCTGGAGCAGGAGCTATGGCCGCGCTGGGGGGGAAAGCACAGTGGCACAAATCACCTTCTCTACTAGGCTGGGCAGACTTAAAAAGGGCACGCACACACACACAAACGGCAACACCGCCAGTCATGTCCCTTACTGCACAGGGGCACGGCCCGAGTCGCCTCCTGCCCAGCCTGGGGTGTTGTCACTCCGCCATTCTCCAGCCTCGCTTCCCCTCTCCTTCCCCAGCCGGCTCCCGTTGCCTTGCCTGCCCCGGGCGTCACTCCGGGAAGCTGTCCGGGTCTGCAGAGCTCCGCCGTCACTCACTCCTCTCACACGCACTGCCAGATAAAATGAAATCCCCTCCCGGGATTTTCCCTAAATTAAACCAAAGGAAACAGAAACCGAAATGAAACTTATTAACCAAATATTCACAAAAATAAAGAAAAACCGGCTGAGAACATACAAAGAAAACCAAAACCCAAAACAACCAAAAAAGCAACGGAAAATAACCGAACACAAACAAAACCAATTCCCCCAGTAAAACCGCGAGCAGAGCATTCCCTTCTCGAGCCGTCCATCCCCCGACTGCCTGAATTGTACCGTCCATCCCCTTTTTATACCTGTACTCCTGGTAATAATGACAATTCAGAACAGCCGCAGATCCCACCAGTTTGGCGGCGGCAATAATCCAATATCCCTGGCTCAAGCACGCACCCGCAGTACCCAATGAATTTCCCTGATTGAGGCGTTCAACAACAGCGGCCACTGTCAGCTTACCTCCTGCCATTATCTTCACTACACCTCCAGTTTGTGTGGCTCCTCATTCATTTCCAGTGACCTGTAGCACCGCGCTCGTATTACGACACTACCGTCTACTACGTAGGACACGAGAAAGAGAGAACATGCACGTAACAAACATGAATGAATATTACCCTATCATGACATATGTTATGACAATGAACAATTGGATAATTTCATTACACAGCTTTATTGATGTGTGTTTACAAGCTGCTAGGTGGCTTGATCTAATGTTAGCCATCTCTCCGTAGCTAGCTGACATTACCTTCATAATTAAAAATAAACTGTTCATGGAACAGTTTATATCCACGATCCAGTTTGGATTGTTTTGTTTCGCAATATATATGTCCACCGTTTCAGCAACCTGATTTGCCAAAGATCTGGAGAACATCAGAGAGACATGAGAGTATAGCTTAAGAGTAAATCCATAGAGTGTAGGCATGTTCAAACTATCATTATCTTGATCCTAAAAATAACATTGAAGTGTTAAATTTTAATCCAAAGAAAAACAATTGAATCAGTCTCAGGTACACGTGTTTTGTGAAATACAAAGAAACAAACACTTTCAATCTGATCAGAAATAAATAAAATGCTGTGAGCTAAGAAACATTTAGTTAGCTAACCAGCAGGTTCCTCTGTATAAATGAAACACAAGCACAGGTGTTTGGTTGTTGCATGCATGTTTTTAGCCTGTGCTGATACACAGTCAGAAGTAGAGGGCCGAGTGCAGTGAGCGAGCTGCAGTTTATGGCAGAATCAGTCATTACTGATTACAATGGTTTTTGAAAAGAGAGAAAAAGAACTTTCCCAACACATTGCATACTCCAGGAAGGAGTGTGCAGGTTTTTAATACTTCCCCTTGGTTTGTGCATTAAATGTGTAGGTGTGGTGATTTGATTTGAAACCACAGTGGAATTAGTTAACCAGCAGATTACCTGAAATACAGCTACAGCAGCACAGGCAGCGGCTATATTTTTGGCCTGTACTATGGTCCTATGGGCAAAGGTTGCAGAAGTCCATATATCTGGATTTCTGCAATGAAGGTTTTAGAAGCAGGCTTTTTCCTTCTGACCCAAAACATCAGCATGCACACTAAAAAACATTGGAATCTACACTGCCAAAACATCAGCATGTACATGACCAGAACATCAGCATGTATTGTGCCAAAGCATGAAAATCTACATGAGGAAAACATCAGTATCTACACAACAAAAACATCAGCAATAAAGTAGCATTAGTGTTTACACGACCACATCCTTAGCAGGTAGCAGTGGCACAGACACAGCTGGGATGAGTGGTGACTGCACTGCTCCATGTGAGGAATTCTCAGCTCTGGGTGAAAATAAAAAGGCTCAGGGCTCAGCCTTGCATGTGAAACACCAGTTGCTTTTACAGACTGAGCCACTAGGGAGCCTAAAATTTCTACTTAAGGAAGTGAAAGTACTGACCATTGGGAGGAGAGGTGTAACTCACCTGAACCCTCAGCAATGTGTAATAGCAACTGAGTGAAGAATATCAGCTGTTTTGGAATCTTGTGTGCAAATTGGAACAATCAAAATGCCCCCAAGTCGCAAACATTTAAAACCTTGCCTGGTGGTGCATCTTTTGTATAGTTTGTGTCTCTGTATGACTGTATTTCCCACAGAAGAAATGAATCCCTGTGCCTTTCGATGTGTGTATTTACTTTAATGTGTCATTCTGCCCAAATAGATCCTACATGGTTTAGTAATACGATTCATCAAGGTCGATCATGACCAGTTTGCTTATTATTCATTAGTAGAATATAGATAAGTCATTGACAATTTAAATTTTACTTGCATGTGCAGTACTGGTAGCTTCAATAAACTTAACCTGGAAACCTGACCATACATTGCTTCAAAAGTAACAATGAGATGAAATACTGCTATAACATAAATTACAGGCTTCCATAGACTGTGTGAAACTGCTTACCTTCAGCTGTTCTGTCAGGTTTCACATCACCTGCTTGTCTCTGTGCCTTTCTCCTCCTTGTCCTTTATGCATCTGTTAATCTGTTTAAGATGCATCAGTGTTTCTTTAGCTAGACTGTGGTGTGAAGTATTTATCTGCACCTAATTTACACTAAAATATAAATGTGCTTATAATACATAAAATATCTGAAATGAGTCCAATCAAAGGGGGATTTTTTGATTCTCTTTTTGGCCAAAAAAACATTTTTCCATAAATAAGCTCTGAGAGTTCATCAGAAAACCAGGTGATTTTCTCCCCCTCCCCCTTTTGATAGGAGCATGGTTGATTGTCCCTCCCCCTTTTTGATAGGAGCATGGTTGATTGTCCCTCCCCCTTTTTGGTATCTTGAACAGAATCTATGGCACAATGTTTACTACCATCATAATTCCAAATGCAATGAATTTATTTTGTCCGTTAGTTTGTCCGTTAGACCAAGTAATGGTCATGTATTCTGGAGTTTGTGGAAGACTCTATGAATTTCTTGTAGAGCATTGGTGGTGTTGTGTACCACTCCTCCTTTAAAGTGGCAATGTAGCAGAGAGGTAAGGAGCAGGACTTGTAACTGAAATGTTGCCGGTTCAATTCCCCACTGGGGTAATCTGATCATCCCCTTGAGCAAGGTACTTAACCCCAAATATCCACCTGTATAAATGGGTAACATGTACAGTAAACTCCTGATTATGTAGGCTAATGGAATGTAAAAAAAGAAAAGTAATAATAAACCTTGGTCAGTCTATCTGGATAAGAGCGTCCGCTAAATGCCAATAATGTAATATAAAGCATTCTAAAGCTCCACTACTGAAGAGGGTGTCTTGGCCTCTCCCTAATTCTGCATTCCAGTTGATCACAAAGATACTTCATTGGGCCCTTTGTGCTGGCTAATGCAATGCTAAGATGTTATTCTTTTCAAACCATGTGTGGTCGGACTCAGAGTCACACCCGTTTCCCTGCAATCAGGGAGTTCCTGTGACTTTTGCTGGGATAGTGCAGTAGTATAGTCACACAGACAGAGACTGACTCTCAATCATCTTTAGCAGTCTATGAAATTTGCATTCTTGGTGAGAGAAATTGGGACAGACATAATGTTCCCAGTTAGCAAAAGTTTAAAACTCTGCCTAGGGATGTGTCTTTTATATAGTGTGTATCTCTCTGTATAACTGTATTTCACATGGAAGAAATGAACCCCTGTTTCTCTTGGTATGGGTATTTACTTTATTGGTTCAATCTGCCCAACTGTATTCCTAAACCATTTGTAAGATCTGGTTCATAATGGCAGATCATGGCAAGTTTATATATTAACTCATTAACTCATTCTAAGAGTTTGGAAAGAGTCTTGGGAATTGCAAATGTTTGTTAGCTGGAAATTGATTGCTTTTGCACTTGGTTGTATTTTGCACTTTCTACTTGTCCTTTGTCTTTTTGTGTGTTTTTTATGCGCATGTTGTCTTGTTTTGTCTGAAACTAGATGTGCTGCTTTTCTTGGTCAGGTCTCTCTTGTAAAAGAGATTTTAATCTCAATGGGACAAACCTGGTGAAATAAAGGTTAAATAAAAAATAAATAAATAAAAATGAACAATTGAGCCTTAACCTGAGCAGTATGTTTAGCTGAGCATTTACATTTATTCATTTGGCAGACGCTTTTATCC
This sequence comes from Megalops atlanticus, assembly GCA_019176425.1. Classification (NCBI taxonomy): domain Eukaryota; kingdom Metazoa; phylum Chordata; class Actinopteri; order Elopiformes; family Megalopidae; genus Megalops; species Megalops atlanticus. The sequence continues at coordinate 6,330,212 of CM032875.1, forward strand.
AAAGTGACTTACACGTGAGCATTAAAGCTTACAGGTAGGTTTGGTTATCAAAAAATTTCAGCAAACTTTCAAAAGCAAGGGACCAAGGTATCAGGACCAGTAGGGTTTCTGGGTTCAATATCTTCCAAAGCCTTACAAACCACTATATCATATACTTAAATTAGACAAAATGTAGAAAAGCTGCAAAGCTGTAGAAAAATTGAACCAGAAGATATCAAATGTTGATTAAAATGATTGTATTTATGAATTTTGGGAGAGTGGAAAAGGCTTCAGTCCACATCAGTGATTTAAGAATTTTCCAGAATTTGGAAGGATTGTTTATGTTGCTTAGATTCTCATTAAATGATTTTAAATAAAATTGATTTTGATTTCCTTCTTCAAGAAGTACAACACACACACACACACACACACACACACACACACACACACACACACACACACACACACACACACACACACACACACACACACACACACACACACACACACACACGCATGCAGAATAACCAGTTGATCTAAACTAATATAAAAATCAACTCTAGAGCTGCATTTGTAATGTTGCATTGAAGTGACCAAAAGAGTTTTTATGCTGAATTGATTTGTTGGAATGTAGACAGTGCTGTTCACTGTGAGTGTGTGAGAGATGCTGTCTCCCTCTCTCCACAGTCTGGGGCAGTGTAATCTTACAGAGAGCTGCTGTGATGATCTGGCCTCAGTCCTGCGTTCACACCACTCAGAGCTGAGAGAGCTGGAGCTGAGAGACAATGACCTGCAGGATTCAGGAGTGAGAGCGCTCTCTGCTGGACTGGAGGATCCACACTGTAAACTACAGAGACTGGGGTGAGGAGCATAATGTACAGTTAACTCCTGATTATCTAGGCCAATGGAATGGAGCCATGGCACAGATAAGTGTTACATTAATGTTTTCATGTGTATTTACCATTTAAATAAACAAATAACACTTTGTATGAGAACCTCCTCTGGGAATGATACTTGCAGCCGAATGCATCTTTGCTAAAGTTTCCATCTGAATGTCTGGTGAGTGTTAGACAGGAAGGGTCCAGCTGCAGCTGCAACTTTTTCACAACATTACATTAGACATTACATGTATTTAGCAGACGCTAAGTCACATTACATTACTTTATACTACATTACATTCATTTAGCAGATACTTTTACTCAGAGTAACTTCCAGTGCAAGAGAACAGAAGTGTATCCATCCAAGTTACATCAGCAACAGTGTCAGATCAGGCTAGCAACAATCCCAGACCAGCAAGTGTGTGTACAACACCATTCAAGCATCTGCACAGGTTAATATAACTATTGCAAATCTGAAACACAGGCTGGAAACTATGGGAAGTCTTTCCTATTGACTCACAGCTTTGCCTGCACAGTGCCTGTCATTGGCACATGAAACATGGGAAACATTAAACATGAAATTTAGCATCATTTCAAATTGAATAGAAATTGACATCACATAAAGCTGTCAGAGGAGTACTTTACAATGACAACATTGTATGTTATTATGACAGGTGTAATTTATTCAAAATTCATCCTGTGAGTTGCGTGATTTGAACATGCCCAGGAGTATTTTCCACTGATGGAAAGATCACATTTTTAGGACAGTTGTAATACACATGAAACTTTTTGATAATGTGACATGATTTATGTATGTGTGAGCAGGGAATGTGTTTATATTTTAATTTATCCAACTTTTTAAGTCAGAAAACCGTTCAGGAACCTGTATTTGTTAACAACAATATAAATGTATTATTGTAAATTGAGTTAAAAAGTAATATGAATATACAGTAGTGATACAAATCTACAATAGGAGTATACATACAAATATATTTTGTGTATTTATCTGCATTTTATGTATTAACAAAATGAAAAACAAAACACTGCTTTAAAATGTCTTAATTCAAGAATCCTGTTTTATTATTTATTTCTTCCCATCTGTAATGTGTTTGATTCCCTGGTGTGGCTGGGTTCCCTCTGCAGCAGTGGCAGTCTCTGACCTGGATGCAGTGTCTTGTGTTGAAGGTGAAAGGTTTTCTGGCATGTCCAGCTCAGTAGTTCTGGCTCAGTGGGGTTCAGCAGGAACCTCGCCCAGACTACAATAGCAGAGTGCAACCTTTGCCTGTGTGTCCCCTGCAGTCTTTAAACAGGGGAATCTCAACCCAATTGAACACCTATGGGAGATTTTGGACAAACGTGTCTGAGAGCACTCTCCACCACCATCAACAAAACACCAAATGAGGGAATATCTTTTGGAAGAATGGTGTTCCATCCCTCCAGTAGAGTTCCAGGGAAATGTAGAATCCATGCCAAGGTGCATTGAAGCTGTTCTGGTAGTTGGTGTGGTAGATATATTATGAAAAGGGAGAAGAAAATGCAGAATCCCTGATTCTCCTAATTATCCTTTATGTATAATTTGAAAATGGGAGATTGAGACTGTACAAGCACCATCAAATGAGGGTCAGTTAAGCAGCTCAGATCTTCTCAAGGTAAAGTCACCCCTAAGGGACTGAGTTTCATCCCACCCACAATACATGAGTGCAGGGTCAAAGAGCAAACATGTACACACATAAACATCAGTCTAACCCAGAAACATGGTGTTAGCTAATCACAGTTTCAGGTGCCAGTCGCAATTTCAGCGCATGTCTTTTGGAGTGTTGTGTTTTGCGGGGGTAAGCTTGGGGAGAGGACTAGCTTTTAATGTGCATCACTTTGAAAAGCCTATTGTCTGCTGTTTGTGATACAGGTAATATCTGCCTGGCCAATTCAGCTACATGTAACAGGGGCAGTTTAATTTGTGTGGAAGAATTCTACTTTTACTCAAAAGCTCTGCATTTTCCTCAAATTAAACAATAACATGCTCAGTAGCAACATTTTCATTGACCATTTTTGATCCATTATTGTTTTATTATTTATTGATTCATTAAATTTAAGTTGAGAATATGTTTTCATTTCATGACACATGAATGATTCTTAACAAGAACAAGCATATTCATTAACTTGACAGATGAAGTTTTAAGACAAATAATTATTTCTTCTTTTCATTAAGCCGTGTGTTACTGTTTTGTTGCAACGTATTCATAATTGTTTTGTGGTTTATCCTCATAGCAAGTACTGTGTACTCTGCTTATAAGGAGTACTGATACAGGGATCAAACACATAGTCATCAAAAATACTCTATATTAACTGTAAATTAATACTCTTTAAAAACTTGTTCTCTGCAAATTGCCCCACCCCCGGCCACTTGTTTTTAGACCAGCGGTCACCGTGTGCACGTGCTGATTGTTCAGATGAGATTTACAGGAGCCAGTCTGAATTCCAGAATCAGGCCGGTACAGTAACAGCAGTCCAGCAAAAATGCTATAAAATACTCTAGAACAAGGCTGGCCTTATTCCAATTTGTATGTTACTTCTTCTGGGTAGACAAAAATCAGTTGTCAGTCATTTCAAAGATTGAAAGTTATTGGTCTTCAATAGTTGTTGTGCGAAATATATATTCTGAAGTATCACGTTCTTGAATCCTGCATGTAGCATTAGTGGTACAAAGCTGTTGATATACACAGTAGATGTTAAGGCTGAGACTCTGGAGGGCAGATTGGAGATGTTTGTTGTACCTCTTTCTAAGCTCTGTAACCAGCCCATAGCCACTCACCCAATGACTCTCCTGTGATCTTTCCCTCACAGAATGGGGTTGCAGACAAGAGTATATGTGCACATTTAAACTGCATACTGAGCCACCTGGTACTGACAGTGTCTAACATCCATACTGTCATTGCACAGAGCTGGGCTGCAGCCAGTAATGTTTAAATTAGGTAGTACCAGATGTCCCAGTGGTTTTGCGTTAGGATTTTGGTGGGTGTCACTGTAATCCATGTACCCTACCAAATAAATCTGGATATGTGCTTAACAAGTGACTTAACCATGGTTTTGGGCAACACAAGTGAGTCTGGAAGAGCAACAGGAGTCTGGGGAGTAGATTCATCATAACTGACTCTACTGTGTCCATTAATATAGGGGGCAGCATGGACTAGCATGTCAGGTCACCCTAGTTGTATATATCAACTGTGTCAAGTGTGTCATACTACCCTTAGGAACTCACCTGGGGAATAATCAGTGTATTCATGGCCAATTTGTCAATGTTGTTAACGTTTATCTTGAAGCCTAAAGTCGAATCAAAAGTTAAACAGAATGTCATTGGCTTAGATGCTGAATTTGAATTGAAAGGGTTACATAATTATGAGAGGACTTTGATAACTTATGTACCCCTTACCCCCCTCTACTCCAGTAATGTCTTCACTGTTACTGTTTGTCCTAGGATTTGTCCTAGGTTCTACACTGAGGGGAATGAAAGCAGGGAAGAGGGAAACCCTGCCTTGGGCCCCTGCCTGGCTGGAATGGTTGTGAGAAGTTGTCATTTACTGCTACCTGTGATTGTGGGGAAGAGTACAGAAGCTGAATGAACTTGATAAAATTCAGACTAAATCCAAGTGTTTGTAATATTTTAAAAAGAAATGGTGCCTTTTCAGCATGCAGTGCTAGTGCCACACATGCTACAGGCTTGGATGTAACATTAAGGAGCCTACGGATATTAGCATGCCGCTGGGGGATGGGGGCCCTGGCCAACCTGCCCACCCCTACACCCCGCTGGAAGGAGGCCAGTTTGTTCTGCTGTTGAGGGCTCCCGGTCGCTGTCGGCAGATGATGGAGCTGGTTTTGAGCTCGGGCCGTAGGGCTCAGCCTGTGCTTGGAACAGGTGTCTTTACTGTCTGAGTCCCGTAAATGTCTCCTCTTATAATACCTTTGTTTCAGGAGCTTTAAATTCCTCTCCACTCTTTCTGATATAAAGAGTCAATAGCATCTCAGCTTCATTGAGGTGGGCTAAGCCGGCAGCAGATGATTTCCCTTAGTGTTGCTGTTCCAGTCTCCTCATTTGCTTTTCCAGTGCTTGACCTCCAATGCTTGGCCTCTCTGAGGGTTTTTACTGATGCATAGGTGATGAGTCTCCCTCTGTTTTACTTTGGCTGCCTCACCCATGATACTAGGTAGTATATCTGAGCTGTGGTTAAACTCCGTGTATGGCATAAACGTAGCTCAGATGTGGGCTTGAAAGCTAGTTTCACCGAATAGTAAAGTTTTTAATCATCAGTGGCCTGAAGAAAAACATTGACCAAAGTCTAAAACTAGGTTAAGGGGTGAATGCACCAACATTTTAGTTTGATTGTAAAACAATTGTCTTAAAATATGGATTGTTTAAATACATTTATCCTCACACTATCACATCAAGCAGAAATCAATGGTATTTCGTCATGAATATAATGCCGCGAGGTTTATCAAATAATTTCAGTTATCTCTAATAACCAAAACTGTATGGGTAAATTGAGTCATCTCTTTATTCATCTATCCCCTGGGTCAATGCGCCAGAGATTAAACTGTGGAATCAGTTGCAAATGTGCACTTTTTATTGCATTATTATATTCATAATTAGTAAAAGAACAGTGATGATAATGGAGGTATTGTCCTGTGGAAACAGATTTAATTAAATATAGCAGCAGGGCATGTTCTCAATGCACTCTCATCTGGTTGGCCAAGAAGTGACCAGATGTGATGACCTAACCAATTAGAGGAGAGTGCACATTGTATGTGAAGGGAAAGGTCATGTGCTTTACCTAAATACAGTATTGATCAGTTTAACTTCATACTTGTCAGTCATGCTTGCTGTTTTTTTCTTTTTTTTTTTAGAGTAAATGACATTTTTGCAAGGGTCCCACCCACATGCATGAATATTATTATTGTTCTCTTCTGCAGTCTCCATGTACTGAGTGTCAGATATTCTGGTAATTTCTCCTGCTTTTCCTCCAGAGCTGTGACAGTGAAGAGCTCTTCTCTCCTTCTCTCTGCAGGCTGTCAGGCTGTGTAGTCACAGAGAGAGGCTGTGCTTCTCTGGCTTCAGCTCTGCGTTCAAACCCCTCACACCTGAGAGAGCTGGATCTGAGCTACAACCACCCAGGAGAGTCAGGAGTGAGAGCGCTCTCTGCTGGAGTGGAGGACCCTAGCTTTAAACTGGAGACACTGCTGTAAGCAGAGTTCTGCTCCTTTGTGTGTGTAGACATCTGGTGTGTTAATGGAAAACCCAGTGAGATGTGTAAGATGGTGGCCAGTGTTCTCATCTGATCAGTAGAGTCCTGGCAGTGTGTGGAGCTCTCCCATTGTTACAGAGCTCTGAGTTTCCATACTGCACTTCATAGGCAGAAAGTCTGTGTCTCTCAGTCTCTGTTCTTCTGTTCCAACAGTGTGGACCATGGAGGAGAGATTATGCTCAAACCAGGACTGAGGAGATGTAAGATACTCTCTCTCTCACACACACACACACACTCACACACACACACACACACTCACACACACACACACACACACACACACACACACACACACACACACACACACACACAAAAACACACACACACGAACAGAAACACCACACACAAGCTCACATATACACAAAAACAAACACATACACGTACACACACACACATACACGAACAAACAGACACACACACACACACACAAACACATGAACAGACACATACACACACATAAGAACATATGACGAGAACAGGCCATTCGGCCCAACTAAGCTTGCCGTGACAATTAAAGAGAATCCAAAACTGCATCAAGTCTGGACTTGAACACAGCAATGGACTCTGCTTCAACTACCTGACCTGGCAACCTATTCCATGTGTTGATAACTGTTTGTGAAAAATAATACTTCCTTATATCAGTGCGGAACTTACTCTTAACTAGTTTCCATTTATGTCCCCTTGTTCTACAGACTGATCTCACCCTAAAAATGTATTGTAGTTAACCTTATTGAGTCCTTTTATAAATTTTAAGTCTCCTCTCGCTAAGTCTGAATAGGTCTAGTAACTTGAGTATTTCCTCGTAGCTTTTATATTTCATGCCAGGAACTAATTTAGTTGCCCTTCTTTGAACTTTTTCATGAGTCTCAATATCTTTCTTATAGTGCGGTGCCCAGAACTGCACACAATATTCCAAGTGAGGTCAGACTAAAGCATTGTATAATTTCAATATAACCTCCTTAGATTTATAATCAATGCTTTTGGTTATATATCCCAGCATCCTGTTGGCCTTTTTTACTGCTACAGCACAACTATTACACAACTATTACTGCCAAGTCTTTTCAAATTGAGCACCTTCTAGTTTTTTTTCCCCCATGAAGTAGTCTTGTCTAAGGTTCTTATTTCCTACATGCAAGACTTTACATTTAGCTAAATTGAATGTCATCTGCCAGGTATCTGCCCACTTTTGGATGCTGTTTAGATCTTCCTGTATTAACAGACACATACATACATGCACGCGGACACACACACACACACACACACACACACACACACACACACACACACACACACACACACACACACACGAACAGAGACACGCTCACACATGATCAGACAAACACACAAACAAAAACACATACATACGAACAGACTCACACACAAACACACACACACACGCACGCGCGCACACACACACAAACACACACACACACACACACACACACACACACACACACACACGAAATGATGAACACACACACACCCCAACACACATACAGAGACACAGGCACAAAAAGACATACACACGAAAAGACACACATACATACATGCACAGGGGTGCAGATGGCGGGGGGGACGGGGGGACGTCCCCCAGTTTCATAGGGACCCCGATCCGCCCCCTTCCCCCCCCAATTCAGATGAGCAGCATCACATCCCTAGTTACGGTTGGATATCTGAATGTTTGACCTCATCATTTAGCCTAATGTGACCATCACGAGCTAGGCTACTCGCAGCAAGTGATTGCTGTAGTGTAGCCCACTCAAACACCAAACACACGCATTTCCTGCTGTCTCCCGTTCACCCTGTTTGCTAGCTAGACATTGTAGAGTGTATGCAATGCTATTAACCTCAGCATTTTTTTCAATATCACAATGCCCTAATGAAGGATAAATAACTCATACACCAATTTTAGTTTCTAAAACGTTTTATTTTAAACATCTTTTATTAAAAACATGTAAATCTGCCACTCTGGCTACCTTTGTGCGTATGTCCCTTCTGTTTGTTCCGCTGTTTGGGGGGTCCTAAAACGAGCTGGGAACTGAGCTGCCTCAGTTGTGCCTGTCACAGATGTAATCACAAACGATACCCTTATTATCACATGGTCAGGTGGTTTTAAAAAGCGATATTGGTAGCTCTGCGGCACAACCGGCACAAACGGCAAAATGAAGCCACGAAAAAAACAAATAACAATCACAGCGTTTTTCCACAAAGCAAACAATGTAAGTAGACTTAAATTCTACATATACCCAGCCTATGTTCAATGCAATTGTCAACACATTTCCCCATATTTCAGAAAGACATATTTATGGCTTTATTGTTTTTGTTGGGGAAGTGAGGATTTAATAAAAATTCAATGGTCTGAACCCAGCGGTCTTAGAAATTAACGCCCTTGTTTATCGTCCGGCACTCTGAATACCAGACTCAAATGACGTCAATTACTAAAACTCCTCACTTAACCAACATGTAAAATAATAATAAAAATGATTTAATTTAATAATTATTATCAAAGATCTTAAGTATCAATTAAATAACCGAATTCGTTGATAGGAGATGAGCAGTCTGGTGGATCAACCTTTTCCAGAAATATAGAATCACAACTGGAATAAATTAAAAAGGTTTATTAAGCAGTTACACGAAGACAAGACAAAATTCAAAGTCTGGGCTACAGACCTGGTCCACTACCTTAACAGACACTAACTTACATAAAGACATTAACAAGCAAGAACATGGATGGATCACAGAATGGTGAATGAATGCGTGCAGAGAAAATTACCCAAGCCAATTGTTTACCTCTTCCAAGGAAGAACACAGGAACCACTCGCGATAGCAGCAAAACTCCAAAAGGAAAAATGCAAAAAGTGCAGGATAAACTGAGCCACGGACTGGATGACTGAACGGATGACTGAGCGTAGGCAAGGAACTGAGCCGTGGCAAAAACTGATCAACGACAAAGACTGAGCCAAGAGGCCTGTTCTAGGCCTGACTTAAGAAGAAGCTCTCTCCACCTCCCTGACCCACGCATGATTAATTTTATGGTTGGGGAGTGCCTGGAAGTTTCTCCAGGACTTCATTTTGTCCTTTCGATCCAAACATCTGGAAATACCAGATATATTTTCAAGATTCTCATCTTTGCATTCAGCTCTTCATGAGCATCGCAATGACACCAAACATTAATAGGCATGGGCTGAGAGGAGAGAGTTGGCTGAGAGGAATTGGTAAAATGGTGGTTTTGCTGCTATATTGAGAAATACATGTGTTATCACACAACGTTGGGTTTTCCACATTTTTCCATGACATGAGAGTACAATTACTGTGGGGTACAAAAGGGTAAATGATCCGAACGTATAGGTACACACAAAGAAAAACACACACACACACACACACACGCTGATTGTGCTCAGGAAGGGGAGAAGGGGGGAGAGAAGGCAATCCCCTACAGCTGTGGTCTACCAGGACGTTACACCTTAAGCAACTTAGATTGGCTAAAAAGGCAGAGTTCTTTAAGATTATATTAGAAGTATTTGGCGCCTAAACCTCTTTCAGATTACCAAACATGACTGTAGCCACCGTTTAGCCAAGGATTCTACATCCGAGGGCAGATTCATGCTACCAATAAACAAAGCGGGCGTATCACGCCTACTTCCTTTTATCTGGTAAAATAATGTGAATCCAAACAGTCAATCATTATGGTTGAGGTTTTAAGTATCTGACTAGGTTTTAGGTGACTTCTTGCAATCTTAAAGTGATGGCTGCTTATTTTAAGTAGGTATGTGATCTGTGGTCACTGATTTTGGGGTATTTATGGTGGTAGACCATTTGCCTTCTTGCCTGCTATGTGTGTGTATTTGTTGACTTATCTTATCTGTGCTTGCTCTGGTCCCGAGTAGGGAAAAGAATCCTAGAAAACCCAGACCAGGGCAAATAGCCATAAAATGCATGGTACTCTCCCGACATTTTAATGGGGAAATAATCTCTGATAGCCTAAATAAGTAAAGATGATAGTTTTGCACTTGCCTGAAGTGATAAATGCAAAATAAGAGCGGGACTTGCTGGACTGGAGGTGAGGATAAACCTAGTCTAGTGTTTCAGCCAAAATTCACAGGACTTTTTCCATTAGTAGATATTTATTGTTGCTAACTGAATTTTTACATCGCCCTGGCTAAAGACAACATTTCCTCATGGCCTAATATTTTCAGGCAATTTCTGATGACAGTGAGACAGACCCAAGTCAGGGTGAAAGAGACAGAGATCACAGAGAGGATCAGCTGCAGGGCAAAAATGTCAGTATCCCATCATGACTGTTAAACCATTAGCCCAAATTACGCAAAATGCCTCAGCAAGCATAGCTGTATCAGCTTAAAAGTCGAGACCTTTTACTCAGTTTGGTCCCCCCAACTTAAAAAATCTCCTGCGCCCTTGTGCATGCACACACACTCACACACACTCACATACAGATACGCGCACACCAATGCATGCGCACGTATGCATGCGCAGACACACACAAACACACGCGCACACTCACACACACACAACCACACACACGCATGCACGCACACCCACACACACACAATCGCGCACACACACATAAATACACACAGTCACACACACATACATGCAGTGTTGGGAAGCTTACTTGAAATGTAATAGGTTACAGATTACTAGTTACCCTGTTAAAAATGTAATAAGTAATGTAACTATTTTAATTACTTCATCAAAGTAATGTAACTTATTACATTTGATTACTTTTTGATTACTTTTCTAATAAATGTTTTAAACTGGGCAATAAAGCTGAAAAGTCCTAAAAACAAATTTAAACCAGGCAGTATAAACTTCACAACAGTACTCAACACTGATTACTGTCAAACTTTTATTGAAAGTTCTTCAGTATAACTTGAATTAAGATTGGAATGTTTTGATTTGAAAGCACAACCACAAAACAAATCACAAGTATGTAGATCACAAACAAACATGGCAAACTTAATACCGTTGTGTGTCCAACAAAAAGCACAGTATGCATAGTTAGGACCATTAATTTAGTCTGTTGGTGCCCTGTAGAAATTTCACAACCTAATGACCTCTCCAAGTTAATATTTAATGAAAACACAATGCTGAATTAAGTTAGTGTTATTAGATCGCACATAGGCTACCTACATCACTATTCAAGGAGGACTAACGTTAGCTAAGATTTTCCATCAAAGAGTTCATAAATGGAGGTGCGGCTGTGCAAAACATAAATATGTAGCCTGCTGGACGGGCACCGAGCAAAATATAGAGCTAAGTTACGTCTTGAACACACATAAATAACATGGTGGGGTGGGAGGTACTTCATTTTATGTGACTGACTGCGGTTACATTAACTTACCTGTAGATGTTTCCTCAGGTTTGACATCGAGCACTTCGATGTTGACAGCATTTTCACCGCTGGTAAACAAGCTTTACACTGTACAGTAATTTTAGAGCCCTTTTCTGATTTCAGAAGGAAAATATTTGAATTTCCAGCACTGAAAGGCATTCTTGTCCGACGATATAGCCACTGGCCTTGGTGTGACCAGCTGGTCTTAGGCATGGCAGACTCAGGTTGCTTAGACCAGCGTTTCTCAACCCTGCTCCTGGCGGCACCCTGTCCTGCATATCTTTTGTCTCTCCTTGCTCTACCTACCTGACTGACCTCATCAGTGGCACATTTTATTAGCTGAGCACACCTGATTTAATCAAGCAGCAAGGACAGATAGAAGATATGCAGGACAGGGTGCCGCCAGGAGCAGGGTTGAGAAACACTGGCTTAGACTTAGGTCGGGGCCACACCAGATGCGTGGTGTGTGCGTGACGGTCGCAGAACGTCTCGATTTTCATTTCGGCACCAATGTTAACAGGTTAGAGCAGCCACACAGCCCGTGTGAGCAGCGCGGCTGCAGCACCGCCTCATCTAGAGATTTGGCGTGTTGCCTATTTTTTCCGCATGACGCGTGGTTCTCAACAAAATAGACAGTGAAACTGATCCGTTGATAGTCATATTGACATCATACCAGCAACATTACATAACTGACATATTTTACTGTAGTTTCAATGTCTAGGTTATATGTCACAGACATGAAAAAAAATATATATTTTTTTTTAACCATTTTAGCAATCGCATGTTATCAGTAGGTGATTTGTTAATTTTTAATAGGGGGGATGGCAGATGCACACTCATCACTCTCTCTGCTGATAACTAGGGGATGGGGAGGGGGGGATGGCAGGTTAACAAGGGGGATGTATTTTGGTCATTTTGCTAACAAGGGGGATAGCATCCCCCCTCAGATCGCCTACTGCATGTTATTAAAGGGGAAAGTGGAGGCTACATGTGTACTATATAGTCAAGGAAAGAAGATGATCCATTTGCTCAGCACTCATTCTGAAATACTTCAGGCGTTTGTCCTTATCAAGACGCAGTTCAGCAGCAAGATGGTGAAAAGCTCCAAGTTGCCCCCTTCTCTGGTTTATTGGGTGAACCCACATTCTTTGCCAGTTTCTCCTCCGGAGCATTCGGAGCAAAAGATGAAGTGCGATGGCTTTCCTTCTGTCTATAACTCGCACTAAAAACCAATGAAAAATGAATTAACCACGTTAATAATATTTAGGAAATGCGAATAGACAGGCAGCCTAAAGTATCTAAAGTAACATTACATATAAAAAAGAACATAAATAGGTAGTAACAAGTTGTCCTAGGCAGTCTATTTTCTTCATGATCAACATGCTGTTTTACAAAATATTTTTCAATTAAAGAAATAACAGAGGAGCCTACTTTCCCATTTGTAAGGGGAAAAAATGTGTAACTTGAAGCAAGATACAGTGGCAAGACAAACGCACAGCACTTCTGATTCAACAGAGACTGAACCCAGAACATCTGCTTATAATTTGGTTTGGTGCCTATAATGTAAATTAAGGTCCCGCGATACTTCTGGATAAGCCCACCCCTGGAAACCTGTAGAACAGTACCCCCATGTAAATGGCTTTTAAACTGAGCCAGGCCAAGTGAAGAGGGATTGCTGTATATTTTTTTGTTTATTTTTATTATTATTTTTACAATTGAGCACATGCTTCTTAACCTTTGTCTGTCTAAACTAAATATAAATTAAATTTATAATGAAATTAAATCAAACATTCTGTTACTGATGGCCATTATCAAAGGCAAACTCAATGTAGAAAGACAGGGCTGGCAGTAGCAGCACCGCAGCAGCAGCGCTGGCGGTGTGGACAAACACACGCATGCGAGCCGCAGCAGTTCAGCAACGTAGCCGTCATGCACGCAACGCATCTGGTGCGGCCCCGGCCTTAGAGCAATGCGCATTGATTTGATTGACAGACGAGAGGCGGTGCAAATTCAAACAAGAGAACCAATCAAAAAGAAACGCTCAAAACTTGAGCGCATACTGCCAAATGAATGGAGCCTGTCTAGACGTAAAGACAGCTCCTTGTCAGCCATCCTACCCTTGATGGTGTTGCACTCAAATTTGTTCCAACGGGTTTGCTGACCCGCGTTGTGCGGAAATATGTCAAAAGGTGTGTTTTAACCGAACGCGATGTGAAATTTACGAGTTATGTTCAATTCGAGAGAAAATTTTGCCTGGCGAAAGCCAATCACCTTCAAGTAGGGCTATAAGCCACGCCCACGTTCCACTTTGCCTTTTCCAACTTGCTAGCAGCGTTGGTGTAATCAAAAATACTTGCTGTGACGTAGCGCGAAATTCGCATGTTCATCAAACCCGCGCGAGGTTACAACGCACCTAAAAGAAGGCATTCCTGCCAGGCGAAAAGATGCAAAGCAACAGAATGAATATTATATTCTACATATAAGCTTTTTACCAAAAAGAATATATTCGGATGTAACCCCTTTGTAATCACCAACATTTTGATTAGTAACTAATTTAATTACATAATTTTTCTCAGTAACTGTAACGGATTACAATTATATTTATTTTGTAATTTAATTACGTAACGCCATTACATGTAACTAAATGTACTCCCCAACACTGCATACATGCACACACACACACACACACACACACGCACACACTCGCATGAACAAACACACACACACACACAAACACACGCATGAACAAACACACACCTGCGCACACATGCCCACACACACACCCACGCACACACACGCACACACAAACTGACACACACACTCGCACACACACACAAATGCACACATACACGAACAAACAGACACAAGCACACACAGGCACACACATGGGTGCATTTACAAACACACACACACTAGAACACACACACACACACGAACTGCGTGCTTGCACATTCAGGTATGTGTGTGGGTGTGGGTGTGTGCATGTGCACGTGTGTGTGAGCGAGTGCATATGAGTATGTGTGTATCTGTATGTGTGTGGGCGTGTGCATGTGTATGTGTGCATGTGTATGTGTGTCTGTGTGTGTGTGTGTGTGAGATGCTGATCTCCTGGTTCTGTGTTGGAGATGTTGCCTCTTCTAACCTCCTTCCTGTCTGCAGATGGCTGCCAGCTCACACTGGACCCCAACACAGCAAACAGAGAGCTGTCTCTATCTGAGGGGGACAAGAAGGTGACAGTCACACCGGGGATAAAGCAGCCAGATCCTGATCACCCAGAGAGATTTGACTCTATACGGCAGGTGCTGTGCAGAGAGGGTCTGTCTGGGACTCGCTGTTACTGGGAGGCTGAGTGCAGTGGGGGGGCTGATATTGCAGTGGCGTATAAAGGAATCCGCAGGAAAGGATGGGGTTCTGACAGTGAGTTTGGATGGAATGATCAGTCCTGGAGTCTGTGCTGTAGAGGTGACGGGTTCTCTGCGCTGCACAATAGTAACAGCACTGACATACCCACCCCCTCCTCCCGCAGAGTAGGAGTGTATCTGGACTGGCCGGCCGGCACTCTGTCCTTCTACAGCGTCTCCTCTGACACTCTGACCCACCTGCACACTTTCCACACCACATTCACTCAACCCCTCTATCCTGGGTTTTGGGCGGGTTGGAATTCCTCAGTGTCCCTGTGCATGCTGGGATAGACTCCTGTATCCTGGAGGAGTTGATGTTATTGACTGTCGTCATGACTACTTAAATCTCCACATTAATACTGACAGTGTACAAACACTGGAGGGCGCTCTCATCCACTTCATACTGAACAGGATTTAGTTACTATGATTTATTCCAATATTGTAAATGAGTGATTTATTTTAATATTGACATGTTTTATAAAATCTTTTGTAATATTAGTATGATATGCTGAAATAAAGATGTATGTGTGTATATAGCACATTTGTATGTTGTGTTTTGTGGGAGAGTTTGGGGTTAAAACGGACATTTAAATATTCAGATATTTGTATTTCATCAGTTCCGTGTTGTTTGCTAGAGATGAAAGACCAGCACACACACACACACACACACACAAGCATACACACACACGTATACACACTCACACACGCATACACACTCACACACGCATACACACTCACACACGCATACACACTCACACACACTCTCTCTCTCACACACACACACACACACACACACACACACGTATACACACACACGCACACACTCCCCTCTTTCTCTCCATCTCTCTACCCCCACTCTCTCTCCATCTCTCTCCCCCTTCTTCCCTCTCTCCCTCTCCCTCTTTCCCCCTCCATCCCCCTCTCTCTCCCTCTCCTTTCTCCTCTCTCCTTCCCCCTCCCTCTCCACCCCTCCCTCCCTCCCTTTCTCTCTCCCTCTCTCCCCCCCTCTCTCTCTCTTCCTCCACATCTCTCTCTCCCTTTCCCCCCCCCCCCCCTCTCCCCCTCTCTCTCCCTGCATCTCTCCCCCTCTCTCTCCCTGCATCTCTCCCCCTCTCTCTCTCCCTCCCTCCGCTTCTCTCTCTCCCTCCATCTCTCTCTCTCTTCATCTCTCTCCCCCTCCCTCTCCATCTCTCCCTCTTTCTCCCTCCATCTCTCCCTCTCACTCTCTCTCTCCCATCTCTCCCTCCTCCTCTCTCCCCCTCCCTCTCTCTCCCCCTCTCTCTTCCTCAATCTCTCTCCCTCTCTCTCCATCTCTCCCTCTCCCACATCTCTCTCTCTCCCTCCATCTCTCTCCCCCTCTCTCCCCCTCTCTTTCCTCCATCTCTCTCCCCCTTTCTCTCCCTCCATCTCTCTCTCTCTCCCCCTCTTTCTCTCTCTTCCTCTCTCCCTCTCTCCTCTCTCCCGCCATCTTTTTCTCTCTCTCCATGTCTTTCTCCCTCTCACCCTCTCTCTGCCTCCATCTCTCTCCCTCTCTCCCCATCTCTCTGTCCCTCTCCCCATCTCTCCCTCTCTCTCTCCTCTCTCTCTTTCTCCAACTCTCTCTTCATCTCTCTCTCCCTCTCTCCCTCATCTCTCCCCCTCTCTCTCCCTCCATCTCTCTCCCCCTCTCTCTCCCTCCATCTCTCTCCCCTGTTTCTCCCTCCATCTCTCTCTCTCCCTCTCTCCATCTCTCTCTCTCCCCTTTCTCTCTCTCCCCCTCTCTCTCCCTCCATCTCTCTCTCTCCCTCTCCCTCTCCACCCCTCCTTCCATCTCTCTCCCCCTTTCTCTCCCTCCATCTCTCTCTCTCCCCCTCTCTCTCCCATCTCTCCCTCCTCCTCTCTCCCCCTCCCTCTCTCTCCCCTCTCTCTTCCTCAATCTCTCTCCCTCTCTCTCCATCTCTCCCTCTCCCACATCTCTCTCTCTCCCTCCATCTCTCTCCCCCTCTCTCTCCCCTCTCTTTCCTCCATCTCTCTCCCCTTTCTCTCCCTCCATCTCTCTCTCTCTCCCCTCTTTCTCTCTCTTCCTCTCTCCCTCTCTCCTCTCTCCCGCCATCTTTTTCTCTCTCTCCATGTCTTTCTCCCTCTCACCCTCTCTCTGCCTCCATCTCTCTCCCTCTCTCCCCATCTCTCTGTCCCTCTCCCCATCTCTCCCTCTCTCTCTCCTCTCTCTCTTTCTCCAACTCTCTCTTCATCTCTCTCTCCCTCTCTCCCTCATCTCTCCCCCTCTCTCTCCTCCATCTCTCTCCCCCTCTCTCTCCCTCCATCTCTCTCCCCCTGTTTCTCCCTCCATCTCTCTCTCCATCTCTCTCTCTCCCCTTTCTCTCTCTCCCCCTCTCTCTCCCTCCATCTCTCTCTCTCCCTCTCCCTCTCCACCCCTCCTTCCATCTCTCTCCCCTTTCTCTCCCTCCATCTCTCTCTCTCCCCCTCTCTCTCCCTCCAATTCAATTCAAGAAAGCTTTATTGGCGTGAACGTTACAACAACATTATTGCCAAAGCCATGTACATACTCACACACATAAAAAGAAGAAGAAAAAAGAAAAAGTGACAATTATGTTGAATGCAAAACAGGACCATTCTAATAATAATCAGACAGAAATGGAGTTGGTGTTTTGTTATGGGTGGCCTCGCTGGCTGTCCCTCAGGTTATGGCAAGCTGCCACAAATTTTGCTGCTAGAGTGGCCAAATCCTTGTTCTCTCCCAGAATGTACGGTAATTTTTCCTCATTTGTGTAGTTTCGAAACTCAGGGAGGATTGAGTAGAATTTATTAAATGAAGATTCTCTAATTTCAGTGTATTTAGTGCATTCGGTTAAGAAGTGCAGCTCTGTCTCTACAGCCCCCAGACTGCAGTGCGAGCACAGCCTCTCCTCTCTGGGCAGCCAGGTCTGCCTGTGTCTGCCTTTTTCCATGGTGAGGCTGTGCTCACTGAGTCTGTACATTGTCAAGGTTTTCCTGAGTTTCACATCTCTTACTGTACTCAGGTAAGTAGCTGTTGTATATTCACATTTTAGGGCCGAATAGCATTGTAATTTGTGTTGTGTTTTAGTGACTTCTTTCCAATGGTTGATGTAATTTTCCTTTTCAGTGGCTGTAATTTTGTTGGGTCTAATGCTTCTGGCTGTTGTGTCATTGTCCTGAGCCTCTGTGATGTGAGCTGGTGTTAAATCACTGCGTCTCAGGACAAGTTGGCTCAGTGGGCTCCTTCCTATATTCAGCTCTTGGCTTTTCAGGGCTATATAGTGGAGTGAGTGGGGGTCACTCATTTTTAAGTGTTGCCAGAATTTGCGTGCTCTTTTTTGGATATTGATTATTAGAGGGTATTGGCCTAATTCTGCCCTGCATGCATTGTTGGGCGTTTTCGTCTGTACCCGGAGGATATTCTTGCAGAACTCTGCATGCAGGGCTTCAGTTGGATGTTTGTCCCAATTTGAAAAGTCACATTTTGTGAGTGGACCCCACACCTCACAGCCATAAAGTGCAATTGGTTCAATAATTGATGTGAATAGTTTAATCCAAGTTTTAATTGGTAACTCTAATTGAATCAATCTTTTGATGGCATAAAATGCTCTTTTTGCCTTTTCTTTAAGTTCCTTCACAGCCAAGCCAAAGTTTCCTGTTGAATTGATAGTTATGCCTAAATAAGTGTACTTGTTTGTTTGTTCAATTTTGATGTTGCCAATTGTAAAATTGTTGGTGTTTCCCTGTAGCCTGGAACGTTTTTGAAAGATTAGGACCTTGGTTTTTTGAGGACTTATTTTCAGGGCCCATGTTTGACAAAATTTTGCCAATACATTCGTGCTGTGCTGCAGGCCCTCTTTTGTGGGTGACAGCAAAACCAAATCATCTGCATAAAGCAAACATTTGATTTCTGTGTCCTGCAGTATGAGTCCAGGAACTGTAGAGTTCTGTAATGTGTGTGCCAATTCATTAATGTAAATGTTGAATAGTGTAGGACTCAGACTGCAGCCCTGTCGCACCCCCCTCATTTGGTGGAAAAAGTCAGTCCTGTTGCATCCGATTTTGACTGCACACTTACTGCTTTAATACATAGATTTAATTACATCATACAGTTTCCCCCCCACACCGCTCTGAATGAGTTTATATAATAGTCCTTCATGCCAAATAGAGTCGAATGCCTTTTGGAAATCCACAAAACAAGCAAATATTTTACCTTTATTTTGGTTTACATATTTATCGATTAGGGTGTGAAGGGTGAATGTGGTCTGATGTCCGATAATTTTGGAGAAATCCAATTTGGCTTTTACTTAAGACATTGTGTTCTGTGAGGTAGTCAATTATGCTTGTGTTAAGTATGCTGCAGAACACTTTCCCAAGGTTACTGTTGACACAGATGCCCCTGTAATTGTTTGGGTCAAGTTTATCACCATTCTTATATATGGGGGTGATAAGTCCTTCATTCCAGGAGTCAGGGAAGTAGCCTACCTTTAGTATGAGATTGAAAAGCTTTAGAATGGCCAATTTAAATTTGAGGTCTGTATGTATTAGCATCTCATTCAGGATACCATCTACACCACAGGCCTTTCTGGGCTGGAG
The DNA here is from genome assembly GCA_019176425.1 of Megalops atlanticus. Lineage (NCBI taxonomy): Eukaryota > Metazoa > Chordata > Actinopteri > Elopiformes > Megalopidae > Megalops > Megalops atlanticus. Next base: position 6,349,713 of record CM032875.1, read on the forward strand.
ATCGTGTAGCTTTCCCTCAAGCTCTTGAGTTATTGGAAAGTCCAATGGGTTTTGATTATCCTTTATAGTAATCTCAAAGTTTTCCAATCTATTGGATATTTGTTGTTGGTCAGAATTTAAAGTAGGATGGTCAAATAGGTTTGCGAAGTGCTCTCTCCATATATCTCCATTTTGAATTGCTAAATCATCATGAGGCCTTTTGCTTAAATGTTTCCAATTGTCCCAGAATTTGTTTTTCTTTGCTCTTATTGTATGTTTATATCTCTTGAGGGATTCAGTATACTGAATGCGAATATCTTGGTTGTCTGGTTGCTGATGTTTTTGGTTTGATAATTTTCTCAGATTTTTTCTCAGTTTTTTGCATTCAGAGTCAAACCAAAGATCTGAATTTATTTTCTTTTGTTTGTTTTTAGTGGTGGCCAAATTTGAAATTTGAGCTACATGGTCAAATATATTGTTTAGGTGGGATACAGCCAGTTTCATGCCGTCTTTATCGTGTGGGTAATTTGTGGATAGAAAAGAGTTCAGGAGTGTTTGGGTTTGCAAGTGTGAAACTGAGCTTTGATAATTTTCAGAGCTGTCTTTACCCCATCTGTAGCTGGGTTTGATTTTGTACATTTTCCCAGGCTTTGTGTAAATGTTGGGTGTTCCTGTTCTGTTCAGATAGACTGTGATTTGACTGTGATCAGAGAGTGGTGTCAGTGGCTTGACTGTGAAGGCTCTCAGAAAGGTCAAGTTCAAATCCATTATGGCATAGTCCACAGTGCTACTGCCAAGGGCTGAGCTATAGGTGTACCATCCAAGGGAGTCCCCCCGTAGCCTACCATTGACAATGCACAGACCCAGGCTTCGACAGAGCCGCAGCAGTTCCTTCCCATGTGCATTTGTGGACTTGTCATAGTTCTGTCTGGGGGAGTAAATGGGGAAATGGATGTTATCTCCCATTATGAAATCATCACCTTGTGTGCTGACAAAGTCATGTCCATCCCCAGTCCTAGAATTTAGATCTCCACAGATCATAACACTCCCCTGAGTCTGAAAGTGGCTGATTTCGCTCTCTAGGTCAGAGAAGGTGTCCTCATTAAAGTAAGGGGACTCTATTGGGGGAATATAAATTGCACAGAGGAAGAGATTTTGAGGTGTCAGTATGGTTTGTTTTTTGATTTTCAGCCACAGATTATGTTCTCCTTTTTTTACTAGTTCTATTGAGTGTGAAAGTTCTGATTTAAACCAAATAAGCATCCCCCCTGAGTTTCTTCCTTGAGTCACTCCTTTCAATTTGGTAGATGGGACTACTAACTCTTTGTAACCTGGGGGACAGCCAGTGGGCTCATCTCCTCTACACCATGTCTCCTGCAAAATTAAAACATCAACATCCTTTACTGATGTAATGAACTCAGGGTCTCTACTCTTTAAACCGAACACAGAGGATCTTAGACCCTGAATGTTCCACAGAGAAACACGAAAAGATTTCATTTAGTCTCTCAACTTGGTTTTGTGTTGATTGCATTTTTTTAAAAAAAGAGAGAAAAATTGAAAAACTGCATTTGTAACTGTAATGTTTTGAATTAGGCATTTTAGTAATAGGTAACAGAGTGAAACATGTAAACTTTGAACTTTTTTTTTTTATCATACTTAATAATTTTTGTCCATTTACCATGTGGTTGGGTGTCTCTTACCATGATCCACTGCCCATTCGGTGTGTACAGATGAGGCTGAGCATCTGTTGAATGTCTCTGAGTTCAGTGCCGGCAGGGCTTCCTGTTCCACTGAGTGCCTGAGCACAGGTGAGCGTACCTGGCCGAGGCTGGGGTTGCTGGGGTGGTGGAGCTGGGTTATGGGGCAGTGCAGGTACAAGGCCAGTTGCAGCTTGTGGTGGAGTTGCTGGTCCAGGGTTCCCGTGGGGTCTCCTCTGCCTGCCTGGTTGTGGTGGATAGTGTGAGGTGTGATATTGGATCCTCGGTGGGGGGGTTCGCGACGCTCTATCTGGAAGTGCTGAAGTGCGTCTCATTGGTCTAGGGGTATTTGGGTGTCCTCTGTTGTTGTGTGTTTGAGGGGTGATTTTCCGAGTGAATGCAGCATCTTTCAGTGTCTTAGCAAACACAGGGACTACCTCTTTATGTAGATGGACGTGGTCATAGAGGCAGTCAGTGTTCAGAGTGGGGTGATGGGTGAGATGGACATTTGGCCATAGTGCATCTGGAGATGCTGGCATTAATCTTTTGGATGGTGAGTGGGTGAAAATCTTTCCTGGGCAGGAGGGTGGATATCACAGTCTTGGTTTGTGGAAATGTGTTGCAGGCCCTCTCCATTACTGCTCTCAGGGAATCAGCCACTCTCTCTTGCTGAGCCCTCAGGTCATTTATTCCTGTGTGGATCAGGATGTGATTTGGTGACCCAAGTTGTCTCTTGCTGAGAAGCTCTAAGGCTTTTTGGCTGGTGGGACACCAGAGCTTAGCTGCTTTGTGTTTTGGGAAGAGCTTTTTCTCATCAATGAATTTACCATTTGAGTCCATGAGAAGAACAATGTTTGCTCTCTCTGGGTTTCCTGAGTCCTGTCTCTCACCTGTGTTTTCCTCATGAGTGTTGGGCTCTGTGTGTGTTGGCTGGCTAGAGGGGGTTGCCTGTGAGCTGGTAGATGCTGAGGAAGGTGGCTGGGTTTGGGAGTCTTGGTTGGTTTGGGTGGGGGTCTTTGGTGTTGGTGGATTTTGATGGCTGAGGGAGTTCAGCTGCTCTCTCAGACTCTGCACTGTGCTGTCTCTGTCCTTCAGCTCCTCTATGAGAGCTGCCAGCTCCCTCAGACTCTGCACTGTGCTGTCTCTGTCCATCCAATCCAGCTCTTCCCTGTAACTGTCTCTGTCCCTCTGCAGTTCTCTCACTTGCTGTTAGTGCAGACAGCTCTTTCCTCTAGCTGTTCCTTCTCTGTTGTGACTGCTGTTTAAGAACAGTCTTCCTGAGTTGCACTAGTTCAGTTTCTAGCTGTGTGAACTGTTCTTTCATTATGATCAGGGAGTGTTGTGTTGTGTTGATGGGGGTTGGTCATGCTCTGAGGTGGGGGGTACATTCGTCTCCTCTGCCCTGCTGCTGACAGTAGGGGCACAGTCTGTCTCTTTCTCCCACTGGGAGTTCTCACAATCATGGGGCCTCTCATTCTCAGCTATTTTTTTATTTTATTAAATCCAACTTGAAACTCTCTTAGGTTTCCTTGTACCATGATAGTTCCATTCTTGTAAATGTTCACTGTGGTCATTATACTATCAGGGTCATTTGAGTCTCTGATTTTTATTTTCCACCCATTGCAGATTCCCTCTTTTTTCACAGAAGGGTAGTACTTGATCAGAGCTTTGTGCCAGGCACTTGGATAGTCTGAGTAGAAGATGAGATTGCTTACTTTGCCTTTATTGTACAGATCTTCCAAAAGTGTCTCTGGGCTTTCCCTCAGGAATTTCTGTTTGAACTGTTTTCTCTGGGGGGTCCTGAACTGGACAGTATTTAGTGCAGAGTGGGAGATATTGATGTGTACAAGTATTTCTACTTTCTCTCATTTTAAAACTCATACAAAGCATGACTCTTCTGACTCTCTCTCCCCTCTTTCTCTCCCTCCATCTCTCTCTCTCCCCCCCCGTCTCTATAGCCCCTTTCAGACATGCACTGAAAGCCGGAACTTATCTTGCCATTAGCTGGAGGAGTTGTATGTGAGAACTCAAACGTCCGAATCAGAGGGACTTCGTTCTGCCAGCTCCCTAGTACAAAGTCCATCTCATTTCGGAGTGAGCCCATATGTGAATAGAGCAGGTCATGTTCCAGAGTATTCACAGCGAGCGAGTGGGAGTGTTGATGACGTTTCTGTCATGCGACTGGCGCGAAACCGGAAGAATACAAACATCTGCTTCATACTCTTTTCTGCTTGCCTGTATATTTCTTTCTACTCTTTCGTTGATATTGCGGATACGTCCAATATACATGTTATTTTGAGTCCAACGATCGTTAAAGAGATAGTTAGCTATAGCTATACTGCCAAAACTTGTCTCTTACAATGATTAATAACGTTGGTTAGTAGTTTATTATCTGTTTAGTAGCTAGGTAAGCTGTAGCTAAGTAATAGTGATAGGTATAGTGAGATAGGTGAACTGGTGACCTAACATTACATAGCAAACAACAAAAACTTACCTTCCTGTTATAATAAATGTATAATTAATAATAAATTATTTGCACCGGTAGCACCATTTGGATGGCTATGTGTGATATTTTTTTATAGGCTACCCAAAAGTACAATAACTATGTTTGCCTTCTCCTCCTCCGTGCCACATTATGTGCCATTACCACGAAAGGTAAGACATTGAAAAGAAAAAACCTGAAAATACTTCAACTCGCGAATACTTTTCGTGAACTCATCAATACTTTTCACTCGTGAGAATGCAAGTCGCATCTAAACTAGAAAATACCACTAGGAAATTGGACGTTTCTAAACTCGCAATGATTTCACACAACAATGTAACCAGACTCTGCTCCACTGGCCCAACCGAGGATCAAATGGCCCCGAGCCACAAGGAAATCTGAGCGGCAGCAGTTCGATGAGGACGTAGACCGGATCTTGGAATGGACTGCCAAGGGGGACTTTGACCGCCGGCTGAGAACTATGACCACCATCATAGTGAACATCACAGCAGAGCGATTTGGAACAGAGGCAGACAAGCCCGCACCAGCAGCCTATGCTCCGAACCACCGAGCAAAGAATATCCAGCATCTCAGGGAAGAGCTGAAGTCACTCAAGAGACAGTACAAGAGGGCAGGGGAAGCCAAGAAGGCAGGCCTGGGAGACCTGCGGGCAATCCTCAGGAAGGAGCTCCTGACCCTGTGGAGAGCGGAGAGCCACAGAAGGAGGCCGAGAGAGAGGGCAAGAAAGAGAGCGGCATTCCTGGCCAACCCCTTCAAGTTGACCAAGCAGCTCCTTGGCTAGAAAAGGTCTGGCCACTTGACCTGCTCTAGAGGTGCCATCAACGACCACCTCAAGTGCACCTACAGCGACACCAGAAGAGACCAGCCACTGGGCTCATGTAGTGCACCGATAACACCACCAGAGCCAACAGCAGACTTCAATCTGAAGGAGCCCTGTCTGAGCGAAGTGGAGGAAGTAGTGAGGAGGGCAAGATCTAGCTCAGCACCAGGCCCAAGTGGAGTGCCGTATAAGGTCTACAAGAACTGCCCAAAGCTACTCCAGTGGCTTTGGAGGGCCCTGAAGGTGATCTGGAGGAGAGGGAAGATCGCCCAGTCATGGAAATACGCTGAAGGAGTGTACATATCAAAAGAGGAGAGATCTGAGAACATAGACCAATTTAGGATTATCTCCTTGCTCAGCGTGGAGAGCAAGATCTTCTTCAGCATTGTGGCCAAGAGACTCTCCAGCTTTCTGCTGAGCAACAACTACATCAACACGTCGGTACAGAAGGGAGGCATACTGGGAATCCCTGGGTGCCTGGAACACACAGGCGTGGTGACCCAACTCATCAGAGAGGCAAGAGAGGGCAGAGGGGACCTGGCTGTACTGTGGCTAGATCTTACCAACGTTTATAGCTCAATCCCCCACAAGATGGTCGAGGTTGCGCTGGAGAGAAACCATGTACTCCAGAAGGTGAAAGACCTTCTCCTGGACTATTACAGCTTGTAGTTCAGCTTGAGGGTCTCCTTGGGTTAGCTGACATCCGATTGGCACCAGCTAGAAGTGGGGATAATCAGCAGGTGTACCATAGCGGTGACTCTCTTTGCGCTGGCAATGAACATGCAGGTCAAGTCAGCAGAAGCAGAGTGCTGGGGCCCCCGCAGCAAGTCTAGAGTAAGGTAACCACCCATCAGTCTTCATGGATGATCTCACGGTGACAACAACTGTGCCAATAGCCAGGTGGATCCTCCAGGGGTTACAGAGGCTCATGATGTGGGCTGGCATGAGTTTCAAACCCGAACAAAGGGAAGATCACTGACAAGTTCTGCTTCAGGTAGGGAGAAGACCAGATTCTGTCTGTCACAGAGAAACCAGTGAAGAGCCTCGGGAAGGTCTTCAATTGCAGCCTGAAGGACACAGACTCCATCAAGGCTACTAGTTCCAACCTGAAGGGCCGGGTGAGAGCTGTGGACAAGTCTGGGCTCCCTGGAAGATTCAAGACCTGTGTCTACCAGCACGGGATCCTCCCAAGAATCCTCTGGCCCCTGCTCATCTATGAGGTCCCCATCATAGTAGTGGAAGGCTTTGAGCGCAAGGTGAGCAGCTATCTCTGCAGATGGCTGGGCTTGCCACGCAGCCTGAGTAGCATTGGGCTGTACGGGAACAGCAATAAGCTCAGGCTCCTCTTCAGCTCTGTCAGGGAGGGGTTCATCGTGGCACGGACACAACAACACCTGCAGTACACTGAGTCGAGGGACACCACAGTGTCCGGTGCAGGGATAGCCGTGAGGATGGGGAGGAAGTTGAGGGCAGCCGAGGCAGTCCAGCAGGCAGAAGCTCAGCTGAAGCACAAGGCCCTGCTTGGGAGTGTGGCAGAGGGCAGGGCCAGACTCGGTAGCTCAACATCAACCCGGTACGACAATGCCAGCCGGAAGGAGAGGTAGAGGCTGGTGCAGGAGGAGGTGCGCGCTTCAGTGGAGGAAGAGGGAGCGAGTGGCAATGCGACAACAGGGTGCCTGGTTGAAGTGGGAGCAGGCAATGGAGAGGAATGTCACCCGGCACGACATCTGGAAGTGGAACCCCCAGAGGGTAAAGTTCTTGATTCAGTGATGATGTCCTCCCCAACCCATCCAACTGGTTCACATGGGGCAAAGTAGAAACAACCTGTGTGCCAAGACAGGGACCCCCCCAACACATCCTGAGCAGCTGCTCCAAGGCACTGGGCGAGGGGTGCCATCGCTGGAGACACAACCCAGTCCTCAAGACCATCGCTGAGGCACTCAGCAAGGGGATCAGCAACAGCAGATACGCCCATGCCACAGACAGGACAATTATGTTTGTCAAGGAGGGAGAGTGGCTGAAGATAAGATTTAAGGAATGCTCTGTTGGTTTGCTCTCCACAGCACGAGACTGGGTGATGACCTGGAGAGGCAGCTGAAAATTCCATCACACATCGTCCAGTCCTCGTTGAGACCAGATATCATCTTGGTCTCTGAGGCCAAAAGACAACGCATCTTACTGTAGCTAACAGTGCCCTGGGAGGAGAGGATGGAGGAGGCGCATGAAAGGAAGAGAGCTAAGTACCAGGAACTGGTGGAGGACTGCCGCAGGAATGGGCGGAGGACCAAGTGCTTTCCAGTGGAGGTGGGCAGCCAGGGGTTCGCAGGTTGTTCCCTCAGCAAGGCCTACGGAACTCTGGGCATTACGGGAGCGAGCAGGAGAGGGGCCGTCAGCAACAGCGTGGAGGCGGCAGAGAAGGCGTCAAGATGGCTCTGGCAGAGAAGAGGTGACAAGTGGGGTCAGTAGAACGCCACTTGGACACAGACCAAGGCTTGATCAACCTCTGTCGGGGCACCTGGATGAGGGTGTCTGTTGTGTGACCCGAAACACCTGAGGACTCCAGGACACAACACTGATGATGTGTCCAAGTTGGTGCTTCAGAAGATGTATGAAAAACTAACATACTACAAATGTAATCATTAATGGACACATACTGGGTACTACACTGAAAAATAGCATGCAGTATACAGTATACACTTGGGGAGTACGCAGTACACAGTATGCGATTTCTGCAGCGTACTTTTTGCGTCATGTCCTGCCTCCTGCACGCTCTATCCAGTTGCCACCCCTTGCCTAAACAAAACAGAGTATTTCCAGTAGGTGAGAACGCGTCTGACGTGGACAATCTCCTGTAGTGTCTCCTGATTCTCCGGACATAGTCCGCAGTTCATATGTGAAAACGGATTTAGTTAGTGTTGTTCTTATTGCAGGTGAGACTCACTGGCGTAAATATTGACGGTGCAACTGGTGCAGCGCACCGGGCCCCAGAGGCTGTGAGGGGCCCATGTAGGAAGGCCATTTTTTGCTGCTTTACTATTGTAGGTGGGCCCTCTCACGCACTGATCGTTTCACACAGTCTTCAAAGTAGCCATTCAACGATATCACTAAAATTACTTGTAATTGTGATAGCTATATATCCACACACACACCTTCCCACCTTGTGTAGGCCTATAACACTTTTTACAGTTTTGAGTCATAGCCTATTTTTATGTAGGTATTTGTCCTTATTGAAATTTTCCGAAACCGCGTGTTTTATTAACCCTTTCACACGCAACTTCGCGCTTGTGTTTGGGGCGAGGGGCAAGAAAAAAAAATTGCACCGGGCCAATCACAATTATGTTACGCTACAGGTGAGACTGTAGAGACCGTAGATTTTTCTCAGGCATTTACTCGCCTTAAGCGCATGGAACGCACAGAGCAGCCATTCCAAAACCCTCTCCTCCAACTACTCTCTAGACACTCAACTGACCCAGAATATCAGCATCCCTTAAAGATAATGTCACGGGGAGGATGTCTTGGCCAAATCCCCTCATTGGCAAATGTAAATTAGTATCCCCAGCCTCTCTAAACCCCCTTCCCACTCAGTAAGGACCCCAGACGACACACAGCAAACAATGAAAAGGACTTTTACAAATATGTCACTATAAAACAGTAAAAAGGCAACACTGGTAGATCTAAAAGGTCTCAGGACGAGGTTTAAGCAGAATAATTTAAGTAAACGATGTTCCACAATTAACCATACAAACAGCACACTCAGACCTGCCCCCAAAACACGAAAGCTTAAAAATACGTTTTATGCAGTAAGTGGAAATCCCAATACACAGCACTCCACCCTGAGGAACAGAATTTACAACTAATGTCAGCCAGCCAGCCGGCCACACACACCCAACTTCCGTCGGTTCGGGGGGGGGGGGCCGGGAGACCTCCTCCACTGGGCAGCTTCACGCGATCAAACAGAAAACAAAGGTACAGATAATAGCACACATTAACTACACATGAACACGTTTCACAAATGGCCGGTACTCAGCGCGTTCCTTGAATAAAAAATAGCCACCGCAACAGTCTGGACCCTCAGATGAATTAGGCAGCTACCACCGTCACCAGTGCCTCTCCGTCGTCTTCACCCAGCGTTACTGGCATTCTTGATTGCTGCTTTTATGTTCTGTTCTGCCAGTCAGCCGGCACCTCGGCACATTCTCCCGCCTGAAACAATTAGCAGCTCAGACGCGAGGAGCACGGGAGGGAGGAACAGAAACATGCACACAAACAAGAACTAAACAATCGAACCCCAGTGACAGTAACAGCTCTTTTAACGTGTTTAACAAGAGACCACATTATAAACAGTTTTAACTCTTACACTAACACAGGCTACATAAGTCTGTAATGCTGACTTGAAAACGGTCTCCAGATTTCAGTATTAAGTGTTTGCTTACTTGGGCACTGGGAAATCATGTATTATGTTTCACAGACATATTAATACACGGCGCTGTAAAAGTTGTGCTTTTTCAATAAGACGTTAAAGGCAAACGCAGCATCATAGTAACGTAAAAGCGAAACTAAAAGGATTTATGCAACCGGAAAAGTCGCTGTTTTACAAAGAGAGCATGCTGCAGCGCCTCTGGAATAATTAGCACCGTTAGGTATGTATAAATAAAATTCTGCTTTGCACTCTACCACACTTGTAAGTCGCTTTGGATAAAAGCGTCTGCCAACTGAATAAATATAAATGTAAAACATATAGGATATTGTACAGACCTATATTTAAATAAGAGTGTTACGAGCTGGTGTTGTCTGTCGAGGAAGACACGTTTAAACTTGCGTTTTGAACCAGTGGTTCGTTAAGCGATAGCTTTAGACCGAATACGAAAGTTTAAAAACAGCCGAATAAAATAGTGCAATCAAATAATGCAAATTCGAAAGACATCTTAATTTTTATTATGTAATCTCAATTCCGTAGATGAAGAGCTATTATAGGCTGCTGTATTCGCTTAAGAAGCACCAGATCGGCGCGCTAGGAAGCAACAAGTGTGACACGGTTATTAGCGCAGAGCTTCTTCTAGTGACCTAAAGCGACCGTTACCTAAAAATGGGTAATAGAAATGTATTACACTGAATATTTATTATAATGTATTTTATATAGATTCCCTGTGAATGTTATATTCGGCTACTGTGACGGATAAAACTGGAATAATGGATAAATGCATTAACTGGAAAATGTTTAAAATGGCTGAACACTATACTGTTTCGGTTAGAGTTACATGCGCTTTCGCTGGATAAAAGCGTATTTCAAACGGATGCGACTCGCAATGTGCTAATAATTGAGAATGAACAATTTACGCTGCAGGGCTTGAACATTGCTACGTAGGAACGTTGAAAACGACGCGGGGGGAAGTTTGCTGTAGGAAGTGGTCTTTTTTTCTTTTCATTTCGTTTCTTTTTTCTAAAACCTTTATTTACAACAGTTTTAATACAAACCATAAACACGAACAAAGCCAGATGGTATAATTAATCATTACATAAGATTATATTTAAAACAAATGTCCAAAGTCCGGCTTTCTTGTGTTTTAATCCTTCCATTTTTGTGCCGTGTTCCCTCAGTTCCTGCAGGAAATGATTAAAATTCGGCTTAATATCAGTCCATCTCTTCTTGTGTATTTGATATGTCCCTATAATAATTAAAAATTGAACGAAACAATTTCTTTTACACTCAAGTCGTCTTCTGAAAAATAAATACAAACAGCTAAGTCATTCGAAACAATTATGTCCAGTGTTTCTTCTTACAAAGGTCTCAGCATCAATCGAAAATATTAAGGCATACGTACACTGATAAAAGAGGTGTATATTTTTTTCTTTTTCTAATCTACAAAAATTACAAGGATCTTCATTATTTATCCTAAATCTTTAGCCTTTTTAACTGGGTATATACCATGTAAAATTTTAATTCTCTTTTTCTTTATTATTTACACAATATTTATCAGAAACTTTAAAAATAGCATAGAAGATTTAAAAATTTTAAAATAGAAGATCAGTATAAATTTTTATACATTACTTAACGATAGAACTGTTCTAATATGCTCATTTGTGTTTTACAATGTCAGTTTCCCCAATAAAAAAGTCTATTATCAACAATCCCAACATCAATGTCTTGATATAAATAAAACATTTTTAGGGTAAACGTTATGTTTATTAGCCAGTTTCCAGGCTAGCAGAGCTTGTTTATGAAATTTGGACAATCTAACAGGTAATGTCTCTATTTTATAATTGCATCTCGATAAAACGTCTATGCCACCCATCAAATTAAACAAATATTTTGGAAATGTATTCCATATGTTATCTTTTTAGTTAATGAGTCTGATAAGCCAGTTAACCTTCAAAATGTTATTTAGAGTTTCGTAACTTAATACTTCCAAACCACCATTACTTTTCTTATTACGTAAAGTATCTTTTTAAAGCGGTGAGGTCTATTCTTCCATATGAAGTTGAATAATGTAGTATCTAATTCCTTGCATATGTTATGAAGCATGTCTAAGGAGACAGATCTTGATATACCTTCAGCTTTTGACAACACAACCCTTTACCCTTCTTTTCAATGACAGATCCCTTTGTAACCACAAATTGAACCTATTTTTAACCTTCTCAAGAATGGGATTAAAGTTGAGTGTACTGCGTTCATTTTCGTCTTTACTTGTAACAACTCCTAAATATGTAATTTCGTTATCAATAGCAATCCCATTTATCTATCCCATTTAAGTCTTTTAGTGGAAATAACACAGATTTGCCTAAGCTCATTTCAAGACCCGAAACTAATGAAAATCCATCAATACATTTGACTGCTTTTTGCCATTTCTGAGAAAAATTGTAGTGTCATCTGTCAGTTGGCGTGAGTGAAGTCAAGCAAAGGACGATCATGGAGGTGGCGTCTCCGCTGCTGGACTTTTTCGCACTTAACCGAAACTGTCAGGATGTAAGGAAATTGCAACAGATGTAACGAAATATATAAGAAACGATAAATCGCATTATGGAGCTGAAAAATGGTTCAGAAGATCTGTAATTTGTTTCTTGCAAATATGCTGTTATATCTCAACAGAACACGTATACAACACACTCATTTCAGTTCTAATCACATTGCACTTTAGTTTTACTTTTACTGCTTCTGCTATTCACCATGTTTCTCACTGTCTAACATGACTGTCACATTATATCCCCAGGACACCTCATCTCCTCTGTACATAGTATCTGTTGTGTAAATATATATTTCTTAGTCTTCATTTTTCTCCTATTTTATATTTTTTTATATTTTCTTCTCTTTTTTTATTTATCTCTCTACTGGTGTGTTGTTGTATCACTTATTTGCACAGTTGGAGTGTTGCAATTACATTTCACTGCTGAAGTACTCTGTACAACATGCATGTGACAAATAAAGCTACTTCTACTTCTACTTCTACTTCTACTTCTGCTTCTGCTTCTGCTTCTACTTGTCTGAACAATAGAGGGCGCAATAAACAAGTGAACTTCTTCAGTCTTGCTTAGCCATATTTCATGGCTTTGCCCAGGAAAGTACAGTGGGGATGTGAGCATCTGCTTTTTCCATCATTTAATCTTAAAATAATATGTTTATTTTACCAAGAATTTGGAAAAAAGGAATCTTGCACAATCATAACTTTTTTCATTCAAATTTTGCTTAAAAATATCTTGAGAGTTTGGAACCATGAACCCAGTATCATGTATCAAACTGAACCGTGAGCCGAGTGTATCGTTCCACCTCTAGAATCTACACAGCTTTACGCTCTAAGCTGTTTTGCCACCACATGGATTTGAAATGAAATGAAATACAGCATTAAAACGTTTTAATGTTTAAAATGTGTGGAATAGGTAACATGACTCAACATCACATGGATGTCATAATAGAACACACACAGCTGGCATTAATGTTTAACCTGGGCACTTGGTACTTGAAAATGCCGTAAATGCTACATCCAGAAATTCAGGGGGTATTTTTTCTCTGTCCATGGAAGCTTTTCTTCGACTGCTCAGAGCCAGAGGAACCTGGGGAGGGGGTGTGGCCTCTGGCAGGAATACTGAAGAAGAAGGAGAGGAGGGGGGCGTGGCCTGTGGAATGTACCGCCCCCTCAGTGGAGTCATGGATCAACAGAGCAGTAGGTGAGGAGAAAACTGTGTGTGTGTGTGTGTGTGTGTGTGTGTGCACGCGCAGGTATCAAACACTGTCACATGCCACAGGCATGGTAGCGTCAGGAGCAGCTATGCTGAAGATTTTATCACTGTATACTTATGTGTGAATGAATTGACAGAAAAAATCTTGTGAAGTTTAAGGTCCTGCCACCATGTACTGTTACCAGGGTCAGACCACAGAGATCAGAGTCACCGGTGCCCAGCTGTCAGTCTGTGAAGAGTGACAAGTCCATGGAGTGTCCCGTTAAGTTTAGTGATGAACGTCACCCCCATGAGTCAAGGTGAGGTCACTTTGGCCAAGACAGAAGTTTCAATGGGCTAAGCCAAGCCCAGTGTACCAAGATCTTACCTGCGATCGGAGCGTGTTTTGGGTAAATATGGTGAAACTGCTTTTGCTTGAGTCTGATCTGCTCCATGGTTGATGACATCAGAAGAGGAAGCACATGGTCATGCTTGTTTATAATGGCATTTAAAAGGCCAGGAAATGGTAAAAACCTTCCAGCACTCAGCTCAATGAATTGATACAGTACCACTTGAATGAGTTGTAACGTGTTATGATTTTTCCATGTTTTTCATATCCTGAATTGAAAATGCATACTTGAAAAAACATTTTCATTTATATTTACTTTTGTTGTCTTTTATGTCAGATTTAAGAGTATTTAAATAGATCTAAGACATGAAATATTCATCAGATGTTGTGGGCTTCACAAGGTGCATTAGGCATGAATGTAGCGAGTTAGTTACGTAGCCAGCGCCAGAGTTTAGTGAGCAGGAAAATTAAGGAGAAGCAGAAGATGATCAGGAAGAAAGGGCCAAGAGTCCAAGTTTTGGCCTTAATCATGTGGCCGTATGATTTTGTATCCAAATGATGTCAGTTTAAATGAGGTCATATGGTGGTACATAAGTACATGTTTGTAATGAGGCAGACCTCAGACTCACTGCGATTATTTCCTTAGGAAATTGCAAAAGTAGCCTAAGTGTAGGTGCTGTATATGTATGGGGTATGCCCACAGGGGGGCAGATGGCATACCTTCCATCCCAACATAAATGTAAACATTTTACGGATGTACTTGTGAACTATATGTCTAAAGTCACTTCTTTGTAAATGAGTCAACCACACTTGGGTGCACAGAATAAATCCCAAAACCGGATTTCATCTACAAATAACACTCTGAATTAATTTCAGAGTTTAGTCAAATTCAAAATCTGGAGATGAAATGGCAACAAAGAGTGGACATGAAACACTAGATGTACATAGCATAATTTACAAGATGGATTCCCACTCTAAAAATCCTTATAGGTTTAACATTGTCAATGAAACTGGATTAAAAATAATAAGTAATCTAAGTTACATTTTTTAAACAAGTGTAGCGCCATCTTGTTTTAGCGTACAATGCGACGTCATGAGGTTGTTTATCTTGGAAATTCTACATTAGTTCACATTAGCTAAATCGTGACAGCACTGACAATCACTGACTTAATGGAAAAAAGAAAAGGCAAACTATACAGCAATGCAAGGAGGGTCACTTTTGCATTGCCCCTGGATGCAGCAATTAATTTTATAGTGTCAAAAACCAAAGAAAGATTCGCCACTTTCATACTTTGCCTCTTAAGTGGCAAGCGGTTCTTTATCATTGGCTAGCTGCACTGAAACGAAAGAATCCCCTAGTTAGCCGTGATGCTAGGGTTTGTAGCAAGCACTTTGTAAACAAGGACTCTGTGAACGAGAGGGTTTTTGAGTCAGGCGTACTCGTGGTTCACCGGATCAACAAGCTAAAGTCCGAGGCCTTGTGGGAAAGATTTGTAGCAACCCTAACAAAGTAGAATAGTTTTCCTCATTGAATGAATAACATGCATTGGTGTCGTGAACATGTCTCTGTGTCTATTTCCTCAACCCTCCCTTAAAGGATGAAACCAGCAGAAATATAGGAGTCAGGTTCCTGTCTGTCCAGGCACCCCATTGTTCCAGACCAAGGAAACACACCATATGGGTGACCAGATAGGATAGACCAAGCAAAGTGCTGACAGACCCGTTAGAATGCCAACATCAGCAAAAACAGAACAATGGTCTAGATGACATGTTTTGACAAATGTGATGTATGTATACAGGATGTGTTGGGTATAAGAATGGTTCTCAGTCTCAGAGAAGATGGACTTGTTGCTTGGCACTGTTTGTGTATGTAACTTGTCCCCCAGCGTCGTGAATAAAGACTGCAGTGAACCACCTACTTGCCTGCATCGAGTTTTGACCACATAAGTGGCGCTGCGAGCAGGGTGCCTATCTCTGGAGACACAGCGTGGAGGACCGAAGGCTCAGGACCCCAACCAAGTCGACTGGAGGGGATCCCTTTGTGATCTTGGGAGAAGGCCGTGGACAGCAATCAAATATCGCCGTGCGGCACCCAGCCTGGCCGGAGGGCTCCTCCTGTGTCCCAGATAACGGCATTGGCTGTTTTCTGTGGTCACAGGCAACTAGGGTGGTGAGTTCCCCTTCTTTTACACTTTTTGCGGTGGTAAAAAGGGTTGTCCTATCCGTGATCGTGATAGTGACTGTGAAATCCCTACCCAGGAGAGGTAGTGGATGTTGTGTATACACTGTTGCCTACCCGTGATCGTGGTAGGGCCTGCCCGTGATCGTGGCAGGAGTTTATTGTGCACACGGTGGCTACCCGTGATCGTGGTAGTGCCCTCCGTGATCGTGGCAGGGGTTTGTTGTGCACATTGTGAACGGAGGCCTAGAGGGAGAATACGGGTATCTGATAAGTTTGCCATCTCATATTGCTTGTTGTACTCTGTTTCTCGGCGTAAGGTGATTGGGGAAAAAAAATCCAAAGGGACACTGCTATGGGGAGTAGTAACAGCAAAGCTATTCACCTGCCTAAGAGGCTAGACAGTCCAGGATGTTTAAAGGATATGTATAGAAAATATGGACCTGAATGTGTAGATGAAAGGTTACTGGGGAAGTGGAATAGGTGGACTGAAGGGAAATTTCCTGTATCGGGGTTGTTAAGTGTAGAAAAGTTAAAGAATGTAGGGCTCAGATGGAGGAAAGGCTAGACCTTTTAAACCAGAACTGTATGATAAGTGGAAAAGGAAGCCAGGGAGAGAGAAGAGAAAAACAAACAAAGCAAAGAGCAAAGGGAAAGACAGCGTGGGGCAACAGAGAGAGAGGCAAGGGCTTCCCAGTGGTCTACTGATACAGCAGCAGGAGTATATGTACAAAAGCAAGATTTGGAGCCGGCTCACAAACGTAAACCACCACATTCTGATGACACTTGGGCACCAGTATACCCACCGCTTCCACCTCAGCCACTGCCCTTACAGCCAGCACCTCAGCTGCCCCTTGCAGCCAGCACCTCAGCCCCTCCCTTACAACTAGCCCTGCAGCCATAACAGAGGAAGCAGGAGGAACTTCAGGATGCAGCACTCAGTTTGTACCAGAGCAGCGTGCAGAGAGGGGGAGGAAATGGGAGCAGAGGTGGCAGGGGGAGAGGCAGAGAACGTGGGGTGGAACAGGAACTACCCAAAGGAACAACGGGAAAGAATGCTGGGAGTGTGGACGACTAGGCCACTTGGCACGCAACTGCAACGCTAGGGGGTCACAGAACTGAGGGCATCCTTCACACCAGCACTCTGCAACACCTGTTTGGTCACAGCATGACAACACAGCATAGGACAGGGTGGACTCTGAAGTGGGGGCACGGGACCCCGTGGTGACATTTCTGAATTACAGCTTTTCCTCAACTCACTTTGAATGCCTCAGCACAGCCTAAGCTTTCTCTTTCTGTTAATGGGAATGTTTTTTCTTTTTAATTGATACAGGAGCAGACATAAGTACGTTAGGAAAGAAAGATAGTAGTAAGTTTTTAGCAATGAAAAGTGAAAGGGTAGTGCATGTTACAGGAGCATCAGGACAGTTAATATCAGAACCAGTTTCTAAGCCATTGGTAGTTAAATATGAAGAGCATACATTAGAACACCCTTTTCTCCTGAGCAGTGTTTGCCCCGAAAATTTACTGGGTCGAGACTTAATGTGCAAATTACACCTTACAATTTCACTCACACAAGATGGGGTTGGTTTAGAGGGGCCTACAGTGTTGTTTTGTCAGAAGGTTTGCCCTACATGGATAGGATTTGAAAGTGTAGAATCACATGTAGAGTTAACTTCTCCAGTCTCGGTCCAGGGAGATAAGGAAATTCCAGAGTTCTTGCATTGTGTAATGGCATACTTTCAGGATACTCCAGATCCGGATTACTTGGAAAAATGGTACCAATTAGGACATGGTGTTAAGACCATCACCATAGCCGGCATAATTACAAGTAAAAGCTACGCTGCAGCTGTAGTAGACCTGTGACCTGGTCTGACATCTTTGTTTGCAAACTTAAATTCTTATCCACATGTGGCTTTAGCAAAAACACAAGGGGAGTGGAGTGATATAGGACCTTTAGTGAATGCAGGTGTCAAAGCTACAGATTGGACACCTGTACAACACACTCCACATTTATTTTATTCACAATCGCAAAAGGCATATTTTTTCCAAAAGTGGGTTACTGTGACTGTCACTTCTGTGCAAAGACAAATTGTTGTTCCACCAGATCCTCTTTCCTTTGAGCATAAAAAGAGTCACAGACTTTGGACTCGTTTACCACAAGGCTACTGTGAATCGCCGTCAGTATTTAATGAAAATCTAGTATTTTGCCTCTCACAATTTATTCCACCCAGGGGTAGCACTATTATCTCCTATGTAGATGACATTCTTATCACATCGCCATCAAAAGAGGTGTGTCAAGCGGACACCGTCGCACTGATAACATACCTGGCCAGTGTGGGACTAAAAGTCTCAAACAAAAGTTGCAACTCTGTCAGGAGAGAGTCAAGTACTTGGGTCACATACTCACTCCTGGCTGTCGGGCCCTAGATGCTTCCCGCATCTCAGCGATTACTGCATGTCCCAGACCCAGGACAAAGCAGCAATTATTGCGTTTCCTAGGAATGACTGGCTACTGCCGTGCTTGGATCCTCAATTATGCAGAGAGAGCACAGCCTCTCCAATCAGGTGCTAATGCATGCAAAGACTTGACTGACAAAGTGACTTGGACTGACGACTGTGATAAGGCATTTGTTGACTTAAAACTAGCTTTAGCTTCAGCTCCAGCTTTAGGAATGCCTAACTATGATGTACCTTTTCATTTATTTGTGTGTGAAAAATCAGGATACATGTCAGGGGTATTATGCCAACAACATGGTGGTCAGTATAGACCAGTAGCATATTTGTCTAAACAATTAGACCCCGTAGTGAGAGGAATGATCCCCTGCATGAAAGCAGTAGCAGCAGCTGCCAGTGGAGTGTTATCTGGCTCAGACATAGTTTTGTTACATCCCTTAACTGTACATGTCCCACACGAAGTACATTCCTTGCTAATGCAGCGAAGACCTCACATCTCACACCTGCCTGCCTCCTGTCCTATCAGCATGTTCTTTTGATCCTTTCTCATGTGACTCTTGCACGCTGTACAACACTTAACCCAGCTACTTTATTACCCACAGCGGATGACGGAGATACACACGACTGTTGTGAAATTGTTTCTATGTGTACTAAACCGCGCCCTGACATTTCTGAAACTCCTTTCTCAAATCCTGATTTGGTTTTCTTTGTTGACGGCTCATCTATGCGTTTGGGGTCTGGAGAGGTAGGGAGCGGCTATGCTGTAGTGAAACAGTTTGAAGTAGTAGAATCTTACTCCCTCCCAGGTACTTTTTCTGCCCAAGCAGCGGAATTAGTGGCATTATTTAGCGCATGCACTTTGGCTAAAGGCAAATCTGTGTGTATTTATGCGGACAGTCGTTACTGCTGGGGAATTGTTCATGATCATGGGGCTATCTGGAAGGAGAGGGGTTTTCTCACAGCTGCAGGTAAACCTATACAGCACAAAGATTTGATAGCCATCTTGCTGGAAGCTATTAAACTTCCTGCCTCCGTGGCTGTCATTAAATGCACAGCCCATACTAACCACACAGATGATGTCAGTTTAGGTAACAATAGAGCAGACGCGGCAGCCAAAACAGCCGCGAAGGGGGGAGTTAGAATACCAGCAAAATTTTTAAAACCTCAGAGCACAATGCACTCTTTCCTCACTCTGCAAGTACCGGACATGATATCATCTGAAGAGGCACTAAGGGAAGCACAAAAGGCAGCAGACAGGAAAGAAAAAAGAAAGTGGAAAAATTGTAAAGAGAACACAAGTGGGCTATGGGTACATAATCCCTCAGGAAGACCAGTTCTTCCAAAATCATATTTTCATATTATTGCGAAATTGTCCCATGGTTTAGACCATGCAAGTGCTAATGCCATGACACAGGCAGTAGGTAAGCTGTATTTTGCACCAGGATTCACTACAGCAGCAGGTGCTTATTGTGCCAGGTGCGTGACTTGTCTAAAACATAATGTGGCACCCACAATAAGAGTCAAAGGAGGACATCACCCACCTCCAGAGGGCCCATTTGAGCATATTATGATGGATTTTGTCCAATTGGACAAATGCAAGGGATATGAATACTGTCTAGTGTTAGTTGATATGTTCTCTAAATGGCCTGAGTGTTATCCAGTAAGACGTGCAAACGCCATATCAGTGGCCAAAGCTTTGATAAAAGATGTGGTACCCCGGTGGGGAGTGCCCAAAAAACTAACCTCAGATGATGGAGCACATTTTGTGAATCAAGTTATTAAATTCCTGTCAGAAAAATTACAAATTGACTTCAGAACTCATTGTGCATACCACCCACAAAGTGCAGATGCAGTTGAGAGAGTTAACGCAATGCTAAAGGCAAAATTGACAAAAAGTAAAGCTTCCACGGGCATGGATTGGGTGACAGCACTCCCTTTGGCTCTCCTCTACCTCAGAGGTCGGGCATCAAGATCTACAGGGCTTAGTCCTTTTGAGATTTTGACCGCTCGTCCCTTGCCAGCCCCAGGGTTACCACACCCACCTAACCTTGAAGATGTGGACGGGACTATGTCAAGTTACATGCGAGAACTGATTGCTGCTCTGTCTTCTGTGTCCCAACAGGTGGCGTCGGCCCTCCCACAAAGTTTCCAGACGACACACCCAGTGGAACCAGGCTCCTGGGTGCTCATCAAAGACCTAAGGAGGAAACATTGGAACCAGGAACGGTGGAGAGGACCATACCAAGTGTTATTATCCACACCTACGGCCGTGAGGATCGCTGAAAGAGACTCTTGGGTCCATTTGTCCCATTGCAGAGTGGTGAAGGATCCAGAACTATATATGAACTGAACTAAACACCATTAAAGACATACTATAGAACAAAAAGGGCTGGAATACACAATAGCAGCACTCTATAAACTTAGTTTAGACGTGAAGCAAGCACCACATGACTGACCGACTTTCCAGTTCAGCTAGAATACCGTTACAAGTTTGTTATTTTGGTTTTAATTTTATTTTGGCGTAAACTGAGGTGGAAACATCTCAGCTCTGCACCGAAGACTAGGGACTAGAATTTATTTTGTGTTTTCATAACTGGGAAGAAAAATGCTGGTTTTTGCATTATTAACCATCCATCTGACAGGCACATCCTCTTCCTTTATGGAAGAGATCTGTGGCACCAATAGAATGTGTGAGTTAGCCGTCCGTGCTAGATCAGTGCTAACAGGCAATAATGATACGTGTTGGGTTGGCCAAGAGAAGTCATTTCAAGTGAAGGTATTTCCCTACAGAACTTTTCAGCCGCGAATGGGGCTTCAGAGCCCCAGAGGGGGGAATGTGGGAAAGATTTGTAGCAACCCTAACAAAGTAGAATAGTTTTCCTCATTGAATGAATAACATGCATTGGTGTCGTGAACATGTCTCTGTGTCTATTTCCTCAACCCTCCCTTAAAGGATGAAACCAGCAGAAATATAGGAGTCAGGTTCCTGTCTGTCCAGGCACCCCATTGTTCCAGACCAAGGAAACACACCATATGGGTGACCAGATAGGATAGACCAAGCAAAAGTGCTGACAGACCCGTTAGAATGCCAACATCAGCAAAAAACAGAACAATGGTCTAGATGACATGTTTTTGACAAATGTGATGTATGTATACAGGATGTGTTGGGTATAAGAATGGTTCTCAGTCTCAGAGAAGATGGACTTGTTGCTTGGCACTGTTTGTGTATGTAACTTGTCCCCGGCGTCGTGAATAAAGACTGCAGTGAACCACCTACTTGCCTGCATCGAGTTTTTGACCACAGCCTCTCCCTCTGTGTTTGACTTTTCCTCTTATAAGGTTGGGTATACAGACCGTCCGACCCAGTCTAATAGCAAAGAAGTGGCTGTGCGCCGTAAGGAAAGGGCCCAACGGCACGCAGAGCAGAGAGAGGTACGACTAGGGTTATATTACGTCTTTTTTCATCAAAGCACAGCCATCCAGTTTACAAGATAATGATTATGTAATAGGTAAGGGATAATGTACAGTGAGCTGGTCAATATTGCGGAAAAACCCCGACAGCGTGATGCAGGACCCCGACGCGAAGCTGTACATTATTCCGTTTATTCCACGGCTACTTACTAAAGAAATCAATAATTTGAGACAAAATATTGATTTAAAAATTTTATTTATTTTTTTTAATTACTTTTCTCTCGAACAACAAGCAAGTTTCTCTCGAAATTTTATGTACCACTGCCGCAACTGCTCTCTTCCTTCGTCGACTTTCCAACTAACCAACCTCATGACGTAGTCAGTGACACAACGGCAATATGGCGGCGAGCCAGAGCGAAAGCATAAGTTAGAAGCAAACATAAATCTATTATAATTTAACGTGTAATCATTTTATAACTAAAATTTTCTCAAAATAAATTCCAGCACACTTAATTCTGTACAAAACTCATCAAAATTAGGCTGTTTCATGTCCACTTTAAAAGCAAAGTTGATTACCATTTGTCATCTCCAAACCCTACCTGAAATCTTAGAAAGATTTGTGGTATGATCCTCCAATTCAATCCATTTAATATATATAGAACAGCTATGCTGAAGATTTTGTCACTATGTACTTATGTGTGTGTAAATTTACAGAAATAAAACTTTCTGAAGTTTAAAGTCTTGCCTCCATGTGCTGTTACCAGGGTCAGACAATAGAGGTCAGAGTGATCGGTTCCTAGCTGTCAGTCCGTGAAGAGTGACAAGTCTATAGAGTGTCTCGTTAACTTTAGTGACAAACATCACCCCCTTGAGTCAAGGTGAGGTCACTTTGGCCAAGACAGAAGTCCCAACAGGTTTATCCAAACCCAGTGTACCAAGATGTTACCTGAGATTTGAGCGAGTTTTGGATAAATATGGAGAAACTGCTTCTGCTTGAGTCTGATCTGCTGCATGATTCATGACATAGGAAAAGGAAGCACATGATCATGTGTGCCTGAACTGACAGGAAAAAAATTATGTGAACTTTAAAGTCTTGCCTCCACGATCCTCACTGCAATATTGATGTAAGTGATGGTGGAGTGCCTTCATTGGTGGATAATGGAGTGATTGACTGTTTATTTCTGTACCTGGATGGTTGGGCACTTATCCAGAGTTTCATACTGTTATATGGTAGGACCGCACTGCAGAATGCAATATAATGTTTATTGCACCAGCACTGACTGACAAAATTAAATATGGACTACACAATGATGCTAAAACCGATGTTTCAGATTCTCAGTGTGTACATGCTCAATGTATGAAAAACAATTAAAGGATGACATGAAAAATGAAGGCTATGATTATTATCATCCATAATTATGACATTTTTAAATCTGAAAGAACATTTTCTCTCTGCTGTCCACAGGGTCCAGCTCCAGAGAGCAGAGTTCCCCCCACACAGCTACCAGTCCAGGACAAGTGACCCTTTAATGGAGAGAGGAGGTAGTGGAGTCCTGCCCCCTGATCCAAGGTAGGGGTTAAATAGTTAATAGTGCACAGAACTGAGCGCAAATATGCTCTTACTATAGACACAAATGTTACACACGCAACTGAGCCCCAAATGTGCTTTCACTGTAGAAACACTCAGTTTAAGAGCGGACTGTCACATTTGTTTTGCATCATAATTTTACGAGATCTGGGAAGATAAAAGTGCATTTTTTGTGCTATATTCTTTATTTTAAGAAGCAACACTGGGCCGTACAACAATTCTCAGGTTTGCAGACAGGGCATACCTACAAAATCTGGCAGAACATCAGGTGTATAGAATAACTCATAGTCATGAGATACACATAAGAAAAACAGATTCTGGGCCACATGTATCAACGGTGTGTACGCACTAAAATCGTGCTGAGCACTTTTCTATGTGTAAAACGGTATTTATGAAAAGATACTTCCCGGGAAATCATGCGTACCTCTGCACATGGTCTCAAGGTGGCACAGAATTTGTAATTTGTAGATTGGCGACACCAAGAGGAACTAACAGTGATGCAAGTAAACGGGTCTTGTGTCAATCATTGATGAGTGTTATCGCGCATGCATTGGTCCATGTGAAATATTAGTTTAACTGTAAACTGTGAACGATGTCAGACGATATGACAAAACTGTGAATGTCAGTTTGGCATTATTACATTACCATTGTAAATGAGTACTCTTATATAACAGGCTCATTTACAACGTATAAGCTTAAAACATTCACAATCAGTATGGTTGTGCTAGTGCTTTTAGAGGATGTCGAGAATAACCTAATCAGGCATGAACCTGGGACCAGGCAGACTTCTTTACCAATGATGATGTATGGCTAATAAGTCACTTTAGATCGACAAGGGCCATTCTCCTCAGCCTCTGTGAGGAACTGGAGCCTCTTCTGCTCAGAGAAATGCAGAGAACCCATGCAATACCAGCTCATCTCCAAGTTCTAACCACCTTGGGTTTTCTCGCCACCGGGACATTCCAAAGAGTGCTTGCGGACAGGTCGGGAATATCACAATCCTCTCTGAGCCATATTATGCCCCTTACACTGCAGAGGAACAGGCCAATATCAAAATGCAATTTGCAGCGATGTCTGGGGCCTCATTTATAAAAACGTTGCGTAGAGACAATCCTACATTAGATCTAAGATCATTTCTGAAATGTGTGTACGTGTGAGTCAGAGAAAATGAAGGTATGCACAAAAAAACGTGCCTACGTCACTCTCCCAGATGTGAAATCTGTAAATCACAAATGATCTTGAAATTGTGCGTAGCTGAATGGTTTTAGATCTCCGCCTTGTAAACCCCCCCTAATTAATTTCATTTGCATAAAAAGGAGCTTGATTCAAAACCCAAATCCTCTACTTGATAATGGCGAGGTGCAAGAAACATTTTTTTAGCAAGGCCGAGATCGAGGTCCTGTTGGCGGAGGTGCAGATGCGTGCAGGGACACTGTTTCGGAGCCTTTCCAGTGTTGTTTTACACGTGTGGAACCATAATATGTATATTAAATAAATTTCCTTCAAGGATGTGTCAATTATGCTAATAGGGGTAGTTTTGGAAAACCAGTTTTTGTTTTGTTTTCCACAAGTAGCCTAGCTTATGTTGTTTTAATTTATTTAACTTTATTACTTTTTTAACTTTATTGTGCAAACCATTACGTGTAGGCTAAGCAATGTGTTCTATCTGGCAATACAACTACAACAGCATCTACTACTACTAGTACTAGTACTACTACTACTAATACTACTACTAATAATAATAAATAATAATAATAATAAGGAAACAATTAGGCAGCAGATGACATGTTGGCACCAGGGTTTCAGTTAGCCGGTAATTACTGTTTTTTTCCTGGTAAAAACTTGCTAGTCAATGTCCATTTTTTTAATGAATAAAAATATTTTCTGTGAGAAACAATTGATAGTTTAATTACACAGATTTTAGATTTCAGTCATTTACATGTAATGGAATTACAAAGGATCATAATCAAGTTAATCAGTTATAAGTGAATACATAAATTATGAATATATTATAAATATATACAAATAAATATATGCTTATATAAATATATAAATGCTTATATACTGAATAAATAAATAGATGCTTAAGTTATAAATATATATGTCTCGTTGTCCGCCATGATTTCAGCTTTTTACCCTCAAAATGACCTGTGACGTCTACAGCTGCACTTCCTTATGGGATATAGTAGGCGCGGTAGACTGGTCTGATGCATACTGGTGATATTTTTCCAAATCAGTACGTCATCCGGGTACCTTTGGTGTACTGGAAATTTCATTCTGTTCACATACTGTATACTACATACTACATTTGGTCAAAATCAGTATACACTGGTAGTATAGTATATGGTTTCGAATACAGCCTTATACTTTTTGGCAGAGAAAGAAACATACTGTAAGTGTTGTGGTTCAACTAAGGAGGCCTCAATGGCCCTCCACAGCACCAGAGAGTCCTCAGAAAGCCAGACCTAAATGGCCCATATCTGGAAAACCCAATAATATAATTCAAAATTTGGGAGTGCTAAGCCACCTAGGGGTTTTGGTCTCTGTAAAGTAGAGAGAAGAATGCGAGGCCACTTACCAACCCAAAGGAAATTGGACAGCATGGACTGAGTTTTGTTAAGGGAGTCTACTGGTGGGCCAAAAGGGATCATAGAAAATAAAAAAATTAATATGTGGGAGGACAACAATTTTTATGCCTGATACATGTAAGGATAGATGTAAGGCTGACCATCACCCCAAATCAGCTCTAGTGGATTTAAGTCTGTTGCAGAAGTTCTCCCTCTGCATTTCCAAAAATGACCGTTTAATTTTAAACCCTAGATATCTGAAACCTTTGGTGTTGATAGTTAAGGGAAATTAAAATGACAAGGTAGTGGCAACATTATCTTTCAGGGGCATTAAAATTGATTTATTCCAGTTTATTTTGTAGCCAGAGAAACTACCATAATGAACGAATAGTCCCCTGAGATTGAATTTCCGGGGCCAGAGAGGAAAAGAAGGGTATCATCAGCAAATAATGCTATGGAGTGGGATGGCCTATGTATAACAATGGGTTTGATATTCTGGGACTGGCAGACAGCTTGAACGAGAGGTTCCAGGGCTAAAATAAACAAAAGGGGGCTTAAAGGACAAGCTATGAAAGTGCAGGATTGAAAGGCAATAAAAACATTATTGCAAATAAACATTGTGGAACATAAAAAGCACTCTGATTGCTCTGTCTTCTACATTTGGATAAAAGTGTCTGCTAAATGACTAAATGTAAACATCATGTAAATTTTTACATTTAAATGTAAAGTCTAAATCCCTGTAGAAGGTCACTGATTGTTTAAGGATGTTAAGAATGTTAACTGATTGTTAAGGGTATTATTTGATGAAGAGATTTGTAATTTTGAGCAGTTATCTCTGATAGGTGATTATTCCATTACCTCAGGACTAATTTGTTCTTTGTGTTTATTGTAGTCAGTAAACTTATAATGATGATGTAAGAAGGGTTATGCTCGTGATGATTTGTATGTTGAAAAAACTTAATTGTGATTATGAGTGCAGAGTGTCAGAATTATACCATAGTTTTTATCCAGTGTTCTGCAAGGAGCACAAACATATGTGATATACTGTCACTATCTCTCCACAATAGTAAAGGTTGCATTCATTGAGTGAAGGGCACACTCTTCATCACTGGTTACGGAGTTTTACAACCTTAGACATTCAGCATGGTCTGAACGAGAGGGCTGGTTGCCCTGACTTCCATGTAACAGTAGGTCTCGTTGTGGCGTGGAAGGTTTGAGCAGCTTGACACAGTGAATCTATTTTGAAACAATTACTTCAAATGGTTAATTGTGTTGAAAAGGTTCATTTTGCCCATCACTACTGTGAGAAAAGAAATTCAGCAGAAGGGGTGAAGACTACAACACAATCATTTCAAAAGCAATAAATACTGGAACCAGCCTTGGACAAATGGCACACATCCGAACTGAAAAGAACAAGCCCCCCTCTGCAGCCACACACCTGCATTTAAAGCCTGCTGATCAGAGCAGGTGTGGCTCATCAACCAATAGCTGGCTCAGGGCGAGACTCCCTGTCCAACACATCTCTGCTCTTTCTCACTTTACAACCCAGTCACACTGCAAACAGTCTCGTGTCTCACTCGCACTGGTCTAAAGCCAGACGGAGTGTGTCTATAACCATGTGCTCTTCATGATGATTAAATGAGCTGGTGAGATAAGATAAATGTGCATAAATGAAAGGCAATAGAGGTCATTTCTGCCAGGAAACACTGGAGCATAAAGACCCTTCTGTTTGCTCTGTCTGCTACTGTCAGGGTGGCTCAGGCAGGGACTCAGGCGCAGACAGCAGAGGATGGTATCAAGCGGTTTAATCACAAGAAGGGGAAAATCCAGAAGGCAGGGGTCAGAAAACAGGCAGAGTCAGAAACACTAAGGAGGCCTCAATGGCCCTCCACAGCACCAGAGAGTCCTCAGAAAGCCAGACCTAAATGGCCCATATCTGGAAAACCCAATAATATAATTCAAAATTTGGGAGTGCTAAGCCACCTAGGGGTTTTGGTCTCTGTAAAGTAGAGAGAAGAATGCGAGGCCACTTACCAACCCAAAGGAAATTGGACAGCATGGACTGAGTTTTGTTAAGGGAGTCTACTGGTGGGCCAAAAGGGATCATAGAAAATAAAAAAATTAATATGTGGGAGGACAACAATTTTTATGCCTGATACATGTAAGGATAGATGTAAGGCTGACCATCACCCCAAATCAGCTCTAGTGGATTTAAGTCTGTTGCAGAAGTTCTCCCTCTGCATTTCCAAAAATGACCGTTTAATTTTAAACCCTAGATATCTGAAACCTTTGGTGTTGATAGTTAAGGGAAATTAAAATGACAAGGTAGTGGCAACATTATCTTTCAGGGGCATTAAAATTGATTTATTCCAGTTTATTTTGTAGCCAGAGAAACTACCATAATGAACGAATAGTCCCCTGAGATTGAATTTCCGGGGCCAGAGAGGAAAAGAAGGATATCATCAGCAAATAATGCTATGGAGTGGGATGGCCTATGTATAACAATGGGTTTGATATTCTGGGACTGGCAGACAGCTTGAACGAGAGGTTCCAGGGCTAAAATAAACAAAAAGGGGGCTTAAAGGACAAGCTATGAAAGTGCAGGATTGAAAGGCAATAAAAACATTATTGCAAATAAACATTGTGGAACATAAAAAGCACTCTGATTGCTCTGTCTTCTACATTTGGATAAAAGTGTCTGCTAAATGACTAAATGTAAACATCATGTAAATTTTTTACATTTAAATGTAAAGTCTAAATCCCTGTAGAAGGTCACTGATTGTTTAAGGATGTTAAGAATGTTAACTGATTGTTAAGGGTATTATTTGATGAAGAGGTTTGTAATTTTGAGCAGTTATCTCTGATAGGTGATTATTCCATTACCTCAGGACTAATTTGTTCTTTGTGTTTATTGTAGTCAAGTAAACTTATAATGATGATGTAATAATGATGGTTATGCTCATGATGATTTGTATGTTGAAAAAACTTAATTGTGATTATGAGTGCAGAGTGTCAGAATTATACCATAGTTTTTATCCAGTGTTCTGCAAGGAGCACAAACATATGTGATATACTGTCACTATCTCTCCACAATAGTAAAGGTTGCATTCATTGAGTGAAGGGCACACTCTTCATCACTGGTTACGGAGTTTTACAACCTTAGACATTCAGCATGGTCTGAACGAGAGGGCTGGTTGCCCTGACTTCCATGTAACAGTAGGTCTCGTTGTGGCGTGGAAGGTTTGAGCAGCTTGACACAGTGAATCTATTTTGAAACAATTACTTCAAATGGTTAATTGTGTTGAAAAGGTTCATTTTGCCCATCACTACTGTGAGAAAAGAAATTCAGCAGAAGGGGTGAAGACTACAACACAATCATTTCAAAAGCAATAAATACTGGAACCAGCCTTGGACAAATGGCACACATCCGAACTGAAAAGAACAAGCCCCCCTCTGCAGCCACACACCTGCATTTAAAGCCTGCTGATCAGAGCAGGTGTGGCTCATCAACCAATAGCTGGCTCAGGCGAGACTCCTGTCCAACACATCTCTGCTCTTTCTCACTTTACAACCCAGTCACACTGCAAACAGTCTCGTGTCTCACTCGCACTGGTCTAAAGCCAGACGGAGTGTGTCTATAACCATGTGCTCTTCATGATGATTAAATGAGCTGGTGAGATAAGATAAATGTGCATAAATGAAAGGCAATAGAGGTCATTTCTGCCAGGAAACACTGGAGCATAAAGACCCTTCTGTTTGCTCTGTCTGCTACTGTCAGGGTGGCTCAGGCAGGGACTCAGGCGCAGACAGCAGAGGATGGTATCAAGCGGTTTAATCACAAGAAGGGGAAAATCCAGAAGGCAGGGGTCAGAAAACAGGCAGAGTCAGAAACCAGGTTGACACAGCAAACAGTACAAAGACGAAATCCAAAAACGAGGTCGAGAAAACAGGCAAGATCAAAACGGGCAGGCAGAATATTAACGAGACGGGAAAACGCTGGTTGCGAAACAGATAAACTGAGACGAACTGGCAAAGGGCTAAGAAACAGACGGGAATATACAGGAACACGCTAACAAGAAAACGAGACACAGGTGAACAAGCGGGCAGGTGAAACAGATGAGCAATCGGCAGGGAAACAAGGGGCGGGGCAGGCAAGGGAGAGAAATGAAAACAAAAGCACATGGCAGGAAAAACAAAAACAACCGGCTACGATGCTGCAGCACTGACAGCTACATTTGTCCTTAAAACCTACATCCTGGTAGAAAGTCACTGACTATTTATAGAGCCAAAGCAGGTTCCCTTCTGTGATGCTTTTGAGCGGGGGTTTAATCATATAATAAAATTTTAGCTTGGTTTTTATTACATTACATTACACTATCGGCATTTAGCAGACACTCTTATCCAGAGCGACTTACATCGGTTTTCCTTTTCCCATCTTGCTAACTGGGCTCTGATTAAATGTGTGTTCCTGTGTCTGCAGTGAGCTGTCAGAGCTCCAGTCCAGCTCTGCAGTGTGTGAGCAGATGAGCCAGCAGAGACTCTGCCAGCAGGTAAAGGACTTCACTCATTCACCTGAATCTGCCTCCACCTGGAGTCACTCATTCACCTGAAACTGCCTACACCCGGTGTCACTCATTCACCTGAATCTGTCTCCACCTGGAGTCACCCTTTCACCTCAATATGTGTTTACCTGGAGTCACGGATTCACCTCAGTGTATCCAGATTTTACATATTCTTCTAACTGTGACCTGTACTGTACTCACTCATTTACCTGTGTCCATCAGCCTTTATTCATTCATTCATTTGACTTTGTAGTCCTCATATTCACTGACTGGCTGGATTGTCTGTCCTTTAGCCCCTCATTCTTCTGAATCTGTCTGTCCAGTACAAAGCCATTCACCTGTCTGTGTCACATACTCACTCATTCATCTGACTTCACTGAAAAAAAGCTCTAATGTTTCTCCTGCTAATATTCTGAATTGCATTTTCTACAATTATTTCTTTGTCTTCATATATTCTTTTTCATTCTATATTCTGAAGGTGTGGTTTAACTGGTGTCTTTATATCTCTGCAGTCTGTGATTGTAGATGCTTCACTCCTATGTTCTAATGATCAGGATCTGGAAGCAGAAAATAGTAAGATTTTCACTGTATTTTTCATAGAAATGAAAAAGGGTCCTATGAACAGAGTCATCTCTTAGAAAACCTCACCAATTCATCTCACCCACACCATCACTATCTACAGACACATTACTGCTGTTTAATAACACATAATACTCTCAGGCCCTTCAGGAACAGTCTGTTCTGAAAATGCATCCATTTTTGTGCAGAAGGAGTCCAACAGAAGCTGAAATCCAGTCTGAAGAAGAGGTCTGAGTACATATTTGAAGGGGCTGCAACATCAGGAAAACACAACCTCCTCAAAAATATTTACACAGAGCTGTACATCGTGGAGGGGGACAGTGAGAGGGTCAATAATGAACACGAGGTGTGGCAGATTGCGACATCCAGGACACAGACCACACAAGACACTGCAATCAACTGCAATGACATCTTTAAGCTCTTACCTGGACAAGAGAAACCCATCAGAACTGTGCTGACGAAGGGGATCGCTGGCATTGGGAAAACAGTCTCTGTGCAGAAGTTCATTCTCGACTGGGCAGAAGGAAAAGCCAATCAGGATGTCCGTTTCATTTTTGTTCTTCCTTTTCGGGAGCTGAACTTGATTAATGATGAACAGTACAGTCTGCTTGGGCTTCTGCATGACTTCCACCCTGAAATGAAAGAGATTGAAAACATTGAGTCTGATGTTGACAAAGTTTTATTCATCTTTGATGGTCTGGATGAAAGCAGACTTCCCTTCAATTTCCAACACAGCAAGGTATTGTCTGATATAACAAAGACATCCTCAGTGGATGTGCTGCTGACAAACCTCATTAAGGGGAATCTGCTTCCCTCTGCTCTTCTCTGGATCACCTCCCGGCCAGCAGCAGCCAATCAGATCCCTTCAGTGTATGTCCACCGTGTGACAGAGATACAAGGGTTCAATGACTCACAGAAGGAGGAGTACTTCAGGAAGAGATTCAGTGATGCGAACCAGGCCAGCAGAATTATCTCTCACATGAAATCATGCAGGAGTCTCTACATCATGTGCCACATACCAGTCTTCAGCTGGATTTCATCTACTGTTCTGGAGAAACTGTTTGGTGAAGCTGACTGTGGAGAAATCCCTAAAACTCTGGAATGTACACACACTTCCTGCTCACTCAGTACAACATCAAAAATCAGAAATATCAGGAAATAAAGGAGACAGATCTACCAAAACCCCGGAGGCTGGATAAAGACATCATTCTGAAACTGGGGCAGCTGGCTTTTCAACACCTGGAAAATGGCACTCTCATGTTCTATGAAGAGGACCTGAGAAAGTGTGGCATTGATGTCGCTGAAGCGTCAGTGTACTCTGGGGTTTGCACAGAAATCTTTAAAGAGGAGTCTGTGCTGTATCAGAAGAAAGTGTACTGCTTTGTGCATCTGAGCATCCAGGAGTATCTGGCTGCATTGTATGTGTTTCACTCATTTATAAGCAAGAATGTAAATGCACTGAAGTCTGTTTTAGGTCAATGGTTTAAAGACACTGAACTTTCACTCTATGACTTACACCAGAGAGCTGTTCAGAAGGCCTTGGAGAGTAAGAATGGACACCTGGACCTTTTCCTGCGATTCCTTCTCGGCCTCTCACTGGATTCCAATCAGAACCTTCTCAAAGGCCTTCTGACACAGACAGGAAGTAACTCAGAGAGCATCAAGAAAACAGTCCAGTACATAAAGAGTTTGGAGAAGGAGGATTCCTCTCCAGAGAGGTGCATCAATCTGCTCCACTGTCTGGCTGAACTGAACGATGATTCACTTATGAAGGAGGTCCAAAAGTACCTGAGCTCAGGAAGTCTTTCTGGTGAATGGATCTCAGCTGTGCACTGCTCTGCCCTGGCCTATATGCTCCTGATGTCAGAGGAGGTACTGCATGAGTTTGACCTGAGGAAGTACAACACTTCAGACGAGGGGCACAGGAGACTGGTTCCAGCTGTGAGGTGCTGCAGAAAGGCTCTGTGAGTATTAACATGAGTATCACCTTTCTAATATACCGTGGCTATCCTGAAAACATGTATGTTAGAATATGATAATGTATGTCTAGCTGTACCATGTTGCCATATAATCAAAATCTCATTTAATTTTCCTTTCAATGCTTAAACCATTGCAGAATCACAAAATTTTAAAAAATCAGATAAAACTATTGTGGACATTTATAGAGTTCATATTAAACTGTTTGTACAGACAAAAGAGGGGTAAGGTAGTTGAGAAATATGGCCTGTGTCTTAATGTTACAATGGAATATTGAATTGTTGAGTGGAATTAGTTTATACATTTTCCCTAAATCCTATTTCTTGGGAGTGGATGAAATCTTTTCTCAGTATTTTTATTTGTTTTCCTTCAGTATGAGAATATTGTCTAGAATACGCAACATTCTCAGAGAGGATTATAAATACGATAGTTATAGTTATGATCCTGTCACCAGACCTAAATTGATTAAATGATTATGCATTACGGTATTATGATTTAAGAAGTGTTTTATCTGAGCCTTAACTTGAGCATTATGTTTAGCTGAGCATTGAAGCTTAGAGGTGTGGTTGGTAATTAAATTTACAGCTTTAAAAGGCACAGTGCCAGGACCAGCAGGAATTCAGAGTTCAGTATCTTTAAGGTCTGAGACAGATCCAGAAACTGGGTTAAATTAGACAACATGTAAACAAGATGGATCACTTCTGTCTGTGCCTGTCCAAGCATTCATTAAAGTGTAAAAAAGCAACCAGTAGATAAAAAATATTGATAAAAAGATTTACAAAATTGTGTTCATAAATTTGCAGAGGGAGAGTGAAAGAGGCTTCAGTCCCCATCAGTGATTTAATCATTTTCCTGAATGTGGAAGGATTGTTTAGGTTACATAGATTTTCAAAAAGAAGTTTAAAATAAATTCTGATTTTGATTTCCTTCTTAAAAAGTACATTTGTTGGATAAATATCTGAAATGAGTCCAGTCACAGGAGAAATTTACACTCACGCAAAGACATTAGAAAGTATTGTTGACCTCTGCAATCTCTTTATTCCTAGTGTTTAAAGATGATGAGGGTGTAAAACAAAATCTGTATAAAAAAAAGTCAGTTAGTCTGCAAAAACCACATAGACCAAATTATCTGTGGAAAGTTTCACGCCTTCTATAAGGAAAATATTGAGATATGATAACTTTACCTGTAGACTTGTGGATTTTTCACACAGAGGGAAACTGTTCCTTCGTAAGGTCTCTTTCTCTAAGACTCCCTCAGTTTTCTATCGGTCGTGACAGAATGTATAATTCCTTTGGTCCCATGCTTATTCTTAGACAGTCACTATCCAATTACATGGACCTGTACATCCATGCACCTGAACACCATGTACTTTTCATTTAATGTTAAAATGTGTTGCTCCAGCAGGGCAGTTCTGCAGTTTAGGTCCTCAATAGGCATTCCTGCATTTTCCATATTGAAAATGAGAACTAAAAACTTGTCAGAGATTGACATAAATCTTTTAATATACTTCTAAAATTGGAAATACCATCACTTTCCTTGTCTATGCTGAAAGGTGATTGACCAGCCTTAGTTCCACAGAGAGAGACGCCCTGCTATTTCCTTGGCAATGTTGCAGATGAGCTCTGACCTAGAAGTTGGAGTTGAGCAGGAGATTTGAGAGTCTCTAACCACACCAACAGGATCCAGCTTCTGTAGCTTGTGAGAGTGTGGTGGCGATCTTGCTGGACTGGGAATGCCGGGTTGTGGGGAGGTGGAAGCAGCAGCAGGTGGCTGGGTTATCAGGAACCTCAGGAGTATATTTGAGTCTCACAGCAGCAGCACTGCAGGCAGACGTAATTAGCAGTGATGGAGGATTTAGTCCTTGGAGGAGGACCAACACTTCCACAGACACGGCACCACAATCAGTGCTGGGATGGTCACTGCTATAAAAGTCATTAAAATCAATGAGATCAATATGAGATAACAAATTTAAATCTTTTAATATACTTTAATTAAAATACTGAAAGCTTGTCAAGGTTTTCTACAAATACAATATATATTTTTGTCAGAGACATTTTGAAGTAGAAATATTTTTGTTATAATGAATATTTGGCTATAAATGCTGTTTTACTTTGCTTTTTTCAGATTCAGTAACTGTCACCTTACAGAGGAGTCCTTTGAAATTGTGGCCTCAGCTCTCCAGTCACCCACCTTACCCCTGAGAGAGCTGGACCTCAGCTTCTGTAACCTGGGAGAATCAGGCGGGAAGCTGCTCCTTGCTGGACTGAACTGTAATCTACAGATTTTCAAGTAGGTGCAACTGTTTATCATCTGCTTTGATGCACTGTGGTTGGAATAGAAGGGGAAGGTATATTTGATGGCTGAAATATGCTGGAATCCATAGTGATTGCAGCTGTAATTGGTCGTATTTAAAATGCTTTGCCCCATAGTGATAGGATGCATATCCAGATAGGATAGACCAGTGTCGAAAAGATTTATTAGGGGTAGCAGAACATTTGATATTAAATAAACCCTTTAAGAAGAAAATCCCAGTCTTGCTTCTCCCTTCATGATTTCAGCAGTGTAGTGTCCAGACAGCATGTAACGCCTTCC
Organism: Megalops atlanticus; assembly: GCA_019176425.1. Classification (NCBI taxonomy): domain Eukaryota; kingdom Metazoa; phylum Chordata; class Actinopteri; order Elopiformes; family Megalopidae; genus Megalops; species Megalops atlanticus. The sequence goes on from CM032875.1 coordinate 6,385,125, forward strand.
TGGGCCAGAGATTAAACACAAATCTGTACATTTTAAAATGTAGATGCAGATGTAGATGTGGATGTAAATTTAAAATGCAGATAGTGCTGAGGGTAGAAGGGGGAGAAATGATAAGTCATGTTTTTTCAAGTTAGCACAGCAAATGTATTCCTGTAAGCTTGTGTAACAAGTAAAATGAATGTGAGGTTGGGTGTTAGTGCAGCGCTCTGTTGCCTACTATGAATTCTCAAGCATTGGCAGATCCACAAGAGGCGAGAGTCTACTGTAAGTGTTTGGAAGGAGTCAGACCTCTGGCTCTTTGGGGTCGTGTCTGTTGGACACTTCAAAAATGGGTGTAACTAACCCTTGTGTTGTATAGGAACAGGGTATACTCCAGCAGCCTGTACCTTGGTGGATGGCATATCTGTCATCTCTGTGTCTTTCACACATGTCCACATGATAATTATTATCAATGAAAACAAGCTATGCACTCTGCCTACTTTAATGTGGGGTACTCAGTCCTTTTTGTGGTCTTGGTCAGCTTTTCATCATTGACCTGTCACATTTAGAGATCTCAGCCTATCAGACCTGTTTATTTCAGACTACAAAGTGGAAAGCAACATCATCCAAAATTCATTTTGGAGTTGCATCCAGAGAAGACATACATGTCCAAAAGTAAATACCCCACTGTAAAGTGGGCGGCAGTGTAGCATAGTGGTTAAGGAGCAGGACCAAAAGGTTGCCGGTTCAATTCCCCACTGGGGCATTGCTGTTGTATCCTTGGGCAAGGTACTTAACCTACAATTGCTTCAGTAAATATCCAGCTGCTTAAATGGATAACACTGTTAAACAAACAAACAAAAAAGTATAACCTATGTAAGTTGCTCTGGGTAAGAGCGTCTGCTAAATGATGTAATGTAATGTCCTGCATTGTTTTATTGTGATTACAGCCAGACAAGTAAATGTATTAGCTTAGTAGAAAACGCTGTAAGTTTCTCCGTTGTAGTCAAAGGGAAATGGACATGTTGGGTGCGCTCATCACCATATTGGCAGCTTCAGCTCCTGCAATAGGAAGTAGCTTCTGCTTCCATTCCAGGTCTGTTCTGTTCTGAGGGTTTGTTGGTTGCCAGTGGTGACCACTGTATCTGATTGTTTGGATGATACTGTGGGGCCTGGGTCTGTGAAATGTTAGCATGTTGCTGTACAAGTGCTATTAAATCCAATGAGGAGTAAAACATTTTAGTCTTTGTAATAAAACATACAGCGCCTGTGACTATGCAGTTAGGAAAAGGTGCTATTACTTTTAACAGTTGAAGTGATTTGAAATTTTAAGAGTTTTGATGTCACTTCTACCCACATTATAGATTAAAACTGAACTGTTTCCATTCAGAAATTTGTTGTATTTCCCATGATGGAGAGGGGGTATCCAGTGTGGAACTTTCTATACCCAGATACACATACAGGGAAATAACACACTGATGCTGATACACTGCAGAGAGTATGTTCATGATAAAGGCAAACTTGTGCATTACAATATACAAGTATGCATTTTCCTTGAGTTTACTTCAGAAGAGTCCTAACTGATCTGTACCAAATGCTAACCTGTACCACCCCTGCTGGTGGGGTTTGCTCCTCATTGTTTCATTCTAACTTTTATCATGTGATGATTTCCACATGTGATGATTCTACATTATGCAATTCAAGTCATGCAAATTAAAGCGTATTGTGTGTCTGTGTTTGTGGGTAAACACCACTGGAAATGGTTCTGGCCATTTGAAGATGAAAATACCAACTAAAAGTGTATGATGTTTCAGAAAACTTATTTTGTCTTCTATACAGAATTTTTAGCTGCACCTTCAGAGAAGAATCATGGGAAACTGTGAGAGAGATGGACCTCACCAACAGTAATCTGGGAGACTCAGGAGTGAAGCTGCTCTGTGCTGCACTCAGTCCAAACAGTAAACTACAGACATTGAGGTGAATGGTGCTCTTAAATTTTCAATAGATGGCAGTTAAATAGCATGAATAACCTGAATGACAGATGATACTTAAAATATCTGCTCATCCCCCCATGAGCAACAACCCAGGATACTGCGGTTTCTCTTATTAACACCAGAGGGCAATGTCACTGACAAAGTGCATGAAGTTAAATTAATGCAGCTTACATTAAGCTGATGACTCCTCACAGCACTCTCTTTATGACCTATATAATCAGTCTATACAGGTGTTTTGGGAGTGGGGGGGAGATATTTTGAGATTATGAGGTCAGTGATCAGATCCTACATGTAGAATCCTGAGGGCTCATTGGGCCAATCGGATACGCAAAGCAAATGTGAGGTAACAATGATGTGTCTGCAGGGGGTGATGGTATCAGCACTGGAAAGCACATTAGGATGGCAGGTATGCCATCTGCATACTGTGCTTACAGGCTGGCATGGGGTTTCTCATACCTTTACAACACCAAGAGTTAGACTCTTTTAGGGATTTCCTACGGAAGTGACCACAAAGAGGTCTAATTTACTTCTTCACCATATATCCTTACAGAAGTCAGAGAACATGCAGCACACAATAAATTACTAAACTTATTTCATTCACCTTCTTTCTTATCCTCTACTTATTCTCCAGTTGTCCTACTGCATTACATCATCACAAATTCTCTGATACTCCACATAATGTTTCATGCCATTGGTCTATCTTATCTGAACAGCCTATTCAGCTCATTGCTGCATCTGTTGATTTGAGCCTACTGGAAAGCATTGCAGCTAATACCAATCTCTCACACACACACACACACACACACACACACACACTGTGGTTGTGATATTAAGACCCAATATCTCTTCACAGGGTTTACCGTTTTAACTAGACTTGCAAGATGACATTTGATATGAATTATTTTAAAAGAAAATATCACCTCTCATACAGCACAAAAGTGTGTGCTGAAATGATTTGTTGGAGTGCAGACAGTGCTGTTCATCACAGACCTTTTCTGTTATAGTTGCAGAAAACTTATCACATTGAATCTATGGTTACATTTCCATTAAAATAAAATTTGAGGAGTGTGTGTCTTTATATAATGAGCAGAGATTCTGTCTCCTTTTCTCTACAGACTGAGGCAGTGTAATCTCACAGAGGGCTGCTGTGATGATCTGGCCTCAGTCCTGCGCTCACACCACTCAGAGCTGAGAGAGCTGCAGCTGAGAGACAATGACCTGCAGGATTCAGGAGTGAGAGCGCTCTCTGCTGGACTGGAGGATCCACACTGTAAACTACAGAGACTGGGGTGAGGAACATAATAATGTACAGTCAACTCCTGATTATCTGGGTTGATGGAATGGAGCCATGGCACAAATAATCAACAAAGTGTTACATTAATGTTTTCATATATGTCTACCATTTAAATAAGCAAATAAATTTTAGGATGAAATAACATGTCCTGAGAAAGATACACATAGAAAAATGCACAAGACAATGAATCCAAATGTCTCTTTGCTAAAGTTTCCATTTGAATGGCTGGTGAGTGTTAGATTGATTCCTTCCCCCAGCCCTCACATGTGAGAGGAAGGGTACAGCTGCAGCTGTGCTTCCACTGCAGGCGGGGTTTGAGTTTGTCCCTCTTTCCTATTGGCTCCCAACATCCCCTGCACAATGCCTGTCATTGGTTGAAACTTACCTTAAACTTGAAATTTAGCTTATGAAGTGTCATCATTCGAAGCTGATGGAGTTATTACAGTAACAGCATTGTACATTGCTATGACAGATACACCAACACATTTGAGCATGCCCTGGAGAGCTTTATCATGATGGAAAGATCATATTTTCATTATATTTATAATATAGATGAAATTCACTTGATAAAATCACATGAATTGAACCTGTGCGATCAGTGTATATGTTTATTAGTGAGTTAATGCAGCTTTTGCAATCAGAAATCAAGTTATTGTTTACCAGCTGTATCAATTTCTTTTGAGCTTCGGGTTAGGCTATACAGCTAATTTTATGTATAGTTTATATTGATACAAATATTCAATTTGAATATATGTTCACACACACTGGGTATGTGATTCCCTGGTGTGGCTGGTTTCACTCTGCAGCAGTGGCAGTCTCTGACCTGGATGCAGTATCTTGTGTTGAAGGTGAAGGGTTTTCTGGCATGTCCAGCTCAGTAGTTCTGGCTCAGTGGGATTCAGCAGGAACCTCGCCTGGACTACAACAGCAGAGTGCAAACTTTGCCTGTGTGTCCCCTGCAGTCTTTAAACACAGACCTCCACTGCAGACACTGGGAGGTTTCAAACTGCTAATGATTGTTCTCTTTAGAGGCAGGCAAAAATATGCTCAAGATCAAGACTCCTCTTTCTAATACAGTGATAGGTTACATTTTTAGAGTGAAGGAGGACATGAGCATTATTAATATTTAATAAGCTTCATTAGTGGTGTTAGAGGGAAATATTGCTGAAAAACAGCCATGCCATGGGGAAAAGTAGGTAGAGTTCTAACTGTTAGTGTATTCAGCCTTTACCCGCCTGTACTCTGTGGAAATTAGATATCCCTTACAAAAAAAAGAAAAGGGAGAGAATTTATGCAGGAAATGCAGATTCTCTGATTCTCCTAATTAACCTTTATATATAATTTGAAAATGGGAGAGTGAGACTGTACAAGCAACCTAAAATCAGGGTCAGCAAAGCAGATCAGATCTCCTCAAGTAAAGTCACCCCTATGGGACTGATTTTCAACCTACCCACAATGCATGAATGCAGGGTCAAAGAGCAAATATATACAAACATAAATATAAGACTAACACAGGAAAATGATGTTAGCTAATCACAATTTCAGGTGCCAGTCGCAATTTCAGTGCATGTCTTTTAGAGTCTTGTGTTGTGTGGGAGTCAGCTTGGGGAGAGGACTAGCTTTTAATGTGCATCACTTTGAAAAGCCTTTTTATCAACTCAGCATTGTCTGCTGTTTGTGATACAGGTAATATCTGCATGGCCAATTCAACTACATGTAGCAGGGGCAGTTTAATTTGTGTGGAAGAAATTTTCCTCAAACTGCAATAATATGCACAATAACATTTTTATTGACATTCTTCATCCATTGTTTTATTTAAATTGAGAATATGTTTTCATTTCATAACACATGAATGATTCTTAACCATAAGAGCAAGCATATTCATTAACTTGACAGATGAAATTTTAAGACAAATAATTATTTATGCTTTTCATTTTCTATTAAGCCATGTGTTACCATTTTTTTTTTTTGCAACATATTCTTTATGTTTATCCTTCTAGCAAGTACAGTGTACTCTGCTTAAGGAGTACTGATACAGAATCAAACACATATAGTCATCAAATACTCTACATTAGCTGTATATTAATATTCTTTAAAAAATTGTTCTCTGCCAATTGCCCCACCCCCGGTCACTTGTTTAGACCAGCGGCCGTGTGCACATGCTGATTGTTCAGATGAGATTTACAGGAGCCAGTCTGAATTCCAGAATCAGGCCGGTACAGTAACAGCAGTCCAGCAAAAATGCTATAAAATACTCTAGAACAAGCCTGGGCTTATTCCAATTTGTATGTTAATTCTTCTGGGTAGACAAAAATCAGTTGTCAGTTGTGAAGGGGAGCCTTCACCTCTCCCGAGAAAATAAGTGTTAATTGTGTGTTTTAATTTGTTTGGGAACCAGCCTATTGGCTAGCAAGCTACATCTGCCTAATTGAAGGCTCAGTAAATACATTTCAAAGATTGAAAATTATTGACCTCCAGTAGTTGTTGTGAGAAATATATATTCTGAAGAATCATGTTCTTGAACCCTGAATCTAGTAATAGTGGTACTAAGCTGATGATATACACAGTATATGTTAAGACTGAGACTCTGGATGGCAAATGCTTGTTGTACCTCTTTCCAAGCTCTATAACCAGCCCATAGTCACTCACCTAATGACTCCCCTGTGATCTTTCCCTCACAGAATGGGATTGCAGACAAGAGTATATGTGCACATTTAAACTGCATACTGAGCCACCTGGTACTGGCAGTGTCTAACATCCATACTGTCATTGCACAGAGCAGGGCTGCAGCCAGAAATGATATATTTGCATTTAGGCCTACCTTTATTCATTTGGCAGATGCTTTTATCCAAAGCGACTTACAAGTGAGGCAGTTATGTTAAAGATGAAGTAGTTCTAGACCTTGTAGTGGTTTTGGTGGATCCATCTACCCTACCAAATAAATTTGGTTGGGCATGATTCTGGAAGGACTCAGCCAGACATTTCTCCGTTTTCGGCTGAGATGGACGGCATAGCGCTGCAACACGTGTTTTTTCGGTTTTAAGGCATTACTTTTTAAGGTTTCTGTTATTCTACAGTATTGTTGTTTGTACAGTCATGTGCTGTTTAATTTTCATTTGGATGACGTCCGTTCGCATATACATCCGTAGTCCCATAAGGTTATAATAAAGTTTAAAAACCCGATCGCAGAACGGGACTTAGCGGACGTAACCGGACGTAGTGAAGGCAACGCTTCCTGCACGCAAGACGTGTATCTCATGTCTCATTGAAATAGATTGCGCTGCCAGGCGTGTAATGGTACAGTAGGCTACATAGTATACCACATGCCGTATACAGTATGGTGTTCGCACAACGTCCAAATCACATAACGTCCTATTTCACAGAATGTATCGTGGACGACAACTTTTTTCCAAAAGCTTTTGTGTTTTATGGCTGTATTGTTATTTGTTCATACAAAACATTTTCCAAAAGCTTTTGTGTTTTATGCATGTTTGTAATCCTGAGGGGTTTGGTTGAACGAGGTTTATTTGAAAGGCAACTTTGTGTGACATCGATACCAGGAAGACAGTCCGTGGGGGCAAAACCAGGGTTTTAATTATAGACAGGACATAAATTCAAGAATCATAATAATCAGGCTCTCAGAAAACAAGACGCGGGACAACTGTAACAAACTGACAGGAACAGGCAGAGCAGATGAGGCGATGGGGAACAGGTGAGAGCAGGCAGGTGGCGGCGATGCATTAACGAAATCAGCATAGGGCTAGAACACAAGGAAAACAAAAGCACATGGACAGGGGAAAATTGAAGATTTGAGATTTTTCTATTTATAAGATTAAATTAAATTTATAATTTATTTATTGTCATTTCTCAGTACAAATTTAAGATTTGAGATTTATATTGAAAAGATTAAAATAAATTTATTGTCCTCTGCATTTGAAACCCATCTGCATTCAACCCATCCTATACACTCATCGCCGTCTCTGCTTTGGTCTCCCACCCCACTGGAAGCAGAGAGAAGTATGGCATCGCTGCAGCTAGCATCCTCCCAGGGTGACTAACTTAGCTAGGGGTCAGTCGAAACCATTACGCCCTCTGTTCGAGTCCCAAAGCACGAGCTCGGCGATCGCGGGCTACTTTTCATTTCCCATCGCCGTCTCTGCTGACGGAGCCGCGATATTTAAAAATGGTCTCATGCCCATCCGGAAGCAGAGAGAAGCATGGCATCGCTGCAGCTATCATCCTCCAGGGTGACAAACTTAGCTAGGGTCAGTCGAAACAATTAGACCCTCCGTTCGAGTCCCAAAGCATGAGCTTGGCGATCGCCGGCAACTTTCCCATCACCGTGACGTTCACTGCTGTGAGTGAGAGGGATGTCAGGCAACCAAGCTGAGATGGTAGGCCTGTGCAATTAAAACAGTGCAATTAAAAGTATAAATATAGTACAAGAATGTGTTGACAAAATGTATTTTGCAGTTCGCCTTTTTTGATAGCCTACATTTAGCAAAAAAAAAAAAAGAATATCCAAATCCCAAAATTGAAAACCGAATACCTACCCAAGGAACGAATATCCGAATAGTGGAGTATTTGGGTCCAGCCCTACTGCATACTGAGCCACCTGGTACTGGCAGTGTCTAACATTCATACTGTCATTGCACAGAGCTGGGCTGCAGCCAATAATGTTCAGGATTAGGTAGTACCAGACCTCCCAGAGCTTTAGGTGGGTGTAAAATCTTATATCTCACCCTAGTCCATCTACCCTACCAAATAAATCTGAATATGTGCTTAACAAGTGAGTTAAACATGGTTTTGGGCTGCAAAAGTGTGTCTGGAAGCAGAACAGGAGTCTGAGGAGTAGATTCTAACTCTGCTGTGTCCATTAATAAAAAAGGGGCAGCATGGACTACCATGTCAGATCACCCTAATTTTATATATCTACTTTGTGAGTGTGTCATACTACCCTTAGGAACTCACCTGGGGAATAATCAGTGTAGTCATGGCCAATTCTGTTGTTAACATTGACCTTGAAGCCTAAAGTAGAATCCAAAGTTCCACAGAATGTCATTGGCTTAGATGTTGAATTTAAATGATCACATATGTATGAGAGGACATTGATGGCTGTGGGAAGCTGTCATTTACTGCAAACATTGATTGTGGACAAGAGTAAAGAAGCTGAATAAACTTGATAAAATCCAAGTGTTTCTCATGTGGTGAAGTCATGGGGCCCAGTGCCTTTTCAGCATGCACTGCCTACGGTAGTGGCCTACGGATATTAACATGCCGCTGGGGGATGGGGGGCCCTAGCTAACCTGCCCACCCCTACACCCCGCTGGAAGGAGGCCAGTTTGTTCTGCTGTTGAGGGCTCCTGGTCGCTGTCAGCAGATGATGGAGCTGGTTTTGAGCTTAAACTGTAGGGCTCAGCCTGTGCTTGGAACAGGCATCTTTACTGTCTGAGTCCTGTAAATGTCTCCTCTTATAATACCTTTGTTTCAGGAGCTTTAAATTCCTCTCCACTCTTTCTGATCACAAAGAGTTAATAGCTGTCTCAGCTTCATTGAGCTGGGCTAAGCTGGCAGCAGATGGTTTCCCTTAGTGTTGCTGTTCCAGTCTCCTCATTTGCTTTTCCAATGCTAGAACTCCAATGCCTGGCCTCTCTGAGGGTTTTTACTGATGCATAGGTGACTAGTCTCCCTTTGTCTTGCTTTGGTTGTCTCACCCATGATACTAGGTGGTTTGTCTGAGCTACTGCTAAACTCCATGTATGGCATAAAAAACAAAGCTCAGATATAGTCTTGAACTCTATTTTCATCTAATATTGAAGTTTTTAGTCATCAGTGGCTTGAAGAAAAACATTGATCAATGTCTAAATCTAGGTTAAGGGGTGACTGCACCAACAGTTTGATTGTAAAACAGAGTTGTATGGATTGTTTAAATACATTTACCCTCACAATGGTATTTAATTGTGAATATAATGCAGGGAGGTTTATCAAATAATTTCAGTTATTATCCCAAATAACCAAGACTGTAAGGGTAAATGGAATCATCTCTTATTCATCTATCCCCTGGGTCTATGCACTGGAGATTAAACTGTGGAATCAGTTGCAAATGTCCAGTTTTTATTTGATTATTATATTCAAAATTAGTGAAAGAACAGTGATGATAGTGGAAGTAATGTTCTTTGGAAACAGATTTAATTAAATATAGCAACAGGGCATGTTCTCTTTGCTTACAATGCACTCTCATCTGGTTGGCCAAGAAGTGACCAGATGTGATGACTAGACCAATTAGAGGAGAGTGCACATTGTATGTGAAATGAAAAGTCATGTTCTTTACCTAATTACAGTATTGATCAGTTTAACTTCATACTTGTCAGTCACGCTTGCTCTTACTTTTTGTGAGGGTAAAATTTTTGCAAACATTTTTTCAAGGGTCCCACCCAAATGTATTAATATTATTGTTCTATGCTGCAGTTTCCATTTGCATTATGACCATGGGAATCAGGGTCTTGAGTGGCAGATATTCTGGTCATTTCTCCTGCTTTTCCTCCAGAGCTGTGACAGTGAAGAGCTCTTCTCTCCTTCTCTCTGCAGGCTGTCAGGCTGTCTAGTCACAGAGAGAGGCTGTGCTTCTCTGGCTTCAGCTCTGCCTTCAAACCCCTCACACCTGAGAGAGCTGGATCTGAGCTACAACCACCCAGGAAACTCAGGAGTGAGAGCGCTCTCTGCTGGAGTGGAGGACCCCAGCTTTAAACTGGAGACACTGCTGTAAGCAGAGTTCTGCTCCCTTGTGTGTGTAGATGTCTGGTGTGTTAATGGAAAACCTAGTGAGAGGTGTAAGATGGTGGCCAGTGTTCTCATCTGATCAGTAGAGTCCTGGCAGTGTGTGGAGCTCTCCCATTGTTACAGAGCTCTGAGTTTCCACACTGCACTTCATAGACAGAAAGTCTGTGTCTCTTAGTCTCTGTTCTTCTGTTCCAACAGTGTGGACCATGGAGGAGAGATGAGGCTCAAAGTGGGACTGAGAAAATGTAAGTCTGTCTGCGCTGAAAATGCAGAGAGCAGATTAACAGAAGGAAGAAGGATGGAGGGGAAAAACAGTAAAATATGATCCTGTTATACTGCCAGTGTCTCATCCTCCATCCCTCTCTCCTCTACAGTACCTGCCTTCTCTCTTTACTCATCTTCATCACTCCTCTTCATCCTCTTCCATCTTTGGCTGCATCTCAATTCAGGAATGCTCAGTCCTCACCTGTAGCGGAGTGAGCGGGGGGGCAGAGGGTGCGGCTGCCCCGGGCCCACGGTTCTTCCAGTTACAAAGGGGCCCACCCTGGGCCCAATCTGCCTGACTGAACATGCATTTTTGCTGTTTAGTTGAATATTTTGAATAAAGTTTGTTTGTGTGTCTTGATTGTGGCAAAAAAACAAAAAGTCAGACGGAGGGCGTAATGGTTTCAACCAACCCCTTGCTAAATTTCTCACCGCGATATTTATTTTGACTGAGCAGAGACACAATAGAGTTACAGGAAACATTTGCTGACCAGTATCGTTGTGTGAGTGTACAAACAGAAAAATTACGCCCTCTGTTCGAGTCTCAAAGTATAGGAACTAGGCGATCACCGGCTGTCTTGTTTTATTCTCATCATCGTCACTGCTGACGCAGCCGCAATATTTAGCTATTTTGAATGAGCAGAGACACAATAGAGTTACAGGAAACTTTATTCGCTGTCCCGTGTCCTTGTGTAAGTGTACAAACTGAAAAATTACACCCTCTGTTCGAGTGCCAAAGTAGGAACTAGGCGATCGCCGGCTGTCTTGTTTTATTTCCCATCGCTGTCACTGCTGACGGAGCTGCGGTATTTAAAAATGGTCTCACGCAATGAGGTGTGCTGAAATAGTACACCTCATTGTGATCCGCAATTCCCTCCGTTCCACCCTTCCGTCTCTGTAAGTTTCCCCTTGGATCTGTCTTGCAACTCCATACAGCCTATATTAGGCTGTATAAGAGGCCACTACAGGTCCTCGCCCCCTCTGCAATGAGCCATCAGCTCCGCCCCTGGTCCTCACCCTCGTGCCCTGCACTAGGAGTCAGCACTTTGAGTGATGTAACAGTGACATCACACGAGTAGACGCTGGGTAAGGGAGGGGGAAGGAGGGAGGAGCCATTTAAAAATGATATTCTCTCATTTACATCTGCACTCAGACGTCTCTCACAAACATCAGGCTCAGTTTAGTGCGTAATCTTTTCTGTTCATGTGTCACTATAAGCCAGGGACTGTGAACACATGTGACATTAGATGTGACACACACACACACACACAAACACAGACAGACACACACACACACACACACACCCACAAACAGACACAAACACAAACACACACAGACATACATTCACACACATACACACTCATACACACATACACATGGACAGAGGCATACACACATGAACAGACACACACACGAACAGAAACACACACACACACACACACACACAAACACACACAGGGCAGTACTGATCTGCTGGTTCTGATCCAGTAGATTGTGTTGGAGATGTTGCCTCTTCTAACCTCCTTCCTGTCTGCAGATGGCTGCCAGCTCACACTGGACCCCAACACAGCACACAGAGAGCTGTCTCTATCTGAGGGGGACAAGAAGGTTATATGCACACCGGGGAGAGAGCAGCCATATCCTGATCACCCAGAGAGATTTGACTCCATATGGCAGGTGATGTGCAGAGAGGGTCTGTCTGGGACTCGCTGTTACTGGGAGACTGAGTACAGTGGGGTGGCTGCAATTGCAGTGGCGTATAAAGGAATCAGCAGGAAAGGAGGATGGGTTTCTGACAGTAGGTTTGGACGCAATGACCACTCCTGGAGTTTGTGCTGCAGAGGTGATGGGTTCTGTCCATGGTACAATAATAACCGCAATTTCATACCCGGCCCCTCCTCCCACTCCGGCAGAGTAGGAGTGTATCTGGACTGGCCGGCCGGCACTCTGTCCTTCTACAGAGTCTCCTCTGACACTCTGACCCACCTGCACACTTTCCACACCACATTCACTCAACCCCTCTATCCTGGGTTTAGAGTTTGGGATGGTGCGTCAGTGTCCCTGTGCATGCTGGGATAGATGTCTGTATCCTGGAAGAGTTGATGGGGTGTTATTCATTGTGGTCATGACTGCATAAATCTCCACATTAATACTGGCAGTGTACAAACACTGAAGGGTTCACTCATTCTCTTTGAACTAAACAGATTTTAGTTACTGTGATTCATAGCACTGTTGTAATGCAGTAAATCTAGAAATTAGTGAATTTTTTTTTAATATTTGTAAAGGTGTTTTTAATCTTGGTCATGTTATTGGGGGGGAGAATGTGTTGAATGTGAGGAGAAGGGTCTTACATGCAGGACTGAGTCCCATTGTTCCATTTAACATCAAGATGCACTGACATATATCTACCACAAGGTGGGGCATTAAGACATGATTATCACAAGAAATATTATATGCCAACAAACTATGACAACACTGAAAGAGTTAGGGGTCTTAATTTGGGATTGTGATGGCCTGAGATGTAGTATGACCAGTGTGTCTCTTCCCTGCTTTAGTAATTAATCCCACATCGACACAATTTAAAGATGCTGGATTTTCAGAGTGATCTTCTCGCTATTTTGATCCTTCGTGTTTTTGTCGTAATCTTCTATTTACAAACTTGCCTGGACCATATTTGACTTTGCTTCATTTTCTGACTTTGATTGTGGATTGTGTCTTGGTTTGGTTGCATTCACTTGTCGTGGGAGGAGGGCAGGTAAGTTGGGGGATCCCCGTGTTAGGATTGCACTCTGTATGAGGTTAGGCTAGAGGCGGGTGCCACTTTTGTATATTTTGTGTTACAATAGTTAGTGTAATTAGGGTTCTTTGGCTCTGCCACCGTTTTGTTTTGTAATTAGTTGTATGTTTTGGGTAAAGGTATTTATGGTTGTTTTTGTTTTGTTATGTTCTTTTCATTGGCACCGTCTGTTGTCCTCTCCCCATTTCCCGTGTATATTTGTTACTGTAAATATTGTAAATACTGTAAATATACCACGCACCCTTATACATTGGTCCCGTGTCTGTGTGTTTTTCTGTCTCTGCACCGTCCAAGCCAGCGGTGGTTGGTTGTGTTCTTTTGTGTTGCGTCCCTCACCCATACCCCTGGACGCCATTTCACATCTGAGACGTAACAGGAGTATTGAGATATTAAAGGGGTAACATCAATATCAAGACAATACATTGTTCTGATTCAGGTTCTGAAGACCTCAAGGTTTTCTTGTTAGATAGGCCAGATAAGATGCCAAAGTGTAATTAATTAGCTAGACAGGGTGTGTATAAGTCCTGAAGTCCACGAAACAAAATCTTTGGACAAATATTACAATTAGTTAATACAACAAAATAATTATGTTATAGCTAATTGTTATTCTAATAATGTCTGACACGACGGTCGTGTGGAATGTTTTATTGGCAATGATGATATGTATATCTGTAAACATATGGTTGCCCATCCCTCAGAAGTTAGTCAACCAATGGCATCAGTGTGTCCTTGCAAGCTAGATCATTGCAGTATAAACATCTCACAGGTCTCGGGAATCTGGAATACCACTGTCAGTGCCCCGGCCCCCTAGCTGTGTGTTTGTGTTCTTCCCCTGTCCATGTGCTTTTGTTTTCCTTGTGTTCTAGCCCTGCCCCGTTCCCCGCCCAGTCCCCGCCTGCCTCGTTACTGCATCGCCGCCACCTGCCTGCCAGCTCACCTGTTCCCCATCACCTCGTCTGCTCTGCCCTATTTATGCCCTGCCTGTGCCTGTCTCGTTGCTAGTTCGTTGCAGTGTTTTTCCTGATCTGTTTCGTCCCTGCCGTTTGTTTCCTTGTTGCTTTTCTGTGCTTCTCGATCTCACCTGTGCCCCGACCTGGTTTTTCTGCCTGCCGTTTTTTCCTGTTTGCCTGTGCGCCTGTCTGCCCCGTTCCTGACTCATCTTCTGCCCGACTTCGCTCCCGGAATTGCCCTCGGACTGTCTACCGGTTCCTGACTCTGCCTGTTCCCGGCTCTTGAACTCTGCCTGCCGTTTCAAAATAAAGACGCACTTAACCCTGATCGTGCGTGGTCTGCTCTTGGGTCCCTCGTCTGTGTCCTAACAACCAGGTCCATTATTCCATTATTCTAAACTTCCAAAGATTTCTGATTTTTTTTTTTTTCTCAGATTACTGTGCACTAGTGTAAGTAGGACATCAAATGAACATTATCACATCAGCTGATGGGAGTTCAAAAGATCAAGAAAATGCCGCTGTAAACATGGTTCTTGTGAACAATGCCATTCGCCTGTAAGAAATACAAAGTAGAATAATTGAGGATAATCATGTTTCAAGGTATTGACCAGGTCAGTATCTCAAATATTGACTCTGTCCTTCAACATAACCGATTGCAAATTACACAAGTGTACCATGTTCCATTCAAGAGGAACTGTGAAAGAGTGAAAAAATTGAACCTCTAATACATGCAAGAAGGTTTTCATACGATAATTTGGAGTGTATTTCAGCACTATGTATTGTAGGCCATATGACGGCTTACCTTTGTTGATATGTTTGGCTTTACTTTATATTTACATTTTATTCACTCCAGAGTTGCTTACAATCAGTGTTTTTACAGTGCTTTACAATGATGTACATCAGTACCGTACTTCTGATATAATCACATCTCTTTTTTCTCAGAGAATATTAGTGCCTGGTGCCAGGTAGACTTCATAAGCCTACACCTTTGTAGACGAGGCAGGGTTTAGCCTGAGCAAGCGGAGTAGAAAAGGACAGAACATTTTTGCTAACCGTGCCATTGTGGAGGTCCCCGGCCAGCGTGGCGGCTACATCACGCTTTGCACAGCCATCAGCCTCCATGGGGTCCTCCATTACCACGCCACCCTTGGCCCATATAACACAGGCCATCTGCTCACACTCCTCGGTGGCCCACGAGACGCTGTGCACCAGCAGGAGCAGAGTGAGCCAAGGGGGCCACAGCAGCCCTGGTACACTGTCATTTGGGGTAATGCCAGTTTCCACCAGGCTGCTATGGACTGCAACTGGCTCACTGACAAACCCAAGACTCTCAGACCTTTCTTCCACCCAACTCGCCATTCCTTGACCTTATAGAGGAGTTTTTCTCAGGATAGTGGTGGATGGTCACTGACAGAAATCTCTATTAGAGGGAAATAATCATAATTCCTATGGAGGATGCTTGTGGGCCCATAACTTTGGAGTCCTGCCAGAGGTGGATCAGATGTACAAGGAAGTGCTTCCCCTGCTGCCTGGCCAGGGAAAACATTTCCTATGATTTAGATGAAAACTTGGATGTAGCCCCGCATAGCATACTGCAGATCCTTTCGGTCACATGTTGATTAAATTAAACCGCTGTTTCACAAAATCATATTTATTACATCTTGAGAATGGTCATTCAGGTAAATAGCTATTAGGGATGTGCATCTCCATCACTGAGGCCGATATGATACTCATCTCGATGCATTGCCAACTGATACTGTCAGTGCTCCGGCCCCCTAGCTGTTGTTGTTGTTTTCCCCCTGTCTGTCTATGTGTGTCCATGTGCTTTTGTTTTCCCTTGCGTTCCAGCCCTGCCCCGCTCTCCGCCCGGTCCCTGCCCACCTGATTGCCATATCGCCGCCGCCTGCCTGCCCACCTGCTTCCCATTACCTCGTCAGCCTAGTCCTATATCTTCCCTGCTTGTCTCTGTCCTGTTGCTAGTTTGTTACAGTGTTTCTCGCCTGTTTCATCCCCGCCGTTTTACTGCCTGCGAGTTCCTGGTTTCGACCCTGCCTGTGCTCCGACCTTGTTCCTGCCTGCTGCCTTGTCCCGATTGCCTGCCTGCCTGCCTGCCTGCCTGGTTCCTGACCCTGCCTGCTCCTGTTCCTGACTTTGCCCACGGACTGCCTTCCTGGTCTCGACTATGCCTGTTTTGATTGGCGATTTTGTCTGACGTTTGCAATAAACCCGCTTGGACCCCGAAGCTCCCGTGGTCCGCGTCCGAGTCCTTGCCTGAGCCCTGACAGATACATTAAAGATACATATGAAGCAACTACTAATGCGATACGATATGATTCACCCCTATTGCGATGCAGTGTGATACGACACGATTTGATTCAACACAATGCGATTGAACACGCTACGATGCGATGCAATGCAAAAGAATATGATGCTATGCAATTCAATATGGTACAGATAGTTTGATTTTATTTATTTGGTTCTTCTTAAGCAGACAGTGCTGCCGGTGTACTTTATAGCGGCACGGCATATTTTGCAAATTGCATGCGTCTTCTCAAATTGTCTGTCTCTCTTGAAAAATCCGAAGTGTCGCCAAACATTCGATTTGTGGCAATTCGGTGGAACATGTAGCTCTTCCTCCTCCATGATCATCTGTCACTCGCCCGGACACGCCTCCAAGTCGCGCGAGACTTGGCCGAGAGATTTGACGAGAATTGGCCACTGACTGCAGTGTAGGTGAGAGAGCACGCTTGAGAGAGGAGGACTCAATGTAAATATAAAATTATTGGTCGCAAATTATTGGTCACATTTCTAAACAGTAAAGGCATAGGGCCTCTACTAATAATTATATGTAAATAAATTGGATTTTACCGATGCAAAGATGTTAGAAACGATGCATCCCGAGTTCATCCCAAATTGTATCCGGTGCACACTTTTTTAATCGGGGCAATGGCATCGTAAAGGTTTATGCCAGTGCGCCGATGCGAATCGGTGAATGTTACCATCCCTAATTCCCATATATAACAAGACTCTTTTTAAAACATATTAATGGTGGAAATGAGCAATACAATGTTAAAACGCTCGCTATAACACCTTAAACTTTTATTGCTCTATAGTTCGACAGACGATAAACAGAAATTTTCAAAGAACAAAATGGTGGAATTGAATTACATCATAATACCAAAATCCAAAAGACAAGATCAATAAATTTATACATATCTGATTGTATTCAAAATTAATTTCATTCAGAATATTCAATATTAGGACATTGTAATATATTCGTCTTTGTACATCGTGGATTTAAAGGAAGTGGTTCTGAAACGAATATTTTCTTGCCAAATGGCCGTTTATAAATGGCAATGTCAAAACGTTTGAAAACTTTTAAACAGAATGGCTGCTGAACATTTGATAAACATATTTTACCATGCGCACTCCACTGGATACAAGTGAATTTTATGATCTCCCCCGCAGGTAACGTGTTAGTGTTGATGCAAATATTTTGTTCTTCTAAAGACATTATAAGAAATGTAAAAAAAAAACTTCAGCTTGCAGTGGAAATTCTGTTTATGTGGTTGTGTTAACTGTTTTGAGAACATGGACTTCAGTTTGCAGGAATATGCCAAATCAGTAGAGAAAAACTGTAAATAGGTGACCAGATGAGTATTGAAACACAATCAAAGAACATCAATTTAGCGGCAGATGATGATATAAAATACGCTCCGTATTAAAATATGTTTTTACTAACACCCCCCCGTTCATTTCCTGCCATTTTAAGGTGAGCAGCATTCGATAAACTTATTCCAGATTTTAACAGGAGTAAGTTTTTTATGTGAAGTTTTGAGATTATTATTTTTATGTATCGAATATTCACTGTGTTTTTTCTTTAAAGGGTTTTGGTGGCCAGAGTTCATTTATCGTCCCACATCATTGTAATGTGTTGAATGCTCCAATATTGTTGTGTGGGAGTCCCCTGCCTTGGGGAAAGAATTTATTTCTGTTATTATCTGAATGCTGAGTATATTGTTTGTATAATTTACCTTCTACATTATTGTGTTTATTCCCTCTGCATAATAGATGTTACCAAAATGTGAGAGGCAACACAAACATAACCTTATTGCAGTGTAATTGAACATTGTTGCTATCACAATATCACAGTGTTGTGTACAAGTCTGGCCTTCGCCTTTTTGCAAAGTTACTCTAAATCAGTGGGTGGTTGCAGTAAAAGCTAAAACTGCTACAGCATTTCCACAATTCTGTGTTGGACACGCCATTCACAAACTTATTAGTAAGGTAGAGAAGGATATGGAAGGTATTTCAAAGTGTTGTTTTATTTGATCCTTTCTTTAACATTATTTCTTTAAAATTATATCGTTGTAATTTAACTGTGGTGAAAGTGTTGCAGAAGTGTTGTTCTTTAATACGTTGTTTTTTGTTCGTTTTTTTACGATCTCTTCTCTGATAGGCTACTGGTAGCTTCAATGTGTGAGCGTATTTGCCGTTGCGTTTGTTTATTTAAAATTTTATTTTTTAAAAAAAATGTTCATCTAATAACCGTGTATGGATCATGTCTGACTTTTTTGTTCCAATGTTTCATGAAAGAAAATGAAATGAAGAAAATTAAAACAATTAGCTTACGCTGTCCCCGCGTGAGCGTAGTTCCGCTATAGGTACATCTTTCATGAACAACAAAACTGAAAGTTTATAGCAGTCGCCATTTCAGGAGACGTGTTTCAAAGATTTGGCGCTGGGGTAAGATCTGTTTCAGGTAAGAATGTTTGTGCATCAAAATAAATCTTAATGTCATAGGTAGTTTCTTTTGTAATTGGAGACTAAATTAAACCGCTCCCTAACAACGTTAACATGTGTTTTTGTGTCTTTGACAAGTGATTGGTACATAGCTAGATTGAAAAAAGGGAATTAAGAAAGAACAAAATGGTGGATCCAAATGGCGATGTATTCAGCCCAAATTTAGAGCTTTTGAGTTAGAAAGATTTGATGATGTGAAAAGTAATTAAAGATGACCGCCAGAGCAGAGAGACAGAATTTTAAAGCATAATATACATTAGCCAGTAGGGGTTGTAGTTTTAAGGGCGGAGGCTATGAGACTGTAACTTTTATAATAACTCCAGCATATATAAACTATACTACACTGTCATTTTGACACTTAACTTTCAATAGGGTACATGTATTAGATATGACTGTCAACGGGGGGCTCAGGCAGGGACTCAGGCGCAGACAGCGGAGAATGGCAACCGATGGTTTAAATGCCGAAAAACGGAAATCCAGAAGACAGAGTCGAAAAACAGGCGATATCAAAAAACCAGGAAGACACAGCAAAAGGTACAAAGACGAAATCCAAAGACGAGGTCGAGAAAAAACAAGCAAGATCAAAACGGGCAGGCAGAATAACAAGACAGAGGAAAAAACGCTGGTACGAAACAGATAAACCGAGACGAACTGGCAAAGGGCTAAGAAACAGACGGGAATATAAAGGGAACACGCTAACAAGAAAACGAGATACAGGTGAACAAGCGGGCAGGTGAAGCAGATGAGCAATCGGGCAGGGAAACAAGGGGCGGGGCAGGCAAGGGAGAGAAACGAACACAAAAGCACATGGCAGGGAAAAACAAACAACCAGCTACGTTGCCGCAGCACTGACAATGACAGGCTGTAATCGCTGTTTGCAAAAAAAAAAAAAAAAGTTAGTTAAGGAGTTAAAGGTTAGGCTACAGCTAGGCATGAGTTGCCAGTAAGTGCTTATCTCGGATCACATTCTCCACACACAGTTTTACCCTTAACAGTTAAAAGGGGAACATCAGACTGGTCTTAGATCAATGCTTCTGAGCAACGTCTTCTTGGAAGACGAGCGGGAAGCATGAGTTTTGACGCAGATAAAAATTTGCGGCGTTCAACGCGGCATTTACAGGTTTGTATGACAGAATAGTTACCACCCGAATCAGATATGTGTATAATTTTAAGTATAATTTCGTTTTAAACTGAATTCACGAGGAGCTAAATGTATGTGACAATTAGAGAGAACTCTTACAGTGGACATTTTAGGGTGATACAGTGGTAGGATTAGCATTTGCAAAACTTATTCCAGATTTTTATTGGCTATTGTAGTTTATTTTTCAATGTATCGAATACTGTCACTGTGTTTTTTCTTTAAAGAACTTTGGTGGCCAGAGCTGGTTTACCGTCCCACATTATTTTAGGAGCAGTGCTGAAGCGAGTAGCTCGTGTGAGTCCTGCGTAAAGCCTGTAGGGTAGCGGGTAGCAGGTAGGCGAGCGGTTACAGCGGGTAAGTCACTCCCGGACACATGGTTAGCTAGCCTAGTTACTGAAAGACTAGGGGCAGATTTCCTTAGCTCAACTGGCAACGATACTGGCCGTAAGGGCTAGCAGTGAGTAGTGAGAAACTTGGTTCTAAACTCGGTCGCTTGCTGACCTACGTAACATGAGTCAAATAGGACACAACCCAGTCTACATTCGTGATATAAGATTAGCATTCGCAAAACTTATTCCAATTTTTATCGGATGATTTAGTTCATTATTTTTATTACATATTCCAGATTTTAATGGGAGTTTATAGATTTTAATTGGAGTTTTTAGATTAGCCTATGATTTTTATGTATCGAATACTGTCATTGTTTTTTTTTCTTTAAAAGATTTTGATTTTGAGTTGCTTTATTGTCCCACAATACAATAATGTGTTGAATGCTCCAATAGTATTGTTGACATCTGAGTTGAGATCCTTAATATAAACTGGAGATAATGTGGGAGTTCCCTGCCTCGGGGAAAGAATTTACTTCTGTTAGGCCTATTAATTATCTGAATGCTGTGCTGTAAAGCACAACGAATGATAGTTTGTTGGCTGTCCCACCAGTTTCAGTCTTGCTAGCTAATTGGTTGCTAACCTGCGTCTCCCTGTCTGCTTCGGCTTCACCTTGGTTGTGCTTTACATGCTGTGCTTTACATTTGGCAAAACCAAACATGGTTAAGTCAATTTGCTTTTGTTTTGACATTTTTACTTCCTCTCTCTGTTAACAGTGTATTGATCATGTCTGACTTTTTCGTTCCAACGTTTCATGAAAGAAAATGAAACGAAGAAAATAATAATAAACCAGTTATTTTACACTGTCCCTGCGTAATCGTAGTTCCGTTGGTAATCTTCACGAAACAAAGTTTTTTAACAGTCGCCATTTCAGGAGACGTGTTTTAAAGCTTTGGCGCGGGGGTAAGATCTGTTTAAGGTAAGAATTAATGTGCATCAAAATAAATCTTAATGTCATAGGTAGTTTCTTTTGTAAGGGAAGACTAAATTCAACCGCTTCCTAACAGCGTTAATACATGTTTTTGTTTCATTGTTTGAAAGGTGATTGGTACATAACTAGACTGAAAAGGGGAATTTACACAGAGCAAAATGGTGGATCCGAATGGCGACATATTCAGCAGAAATTTAGAGCTATTTTGAGTTAGAAGGATTTGATGATGTGAAAAGTAATTAAAGATGGCCGGCAGATAACACACAATTTTAAAGCGTAATCTACATTATAAACCAGTAGAGGTGGTAGTTTTAAGGGCGGAGGCTAACTAATAACTTAATCATACGTTATAAACTATAGTACACTATGTTCAAACTTTCAACAGGGTACATGATGATATGACAGGCTGTTTGCTAAAAAAAACTACAGGAGTTAAAGGTTAACAGCTAGGCATGAAGTGCCCGTAAGTGCTGATCTAGGATCAGATTCTCCACACACAGTTCTAGCCTTAACAATTAAAAGGGAAACAGCAGACTGGTCCTAGATCATCGCTTCCGGGCAACTACTGCTTGAAACAGGAAAGAAGTTTTGACGCAGATAAAAATTCGCGGCGTTCAAGGCGCGGCATTTACAGGGTTTGTATAACATAATAGTAACCACCGAATCAGATATGTACAATGGCGTAGGTTTGGTCTCAGCATTGGTAGGGACACAACAA
Organism: Megalops atlanticus; assembly: GCA_019176425.1. Taxonomy (NCBI): domain Eukaryota; kingdom Metazoa; phylum Chordata; class Actinopteri; order Elopiformes; family Megalopidae; genus Megalops; species Megalops atlanticus. Next base: position 6,407,163 of record CM032875.1, read on the forward strand.
CCGAGGGCACATCGGAATTATCTAATATGACTTCACTCCAAAGATAATGCGAACGACTCCGCTCAAATAGGCTATTGGTAGGGACATGTCCCGACCGTCCATATGCAAAACTACGCCCTTGGATATGTGTATAATTTTAAATATAATTTCGTTTTAAACTGTATTCGCGAGGAGCTAAATATATGTAAAAATTAAAGAGAATTCTTACAGTGGTCATTTTAGGGTGATACCGTTGTAAAATTAGCATTTGTAAAACTTATTCCAGATTTTTATTGGATGTTTTAGTTTATTTTTTAAAGCATCAAATACTGTCACTGCATGTTTTTTATTTGAAGGGTTTTGATGGGCAGACTTGGTTTATTGTCCCACATTACAATAATATGTTGAATAGTATTGCTGATATCTGAGTTGCGATCCTTAATATAAACCGGAGATAATGTGGGAGTCCCCTGCCTTGGGGAAAGAATTTATTTCTGTTATTAATTAACTGAATGCTGAGTATATTGTTTGTGTAATGGACCTTCTACATTATTGCAGAATGGTTTAAAATGACACCTTTTTGTATGTTGTGTTTACTTCTGTGCTTAACAGATGTTACAAAAATGTGAGAGGCAACACAAACATAACTTTATTGCAGTAACTTTTGCAGAGTTACGGAAGATCAGTGTTTGGTTGCAACAAAAGCTAAAACTGCTACAGCACTGCCACAATTTTGTGTCGGAGACACCATTCACAAAACTATTCGCAAACTTGTTGGTAAAGTGGAAAAGGTTGGGGAAGGTGGTTCAACGTATGGTTCTTTATCTGAACTTTTCTTTGGCGTTATTACGAGGTTGCGATTTAATTGAGGTGATACTCTTTGTAACCAGGACATCCTCACAATGAAATGTTTGCTGACGGGGATTCATCCTCACCTGTTAGACAGCTGTATTGCACAACTGCATCTTTGGATAGCATGTATATCAGTGTAAAACTTCGCTTGGTAGACTGGAGTGATGTTTGCGTACTTTTACATTGAGTTATGACAGGCGTTGGATCAGGCTTGCTTCCCGCTGCTAGATTTAGCTCTTTTCAGATTCCAGCACCGGTTTAATTGCTCTCCCTAGCGAGTTATGTCCTCCCTATTGCCCCCAAAGGGGTCATTTAATCTTCACCCTAACCGTAACCTTAAGCTTCACCCCAGGGGAACGGATTCTGATACAGAGGCAATATTATATTTTCAGTGATATGGTTTAATGATGCTGTAACACTAACACTAGATTAACATGCAAGTGAAATGTAATATACATGACAGAGGGACTGTACGTTTCCAAATATAATGGTACCACTGCTGTAAATTGCCATGCTATATTGGCCCAGTTCTTCAAAAGATTTAAATTACATGCGAAAAAAGTAATTATATATAATATTAGATGACATATTTGCAGTCCTGCTTTGAAAATACCTTGAAACCATGCAACACTCAGGCATTGAAAATTAGTCTGTACTTCGAAACAACATGACACAGATGGTTGGGCCCTTGCTGGCTTCATTTAAATTAGTGAAGGTGAGAGGCAACACAAACACAACCTTATTGCTGTATAGCTGAAAATTGTGGTAATCACAGTGTTGTGTACAAGTTTGACCTTCGCCTTTTGCAAAGTTACTGGAAATCAGTGTATGTTTGTAGTAAAAGCTAAAACTGCTACAACACCGCTACAATTTTGGTACAATATTGGTAAGGTGGAAAAGGATGTGAAAGGTATTTCAAAGTGTTGTTTCGTCTGAACCTTTTGTAACATTATTTCTATAACATTATAAGGTTGTAGGGGTCGTTCAAAACTTTTGCTTCAATTTAAAGCATTTCCATTGGCATATATAATGTCATCGCATGCGTGCCCTGAAAAATAAGGAGGAAACAAACGCAATGCAGTTCACAGCGCAGGTGCGGTCCTTCGCCATCAGTATGTATTTGGATTCATTGTGTCTGTTTATGTCGAACCATTGTGATTTACAATAAAACAAATAATTCACAGAATAATCGACACCAATCGCGTAATTAGAATAAATGATTATTTTGTGTGCTATTGCGAAAGCTACAGCATGAGATTGTTTAATTAACAGGGATGGAATTTGAATAATTAAGTGGCAAGTAATCCCAAAGCTTTCTCTTAAATGTTTCACATTATAGCTTTCTTGTGTTACAAAATTCAAATTGCAAAACGGAGCTAAATGTAGAGAAATCGATTTAAATTACTGAGAATAAACTTTTATGTTAGGCTGAGTGCAATGAACAATAACGTTTAGAACACAGACCTCACAAAAGCTGTGATGTGTCATGAGCATTTAACGTAATTTAAATCGATAAATGCCATCCTTGTTAAACAATCTCACGTTGTAGCTTTCGCAGTAGCACACAAATTTCAGACAATCTGCGGTGATTCACGAGCATAATGATAGATTTAAACGTAGTAGTCGGGCTTTCCCTTGTTTCCAGCTCACCCGCAGCCACTGCTGTTGGGGGCTGTGCGCTTCAACAAGTAACCCTTCGGGGAGACCGTAGATTCTTCTGTCATTTACCTTAATCGCAAGGAACGTACAGAGCAGCCATACCGAAACCCTCTCCCTCGACTACTCTACTCTCTAGACAGCACTCAGCTGTCCCAGAATATCAGCATCCCTTAAATATAACAGCTCTTTTAACGTGTTTAACAAGAGACCACATTATAAAAAGTTTTAACTTTAAATTGCAGGCTACATAAGTCTATAATGCTGACTTTAAAACGGTCTCCAGATTTCAGAATGAGGTGGTTGCTTACTTGGGCACTGGGAAATGCATTCTGTTTCACAGACAGAGGCTATTACTACAGTAATAGTTGTGCTTTTTTAATAAGGCGGCGTCAAAGACATGTAGTGTCATTACTGAGAAAAACGAAAGTGAAAGGATTTATGCAACTGGAACAGTCGCCATTTTATAAACAGAGCATCATCTCTGTGATAATTAGCACGGTAAGGTAAGATAAATAAATAAAACTCTACCTTGTAGACTAGCCTCTCTACCTTACTTGTAAATCGCTTTGGATAAAAGCTTCTGCCAAATGAATGAATGTAAATGTAAAACATAGGCCTATACAATGTCCTCTATATTTAAATAGGGTGTTACGGGCTGGTTTGTCTGTTGCGGAAGACAAGGTTGAACTTGTGTTTTGTCCAATGGTTCGTTAAGCGATTGCTTTAGACTGAATACGGAAGTTTAGCTAATAATAGCCTAATAAAATTGTGCCATTAAATTTCTTCTTTCTCAAATTTCCCTGTGAATGTATGTATTCAGCTACTGTGACGGATAAAACTGGAATCATGCATCAAATACATCCAATGGAAAATGTTTAAAATGGCTGAACACTACTGTTTCGGTTTGAGTTACATGCGCTTTCGCTGGCTAAAAGCTTATTTCCAACGGATGTAACTCGCAATGTCCAGATCCTTGAGAATGAACAATTTACGCTGCAGGGTCTGAACACTGTTAGCTAAGAATGTTGAAAACGACGTGCGGGGTTGTGGAATAGTTTGCTTATAGGAAGTAAAGTCTTTTTTTTTTCGTTTCTTTTCTTTTTCCCCAAAACCTTCATTTACACCCATTTTTATACTAACTATGAACATGAACAAAGCCAGAGTATAATTAATCATCACCTACGATTATATTTAAAATAAATGTTCAAAGTCCTGTGCGCTTTCTTGTTTTTAATCCTTCCATTGTTACGCCGTGTTCTCAGTTCCTGCAGGAAATTATTACAATTCGGCTTACAGTCAGCCCATCTACATTTACATTTATTCATTTGGCAGACGCTTTTATCCAAAGCGATGTACAAAAGTGCAAATAGTGAGCAAACAGGCACAAGAGCAAGATGTGTAAAGGTCATATAATGCAAATAGTGCTGAAGCTGAGCGCAAGGTCAGTGACGCGAGCCAACTAATCTGAACTAGGATTGCATCTCAAATACAATTACAGAAAGAAAAATGGAGTACCGCTATACTACCTAGACAAGTGAGCAACAAGTACAAGGCAGGAGTCAGATTCACAACATCAAAGTTACAAGGTCGAAGAGGGAGGTATCAGTCCAGGTAGAGTCTGAAGAGGTGTGTCTTCAGTGCACGTCTGAAGGGTTGGATTGATGGAGTTGTTCTTAGGGGGTGGGGAGTTCATTCCACCACACTGGGGGCGATGATGGAGAAGCGTCGTTGTGAGGAGCGTGGGCCTTTTGTACTATTGGTGGGTGGAGCGAGGCGTCCGGATGTAGCAGAGCGGAGTTGACGAGCGGGTGCGTAGGGCAGGATGAGGTCCTGGAGGTAGGTCGGGGCAGTCTTTCTTGCAGCGGAAAAGGTGAGAGTTAGGGTCTTGAAGCGGATCCTGGCTGCGATTGGGAGCCAGTGGAGGGATCTCAGTAGGGGGGGTGACGCGGGAGAACTTGGGGAGATTGTAGCTCAGCCTAGCAGCTGCGTTTTGGATGAGCTGCAGCGGCTGAATGGTGCAGGCTGGGAGGCCTGCGAGGAGGGCGTTGCAGTAGTCCAAGCGGGAGAGCACAGTGGCCTGGACGAGCAGCTGGGTGGAGTAGGTGGTCAGAAAAGGGCGAATCCTCCTGATGTTGTAGAGGAGGAATCGACAGGAGCGTGCCGTCTGGGAGATGTAGTCGGTGAAGTCCAGCCTGTTGTCGAGGGTGACGCCCAGGCTCTTCACCGAAGTGGAGGAAGTTACTGTGGGGCCGTCAACAGTAACTGAGAGCTCTTGAAAAGGAGAGGTCCTGGCCGGGATAAGCAGCAGATCGGTCTTGTCCAGGTTGAGCTTGAGGTGGTTGGAGGCCATCCATCTGGAGATGTCAGCCAGGCACGCGGAGATCTTTTCGTTGACCTGGGGGGTGGAGGGGGAAAGAAAAAATTATTTGAGTGTCATCAGCGTAGCAGTGGTAGGAGAAACCATGCGAGCCAATGACTGAACCAAGAGAGTTAGTGTAGATGGAGAAGAGTAGGGGTCCCAGTACAGATCCCTGGGGACACCTGTAGTGAGGGTAGTGGGAGTGGAGGTGGAGCCTTTCCAATAGACCTGGGAAGATCTGCCGGTCAGGTAGGACCTGAACCAAGAAAGGGCTGTCCCAGAGATGCCAAGCTCGGAGAGCTTGGCGATGAGCAGCTGGTGGTCGACGGTGTCAAACGCAGCGGAGAGGTCGAGGAGGATGAGGACCGAAGACAGGTCGGAGGCTCTGGCTGCGTGGAGGGCCTCTGTCACCGCCAGGAGTGCCGTCTCGGTTGAGTGCCCGGGTCTGAACCCAGACTGGTGGGGATCCAGAAGGTTGTGCTTCTGAAGAAAGGGAGAGTTGGTTAAGTACAGCATGTTCAAGGGATTTGGATACAAATGGCAGGAGGGATACTGGACAGTAATTGTTCATGTCAGATGGGTCAGCGGTGGGTTTTTTTAGCAGGGGGGTAACCATAGCCTTTTTCAGATCGGTGGGAACGAGGCCAGTAGTCAGAGATGTGTTGATGATGGAGGAGAGATACGGGGCGATCTCACCGGACACAGACTGGAGAAGGGTGGAGGGAATGGAGTCAAGGGGGCAGGTTGTGGCTCAGTGGGATGTGATGAGTTGAAGAACTTCTGAGTCGCTGAGTGTAGAGAAGGAGGACAGGTGGTGGCTGTGTCCTTTTCCGGTGGTTGAGGCTGTGGATGGAGGAGTGATGGAGTCCCGGATGCTGGACACCTTCTTCACGAAGTGGGCCTTGAAATCTTCTGCGGAGAGGAGGAGAAGGGGGGGGGGAGGGGGAGAGGAGGGTGGAGAAGGTAGAGAAGAGATTGTGGGGGTTAGTGATGTTGGCGTTGATTTTGTTATGAAAAAATGAGGACTTAGCTGTTGTTGTTGCAGCCGTGAATGCTGACAGCAGGGAGTGGTAGGACGCTAGATCGTCGGAGGATCTAGATTTCCTCCACTTCCTCTCAGCGGCCCGCAGCGCAGTTCTGTCAGAGCGGAGGGAGTCGGTTAGCCATGGGGAGGAGGGCGACGGCCGTGATGTCCTGGAGACAAGGGGACAGAGACCATCTAGAGACTGAGATAGACATGTGTTAAAAACAGTTGTAGCAGCATTAGCAGACATGTTTGAGAAAGAGGTGAGGGGAGGGAGGGAGGAGAGAACAGTGGAGGTGAATGTGGAGTGAGAGGGAGTGGAGATTCCTCCTGAAGGTAGTAGCGGTGGTGTCAGAGGAGTCGAGAGTGGTAGGGAGAGAGAGAGAGAGAGAGAGAGAAAGATACGAAGTAGTGATCGGATACGTGGAGCGGGGTCACCATGAGGTTGGACGTGGCGCAGTTCTTTGTGAGGACAAGGTCGAGCTGGTTGCCGGCTTTGTGGGTCGCAGGAGACGGGGAGAGGGCGAGGGAGAAGGAGCGAGAGGACGCAGGCCGATGAGGAGCTTTCTGGTTGGACGTTGAAGTCGCCCAGAAGAATCAGCGGGTTGTCCGGGAGGCAGCTCAGGAGCGTGTCGAGTTCCTCAATGAAGGGACCGAGTGGACCTGGGGGGCGATATAGAACGACAATGGTGAGTTTGATAGGATGAGAGACAGTTATTGCATGGAATTCGAAAGAGGTGATGGAGAGGCGCTGGAGGGGTACAATGCAGTATCTCCAGGATGGAGATACTAGCAGACCCGTGCCCCCTCCTCTGCCTGAAGACCGTGGTGTGTGTGTGTGAAGGAGTAGGATGAAGACAGGGCAGCAGGGGTAGCAGTGTTGGTAGGAGAGATCCATGTCTCCGTGAGAGCCAGGAACTGCAGGGAGTTGGTCTCAGCGTAGGCGGTGATGAAGTCCGCTTTCTGGACCGATGACTGGCAGTTCCAGAGTCCGCCCGCCACTGAGAGTACCTCCAGGGAGGACAGTACGGGATGGAGCAGTTGGCCGGGTTGCGTCTGCGGTGGTTGTATCGTCTGCGAGGAGGGGAGAAATGCACAGGAATAGGGAGTAAGCACATGGTTTAGTGAGTGAGAGAGAGAGTCAGTATAGAGATAGAGAATAGCACAGGAAAAGCAACCGGTGGGCGGATTGGCGACGAGGCTGCCGTACCGGCATCCTCTGACTAGAGTTAAATACCTGCGAGTGCTAATTACCTAGTTCAAAGCAATAATGACTCACAGCTGGCTAAATCTAAGCACAGGTGTGACAAATCGACAAATTAACAAATTAACAAATCAACAAAAGATCGAAACTAGCTGGTCACACAATCAAACTGATTAGCTACAGCTAAACAACAACTATCGACAAGTAATGAAACGATACACTTATCCGTATCCTGGACCGATGCCGAACGCCGACTAGATGCACACCATCTCTTCTTGCGTATATAATATTTCCCCGTAATAATTAAAAATTGAACAAAAAATTATTTTTGCACTAGTGCCGTCGTCGGAAAAATAAATACCAACATCTAAATCATTCAAAACAATCATATTTCCGGTTTTTCTTCTTGCAAATGTCTCAACATCAATCCAAAATATTGTGGCATACGTACGTTGAAAAAAGAGGTGTATTATTGTTTTTTTCTTTACTCCACAAAATTTACAAGAATAGTCATTAATTATCCTAAATTTTAAGACTTTTTAACTGGGTATGTACTGTGTAAAAATTTAAACGCTACTTTTTTTGTTTAATTATTTACGCAATATCCATGAAAAAATTTCCAAGCTTTACTCCAGTTTAAATTCCTGAAAGTAGAAGACCAGTATAATTTTTTATACATTACTCTTCACCTGATAGAACTATTCTAATATGCTTATTTGTACATTTGTGTTTTAAAATATCAGTTTCCCCAATAAAAAGACTATTATCAACAACCACAATATCAATGTCCAGATTTGCTGAATTCCTTCAGGTGTAACTGGCATTCCAAATTTATTATGAAATTCACTATATGTCAATAAGTATCCATCGGGTTTCAAAAGGAATATTCCTATTACTCCAAATAAAACATTTATTAGGGGAAAAGTTGTGGTTATAAGCCATTGTCCAGGCTAGCAGAGCTTGTTTATGACATTTGGAGAATCTAAGAGGTAATTTCTCAATTGTATACCAACTGCTTATCAGTATAACATCTCTGCCACCCATCAAAGTAAACACATATTTTGGAAATGTATTCCATATGTTATCTTTTTCATCAATGAGTCTGATAGCCTAAAGACACATGTGACTGACCTGCCACACAATTGCTGCCCCCCCAACCCCATCCCCCCCGGATCAGTGCTGTTATAAATTGCTGTGTGCTTTTTTTGAGTTTTGTTTTCTTGTTACCACCTTTACTCTGGTACTTATTGCGCTGTTGGAAGTTAGATCATATTAGTTGCCCTGTACGCTGTAAATTACTAAATTACTGTGTCCTCAAACAGACCTTGCTCTCAGCTGAGAACTGTCTCAATGTGGAACTGTACACATCCTGTCCCCGTACTGTCGCTAATACCTACTGTATGCACTTTTGTACTTCGCTTTGGATAAAAGCATCTGCTAAATAAATAAATGTAAATGTAAATGATAAGCCTGTTAACCTTGAACGTGTTAAGATTTCGTAACTTAATACTTGCAAACCACCATAACTTTTCTTTTTACATAAAATATCTTTTTAAAGAATTGGGGTCTATTCTTCCCTATGGAGTTGAGTAATGTTCCTCACTCTCTTTTCATTGAAATAACACAGATTACATAGCAAGGGAGGATCATAGAGGTGGCGTGTCTGTTGTTGGACTTTTGCACACTTAACCTAAATTGTCAGGATGTATTGCCAAATATCTTGACAGTTTTGAAACATGAACCCAGTATTGTGTATCTAACCGCACTGTGAGCCAATTGCGTCTTTACACCCCTAGAATCTACAAAGCTTTATGCTATAAACCACTTTTCCACCAGATGAATTTAAAATGAAATAATAAAAAAAACCATTAAAAAACTTTGACATTGGCAACATGGCTCAACATCATATGAATGTCATAATAAACACACACATTACATTACATTATATCATTTAGCAGACGCTCATACCCAGAGCAACTTCCAAATAAGTGCATCACAATGCTCAGAGCAGTTATCGAAAAGTACTACAAGAGGTCAGTAACATACTGACTTAAGTGCTAAACTAGTGTAGACTGCTTTTTTAATAGAAAATAGGGATAGATGGGATAGATAGAATAAATGTAAATGTAAATGTAGATAGAGAGAAAGGTAGACGATATGAAGCATTAATGTTGAACGTGGTCACATGGTACTTGATAATGATGTAAATGCTACATTCAAGGCATTCAATTCAGGGAGTGTTTTTTTCTGTCCATGGAAGCTTTTCTTCAACTACTCTTATAGACCATAACAAAGCCAGAGGAGCCTGGGCAGGGGGGTGTTGCTTCCGACATGAATGCTGAAGAAGAAGGAGAGGAGGGGGGCGTGGCCTCTGGAATGTACCACCCCCTCTGTGGAGCTGTGGAACCACAGAAAAAGAGGTGAGGAGAAAGAGTGTGTGTGTGTGTGTGTGTGTGTGTGTGTGTGTGTGTGTGTGTGTGTGTGTGTGTGTGTGTGTGTGTGCAGGTATCAAAGACTGACAGGAGTGATCAGATGGGGGTTTGGAGGTGAAGTTTTTTCCAGTCTGTAAAAGTCAGTCTGCTGGTGGACAGCCTGTCCCGTCTCCAGTGTGAGGTCACACACTGGTCTAAAGTAAAAGACTGAATACGCCAAACACATTTTTGTGAACCAAGGCCTCAACCAAACTGGAATGAGTTTTCAGTGAGAATGGTGAAAGGGTTTTTTTGGTTTTGATTTGCGTCAGTGTCAAGTCTAGTATTCATCCTAACTTAACAGAATCTGCTGGACATGGACGAGCACTGTCCCAGAAATCCATAAAAATGTCCTCCTGGTACAGACAGACCAGATCCTTCTGAACAAAACCTAGAACATAATTAAAATTCATCCTTCTCCTGGAAAATCAATGTCATTAGCTTATATAAGTATAGGGACACATCACACCTCTTTGTATGTTCTTAATGTTTTACTAGAAACTCACAGTCCCTGTCCACGCTGCACAACCAAGTTCAACAAGCATGCGTCAAAAACGATTTTAACAATGTTAACATAACTGAGTAAGCTTAATTTACTTCTGCATAGCATGTCACACACTTCCCCTTTCACTGACATATCAAATTTCTGGCATGTGACTGTTATGAACAGTTTGATGAAGTGCTGTCTCTGTGCTGTTACCAGGGTCAGACTGCAGAGAGCAGCGTCCCCGGTGCCCAGCTGTCAGTCTGTGAAGAGTGATTGGTCCATGGAGCGTCCTCCTGACTTAGGTGGTGGACAGCCTGCCCCTTTAAGGTGAGGTCTCACTGCCCAGAGCAGAATTCTTAATACGCCCAATGGGTTTCATAATCCAAGACCTACTTTTTAGTTGTATGAAGTGCAGAGTATTCTCACAATAGCTACATGGATGTCTTAGTAGAGGCATTTTCCAAAAACATAAATGTTTCTGTGTTTACACTGAGGGGCGGGAACAAGTGTGCTGTAAGGTGATGTTTAAAAACGTATCTCTGATGCGGTGCTCAGTGTCACGTGTTGCATATAAAGTTTTCCTGAAGCATGTTCCAGCATGTTTGGTTTACATGTGTTTAGCACGTGACACACTTCCCCATTCACTGACACATCATGTTTCTGAAGAACAGGCATGTTGCTGATGAGAGCAACTGTTCTGAGCAGAGTTTGATGAAGTGCTGTCTGTGTGCTGTTACCAGTGCCACTGCAGAGAGATCAGAGTCCCCGGTGCCCAGCTGTCAGTCTGTGAAGAGTGACAAGTCCATGAAGCAACCTATTGGCTTTGCAGGTGGAGAGCCTGCTCCTTCTCCAAGGTGAGGTCACACTGCCCAGAGCAGAATTCTTAATCCGCCCAATGGATTTTCATAACTCAAGACCTCAACCAAACTGGAGTGGGTTTTCAGTGAGAATGGTGAAAGGATTCTTTAGTGGTTCTGATCTGCACCAGTGTTGAGTCCTGTGTGGGTCCATTCATTTTGTCCTAATTTCGAACAGTATCTGGTCCATGTGGACCAGAATTATCCCTAAAATCCATCATAAAAATTTCTTCCTTGTACCAACTGACCATATGCAGCTTACAAAAACCAAGAGTAAGTTTAAAACGCTACCTTTTCACCAACATCAATGTCATGAGCTTGTGTGAATATCAGGACACATCAACCCTTTTCTACATTCTTAATGTAGAACCCTACAACCCTGTGCACACTGCACAACCAAGTTCAACAAGCATGCGTCAAAAACGATTTTCACAATGTTAACATAACAGAGTAAAGGTGTCTAGGCTGCTGTCAGTAACATTGGGCTTAGTTTCCTCTGGTTTCTGTTCCCTACTGCCTCATTGAAGAATTGTATACCATAATGTCTGTAACAGAGCTCCACTTATTAATGTAGGCAGTGTTACATTACCAGAAGCAGAGCCGGCCCTGACCAATTTGGTGCCCTAGGCAAGATTTTAGCTGGTGCCCCTTGCATTGCAGCCAATTCCACCACCACGGTTAATTGTGGTTTTAAACTATTCTTTATGGTCAGAACATGACAAACACTTGCCAACAGCGGAACATTTCACAAATCTGAGGTAGAACATTCAAAACAATTACAATGATAGTCTTTTTTCAACATCAAAATATGCATGAGTAAAATTAAGTAAAATCCTTTTTTCAGTCCTTTTTCCTCAACAAAATAAATATCTTAATAGAAAAATTAAGTGCTACAGTGTGATACAGCACACATGTAAGATGGCTCAGACTGCAAAGTTTGAAAGTGTTTTAAAGGATAATGTCAATAAATAGACAAAGAAATCTTAATTCTGGTCAGTACGCCAAACCCTTTGTAGAGACTGTTTGAAACATTTTGTAAGTGTTTTAGCTGACAATGTAAACAAAATAAATAGACAAAAGAAAAATCTCAACTGTGGTCAGTATCTTCTATACAAGTTTTAAACAAGCAAAGCCATTACCTTACAAGTTATGGGCAAGTCTGTCTACAGTCTCAGGTTTTAAAGCTGCCCTGTGACAGCTGACAAGCTTCTTCAATCCCTCATTTCCGACAGTGCTAATGGGAAGCATGTCTTTTGCAATGCAATGTGCAATTGCATTTGTGATGTCTTTGTGTCTTTTCGTTTTTTTGTCGTAAGGCACGGTGCTGGAAAATGATGATACGATCGTTTGCTGCTGGGTGGTCGCACTGGGTTCTGGCCTGGTGCTTGTCGAGGGTCCACTAACACTTGTTTGGGACTGTAATTTCTTACTTTCTGCACGTTCTAGCAGGTGATATTGTTTCAAATGATGAAAAAGGTTTGTGGTGTTGTCTGTCTTTGATGGCACATGTCTTCGGCACAGTTTGCAGTGCACGCTGCTCTGTTTTTTGTCAGATTGTAAATAGCCAAAATATCTCCAAACTACTGAAGTTGAGTGACCTTTCTTGCCAACGATGTCTTCGTCCTTCGAGCTGGTCATGGGCAGTGATTTTTATTTGGTGTCGCTCATTTTGCTTATTTCACTCCAACTACAAGCCTGTCAGCCACTGTGTCTGTAAACAATACCACCTGCTGGCCTGAATTTATACCTCTCACTGTGCAACCTAACATGCACAATGCATGCCTCTATTCCTGCGACATGATTGGCAGTTCATGATTCATTTCTGTGCATGCTGTCTAAGCATGGAAATGAATTATATCAAACATTTGTTATGTTTCTATCGAGGAAAATTATATTGTGATAATTATTGTTATCTTTTTATTGCCCAGCCCTACTTACAACTATTAATTACAAAAGGGGATGGAAAAGGAATAGCATTTTATTTGATTTTATAAGATGTCAATAAAAATGTATGTCTGGTTTCTTGAGGCAGACAGTGGATGGTTCGTGCGGCACACTTAAAAGAAAAAGTGTATTTCTCAAAATTATGTCGTAGGTTATTCCCCAAACACCTGAATAGTCTTTCCAACTTTCCCTAATGAATTTAAGGTGGGAGTAACTGGCATTAACTCTATTAAATTAGCAAACATTACTATTGTCCAAAGTAAGCTAGTAACACTCTGCTCCAACGATGACCACTATGCAATAGATAAACTATTCATTCATCACATTACCTCTGTCTGCTTCCCGTTTTTCCTCCTCTTCTTCTTCTTTTTCTTCCCTGGGCCCCGGAGGGCTTTGGTGTTTTTGACATGATACATGTATTTGAATGTGGCTACTGATGTTAATCGTATCAGGTCAGTGTCACTCACTAGTTCAGATAACTCGCCCATCCCCCACAATCAGGTAAGTCTAACTAAAAGGGGGGCTATATAGGCCATGTTGTTATGTTGTTGTGGGCTTTTTTTTTATAATATTTTGAACTAATAGTATTAAAATAGTATTAGTAAAAAAATACTTCAGGTCTTCAGAATATTTGGCTGAAAGCTTGTCCTGCTCACCTGTTCCCTGTCAAATCATTATTAGTGTGTGTATAAATACCCCTCTGTTTTCTTTGTTCTATGCCAGTTTGTCTCAGTGTGTTAGCCTGTTTTGGTCCTGCCTGTTTAAAGCTTATATCTGTATGCTGTTGTATTTGACTTCTGCTTTGCTGCTTGGATTACTCTTCTTCCCTGCCGATTTGGATTTATTCTCTGCCTGGTTAGTTTGGCTGCTCTGCCTGTTTAGACCCTGATCTCTGCCTGTGCGCCTCTGTTTACCCATTTGATCTCCTGTGAATGGCCTCTGCCTGTGTTTTTGGATTTGTCTTTGCCTCATGATTTTTGATATTCTGCCTGTTTTGTGGATTCTCTGGTGTTGACTTAGATTGTTTTTGACAACTGTTTTGTGGCTTTTGCTGCCTTATAAAATACCTAAGTTTGCATTCTGGTCTGTGCCTGGGTCCTGCCACCTGAAAGCCTGACAGTTATACAGAATGTGAAGCAGAGCCCATGAAATAAATATATATATATATATATGTGTGTGCGTGTCTAGAAATTATATCATATCAAGTAATTCCAGTGAGAATAGAAATGCACAAATTAATGTTTACATCAAAGACAATCAGTTCTTATAAGCCAGCAATTGAAATTCACTCTGTAATGTTAACATTAAATAAAAAAAGATCTCTTAAAAGTGGGCCCCCTACCTAGCTATTTAGATAATATTAGTCATGGAGCAGATGCTCTTATCCAAAGAAACTTACCAGTAGTTTTTGGGACTTCTTTTGTCAAATGTCTGATTCCTACAAGTCACGATTGCAGTATATAAAATTACATTGCAGCTAAAAATTTCATTTTTAATGTCATGAGCCAAAATTACTATTTGTAAAAAATGTGTTCTTGACCCTAAAGAACATCACTTATGGAACATTTTATTTTATTAATGTATTCATAATCTATTATTTGCATTATAAGCAGCATTTACATTTGGCAAACGTAAGTTTAAATCCACTTTTTTAACCATTGACTCACATATAATGTAATTAAAACATGTTGGTACGATAATTAAATATTCACATAGTATTTTCCTGAAGATGATTTTTTTCAATTATCTGTATTTTTATATTCCCATCTTCTTCGTCAGCATTATTGCCTGAAAAACACGTCTGTGTCCATATTTCATGTATGTTCATGATGCATCCATTCAGTCATTATTAAAATCAAGAATATTTTCAGTGCCTGCTATAATTGACTAATAGCCCAAAGCCTAACCTTAACCCTAAACATGAACACTGACTTCAATCCCCACCAGAGAAACATTGTGGAACATAAAGACCATTTTGATTGCTCTGTCTTCTACATTTGCATAAGAGTGTTAATACTCCAGCACCCTAGCTGTTGTGTTTATGCTCTCCCCTTCTGTCATTGTGTCCAGGTGCTTTTGTTTTTCCTTGTGTTCCAGCCCTGCCCCGCTCTCCGCCCTGTCCCTGCCCACCTGATCATCTCCACCTGCCTGCCTGCACACCTGCTTCCCATCACCTCATCAGCCCTACCCTGTATCTACCCTGCTTGTCTCTGTCTTGTTTGCCAGATCATTGCAGTGTTTCTCCAGTTTCGTTCCTGCCGTGTTTTTTGCCTGTAAGTCTTGCCGTTGTTGTTCCTGCCTGTACCTCGAACTTGATCCTGCTCACCGTCTTGCTCTGTTTGCCTGATTAACTGCCTGCCTGGTTACCGACCCTGCCTGTTCCTGTTTTGACCCTGGTTTGCCCACGGACTGCCTGCCTGTTACCAACACTGCCTGTTCTGGTTTTGCTACTTCGCCTGACATCTTATTAAAGCTCTTTGGAACCTGAAGCTCTTGTGTCTGCGCTTGAGTCCTTGCCTGAGCCCTGACAAATTGGCCGCTAAATGACTAAATGTAAATGTCGTGTAAATTGCTACATTTGAATGTAAAACCTAAATCTCTGTTTAAGGATGTTCAGAATGTTAAGTGATAAAGATATTATTTGATGTAGAGGTTTGTAATTTTGTAGAGGTTTGTAATGTTGCTAGCTAGCTAGCAAACGCCAGATCTTAGTGAGCAGATTGAAAGTCTGGAGAGGAAGTAGCAATAGGGGTTTGAACTGAAAACATTCAGACGCTACCATAAGCAAAAGAGAAGTATATCAAATAATTCAGACATGCTGTGACCTTGAACAGGGAAGACGCTGAGATCTTCAGCTGCTTTGAAGGCAAACTTGATTTCTGTTTGTCATCTTGAAACCTTATCGGAAACTTCAAAAAGATAATATGCGTTTTGACCCTCTAGTTCTTTCCATTTAATATACATATAAGTGCTATGCTGAAGATTTCATCACTGTATAATTATTTGTGTATAAACTAACAGAAAAATGTATGTGAAGCTTAACGTCCTGTCTCCA
>CM032875.1:6423553-6462554 GCA_019176425.1 Megalops atlanticus
AAAGAAGTTCTTCCGTTTTTCCAAAGTTTAAAACCAGAGTAGAATCCTTATATATTGCAACATTTCATTTTATGTGGCACTGTATTGCCAGGATGGACTGTATACAACAGCACGTCATGTGTTTAAAGTGGGATTTTATGTTCCTTTCCATTCATATTAATACCTTTTAATTTTGGGCTCTGTCTCATTTACTGTGGAAATGGTTGAAGACTGATGGCAGATGACTGTGGGAGAATGGACACCCCTGTCTCTTACTCCTGCCTTAATGCTGAGGGCAGCTCTCTCTTGAGGACATGAGTACAAGATTTGAACCTATTTAATTAGGTCTGAAAAATATTCAGATTTACCTTGCTCTTGTAACAGATAAGGCAGTGATACCGGGTCAAAGGCTTTCTCTGAATTATCTGCAGCGTT
Organism: Megalops atlanticus; assembly: GCA_019176425.1. NCBI lineage: Eukaryota > Metazoa > Chordata > Actinopteri > Elopiformes > Megalopidae > Megalops > Megalops atlanticus. The sequence goes on from CM032875.1 coordinate 6,423,968, forward strand.
TGATATAACTCGCAAAATACCGATAATATTCAGTTTTATGGATAGACGATTCAATGATGCTGTAGCAGTTAGGTTCTCAAAGGAGGCGGTGTCAAGTGTTTCAAGTCAAAATGTAGACATCTTCCTGACGAAACGAAATTAAAAGTATTTTGGCTGCAGCTTGAACAGTCGCCATTTCAGAAGTCAAGTGTTAAAATGTTGGAGAGCAGTGGTTACAATTAGCACTGCAAGGTAAGAATATGAATAACACTGTTTAAAGAAGTGGAGTGTTATGGGGTGGCTTGTTTAAAATGGAGGTCAAATTACAACTTAAATCGGCATTTTTGCCTGTTGGTCGCTAGACCAACGGAAGTCGAAGAAAATGGTGGCATTAAATTCCATCAAATCAGGTAGATAAAGTCCAAAAGAGTTTCAACGATTCGACACTTCTAATTCTAAGATATTTAAAGCGATTCTGAAACGTCTAACTGCTAAAGGCTAACTGCTGCGGTTTAAATAAGCTTATAGGAATTTATTCCGTTTTCCCAGTTTAAAACCAGAGTAGAATCCTTATATATTGCAACATTTCATTTTATGTGGCACTGTATTGCCAGGATGGACTGTATACAACAGCACGTCATGTGTTGAAAGTGAGATTTTATGTTCCTTTCCATTCATATTAATACCTTTTAATTTTGGGCTCTGTCTCATTAATTGTGCAAGTGGATCAAGACTGATAGCAGATGACTGTGGGAGAATGGACACCCCTGTCTCTTGCTCCTGCCTTAATGCTGGGGGCAGCTCTCTCTTGAGGACATGAGTACAAGATTTGAACTAACTATTATATCATAGAAAAGTAGATTACATATGTAGAAATTGGATGAATAAATTCATTTGAAAATTGAAAATGGCAAGAAAATCACTGTCGCAGCTCGAGATGCAGGTGCTCACGCTAGCTAAAGATGTGTTTTCGTATTTTATTGTAGTTTCTTGTATTCATCTTTCACATCCATCTTTACAGTTTTAATTCTTTCACTCAGTACTGGGGGTAATGTTGACCAGCTTTTAGCGTCTGTAATTGATTGAAGTAATTCGGTGTAATTTACTTCACAAAGATGGCTCAGTGAATGGAGTATTTTAAATCCTAAATATCTTTTTCTGGCCGTCTAAACAGGGAGAGGTTGCTTAGGCTAACTGCTGCGGTTTAAATACTGTAAGCTTATAAGAAGTTCTTCCGTTTTTCCAAAGTTTAAAACCAGAGTAGAATCCTTATATATTGCAACATTTCATTTTATGTGGCACTGTATTGCCAGGATGGACTGTAGCACGTCATGTGTTTAAAGTGAGATTTTATGTTCCTTTCCATTCATATTAATACCTTTTAATTTTGGGCTCTGTCTCATTAATTGTGCAAGTGGATCAAGACTGATAGCAGATGACTGTGGGAGAATGGACACCCCTGTCTCTTACTCCTGCCTTAATGCTGAGGGCAGCTCTCTCTTGAGGACATGAGTACAAGATTTGAACCTATTTTATTAGGTCTGAAAAATATTCAGATTTACCTTGCTCTTGAAACAGATAAGGCAGTGATACCGGGTCAAAGGCTTTCTCTGAATTATCTGCAGCGTTTGATATAATTCGCAAAATACCGATAATATTCAGTTTTATGGATAGACGAATCAATGATGCTGTAGCAGTTAGGTTCTCAAAGGAGGCGGTGTCAAGTGTTTCAAGTCAAAATGTAGACATTTTCCTGACGAAACGAAATTAAAAGTATTTTGGCTGCATCTTGAATAGTCGCCATTTCAGAAGTTAAGTGTTGAAATGTTGGAGAGCAGTGGTTACAATTAGCACTGCAAGGTAAGAATATGAATAACGCTATTTAAAAAAGTGGAGTGTTAATGGGTGGCTTGTTTAAAATGGAGGTCAAATTACAACTTAAATCGGCATTTTTGCCTGTTAGTCGCTAGACTAACGGAAGTCGAAGAAAATGGTGGCATTAAATTCCATCAAATCAGGTAGATAAAGTCCAAAAGAGTTTCAACGATTCGACGCTTCTAATTCTAAGATATTTAAAGCGATTCTGAAACGTCCAATAATCTATGCAAGAATTTCGAATTGTGCGATGTAAATCATTTCTATAAACACAGAAGCCTGTAACCGCATTATATAGTGTCAAAATATGAACCGTACGTTCGCTGCCAGGAAGCAACAGGAGTGACGTAGGGCTATATATCGGTCCAGCTGCTGCTGTGTGCCATGTACAATAATAATCTGCATTATGTCTGCATGTCGGTTAACTGATGGGTAGCAAAAAACTCGTCGGATCGGGATGTGTATCTTTCATGAATTTTCCAAGTCATCGCTACACGTTTATTTCAAATATGTGTATAGTCTATGTCTACATTTTTTATGCGTATATGTCTATGTCGCTAGTCTGCGTCTATAAACGAACGATATTAAACTTTGCGCTTTGACAATGTTTGCTGCAACGCGAGAATACAGTTATCAAAAAAGTCGGAATCTAAGTGCGGTGTCGGGGGATGGTTTGCTAAAGCAACAGACGTCCATACACGTGGGCAGCATCACGAGCATGATAAATTGGTTTGCTTCCTTGACCATCGTCAAATGATTCATGCCTTAAATGAAATGGCTGAGTATGAAAGTAGAACCTGATCTCTCTGTGATTGAAAAAGATGTAAATACCACATCCAAACTTTTTCACACCAATGGAATTGCGTTCTTCCTGTTGTCCATAGAAACCATTCCTAACCTCCTCACACACACCGCAGCCCAGAGAAAGGAGCCTGAGGAGGGGGCGTGTCCTCTGAAATATACCACAATACCATTATAAATCAATTAATACTAGTTAAAGGTAAATGAATGAAATAAAGTGCATTAGGTTTAGTTTAAAAGGCCATCCCTTTTACCCCCTTTGTTAATGGTTCATTTTAATTTTCAGTTGGTACGGCCCGTCTCATAATTGTTTTGGATGACGTAAGCCAGACTTGTGTAAGGCTGAGTTGCAGGTTTTGAGTTGTTCTGTGTTCGTCCATTTTCCTTTGGTGTGCGTACATTTAAAAAAATCACACACGTTCACATCCTTACTACTTTATTGTACTTCAATGTACAGAAGCTCCCTGTAACGAAGAGTTGTGGCAAACCTTCAATAAAAGGATTAACATTATACTTGGACTAGTGATTCTGACCGATCACCTGCGGTGGGCTAGTTCTTCCGAACCCGGCACCTCAGTAAGAATTGGAGTAGCCACAGTCAGCCATTCTTTCAGTTCAGGTTTATAAATAATTTCATAACCGCAGTAGTAATCATGTAGATGCATGCATACACACATATCCAATGAATTACTACATTTTTTATAGAGACATCTCATGCTTCAGGAGTGAGCCATGATGTTTTAACAGTGCTCCATTATCAGTATTATACATTATTCCTACATTGCCTCAGTGTATTTTTTACAATGAAAAGAAAAATGAATGGATTTTTTTTCAGGGCACTGGGGGTGCTTTTTTATCTACATCAACACTGGAGTTGTTTCGCTTGCATTTCACCATTATTGCTCTTTTTGTGGGGTTTTAGTGTTGGATAAATCTCTTCCATAATTTCTGTAGCACTGTGTGATGTTTTCTCTGTATTCTCTTTTCTATTTTCAGAGCACTGTGTGTAGAGCGAAGATTAGGTTCTCTGAGTGCTGGAGGTATTGCTCTGTGTGGTGTGTAGTTAAGTATGTGGTATAGTTTAGTGTCAGTGTAGCTGATCTTACAGAGGTTTTCTATCAGCTGGCCTTAGGGTTCTCTCTCTGGGTTAATTTCCTTTTAGGGTGATACGGTGGTAGGATTAGCATTCAAAAGACTTATTCCAGATTTTTATCAGAGAGATTTTTATCTGATTTTTTTCAGAGAGAGGGATTTTAGATTATTATTTTTTTATATATTGATTACTGTCACTGTGTATTTTTCATTAAAGAGTTTTGATGGCCAGAGTGATTTATTGTCCCACATTATTGTAATGTGTTGAATGCTCCAGTACTATTGATGGTATCTGAGCTGAAGTGCTTAATATAAACTGGATATAATGTGGGAGTCCCCTGCTTTGGGGAAAGAATTTCTATCTGGTATTAATGATTTGAATGCTGAGCATAATGTTTGCATTATGGACCTTCTCCATTATTGTAGAATGGTTAATAATTACACAAATTTTGTGTTGTGTACTTCTGTTTTTCTGTGCTTAATAGCTGTTGCCAAAATATGAGAGGCAACACAAACACAACCATATTGCAGTGTAGTTGAACATTATGGTAATCACAATCTCACAGTGTTGTGTAGAAGTTTGCCCATTTCCTTTTTGCAGCATTACAGGAAATCAGTGTTTGGTTGCAGTAAAAACTAAAACTTCAGCAGCATTGCCACAATTTTATGTTGGACTCACCATTCACAAACAGATTCACAAATTTATTGGTAAGGCAGAAAAGGATGTGAAAGGTATTTCAAAGTGTTATTTCGTCTGAACCTTTCTTAAACATTATTTGTTTAACATTATAAGGTTGTAGGGGTTGTATATTTAATGGCGGCTCTGAAGCAGTAACTTTTATCAAAACTTCAGCATGTTACGAGCTAAAGTTCACTATTTTCAAATGTTTACTGCAATTTAAAGCATTTCCATTGATATATATACTGTCATCGCATGCATGCCCTGAAAAATAAGGAGGAAACATGCGTGATACAGTTGACAGCACAGGTGCGGTCCTTCGCCATCAGTATGTATTTGGATTCATTGTGATTGTTCATGTAGAACCACTGTGATTCACAAAATTGGATTCTTAGTTACTTGAAATGTTAAAATGGCAAGAAAATCACTGCAACTTGAAATTTAGGCACTCATAGTGAAACGGATATATTTTACCTAAACTTTGGTATTGAAGCGAGCACTCATCTTCAGCCCTGAGGCAGAAATAGGATGGGGGGGGGGTGGCATTTGTTATAGTGACATGTTTGGGGAGGTAAGTCATCCAAGAAAAGGTGCTTACAGTATTTGGTGAATTGATCTGGCACATTTCTGCATAGTGAAGACCATGCTCTTTTCCTGTCTTGAAATATTTGGGGAAAAAAGGATTCCCATGTGATTCTACTGTGATTTGCAGACAGTGTTCATTGCATCCAGCATTGACATTTTGTCTGGAGGACCTTCCACCTCCAGGCAGAGAGTAACTCCTGAATGGGGGTGAGGAAGAGGGAATAAAGTGTTAGGAATTCCATTTATACTGAACAGTGGGGGGCAAACCATTGCGGTCAGTGGGTAAGCAAAGTGGTCAGGTCAGAAAGGGCTAATTGCTAAATTGCTCACTCATAAATCAGAACATTATTATGTGTGAAGTGATTGTTCAGTAGAATAAATATGTTTTGTGGTTGTCTTTTTGGAAGTAACTTGTGATATGCATGACCGATATCTGTTCATTCTTCATTGTCAACAAAGAGAAAAATGTTATATATCACATAGTCCGCCTGAATTCATCAAAATAAAGCAACATGTAAAAAAAATACATTTCATATTTCACCGTTTTTGAAATATGATGTTTTGTATAAAGAAAAACTTGTCATTACCCTCACAAATTCAGAACTGTTTTTCAGGGACTGCTGAGCATTCTAAAAACACCTTTTAACACATGAACATACCCAGGTCCACATTCCCTGTGCGCAGGGTTCAATCTCATGATGTAGCTTTCGCAAGCACACAAACTACAGGCAATCTGTGGTGTTTCACGAGCATAATCATTTATTCTAATTACGACATTGGTGTCAATTATTCTGTGAATTATTTGTTTTATTGTTAATCAAGGAGGATAAAGAGGAACAGGTTGAAAGTAATGATAGATTTAAAGGTAGTCGGGCTTTCCCTTGTTTCCAGCTCATCCGCCCCCTCTGCTGTTGGGGGGTCCAAGTCTTAATTAGGGGGTCAGACCCCCCAATCCCACCCGTAATTCGAACCATGGTAGTACTTGTTATTGCAGGTCACCCTGTGCACTACAACAAATTACCGGGGAGACCGTAGATTCTACTCAGTCATTTACTCGCCTTAGCGCACGGAACGTACAGAGCATCCATTCCGAAACCCTCTCCTCCGACTACTCTCTAGACACTCAACTGCCCCAGAATATCAGCATCCCTTAAAGATAACAGCTCTTTCAACGTGTTTAACAAGAGACCACATCATAAACAGTTTTAAGTCTTACACGAACAGAGGCTACATAAGCCTGTAATGCTGACTTTAAAACGGTCTGCAGATTTCAGTATTAGGTTGTTGCTTGCTCGGGCATTGGGAAATGTATTAGGTTTTATTAATACATGGCGCTGTAAAAGTTGTGTTTTTTAATGCGGCGGTGTCGAAGACACATGCAGCATCATAGTATCGTAAAAACGAAATTGAAAGGATTTATGCAACTGAAACAATCGCCATTTTATAATCAGAGCAGCATCTCTGTGATAATTAGCATCGTAAGGTTAGATGAATAAATAAAACCCTACCTTGTACTCACTTGTAAGTCGTTTTGGATAAAAGCATCTGCCAAATGAATGAATGTAAATGTAAAACATAGGCCTATAACCTACAATAGCCTTTATGTTTAAATAGGGTGTTAAGGGCTGGTTTGTCTGTTGCGGAAGACTAGTTTAAACTTGCGTTTTGTCCAATGGTTAGTTAAGCGATAGCTTTAGACTGAATACGGAAGTTTTAACAATAGCCTAATAAAATGGTGCCATAAAAGTACATAAAATAATGCAAATTCGAAAGACGACATCTTAATTTTTAAATGTTACGTGAATTCCGTAGATAAAGGGCTATTACAGGCTACTGTATTCTCTTAAGAAGTACCAGAGCTGCGCGGTAGGAAGCAATACGTGTGACGCAGTTATTTGCGCAGAGCTTCTTCTAGTGACCTAGGCTACTGTTTCGGTTTGAGTTACATGCGCTTTCGCTGGCTAGAAGTTTATTTCAAACGGATGTAACTCGCAATGTCCAAATACTTGAGAATGAACAATTTACGCTGCAAGGCCTGAACACTGTTAGCTAAGAATGTTGAAAACGACGTGCGGGCTTGTGGAATAGTTTGCTTATAGGAAGTGAAGTCTTTTTTTTCGTTTCTTTTCTTTTTTCCCAAAACCTTCATTTACACCAATTTTTATACAAAACATGAACATGAACAAAGCCAGAGTATAAATAATCATCACGTAGCCTACGATTATATTTTAAATAAATGTTCAAAGTCATGTGCGCTTTCTTGTTTTTAATCCTTCCATTGTTACGCAGTGTTCCTGCAGGAAATGGTTAAAATTCGGCTTACAGTCAGCCCATCTCTTCTTGCGTATATAATAATATTTCCCTTAAAAATTGAACAAAAATTAATTTTGCACTTGTGTCGTCGTCGGAAAAATAAATACAAGCATCTAAATCATTCAAAACAATTATATTTCCAGTTTTTCTTCTTACAAAGGTCTAAACATCAATCCAAAATATTTTGGCATACATTGAATAAAGAGGTGTATTATTTTTTTCTTTAGTCCACAAAATTTATAAGAATATTCATTAATTATCCTAAATCTTTCTAAGACTTTTTAACTGGGTATGTACTGTGTAATAATTTAAATGCCACTTCTTTTGTTTGATTATTTACGCAATATTCATGAAAATTTCCCAAGCTTTACTCCAATTTAAATTCCTAAAAATAGAAGACCAATATAATTTTTTATATGTTAGGCTACTTCACCTGATAGAACTGTTCTAATATGCTTATTTGTACATTTGTGTTTTAAAATATCAGTTTCCCCAATAAAAAGACTATTAACAACAACTGCAATATTAATGTCCAGATTAGCTGAATTCCTTCAGGTGTAACTGGCATTCCAAATTTATTATGAAATTCACTATATGTCAATAAGTATCCATCAGGTTTCAAAAGGAATATTCCTATTACTCCAAATAAAACATTTATTAGGGGAAAAGTTATGGTTATAAGCCATTGTCCAGGCTAGCAGACCTTGTTTATGAAATTTGGAGAATCTAAGAGGTCATTTCTTAATTGTATACAAATTGCTTACCAATAAAACATCTTTGCCACCCATGAAAGTAAACACATATTTTGGGAATTTATTCCATATGTTATCTTTTTCATCAATGAGTCTAATAAGCCTGTTAACCTTGAATGTGTTAACGTTTCGTAACTTAATACTTCCAAACAACCATTACTTTTCTTTTTACATAAAATATCTTTTTAAAGAATTGATAAGTGCTAAACGAGTGTAGAGTGCTTTGTTGAATAGAAAATAGGGATAGATGGGATAGATAGAGAGAAAGGTAGACGACAGGAAGCAATAATGTTGAATGTGGACACGTAGTACTTGAAAATGTGTAAATGCTACATTCAAGGCATTCAATTCAGGTAGTGTTTTGTTCTGTTCGTAGGAGCTTATACTCGCATAGACCATGACAAAGCCAGAGGAATCTGGGGAGGGGGGTGTGGCTTCCAACATGAATACTGAAGAGGAAGGAGAGGAGGGGGGCGTGGCCTCTGAAAAGTACCACCCCCTCTGTGGAGCTGTGGACCCACAGAAAAAGAGATGAGGAGAAAGAGTGTGTGTGTGTGTGTGTGTGTGTGTGTGTGTGTGTGTGTGTGTGTGTGTGTGTGTGTGTGTGTGTGTGTGTGTGCAGGTATCAAAGGCTGCCAGGAGTGATCAGATGGGGGTTTGGAGGTGAAGTTTTTTTTTCCGGTCTGCATTTTGCTGGTGGACAGCCTGTCCCGTCTCCAGTGTGAGGTCACACACTGGTCTAAAGTAAAAGTCTGAATACGCCAAACACATTTTCGTGAACCAAGACGTCAACCAAACTGGAATGAGTTTTCAGTGAGAATGGTAAAAGGGTTTTTTGTGGTTCTGATTTGCGTTAGTGTCAAGTCTAGCATGGGTCCATTTTTTATTCATCTTAACTTCAAACAGAATCTGCTGCACATGGACGAGGACTGTCCCAAAAATCCATAAAAATGTCCTCCTGGTACAGACAGACCAGATCCCTCTGAACAAAACGTAGAACATAATTACAATTCATCCTTTTCCTGGAAAATCAATGTCATTAGCTTGTATAAGTTTAGGAACACATCACACATTTTTGTATGCTCTTAATGTTTTACTAGAAACTCACAGTCCCTGTCCACACTGCACAACCAAGTCCAAAAAGCATGCGTCAAAAATGATTTCAACAATGTTAACATAACTGAGTAAAGGTGTCTAGGCTGCAGTCAGTAACATCAGACTTAGTTTCCTCTGATTTCTTTTCTCGACTGCCTCATTGAAAAATTGCATACCATAATATCTAACTGAGCTACATTACCATAAGGCTTGTGAAAATGCAAAGGGTTATCTACTTATCTGTTGAACTTAGTAGTCCATAGCTTCGTTTGGCTTTGGATAAGCATTAGATAGCTAGCATACCGTTGTGTGAAGTATGTAGACACCTGGCCTGGTTTACCTGCTGAGCATTAAAGTGCATTGGGGGATATTTCAGGTCTTCAGAATATTTGGCTAAAATAATTTTTTGTGTTAAAAATGTGTTGTAAACCATCTTGATTGACGTGTTCATGAACCTTTTGTTAAACAATACTGTGAGTTATGTTCAGGACGTATGTAATCTGAATTAGGGTTGAGAACAGTGCTTGAACCCTTAACACAATGATGAAATGTGAGTTTGATTAGGACCATGGTGTTCCTCTCACTCTCTGCTGGGTTTTAGGGAACAGGCGCATTAGTGCAAAGCCGGCAATGATACTTTGTAGTCGTATGAAGTGTAGAAAGTAGAATTCTCCCACTAACTACATGGATGTCTTAGTAGAGGCATTTTTCCAAAAATATACATGTTTCTGTGTTTACACTGAGGGGCGGGAACAAGTGTGCTGTAAGGTAATATTTAAAGCCGTATCTCTGATTCGGTGCTCAGGGTCACATGTTGCATATAAAGTGTTCCTGAAGCACATTTCATCATGTTTAATTTACTTGTGCATAGCATGTCACACACTTCCCCATTCACTGACACGTCATGTTTCTGAAGAACAGGCATGTTGCTAACAAGAGCGACTGTTCTTAGCAGAGTTTGATGAACTGCTGTCTCTGTGTGCTGTTACCAGTGTCCCTGCACGGAGAGCAGCGTCCCCGGTGCCCAGCTGTCAGTCTGTGAAGAGTGACGATTCTATGGATCGTCCCATTTACTTAGGTGGTGGACAGCCTGTCCCTCCTCTAAGGTGAGGTCTCACTGCCAGAGCAGAGCAGAATTCTTAATACGCCCAATGGATTTTCATAACCCATCAACCAAACTGGAGTGGGTATTCAGTAAGATTGGTGGAAGGATTCTGTAGTGGCTCTGATCTGCATCAGTGTTGAGTCCTGTGTGGGTCCATTCATTTTGTCTTAATTTCAAACAGAATCTGGCGCACGGCAACCAGAAGTGTCCCTAAAATCCATCATAAAAATGTATTCCTCGTACCAACTGACCATATGCTGCTTAACAAGACCAAGAACATGTTTACAATGCAATGTCGTCACTAACGTCAATGTCATGAGCTTGTGTAAATATAGGGACATGTCAACCCTTTTTCTACATTCTTAATGTTTTGCTAGAATCTCACAACCCTGTGCACAGTGCACAAGGTAATATTAAAAGCCGTATCTCTGATTCTCTGCTCAGTGTCATGTGTTGCATATAAATTGTTCCTGAAGCACATTTCATCATGTTTAATTTACTTGTGCATAGCATGTCACACACTTCCCCATTCACTGACACATCATGTTTCTGAAGAACAGGCATGTGAGCGACTGTTATGAACAGTTTGATGAAGTGCTGTCTCTGTGTGCTGTTACCAGTGTCACTGCACAGAGAGCAGCGTCCCCGGTGCCCAGCTGTCAGTCTGTGAAGAGTGACTGGTCCATGGAGCGTCCCATTTACTTAGGTGGCGGACAGCCTGTCCCTCCTCTAAGGTGAGGTCTCACTGCCCGGAGCGGAAGTCTTAATACGCCCAATGGATTTTCATAATCCAAAGCCATCAACCAAACTGGAGTGGGTATTCAGTAAGATTGGTGAAAGGATTCTGTAGTGGCTTTGATCTGCATCAGTGTTGAGTCCTGTGTGGGTCCATTCATTTTGTCTTAATTTCAGACAGAATCTGGTGCATGGGGACCAGAAGTGTCCCTAAAATCTGTCATAAAAATTTCTTCCTTCTATCAACTGACCATATGCCGCTTAACAAGACCAAGAATATAAGTTCAAAACACAACCTTTTCACTAACATCAATGTCATGAGCTTATGTAAATACAGGGATGCATCAACCCTTTTTCTACATTTTTAACATTTTACTAGAATCTCACAACCCTGTGCACACTGCACAACCCATTTCAGCAAGCATGCGTCAAAAACAATTTTCACAATGTTAACATAACTGAGTAAAGGTGTCTGGGCTGCTGTCAGTAATACTGGGCTTAGTTTCCTCTGGTTTCTGTTTCCTACTGCCTCATTGAAGAATTGTATACCATAATGTGTATAATAGAGCTGATGAAATGTGAGTTTGAGTATGACCATATTGTTCCTCTCGCTCTCTGCTGGTATTTATGGAACAGGCTCATCAGGGCAAGGCAGGAAATAATACATTTACATTTACATTTATTCATTTGGCAGATGCTTTTATCCAAAGCGACGTACAAAAGTGCAAATAGTGAGCAAACAACAGGCACAAGAGCAAGATGTGTACAGGTCATACAATGCAAATAGTGCTGAAGCTGAGTACAAGGTCAGTGAGCGAGCCAACTAATCTGAACAAGGATTGCATCTCAAATACAATTACAGAAAAAATGGAGTACCGCTATACTACCTAGGTAAGTGAGCAACAAGTACAAGACAGGAGTCAGATTCTCAACATCAAAGTTACAAGGTCAAAAGTGGCAGAGATATCAGTCCAGGTAGAGTCTGAAGAGGTGTGTCTTCAGCGCACGTCTGAAGGGCTGGATTGAAGGAGTTGTTCTCAGGGGGGTGGGGAGTTCATTCCACCACTGGGGGGCGATGATGGAAAAGCGTCGTTGTGAGGAGCGTGGGCCTTTCGTTCTGTTGGTGGGTGGAGCGAGGCGTCCGGATGTAGCAGAGCGAAGTTGACGAGCAGGTGCGTAGGGTAGGATGAGGTCCTGGAGGTAGGTCGGGGCAGTCTTTCTTGCAGCAGAAAAGGTGAGTGTCAAGGTCTTTAAGCGGATCCTGGCTGTGATTGGGAGCCAGTGGAGGGATCTCAGTAAGGGGGTGACGCGGGAGAACTTGGGGAGATTGTAGATCAGCATAGCAGCTGCGTTTTGGATGAGCTGCAGCGGCTGGATGGTGCAGGCTGGGAGGCCTGCGAGGAGGGCGTTGCAGTAGTCCAAGTGGGAGAGCATGGTGGCCTGGACGAGCAGCTGGGTGGAGTAGGTGGTCAAAAAAGGGTGAATCCTCCTGATGTTGAAGAGGAGGAATCGACAGGAGTGTGCCGTCTGGGAGATGTATCCTTCCTGGGAGATGTATCCTTCTCATGCTCGTTTTAGTTTCTCCTGTTCCAAACGGAGCATCTCTAGTTCTTTCTCCCTCTGTTCCCTTTTTTCATTAAACTGGAGTTCAATTTCCTTTTCAGCTAACGCAACCTTTTTTAGTACCAACTGTAATCTCAGTTGTTCGATAGCTATAGGTTCCTCAGATTTTATAACGTCAACCGGTAATATCTCCCGTTCCACCAAGACCTGTGCAATGCTAGATTTGATTTCCTTCTTTGTCTTAGCGCAGTTTATTTTGATTTTATAAGACTCCGCGATTTCAAACAAGTTGTAGCAAAATTCCTATTTCTTGACCCTAAAGAACATCACTTACAGAATATTTTATTTTTTCATATTATTATTGTTATTATAATTATTATTATTTGAATATTAAGCAGCATTTACATTTGGCAAACATAAGTTTAAATCCACTTTTTTAACCATTGACTCACAAATACGACCCAATTAAAACACGTTGATATGGTAATTAAATAGTCCCATAATATTGTTCCTGAAGATGATTTTTTTAGGTTGTTATCTGTATTTTTATATTTCCATCTTCTTTGTGAGCATGATTGCCTGAAAAACATCTGTCTGTATCCATATTTCATGCACGTTCATGATACATCCATTCAGTCGTTATTAAAATCAATAATATTTTCAATACCTGCTATTATCGACTAATAGTCCAAAGCTTATGTTTAATACACCATCAGTGACTTAAATCCCCACCAAAGAAACACTGTGGAATGTAAAGTTTGCTCTGTCTTCTACATTTGGATAAGAGTGTCTGCTAAATGTAATTGTCATGTAAATTTCTACATTTGAATTTAAAGCCTAAATCTCTGTAGAAGGTCACTGATAGTTTAAGGATGTTAAGGATGTTAATTGATTGTTAAGGATATTATTTGATGTAAAGGTTTGCAGTTTTGGAGGACTCATGAGAGAGCAGCAGAGGGGCTGTAGGCTGGGTGAGGGCCCTGTATCGGGGGGCAGCACTGTGTTTGTGTTATCCATGTGTGGTCCCTGTCCAACACACCTCTGCTCTTCCTCACTTTACAACCCAGTCAGACTGCAAACAGTCTCATGTCTCACTCACGCTGGTCCACAGTCAGATGGAGTGTGTCTGTAACCATGTGCTCTTCATGATGATTAAATGAGCTGGTGAGATGATCAGATAAATGTGCATAAATGAAAGGCAATAGAGGTAATTTCTGCCAGGAAACTCTGGAATGTAAAGACCCTTCTGTTTGCTCTGTCTGCTACATTCGTCCTTAAATCCTACATCCTGGTTGTCAGGCACGGACAAGGACTCAGTCACAGACCACGGAGCTTGATTCTGAATGGTTTATTATAAACCGGCAGGCAGACTCGAAAACATGAAACGGGCAGGGTCAAAACCAGAGAGACAGTCCGAAGGGAAAATCCAGGATCAGGAACGGGAGCAGGCAGGGTCGGAAACCATTCGGGCAGAATCTCAGGCAACAGGACAAGGCGGCAGGCAAGACACAGGTCGGGGCACAAGCGAAAGTCAAAAACACGAAAACAAGCAAGCAGAAATCAAGACGCGGGAACGAGACAGGTAAAACACACTGTTACAAATTAGCAACAAGACAGGAACAGGCAGGGCATATAAAGGGCAGAGCAGATGAGTCGATGGGGAACAGGTGAGCTAGCAGGCAGGTGGCGGCGATGCAGTAACGAGGCAGGCGGGGACCGGGCGGGGAACGGGGCAGGGATAGAACACAAGGAAAACAAAAGCACATGGACAGGGGAAGAACACAAACACACAGCTAGGGGGGCGGAGCACTGACACTGGTAGGAAGTCAGTTAGCATTTATGGAGCCAAAGCAGCTTCACTTCTGGTAAAATATTCTGTGGAAATAATGAAGCTCTGTGATGCTTTTAAGCAGGTGTGTAATCATATAATAAAATTTTAGCTTGGTTTTCATGACATTACATTACATCAGTGTTTCTCAATCCTTCTCCTGGAGGTACCCTGCCTGCATATCTTCTATCTATCCTTGCTGCTTGATTAAATCAGGTGTGCTCAGCTAATACAATGTGCCACTGATGAGTTCAGTCAGGTGGGTAGAGCAAGGATAGATAGAAGATATGCAGGACAGGGTGCCAGGAGGAGCAGGGTTGAGAAACACTGCATTACATTATCGGCATTTAGCAGACGCTCTTATCCAGAGCGACTTACATCAGTTTTCCTTTTCCCATCTTGCTGATTGAGCACTGATTAAATGTGTATTCTTGTGTCTGCAGTGAGCTGTCAGAGCTCCAGTCCAGCTCTGCAGTGTGTGAGCAGATGAGCCAGCAGAGACTCTGCCAGCAGGTAACAGACTTCACTCATTCACCTGTACCTGCCTCTACCTGGAGTCACTCATTCACCTGGCTCTGCCTACAGCTGGAGTCACTCATTCACCTGAATCTGCCTACACCCAGAGTCACTCATTCACCTGAATCTGTCTCCACCTGGAGTCACTCTTTCACCTCAATCTGTCTTTATCTGGAGTCACGGATTCACCTCAGTGTATCCAGGTTTTACATATTCTTCTGTGACCTGTACTGTATTCGCTCATTTACCTGTGTCTGTCAGCCTTTATTCATTCATTCGACTTTGTAGTCCTCTGATTCACTGACTGGCTGGATTGTCTGTCCTTTAGCCCCTAATTCTTCTGAATCTGTCTATCCAGTACAAAGTGATTCACCCGTCTGTCTCACATACTCACTCATTTATCTGACTTCTGACATCTGACTGAAAAAAAGCTGTAATGTTTCTCCAGCTAATATTCTGAATTGCATTTTCTACAATGATTTCTTCTTCATATATTCTTTTTCATTCAATATTCTCAAGGTGTGGTTTAACTGGTGTCTTTATTTCTCTGCAGTCTGTGATTGTAGATGCCTCACCCCTATGTTCCAATGATCAGGAGCTGGAAGCAAAAAACAGTAAGATTTTTCATACAAATCAAAAAGGGTCATCTGAACAGAGTTATCTTTTAGAAAACCTCACCAGTTTATCTCACCCACACCATCACTATCTACAGACACACCATTGTTTAATACCACAGCCTGCTGTTTAACACATTAATACTCTCACGCCCTTCAGCAACAGTCTGTTCTGAAAATGCCTCCATTTTTGTGCAGAAGTCGTCCAAGCGAAACTGAAATCCAGTCTGAAGAAGAGGTTTGAGCAGATATTTGAAGGGGTTGCGACATCAGAAAAACACAACCTCCTCAACAATATTTACACAGAGCTCTACATCACAGAGGGTGACAGTGAGAGGGTCAATAATGAACATGAGGTGTGGCAGATTGAGACAGCATCCAGGACACAGACCACACAAGACACTGCAATCAACTGCAATGACATCTTTAAACCCTTACTTGGACAAGAGAAACCCATCAGAACTGTGCTGACGAAGGGGATCGCTGGCATTGGAAAAACAGTCTCTGTGCAGAAGTTCATTCTCGACTGGGCAGAAGGAAAAGCCAATCAGGATGTTTGTTTCATGTTTGTTCTTCCTTTTCGGGAGCTGAACTTGATTCATGATGAACAATACAGTCTGCTTGGGCTTCTGCATGTCTTCCACCCTGAAACAAGAGGGATTGAAAACATCCAGTCTGATGTTGACAAAGTTTTGTTCATCTTTGATGGTCTGGATGAAAGCAGATTTCCCTTCAATTTCCAATACACCAAGGTATTGTCTGATGTAACAGAGACATCCTCAGTGGATGTATTGCTGACAAACCTCATTAAGGGGAATCTGCTTCCCACTGCTCTCCTCTGGATCACCTCCCGGCCAGCAGCAGCCAATCAGATCCCTCCTGAATACGTCCACCGGCTGACAGAGATACAAGGGTTCAATGACTCACAGAAGGAGGAGTACTTCAGGAAGAGATTCAGTGATGAAAACCAGGCTAACAGAATTATCTCTCACATGAAATCATGCAGGAGTCTCTACATCATGTGTCACATACCAGTCTTCTGTTGGATTTCTGCTACTGTTCTGGAGCGGCTGTTGGGTGAAGCTGACTGTGGAGAAATCCCTAAAACTCTGACTGGAATGTATACACACTTCCTGCTTATTCAGTCCAACATCAAGAATCAGAAGTATCAGGGAAGAAATGAGTCAGATCCACAAAAGCTTTTGGCGCTTGATAAAGACATCATTCTGAAACTGGGACAGCTGGCTTTCCAACACCTGGAAAATGGCAATCTCATGTTCTATGAAGAGGACCTGAGAAAGTGTGGCATTGATGTCACTGAAGTGTCGGTGTACTCTGGGGTGTGCACAGAAATCTTTAAAGAGGAGTCTGTGCTGTATCAGAAGAAAGTGTACTGCTTTGTGCATCTGAGCATCCAGGAGTATCTGGCTGCTTTGTATGTCTTTCACTCATATGCAAGCAACATACCGGCACGGAAGAGTTTTTTAAGTCCAATTTTTTTTTTCACGGACCAGTCACTGTATGAATTGCACAGAATAAATGTTGACAAGGCCTTGGAGAGTAAGAATGGGCACCTGGACCTTTTCCTGCGATTCCTTCTCGGCCTCTCACTGGATTCCAATCAGAACCTTCTCAAAGGCCTCCTAACAAAGACAGGAAGTAACCCAGAGAGCATCAAGAAAACAGTCCAGTACATCAAGAAGTTGAAGAGAGATGATCCCTCCCCAGACAGGTGCATCAATCTGTTCCACTGTCTGGTTGAACTGAACGATCATTCACTTATGAAGGAGGTCCAAAAGTTCCTGAGCTCAGGAAGTCATGAAAAGGTCTCAGCTGCACACTGCTCTGCCCTGGCCTATATGCTCCTGATGTCAGAGGAGGTGCTGGATGAGTTTGACCTGAGGAAATACAACACCTCAGACGAGGGGCGCAGGAGACTGGTCCCAGCTGTGAAGTGCTGCAGAAAGGCTCTGTGAGTATTAACATGAGTTTCACTTTCTAACATACCATGGTTATCCTGAAAACATGTCTTCTAGAATATGATACAACGCATGTAGACATACCATGGAGGCAGATTACCAAAGAGGAAAGTTTAAAATCTCCTTCAATTCATCCTTTCACTGCTAAAACTGTTGCAGAATCACAAAATATGAAATCAACTACAAATATTTTGGACAATTATATTATCATGTGAATTTCCTGTTATGGGTAATGGTGTTGTAGGCTGGTTTGGAAAGTAGGTTTATCTTGGCCTTAACTTTATTGACCAACCTTAGTCTCATAGAGAAGCATCTTGCTGTTTCCTTGGCAATGTTGCACCTGAGCTGTGACCTAGGAGTCTGAGATGAGCAGGAGATTTGAGAGTCTCTCATCACACTGACGGGCCAATTCATGCTTGTGAGAGTGTGGTGGTGATCTTGCTGATGGGAATGCCAGGTTGTGGGGATGGAAGCAGCAGCAGCAGGTGGCTGGGTTATCAGGAACCTCAGGAATAGCAGAGAGTCTCACAGCAGCAGCACTGCAGGCAGACGCTGTAGCAGTGATGGAGGATTTAGTCCTGGAAGGAGGACCAACACTTCCACTGACACGGCACCACAATTAGTGCTGGGATGATCACTGCTATAAAAGTCATTAAAATCAATGGCATCAATAGGAGGTAACAAATAAAATGCTGTTAATGTACTTTGATAAAAAAGAGTTAAATCTGTAAAAGCTTTTCAGGGTCTTCCCATACAGGTATACAGGATCAGGTGGGTATTTTTCTCTCAGACATAGTTTTAACACTATAAGCGCCATGCCGCTCTGACCTACTTATACCTTGAAGCGCCGAGCGCCGGTCATTTGACCGCTGTGACTTCCTACTAATAGCGCCGGGCTGGCTTTACCTACTTAAAGCGCGGCTAGGCGGTCAAAAGACCGCCGAGTCATTAGACAAGGACACTGTAACTGACACAATGATCGCTAGATGGCGCTTCATGCACAAAGCAAATAGTTTGCTTACAAGATCAACTTGCGTTCGGCCAATGTATCATTCATTTCCGTGTTGATAGTCGGTGATTATTTCATTAGAACGTTTGTTCTTCAGCCCTTCCATCATTCTGCATAATGTTTTTATTACTTATTTTTGGCTACCGTGTTTCCAAAGGGATAAATTCCGGAAGCCGTCTTGATCAAATTCGACTGAGAAAACCATCAGAACAACACTAAGCATGATTAGTTCACACAACTTTTTCACAGTATTTGTTTTTAATATTTAGTCTTCTGCCTTGGAGAATTAATTTATTATAAGAGATGTCACACACGTTGTGAGTTAGACAGCAGCTGGCCAACTGGTCTGTAAATGCGTAGCCCAGCTTTACAAACATTGTTTTCGACTGACAATAGTCATTGATTTATTGTAAGGGCACGGTCCAAGTAGTGCAAAAATTATTGTTGCGACAGATTACAGATTTGGACATTCTAATTGTTGGGCGACATGTCGGGTGACGGGGTAGGCTATAAACCGGACTTAATGTTTATTCAGTAGGGCAACCAATCGGAATAGCAAGACAGGCAGTAAGTGCTTGAGAATTACAATGTGTATAATCGAAACTTGTATGAGTTAGCATAAGGTAGCACTTAAGGTAACTATACCTAGCTGATGTACTTATTGTAAGTCGCTTTGGATAAAGCGTCTGCCAAATGCTAAATTGTAATTATAAATTGTACGTTTAGAGTGTGAGAGTGCTTTGGGTGGCACTGGAGAAGTAGGCTAAAGTGTTTCAGTTCCAAATTTGTCTGTCTCCGTGAAATTATCGCTTACACCACATAATAAGCCCTCCCGAGGATGTCAAGCTTTACATTTGCATTTAAATAAATGAATTATCTACCACAACTGACAGATAATAGACACTGAACATGCTATATCATAATAGAAGCAAACACTACGACTTTTCAAGACATTCAGCAGGCTATGAGAAGCCTAACATCTAGCCTTGCAAGTAGCCTACGAGTAACACCTCCCAATAGAGTGCCATAGTCTACCGCCAGTTTCTCGCATTTGAACAATTTGGCCAAAACTAGTTCATACCACGAGCAGCCTACCACCGTCTATCATGAGTCGCAGCTAAAACTAATTCCACACATGTAATAGAAAATGTAGGCACAGCTTGAAAGTGAATAAATATGCGTGAATGTTTATTTTAGAAAATATGTATGTCGCAATGGAGTTATGTCGCAATGGTATGTCGCACTAAGTAAATACATAACAATACTTTTCCAGCTATTTAGTATCCTATGTGTCGAGATGCTGTAACCCCTTGTACACAGCCTGTTCAAGCAGGGAATGGTGTGCCGTTATTTCGCCTCGCCGTTTAGTGTTCCCATTTCAAGTGGAGAGATATTCGACCGACAGCCTAGAACAATAGCCTAGGTGTGATCCCAACCCCCTCCTAACGACCGCGTCATGAATCACTTGGTCAAGTTCCTTTCAGCTTAGGCTGATGTTTTGCAAGTGCCTTTATCACTACTGAAAGGCATTACATTTGGCTTACATGTCTGGCAGATGTCATAAGTTTTGTTCCCTGAACATCCGCCGATTTGACACTGTCTCAAATCAAGTGCTTACGATGTGTAGCAGACCTCGTATGGCTCGGTGAGCTGTGCTGAAGTACGGCAGCGTTGTAATGATACACTTCTCAGGCA
Organism: Megalops atlanticus; assembly: GCA_019176425.1. Classification (NCBI taxonomy): domain Eukaryota; kingdom Metazoa; phylum Chordata; class Actinopteri; order Elopiformes; family Megalopidae; genus Megalops; species Megalops atlanticus. The sequence continues at coordinate 6,444,183 of CM032875.1, forward strand.
GGATGTGGATCTGTCCCATTTAATCTGACACAACATGGGGCATTTGAAACATCATGTTCGCTCTCCATTCCTCCATTCATCATTAAAACAACTGAAGGATCACTAAAGTGAGCACAAAAGACCTCCATACATACAAATACAATATTAGAATTACAATCATTGTTATAATCATAAGAATTACCTGAAGTTGCTAGCACAAATACAGCAATGTAGCAACAATTTATAATATTATTCATTATAACAACAGTAATATAAAATTATACACCTACAATATAAATCACACTTGTTATAGCTAAGTATGAAATGTATCTCGTGATCGTATAGTGGCATATTCAGTTGCAAAGCGACAGTTCTAATTAACGTGTTCATATTACAAAATGGATTGCGGGCAATTTGTACAGACAATGAGATAGATCACTCTTTTAATTAACCAGTATAATAATTACAAAAAAACTAGCATACCTGACACAACATGGGGCATTTGAAACATCATGTTCGCTCTCCATTCCTGTTAAAACAATACAAGGCGGCTAATAAACTAATCGCGTGGTGAACTGCTAATCGCCAACTCGTAAAATACGTTGTATTAATTAATTGGCCAGAATGACGTTAAACCCATTTGAGACAGGATTGTTACAACACCAATGATATATAGAAACGAACAAGCTATCAAAAACACTCAGAAATAATAATTTTCAATTATTTTACTGGAGAGCAAAAAAACACACGTCTTACCTCCATTCATCATTAAAACAACTGAAGGATCTCTGGGTAATCAATTCGTGACATGTGCTCTTGTGCTGATGTAACTTTTAAATGCGCCCGACAACAACAGGATGCACCGTATAAACAGGAACTAGACAAATTGCGAAGTTGCTAACAATTTTGGGGAAGGTTCACTAACATATTAAAAGAAAATATAACTCAGCTACAGATGCATACATTTTTCTTGGGTTCTGCTTGGTAAATCGTGAGTGTGGCTTTTCCTGCCCTCAGCACCTTGATGAAAAAAAACTTTCTACTTATTTTGCCGGTTTCGTGAAATGGGGGGAGAGCCGTCAGTTTTAACTTATCAGCATTATTTCGATCAGCTTCAGCTTGAGTGCATATTTCAATCTTTCCCCACATTTCTGTGTCAAACACAGTAAACTGCTCAATGGACTTGTAATATTGTCCTTGGCATAACTTGTGGGCCCTGGGGTTTCTCTCATTATATTGCACTCTCGCACTCTACTCGATGTCTCAGACATGTTATTGTGAATAGCAACAGCCTCGCCCATGCTGTCATCTTCTTTTATCACCTACCAGTTGGGCCCTAAAGGCTTTTATTATATTGAATTAATTACGATTTTCAAAATTCCTGCAAAATATATGTCATATGATCCATTACGTTATTAAATGACAACAATAAGTTAATTGTCGTCATTTTGCACTATAAACGACTTAAGGTCGTTTTAATTTTTTCGTCAGCCTAGGTGTACATTATATTTGCGTTTGTAACATAGACTGTTATTGGAACGTGACCGGTAAGTTTCAAATTTGTCCGGTAAAATAAATTCCTTCCGGACACATGTATGTATATATGTATATGTATGTGTAGGCTATATGTATCATATATTTGGGCTGTATAAGTATTATATAGATAGATAGATATGAACTATACATAGTATGCTGCTGTAAATACAAATCTTGTTCACATGTCTGAATGACAAACAACTAGTACGAGCGAACCCTTGCGACATCTGCTGCGAGAAAAGAGAATCCCAGCCTTGAAAGGCAGGAAACAACATGGCCGAAGACGAGGCTGGCAGTAGTTTCGCACAAATAGTAGCAAAATAGCTTTAAACTAGGTTGTACCTGTGCTAGGTGATAACACGCACAAATTTAGGAAAAGTCATGAAGGGAGGGTCCTGGAATTTGATCGAGTGCAAAGAATATTTTTTTTTTTTTGGTCGCTGCGGTCAGATGACCGCCGCTCGGCGCTTCTAGTGTTAAGTAGAAATGCTTTTGTTGTAGTGAATATTTGATCATTAATGTTTTTTTTATGCTTTTTGTCTTTTCAGACTCAGTAACTGTAACCTTACAGAGAAGTCCTTTGAAATTGTGGCCTCAGCTCTCCAGTCAGCCACCTCACCCCTGAGAGAGCTGGACCTCAGCAAGAATAAGCTGGGAGAATCAGGAGGGAAGCTGCTGAGTGCTGCACTGATGAGTCCAAACTGTGAACTGCAGACTCTGGATCTGAGCTTCTGTCAGATGGGAGGATCAGGAGTGGAGCTGCTCTGTGCTGGACTGAGCAATGTACCCACTCTGAGGTTAGAATTTACTCATCAATTATGTTTTCCATCCTCTCGTTTTTATTTGGACAGGATTAATAGCAATATCAACAGCGTACTGTATTTCTTCTTCACTGATGTACTTACTTATTTGACATTGGCATTCTCTCAGTCTGTTAGCTCTGTTATCAATAGATTCATACAAACTGTCTATATAAACAGAAGGAATACCCATGGAATCCTGTGGAACAGCATATTAAAATACAAATTAAAATGTTAAAAATGTATATTTGTTTAGTGCACAACCATCCATTATGAACAGCAATGGCCATCCCCACCAGGAGACTGAACAGGGTTTATATGGTCATGAGAGCTGAATTTGAAAGGAATAATTTCCTGGCCTGGAAAAACATGTGGAGGACAATGTAAAAACACTTTTAACTAGAGTTTACTGTAATGTGTGAAAAGGTTATAAGGTTTGATGCAGGCTATCAGACACAAGTAATGGGACAAGCTAAAAAAGTATTCCCTCTGAAAGCTATGGTGATTATAATATCATTTCATTTTGTTAAAGAGATACAGACATTTAGCTAAGAATTTTAAACAGTTATCATGGAGAATCTTGACTTTTCTGGTTACAGGAATAATGGCAACCATCTTTAGCTGCACTATACAAATCAAAATGAAATTGATTATACCTGTAAAGTCTTAGATGCAGTCTGCCTTGGAATATTAAAAGCTTGAGAATTCAATGTCTGTAAACTAATGTAGTCAGATAATATACATAGGTCAGACAGGAAATAGTTTTTTTTTTAATTTTATACAGTTTTCTCTATAAAATGAGGTCAACAGACTCCTCTCTGAGTTCTTCCCAGAGTGCACTGTATAGGAAAATTGTGTTTTACAGCAGATAGAACAAAAGTTTCTAATAATAAAATATATACATTGTGAAATGCATGGAAAATGGCATTCTATTAGTAACAGTGATGGTGATGTTATCATCATATTGTTTTTTTGGTGTAGGAGAAATTCCCTCTGGTGCAGTATGACACTGTCTGGGAAAATGAAACTTTGTATGTAACTAGTATGTACTTAGAATGTAACTTTGTATGACCCAAGTCGTGGTTGGCTATTCGAGGTCTCTCTTTGCAGGAAAAGAAAAGGAGCAGGTATAAAACTCAGTGGTCTGAATTAGGCCCTTTGAGCTTTATTGTAAAGATAGATTACTTCTCAGGCCAATACTCTCACAGTGCAGTTTGATGAGTATGAATGTGCCCCTTTGTGCTGAATAATTGTAGGGTCTCAATGCAGGAAGTGTGCATTTGGTGTCTTTATTGGGGTCCATTTGTCATTCAGAGACCTCATCATTTTTTAAGAAGAGCCTCTTCTCCCTTTTTTAGAATGGATCAGTGTCGTTTCAATGACAAGTCCTGTGATCTCGTGGCCTCAGTTCTCCACCAGTCAGCCAACTCTCAGCTGAGAGAGCTGGACTTCAGCAACAATAAGCTGGGAGAATCAGCAGTGAAGCTGCTCTGTGCTGGACTGAGGAGACCAGTGCGTGATATACAGAGTTTGAGGTAAGCAGTAATGGTTATGATCTTGATCAGTGTATCATTTTATGCAGGAATAAAGAAATAATTAATCAGAGGATATGCGTTCTGATTATTGGCACAACTGTGCTATCGCTGCTACTGTCAGCATCATAGTGACAAGATCAGCATCTGCACTATCATAAAGGAACATGAGCATCTGCATTACCAAATCTCTAGCTGCTAGCAATGGCACAGAGACACAGATGGGTCGAGTGGTGACCTCACTGCTCCATGTGAGGAAATCTCAGCTGTGGGTGAAAATAAAAAGGCAGTGATGCAGTTGTGTTGCAGTCATTTGAAATATCCTGGACACACTGTGTAGGAGTGCAGTGGTGATGACGGATTCGCAGAAAGAGGTAATTGTGCGCAGGGGCGCATTAAGCCTCCCCTGCCTAACACACCTCCCGGGGCCCTACAGGTATGTCCACGATTTTCAAATGGAAAACTAAAACCCAAGTTGCAAAACACGTTATTTGAACCAAAACCAACATTTGATTTGGGTTGTATTTTGGTGTTCAACAAAAGCGACGTGTAAACTACGTCCACTAAATGTGTTCATTGACACCAATGGAAGGAACCCAATAAGAAACGTTTCTTAAACGTTCTAATCAGGTGTTAAACCAAAGATGCAAACTCCTCACCTTTCGCCGTTTTGAGATCGCAATAGGTCACCTACGAGAGATGCAGATCCGAGGAGAAATTGTTTTTTTTTGGGGGTCAGTCGGGTGACTGACAACAGCAGAAGTTCAGAAATACTTGTTTACCTTCTCTCTGGACTGTTTTTTTTCCCACCCACATTCTGCGAAGACCTGCCCCTACTCTGCCTCTGATTGGCTATGACCCTGATATTCTTAGCCAATCAGAGAAGGCAAAAAAAAAACCCCAAAAACGCCTGTGCGTTCCATTCGGAAGGCAGGTGACTTGGCAGTCACTGCCTTCATAGGCAGCTGCCTTCATAGGCAGCATCTTAACCTGTGAGGTATCTCAGAAGGCAACAGTAGAAATTGTGTTTGGAATGCCCTTTGAAGTTTGAATGCGTCACACGAGACTTACGTTTATCCCACATCACCGTCTTCATCAAACACTAAACTGCATAGGCACCAAACCAATTACATTTTACAATAATTGAAAGGATAAAACCCTAAATGATAATATTGCCTATTATAATATTAATGTATTATTCAATGTTGTATTCTCCCACTCATTTTTTGAATAATTACTAGTAGGCTACATCATTAATGCTAGCTATCCGCAGCAGAAACCACTAACCTTGATGACTGTGGAGTCTAGCTTGCCTAGCTGAGCCATCCAGCTACGACGAAACTTTTTGCCCTACAATGTTTAATAAAATTCAGCAGGATTACTACTTAGCTAGCTAGCTACGCAATAAACAAATCAGACATGCCGCAAAACCACTGTGCATGTGAGCTAGCTTGCTATTTGCATCATCCGGTCACCGTTTTCAGATGATTTACAGCCTGTTAATTTGTATTACAGCTTAATTTACTATTTACAGGTCGTCAATTTCTATTATTTTTGTTTTTTTCTCTCTATTTGGGGAAAACCCGTATTACACTACATTTCCCATGTCTCCCAGTGCATATGTGCAAACCCGGTATTTTATACAGACAAACTGTATAGGTTGACACCTATGAGTTAGCTAGCTTCACTTTTATGACTGGGTTGAAATTGACAACCTAGCTATGCTTATGGCTTATTTGAGGAAAAATATAGCTCAAGTCATAAAAATATTACCAATAAACAGATGGTTAAGATCTGGCTGAACACTTATAAACTAACTCTTCTGGCTCTCCACTTCAGCTGTTAGGCCTATTATTTTTATTTTATTTTTATTCTTTTTATGAATTTTACCAATTACATGCCTGTGGAAGAGTGAATAGAGTGAATAAAGAAGCTGATTTCCAACATACTTTTTTTTCTTGTTGTCTTTTTGTTTTTTTCTTGTTGATGTGTTCAGCTCCCACATCTATTGATTCCTTTTATGTTTTATGTAGGGTTGTTTTACCCCATAATGGCTGTTAGAATTAGTTTTCAGGCAGCTGCAAATATACTTGTAATAACTAGAAATGAGGATGTAAAGCGAATATCTTTCAAAATTTTCTCCCAGGGGAGCATGTCCCTGGACCCCCCTAGTTGTGGCAGGTTTTCTCTATCCAATATTGGCAATGTTCTCACCTTTTTTACCCCTTACCTGTTTGCATCCCTGTAAACACAACGTTTAAAAATGAACGCATCTGACACCAATTCCAACGTTTACCTTCTATGGGACTTTGTCATTTATAAATGACACTAAGGAAAACTGGTAAAAAAATAACACAAACTCTTAATGACATAATCAATGACATTATCCCAAAAATGTGTCACATGACATCCCCTCTAACCGATAACATTTGTTGCTACAAGGAAGTGAAGGAGACAAGAGCACATGTTGAGTCACATGCATGAGTAGCATGATGGCAAGTCCATTTTAAACAGTAAAATATGTAAAAATCATTTATCAATAAAATATTACTAGATAGCCCAAACTGTTTTCTAACACTTTTCCTCATTTCATGTGAAGATTTCTAAAAATTAGTCTTTAAAACCTTTAAAAACTCCACGTCATGTATAACTGACAAAGTCCTATTAAGGGATAGAAATTTCCATGACTCCATCTCTCCCTGCTCCAACACAGCTGATTCAAATGATCAACTTCCTGAAGCTGTGTTGTTTGAATCAGCTGTGTTGGAGCAGACAATTTCTAAAATATAGGACAAGTGGTCTGATATAGAGTTGACAATTTACACACATATATCTTTCTTAGGTTGATGTTTGTAAGTTTTATGGTGAAAGGCAAAGCTATGCTTATTCCTGAGGGCAGTGAGGACAGTGAGAGTAGCAGCGATGAGGACGAGGTAGTTTGTAAGAGTGGAAGACAATAATAATGAGCATCAGGAAGACAGCGCATTGATCTGATGGACTCACTAACTGCAGTCGTACAAAGATCAGGTCACGCAAGTGGTACATTTGCATCTTTTTCCATGTTATGGACATGATTTGTGTAAATGCACGGCTACTGTACTGCAGATATAGTGAGACGTGGTAAATCACACAAAGGGGAACTCAGGCTCAGAGAGTTCAAGGCAGCCATTGCAGATGTTCTCTTCTCAAAAGGCACAGGCAAAGTCAAACACGGGCAGCCAAGCCATGAAGAATCTCTCCCAAAGCAGCAAAAAAAAAAGAAGAGAGAGTCACTCCCACATCCAGAGATCAGGAAGGGTGGCATTGTCCACTGGCCTTACTACACTGAAATTGTAAAAATGTGTAAAAATGACAACTGCAAAACTGCCAAACACGTACTGCTGTAAAAACGGCCAAACACGAGTGAAGTGCAGGAAATGTGATGTACACCTGTGCTTCACACCAAAAAAAGAACTGTCTGGTTGAGTTTCATGAGTGACAGATGGATGCATATCAGCAGGGGACATTTCTAACATATCCAGTGAGGAGATTCAGCCTATGTTTCATTACATGAATTATCATTGTATATACACAAAATTAATAATTCACAGACTTCTATCTTTATTATTTTTGTTTTGTCAGAAAGATCCTGAAATAAAATGAATGAACTGATTTCTTAATAAAATATGTTCATGGATGATTGTTCATTAATGAATTGTTTTTACATTGGGAAATCATGAAAAATATATACCCTAAGGGGTCATTTAGTCATTTATAAAAAGACAAAGGTCATTTTGGGAATGTGAGTCAAAGGTCATTTTATTTTATGTGAGCAAAGGAAAGGTCTTTATTTTTTGCCTAAATTAACAAAGGTGCTGATTTGGTGTCAAAATTAAAGGTCTTTGTGTTTACCAAATATGTTGTCACGATCTGAAACATATTTCTAATGTTTAACAGTAGTCAGAATCGCGGACTGTTGTCAATCTTTAAATTTCATGAGTTCTTTTCGTCTTTTCGTTTTGCAGCAGATGAACACACACGTAGGCTACTTATGGTTGAGTTGATGCAGATGAACGTAGGCCTACTTCCCTAAGAGGTCATCAAATTGAACTGTTGTAAAGGGCTTGGTAAATAATGAGGCTTTTGTTAGAATAATACTTGAGAATTGCAAGCTACTGTAGCTACCCCACATACCTACAACAGATTGAAGATGAAATAAATGAATTACAGTCTGCACGCATAAGTGAAAATTTGAAACTTACAAACGCAAATATAGTGTACACCTAGGTTGATGAAAGAATCAGTTTGACTATTTAATGAACAGTAACGATTAAGCAAAACGAACATAACAATTGACCAAAACCTCAACATTAGCCGCTAAAATGTAGGCTATGAGCCTACAAAACATTTGGAACCTGTAACATCTGTAGCCTGTTTTTAAAAAAAAAAGCTAGGCCTACATGGCATCAAATGTAGTCTAGGCTACCAGGTAACATTTTATTTTCTCCTTTTTTTATTGCAGCAAAGTCCTCTGCTGCCGACTTGAAATCAAACGTGACCAGTATGTCTTTGCAGCTTGCAATGTGCACTTTCTCCTCCTCCAGACGACTTCGCAGCACTGTCTTAATTCGATTCTGCAGATAGAAGCCCCTCTCTGCTGGCACGCTTGACAGAACACAGGCAATTTTAGCCAGTGTAGCCCAGTCAGGCTACAGCTCACTGAACTCATAAATAAGCAATCGTTGTAACTATTTATCTATTCAGCTATGTTTTGTATGAGCATTATTTTTGGACATTTTGACCACCAATTTTTTAATTCATGGTTTGTTTTTTTTTTTATAAACTTTACTAGGCAAAAACCAGTAATTACTGTCTAACAGAAACCCTTGTCTGAATCAATGCAAGTGCCAAAGAAGCTTTTATCATATTTTCTAATAGCCTCATGAGACATCGCTGTGATGTGACTAGCCTACAAACACCACTCTCACTGACACTGACGATTAATTGTTGCGACAGGATAATGTAGGCTACTCTACAGGTGGGAAACTGAACCAAAATGTTCAGTATACTATCAAAACACCATAAAACCCCATTCAAAAAATCAGCGTAATCTTCTGTTCCTGGGGCCCCCTAGTGGCCAGAGCCCTGGGCTGCAGCCCATGTTGCCCAATAGGTTAACGCGGCCTTGATTGTGTGGGGATCTACATTCAGGGACGCCACAGAGTTCATACAGCACTTGGACTGAAGAAGTTACATTACATTACATGCATTTACCAGATGCTCTCATCCAGAGTGACTTCCATGACAATAGAACATAAGTGCATCCATTCAATTTAAACAATCAGCAGTTTCAGACCAGTTAACAACACTCCCAGACCAGTGAGTGTGAGCATAACCATATTCAATCCCTACCACAAGATAACTTGTGCAATGCCATAAAAAGCCAGGTATACTACGATACAACAGGTCCTACAACACAATTTCATAATGCATCATAATACTACACATAAAATTAACATCAATTGCAGGAAGTAGCAGGTGTTAGGGGGTGGGGATAGTAGTGTAACCGAGATGCCGTGTGAAGATGTGGGTCTTCAGTGTGCGTTGGAAGATGGCCAGTGATTCTGCTGTCCTAACCTCTGGGGGAGTTCACTGAGGGACCAGTACAGACAGGGATCGTGTCTGAGAAGAGCAACCCCATCGGGTTGGGACAGTCAGTTGCCCTGTAGATGCAGAGTGCAGCGATCTTGTGGGAAGATATGGTTTGAAGATTGGTCATAGGTATGAGTTAAATATAAAAATGAGAAGATGAGAACAGCTTTGGCCCAGACAGCTCATAAATACCAGCACAGAACAATGTCTGTCACTCACTGCAGATTGCAGAAGCATTAAAAATGCATGTGTTTATAACAGACCACTACTAGAGGAAATATAACACAATGATACCTATTTAAATAATGTCTTTAAATCTGCTCTTTTATCTGTATTATAATACATGCACTAGCTACAGACGTACTAACTGTTTTACTGTTGTGTCAAAGGACTTGGTCCCAAACTGAAGTCTTTTTTCTCTTCTCTACAGACTCAGTGGCTGTAATCTGAATGAGAAGTCCTGTGAAACTGTGATCTCAGCCCTACAGTCAGTCACCTCATCCCTGAGAGAGCTGGACCTCAGCTACAATAACCTGGGAGATTCAGCAGTGGAGCAGCTCTGTGCTTTACTGATGAGTCCAAACTGTAAAATACAGACATTATGGTGAGTTATGCTGTTTGATAATCATTAAGATGCCATGAAAATATGAAAGACGGCTCCTTCTTAAACATTTTTTAACTTCAAGAATTAATTGAATGTCATATTGAGTGCTAGAGAAAGAAAAGTTTGCACATTGAGGCTGAACAACTGTTGACTGCAGAAGAGTAAAGATGCAGAGAAAATACCAGGGGCTAAATTAAGTTAAGGTTTCTGTGTGTTTTGTTTGGCAGTAAAGGTCTGTGAAAATATACATGGGATTTACTAACCAGTTGTAATGGGTGAAATACACTACTGGTAGCTGTGACTCAGGGGTAATGTATGGTGATACCCCCAAATACATCTGTGCAATAGATCTTCCATTGTGTTCAACATTTTACAACCATGAAGTGTAAACATAAAAGGAATTTAAATTATACTCTAGATCAGAGTTATTCACATACATTATCCTACATTGATCAAGTGGTAATGTGCCTAAATAATTGGGATAAAACTAATCTGACACAGATGTAAATAAAAGTGTTATTAATGACTGACAGCTGAGACAGAATAGAACGGCCACAGAATTCAAGGATGAAGAGTGAATGGAGTCCGGGGGCATTTCCGGGTGGATGTTCCTCTCACTGCCTGGCCTTTGATATAAAGACAAAGGAAGAATTTCAGCAGCATGGCATGAGCAGTAAAACTATTACTGAGCTGCAGTTATCAAGTATTGAAATCCTGAAATATTCAAGAGAGGATGTGAATATAAAACATTCAAGTATGTATTGTCAAGTGCATAACAGTAAGATTTTGTTAGTAACACTGATGGTGACAATGAACATGTTTGGTATTATGTGATATGTTAATATTTGATTTTGATGGATGTGTGAAAAGTTTGTTCAAACTCATTTAGAGACTGTTTGGAAAGTTGAAACGCTGAGTGTTAGTTTAAAGTGAAGGCTGTTTCCAGTCATCGTGAGCCAGTTCACTCCTTGGAGGAACAGACCAGTATCAGATACAATGCTCGAAGGGGTGAATTAGGGCCAGGCTTTAATGTAAGGATTATAGTTCAGTTAAACTGGTTTAATATAATTCAGTTGTGTAGTATTTTTACGCAGGAATTTTGTCACAAAGCGGAGATCCCACACCTCAACACTCAAGAGGAAGGATACAGCATCAGGAGCTAGGAAAAAACTTCTTTACTAAAAGGAAGAAACCTTCCGCAGAAGCCAACACAAGGGGGATCCCCTCTGGCCTCTGGCCTGCACTGGGCAGTTGAATTAGGGGAGTGGTGGGGAGGGAAGAGTCTGAGGAGGAGGGGATGGTCAGGTTGGTGGGATTACTGGCAGGCTGGGCCAGGTTGCTGGGCACGGTCAGGCAGGAGAGCAGGTGAGGCATATGGAGCTGGCCCAGGGGAGCCGGGGTGGCCTGCTCCATCATTGCTCCTTTCTGAAGCTCCAGAAGGTTCTCCAGAGTGGGAAGGGGAGAGGGGAGAAGCTGTTATTAGTGAGAGGTACATAGATGGAGAGAGGACAGATAAGATGAGAGAGAGTAGAGAATAGCAGCCTGTGTGCAGTAGAAAATCCTGACACAATAAGGCTATGGCAAATATAATGCCCTAACATTGTCCTATCTGTGCATTTGGAAAAGTGCAAGAATTGTGTGTTCAGTGTCTTTATCAAGTGCTTTTCTCATTAAGAGAATGTGCCTTGTTGTAAGAGTCTTTTTCCTTTATCCCTGATCAATTTTCTTGCAGTGACAAGTCCTGTGATCTCGTGGCCTCAGCTCTCCGCCAGTCAGCCAACTCCCAGCTGAGAGAGCTGGACTTCAGCAACAATAAGCTGGAAGAATCAGCAGTGAAGCTGCTCTGTGCTGGACTGAGGAGTCCAATGTGTCATATACAGGCTTTGAGGTAAGCAGAGAATCTTCATCGGTGAATCTTTTTGTGAATTCAGTATGTTAATTATGTACCATGTGGTATAGCTTAAGAGTAAATCCATAGTATGCATGTTCAAACCATCATTATCTTGATCCTAAAAATAACATTGAGGTGTTACATTTTGATTCAAAGAAAAACAATTGAATCATTCTCATGTGTGTTTTGTGAAATAAAAAGAAACAAACACTTTCAGTCTGATCAGAAATAAATAAAATGCTATGAGCTAAGAAACATTTAGTTAGCTAACCAGCAGGTTCCTCTGTATAAATGAAACACAAGCACAGGTGTTTGGTTGTTGCATGCATGTTTTTAGCCTGTGCTGATACACAGTCAGAAGTAGAGGACTAAGTGCAGTGAGCGAGGTGCAGTTTATGGCAGAATCAGTCATGACTGATTACAATGGTTTTCGAAAAGAAAGAAAGAAAGAACTTTCCCAACATATTGCATACTCCAGGAAGGAGTGTGCAGGTTTTTAATATTTCCCCTTGGTTTTCGCATTGTTAATTGTGTAGGTGTGTACCAGTGTGTAATACCACCTGAGTGAAGCACACCATTTTGTGCCAGAATCTCCCACTCTTCCTCTCACCTACTGGGGTGCAGAGGGAGGGATTTATCAAACATGCTGTGGGACCTTTAACCTTCTACAGTGAGGCAAGACCTGGGTTTAACATCTCACCTGGAGGAAGGTGTCTCTTATAGCAACGATCCTTAATGCTGGCCATGGATAAAATTCTGTGTGTGATTGATTTCAGTTCGTAGGTAATCCAGTAGTGACTATAATCTGTGTGTCTGGTTTCCTTTGCATTAACACTCCTCCTCCAGCAAACATCAATACCTGCTGTGGAGGTGTTGGTTAGTGTATATTAGGGTCTCCAATCTGTGGCTCTACGGCCTCATGTGGCTCTTCTGAACTTCCTGTGTGAAGATGAGAACAGCTTTGGGCCAGGCAGCTCATAAATACCAGCACAGAACAATGTCTGTCACTCACTGCAGATTGCAGAAGCATTAGAAATGCATGTGTTTATAGCAGACCACTACTAGAGGAAATATAACACAATACCTATTTAAATAATGTCTTTAAATCTGCTCTTTTATCTGTATTATAATATGTGCACCAGCTACAGTCATACTAACTGTTTTACTGTTATGTCAAAGGACTTGGTCCCAAACTGAAGTCTTTTTTCTCTTCTCTACAGACTCAGTGGCTGTAATATGAGTGAGAAGTTCTGTGAAACTGTGATCTCAGCCCTACAATCAGTCACCTCATCCCTGAGAGAGCTGGACCTCAGGAACAATAACCTGGGAGAATCAGGAGTGGAGCAGCTCTGTGCTTTACTGATGAGTCCAAACTGTAAAATACAGACGTTGAGGTGAGTTATGCTGTTTGATAATCATTAAGATGCCATGAAAATACGAAAGACGGCTCCATTTTTTAAGAATTTAATTAATTGAAGGTCATATTGAGTGCTAGAGAAAGAAAAGTTTGCATGTTGAGGCTGAACAGCCACTGACTGCAGAAAAGTAAAGATGCAGGTGGGGAATTAAAGTATAATTGGCTATGATTCTCAAGATCTGTCTACAACTGAGACTACCTCTTATTTAATTAATGTGCATGGACTTTAGAAACGATTATATTCTTCTGAATATACATCACGCAAAAAGTTTTCTATCATTGCGTTTAATGCAGCTAGCTAGCCATCTAGGTACAACTTGGACATCAGCAGTCCTGAAGTTCCCTTTAACCTGCTAGGTAGCCAGCTAGCTAGCTAGCTTGATTGCCTTGATAACGGTACACAGCTAACATTGAAAACTCGTGTCATTTTATTTAGTGTTAATTAAAAAAAAAAAAAGTGATGACAATGCAATATTTTAGTTAGGTTAGATGAGCGCGTTGTTGGTAAGCTTACGCAGCTAAGCTGTTTGAACTAATTGTGACGTGACTTTGTCAGTGTCAAAGTAAAAGATTACATTAGGGGTGCACGAGTCAGAAAATGTCACGATTCGATTTGACATCTATTTTTTGGCTCAAGATTCGATTCAAAAACAATTCTCGATTAAAAATCGATTCACTATCCAGAGCACAAATAAATTTGATTCAAGTCTGCGGTTCTGAGTTACTTTCCCATTTGATGGCAGTAGACAGACAATTAAGAGAAAAAACACAATGGATCAAATGTAGGTTAATACTACTCAATGCCAACCTTGAGTAGGATTCATTGTTTTCATTTAACCAACTCATAAGAATGGCAGCCCTTAGGTAACTGGTAAACTGTCTTCATACAAAATTAAAAACATTTGCCTTCAGCTAGAAATGGCAGGCCTGAGGTAACTGGTATAACTGTCTTCATACAAAAATGAAAAACTTTTGCATTCAGCCATCTCATCATAGTAATGGCAGGCCTGAGGTAACTAGTAAACGTTCTTCATACAAAAAAAATGTTTGCATCTATAAACTGCAAAGTGCCAAACTTCAAATGACTTCAAATAACTTAGTTAACTTATAAGTTAAAGTAAAAAAAATTATTTGTATAAAATAAGAGCGTTTACATTTAGCTGTAAAGTGCTGTACTCCAAAAACAAACAAAAATTGCAGCTACATTTGGCTTAGGTAGAACATTAACTACTCGACTGCCTGTTGAAATGTGAACTGATGGGCACATTAAACTCCTAAAATCACGCCTCCTCTTTTCCAAACTGTAGCAAATACAGTCCATTCAACATTCAACAGATATTTGAGATGTTTTAGAATCAGAGCATGGATCAACATTCAGGTGTGTGTGTGTGTGTGTGTGTGTGTGTGTGTGTGTGTGTTTTGAGTTTGTCTGTGTCTGTCTGACCAGTTCATAGTCCACCACTGGCTGGAACCTTTAGATTCTTCTGCAGAAACAGAAGTTGGTCTACGTGTTCAGGACTGAGCATGCTCCGCTGTGCTGTTACTATGTCCCCAGCAGTGGAGAACACTCTCTCTGAGGCAACACTAGTACCAGGGATGCATAGATAGCGCTTAGCTAATTTAACCAGGAGGGGAAAGACAGTCTCGTGGTTCCTCCACCAGATGAGGGGGTCTTCTGCGAGTGATAGTGGGGGGGTTTCCAGATACTTCTTCATCTCCTCCTCAGCTCTGGTGTTGGCAGATTTAGGGGCTGCCCTGGAATCAGTGAATGTCTTGCCTAATAGGTTCACCAGTGAAGTGTTCCTTCTTTTGGGAACAGGAGGGTGTTGATCATCTTCATCTGGGGCACCAGGCTCCTTAGCATGCCCCTTAGGTCTCTCTTCCTGTTGCAGTGAAAAACCGTAACAGAAAACACAATCAACAAATAAGCCTCATGTTTGAATTCCAAGTTCAGTGTTATTATTATCCCTTGTATAACTTGGTCCATCTGCGAATTGATCAAATCGAAAATGCCACATGCAATATTCATCTCTCTCTCTCACGTATGGTTATGCTTATGAAATCTGTATTATAAGATAATGATATATGTAAACACATAATTGTGATATAGTGCAACTTATTTTTTCAGACTTTTTATTGTTAAGGATTGAAATAATTACCTCAAGTGCTGGAGCTTCAGAGATCACTTTGGAGTGTATGTCTCACTGTTCATCTTGGGAGAGAAATGGTTTTCTGTGTCGTGGAGTAGCTGTGCGTGCAATGGAGCAATCACGGACAATGTCGGTGTGCCATCCTCACTCATGATGTTCGTTGCCTCCTTTAATGGCTTCAGGGCCATAGCCATTTCCTCTGCATTATTGACATCCGCTTTGTTTAGTGTACAGATGTCAGTTCCACCTTTCTCACCTCAGGAGAGAGGAGAGCAGCACAAATGGCTGGTTGTTGCTCGAGGAATCTGTCCATCATATCGAACAGCGCTAGTCCACCTGGTAGCGACGTCTGTCTTCAGCTTGTGAGGTGGCAGGTCGAGGAGCTTCTGTTTCTGCCCAAGTACACGACTGGCGATGGCACTACGGTGAAAAATTCCAGTAATTCTCTGAATCCTCCCCAGCAGACGTGACACACTTGGCAGTTTCAGAGCTCTCTGAGCAGCGAGGTTAATACTGTGTGCGAAACATTTAACGTGTGTGAAGTTGCCCAGCTGCGCAGCAGCAGTCATATTAGAGCGTTGGCCATTAACGATCACCCAGGTCAGAGGCTGTGAGATGCCATTCTTGAGCGACAGTCTGAAACAGCTTATTCATATGTGCTCCTGTGTGGCTTTCATACATCACACGAGTTTGCAAAACACGAGTCTCAAGCTGCCAATTGTCGGTTATATAGTGAGCAGTAAAAGTGACATATGATTCAACTGCTCGGGATGTCCATGCGTTGCAGGTTAAGGCAACTCTTGTTGCTTTCTTCAAGACCTCTGAGACCTGTTCCTTTGTCGCTTTGCATAGTTGAGGTATCGCTTTCTTAGCAAAAAGGCGACGGGATGGTACAGTGTACCTCGGCTCAATTGTGCGCATCATGTACTGAAAGCCTTCATTTTCGACGGTGCTGTACGGGCGCAAATCTTTTGAAATGAAGTAGGCTATGGACTGAGTTGTTCTTTGCCCGTTCAGAGTTGGTTGGGAGTTTAGAACATTGAAACAGTGTGTTGGTTGGCTGGAATGTTCACTACTTTTGGCTGTTTGTCGTCTTTAATGTTAATCTCCGGATGATGGCGTGCCATGTGAGTTCTCAAATTTGTAGTGTTTCCAAAATACGTAACCTTTGCTTTGCAAAGCCTGCATACAGCATGGTTCTTATCGAGCTCTCGCTTCCCCTCGAGGCAGTAAAACCCAAAATGCGCTCAAACGCTTGCCTTTAGTGAGGATGGGGCAGGCTGAATTGTTTTTTCGTTTAGATGTGCCATTGCCAGTGCTTGTTGCATTAACTCACTGCACTGTTAATGACGAGCAAGTTAAGGCGTCAGGGGTGCTAAGTGTCAAATCGACGCTGCGCCATCTGTTGGAATGGCGAGCTTAATTCATTTCAGGATGACGCCGTTACAAAATAGGAAGACATATGAAAAATATGAATCGATTTTTGGAACTTTATGAATCAAGAGCTTGAATCGCGATTCGAATGTGAATCGATTTTTTTGCACACCCCTAGATTACATACCATCATGTGTCAATTAAAACTGCTGTGCAACTTGCCTTAACAGTGAAAGCATTCATGAAATTATGGTATCTTGTTATTGAAATAAATGTTAATTTCTCAGTCCTCCCAACTGAACCATTTCATCAGATGATAGGCACACAGAGAGGGCGGGTAAAGAGACAGGCAGGGCCAGTAAAAACTTTATGGATTTTTTGACAGTCCACTGGCCCACCTGGATCTGTCCCGGTATGCCCGATGGCCAGTACACCACTGGCAAGGGTATGGATTCAAGCCATCGAGAGAGGAAGGCCCGCTGTTTAACGTCTGTGATGACACAGTTGTTTGTAGCATACACTTTCACAGCGACGACCTGTTCACAACAACTAGTGGTCTAAACAGAATTAAAAAAGATGCGGTGCCTTGTATTTTTCCATGGGTCTTTGACAGAACCCCAGCCAGGAAGTCAGGTTTATGACAGGTTGACTGAAAGACTGGGGTTTGATGTTCGTCGAGTCAAACCTTGCTGTGGTCGAGAAAATGTTGATGTTGCTAGCGTTGCTAACCAAAGTATCTCCTTCAACAGACCAATGCAAATAATAATTTATTCAGCGCTCTTGCTCCTTTTGCCCCCAACAGATCCATTGTTATTGTCAGGAGCTGTCAATGTTGGCCCCCGCTACCCAGCACAGATTCCCCCAAATAGATCCGCCCACCAAAAAAACAATTCATACAGGGACGGCTCGTGCTCCGCTGATCTCCCCTCCTAACCTTCCTCCCCCCCTTCACCACGGCGGCCCTTCCCTCGTCCCGCTCTCTCCCCACAAGGGCCCGGCGCTAAGAGTGAGATTGCCCTCCCCCACACAGCACAGCAGATGTCAGGCACACCGTAAGATATCCCCTTGCACTCACACACACCACACCGGGACCACACGGACTCGTCTCCTGCGCCGACCCTCGTGACAGATGAGACCCGACCCCTCTCGGCCGCCCAAGTGGGGGGTACCACACGCCTGGGAGGAGGGGGTCCTCACACACACCAGCACGCATACAGACAAAAAGGGCGGGGTGTAACTCGGCCTGTGCCTTAATGCCGGGCATCACTAAATAAAAAAACAGAAACCCAAAGAAAAGGACAGAGTGCTGCTGATGTTCCTGGTCTGCACCGCTGCCTTCAGACGCTGGATTTCACCGCTCGTCCTCCTCACACAACTCCGGAGCAGGAGCTATGGCCGCGCTGGGGGGAAAGCACAGCGGCACAAATCACCTTCTCTACTAGGGTGGGCAGACTTACA
>CM032875.1:6463054-6465554 GCA_019176425.1 Megalops atlanticus
GTGTGTGTCTGTTGGTACGTGCGTCTGTGTGTGTTTGTTCGTGTTTGTGTGTGTGCGTTTCTATTCATGTGCCTGTGTGTGCGTGTGTCTGTTCGTGTATGTGTGCATTTGTGTGTGTGTGTGTTTATGCGTGTGTGTGTGTGACTGTGTGTGTTTGTGTGTGTGTATGTTTGTTCATGCGTGTGTGTGTGTATGTATGCAGTGTTGGGGAGTACATTTAGTTACATGTAACGGCGTTACGTAATTAAATTACAAAATAAATGTAATTGTAATCCGTTACAGTGCAGCAAAGGGCAAGAGCAGTCACCCCACCCGTCCTTGAACCCGGGTCTACGGGGTACCAAACATGCGACTTTGACCGCGACGCCAAAGAGCCAGGCTCGTTGGTATGGCAGTCAAAGCACATACTCAACCGCAGTGACGGCACTCTGTCACATACAGTTACTGAGAAAAATTATGTAATTAAATTACAGTTACTAATCAAAATGTTGGTGATTACAAAGGGGTTACATCCGAATATATTCTTTTCGGTAAAAAGCTTATATGTAGAATATAACATTCATTCTGTTGCTTTGCATCTTTCCGCCGTGCAGGAATGCCTTCTTTAACGTGTGTTTTAACCTCGCGTGGGTTTGATGAACAAGCGAATTTCGCGCTACGTCACAGCAAGTATTTTTGATTACACCAACGCTGCTAGCAAGCTGGAAAAGGCAATGTGGAAAGGGGGCGTAGCCTATAGCCCTACTTGAAGGTGATTGGCTCTCGCCAGGCAAAATTTTCTCTCGAGTTGAACATAACTCGTAAATTTCGCGTCGTGTTCAGTTAAAACACACCTTTTGACATATTTCCGCACAACGCGGGTCAGCAAACCCATTGGGACAAATTTGAGTGCAACAACATCAAGGGTAGGATGGCTGACAAGGAGCTGTCTTTACGTCTAGACAGGCTCCATTCATTTGGCAGTATGCGCTCAATTTTTGAGCGTTGTTTTTGATTGGTTCTCTTGTTTGTATTTTCACTGCCTCTCGTCTGTCAATCAAATCAATGCGTATTGCTCTAAGGCCGGGGCCACAGCAGATGCGTCGCGTGTGCGTGACGGCTACGTTGCTGAACTGCTGCGGCTCGCATGCGTGTGTTTGTCCACACCGCCAGCGCTGCTGCTGCGGCGCTGCTACTGCCAGCCCTGTCTTTCTGCATTGAGTTTGCCGTTGATAATGGCCATCAATAACAGAATGTTTGATTTAATTTCATTATAAATTTAATTTATATTTAGTTTAGACAGACAAAGGTTAAGAAGCGTGTGCACAATTGCAAAAAACAATAATAATAAAAATTAATAAATAAAAAAATATACAGCAATCCCTCTTCACTTGGCCTGGCTCAGTTTAAAAGCCATTTCCATGGGGGGTTTCGGGGTTCTGTTCTACAGGTTTCCAGGGGTGGGCTTATCGAGAAGTATCGCGGGACCTTAATTTACATTATAGGCCAAACCAAATTATACGCAGATGTTCTGGGTTCAGTCTGTTGAAAGTAGGCACCTCTGTTATTTGTTTAATTGAAAAATATTTTGTAAAACAGCATGTTGATCATGAAGAAAATAGACTGCCTAAGACAACTTGTTACTATCTATTTATGTTCTTTTTTATATGTTATGTTACTTTAGATACCTTAGGCTGACTGTCTATTCGCATTTCCTAAATAATATTACCGTGGTTAATTCATTTTTAGTTGGTTTTTAGTGCGAGTTATAGACAGAAAGAAAGCCATCGCGCTATATCTTTTGCTCAGAATGCTCTGGAGGAGAAACCGGCAAAGAATGTGGCTTCACCCAATAAACCAGAGAAGGGGGCAACTTGGAGCTTTTCACCATCTTGCTGCTGAACTGCGTCTTGATGAGGACAAACACCTGAAGTATTTCAGAATGAGCGCTGAGCAAATGGATCATCTTCTTTCCTTGACTATATAGTACACTTGTAGCCTCCACTTTCCCCTTTAATAACATGCAGTAGGTGATCTGAGGGGGGATGCTATCCCCTTTGTTAGCAAAATGACCAAAATGCATCCCCTTGTTAACCTGCCATCCCCCCTCCCCATCCCCTAGTTATCAGCAGAGAGAGTGATGACTGTGCATCTGCCACCCTCCCTATTAAAAATTAACAAATCACCTACTGATAACATGCAATTGCTAAAATGGTTAAACATAATATTTTTATTTTTTTCATGTCTGTGACATATAGCCTAGACATTGAAACTACAGTGAAAGGTGTCAGTTATGTAATGTTGCTGGTATGATGTCAATATGACTACCAACGGATCATTTTCACTGTTTATTTTTGCTGAGAACCGTGCGCGTCACGTGGAAAAAATAGGCTCCACGCCGAATCTCTAGATGAGGCGCTGCTGCCGCGAGGCTCGAGCCGCACCTGAGACGCGCGTCTCACACAGGCTGTGTGGCTGCTCTAACCCGTTAACATGGGCGCCAAAATGAAATTCGAGACGT
>CM032875.1:6470554-6618038 GCA_019176425.1 Megalops atlanticus
ATCACAGCAGCTGTCTGTGAGATTACAGCAACTCAGTCTGTGGAGAGAAGAAGACAAGGTCTGTTAGTTGGTTAGTTAGCAAACTTTATTATCCCCACATGGAGGGATTTAATAATGTGCAGATGGCACAAAATCACACAGACACACTTGTTATCTATTGCTTTTCCCTTTCTAGTTGTTATCTTCTGTTAAAAATGAAAATACACTGAATCCCTGAAAAGGGAGGGTGAACTGTGTGTTTCTGTCTATAGCTCACATCCTTTATTGACATGTGATCCAGCTATAGAACTTTTCACTGTAGTAACCAGACTGGGGGGAGAGCAACAAGCAAACCATAAGCCTGATGTGGCTCAACATCCAGGTAAAGTGTGTACATGATGATAGCAGATCTGATTATTATTATTATTATTATTATTATTATAACCAGAAAGATAGAAACCTCTTTTTAGAGACCTGGCAAGGAAGTCAGCAGTAATGTGCACTACACTTAAATGTGTACATGAGCCAAAAACAGATAATACAATAAACACTACTTACCCCTCAATGCTTTAAAAACAATTACAGATCTACAATATTTTTTCTAATAAGATCTTAAATTCTGACAGTTTCATCTATACATTTTTTTGTAAAATGTTCCACAACAAATGCGCATTATATGTAAAAGACTGCTTCCCCATCTGGGTCTGACTCAAGGAACAGTAAAGGATAAGGTCTGAGAGGACAGACGATAATTCTGAGATGATCTGTTTACAACATAACAAAGATACAAGGGGAGTGACCCAATAACAGCTTTGTACAGAGAAATGTTTTAGCCTCCTGGTGGAGAGAGATGACCATTTTCCCATGTCATACAGCTCAGAGTGATTTTTAAGTGGTCTTTGTTGGCATTTGTTATTAATCTGATGGCACTATGAGACACCCTGCCCAGAATCTTTAGTGTACTGGGTGCTTGCATATACATAACATTCCCATAGTCTAGTACAGATAAAAACTACCTTGCACAGGATTTCGATCTGCTGGCCATCAAAAGTTAAAATCCTTAATCTTAAATATTTTACTGCACATTCCACAGGACTCTTTAAAGAATCCCATTGTAAGGGCTGCAAAAATAATGACCTAAATACATAATAAAATCCATATTTAATATATACCTATCTTTCAAGCAATAAAATGTGTCATAGGTCAAGATTATCAAACAGCCCCACTCACCTCAAAGTCTGTAGTTTACAGTTTGGACTCATCAGTGCAGCACTCAGCAGCTTCACTCCTGATTCTCCCAGGTTATTGTAGCTGAGGTCCAGCTCTCTCAGGGATGATGTGACTGACTGTAGAGCTAAGGTCATAGTTTCACAGGACTTCTCATTTAGATTACACCCACCGAGTCTGTAGACAAGAGAAAATAAACATTGTACAATGGAAAATATCTTTTTGACCAAGTCCTTTGATAAATATTCACAGAGGAGCAGAACATTTACCAGGAAACAGTCTGTTGCTTATGACTTGAGAACTGAGCCTAATCTGTAAAGTGAATCATGTATGAAAGGCAGCATGTTACTGAGGACACCAATCACCCAGTGCACATGGCAGTGATATAATGATTTCATTTCAGAAGCCATGGCACCCTGTAGCCTTCCCCTGACAAACAGTCAGGCCTGGTTAGTATCTGGATAGGAGATGATTTTGGAAAAGAAGCCCTCTGCTGGAAGTGGTGTTTCATGGCCAGTAGGGGGCAGTCTTCCATCTGATTCAGGGAACAAACCCAACACCCAGTGCAGTGATGGGGATTCGGTGCTGTTAGAAGGTGTTTCTCAGCCCTTCCTTTATTTATAATGGTTTTGTTCAAACTGAGCTCTAAATGAATTTATTAGAGCTTACTTAATTTATTAATTAAAGGTACCAATCGTTTTTCACTTTTCTACAGTATCTTTATAACAGACTATAGCGGTCTTTACTGCACATGCAAGTACAATTTTTAATGTCAATGAGTTATCTGTAATCTCCTAATGAGTAATATATAAACTGATCATGATCTACCTTAATGAATCAGATCTTACAAATGGTTTAGTAATACAGCTCTCCAGAATGAACCATTAAAATAAAAACACATACCAAGAAACAAATGGGTTCATTTCTTGCATGTGAAATGTAGTTATTCAGGGAGCCAGGCAGTGTTTAAAACTTTTCCTGCTTGGGGGCATTTTGTTTGTTCCAATTTGCACACCATGAATGCAAATTTCATAGACAACTAATGATGACTGACAGTCAGTCTGTGTCTGTCTATTTGTATATTGCTCTATCTGTACACTCCCAACAGTCATGGGACACTCCATGTATTTGGAGGAAAATAGGTGTGAGTATGAGTCTGACTATACATGGTTTGAAAAGAATAACATCAGAACATTTTAGTAACCAGCACAGAGCACTGACCTCAACATAATAAAGTATCTTTCAGATGAACTGGAACACAGAATTAAGGCAAGGCCAAGACAGCCCTCTTCAGTGTTGGAGCTTACTAGTGCTATAAAGGAGTACAGCACAATGCCACCAGCTTTCTACCAGAAATTAGTAGCCAGTCTCCCACTGAAGCAGTCATGAAGGCCAAAAGCAGGGCAACATGCTATTCTTTCCACAGAATAAAGACGTGTTTCATTCTAAATCCTCTGCCTGTTTTAACACCTTCCTACCTTCCTCCCAACGTGCATATGAGGAACTGCATATATATCAATGGCAAAGGCACACACCACTACTGCCAAGTGACAGTTATTAATTGTATATTTCATACATTACAGCTGGTTAGTAAATCTCATGTGTGTTTCTGTAGCCTTTACTGCCAACAAAGCACACAGAATCCTTTAATAAATTTGGCCCTGGGTCTTTTCTCACATTTGGCTGAACTGATGTCTCATGAGAGAGTGAAGGCCAGTCAGGGGTTACTCAGCCTCAGTGTATATACATTTATTTCTCTATAATCCAATATGACCAGACGTTTTCATTCTTGAAGTCAAAACTGTTTCAGAAGGATCCATATTTCTTATTTTCATGAAATCTTTCAGACATTACTCACTGAATGACTTCAATAACAAAATGCTGATAAATCAGGATTATCAAACAGCATCAGTCACCTCAGAGTCTGTAGTTTACAGTTTGGACTCATCAGTGCAGCGCTCAGCAGCTTCCCTCCTGATTCTCCCAGGTTACAGTAGCTGAGGTTCAGAGTCTGTAGTTTACAGTTTGAACTCATCAGTGCATCACAGAGCAGCTTTCCTCCTGATTCTCCAAGATTATTGTAGCTGAGGTCCAGCTCTCTCAGGGGTGAAGTGGCTGACTGGAGAGTTGAGGCCACAATTTCAAAGGACTCCTCTGTAAGATTACAGTTACCAAGCCTGAAAAAACAAAATAAAACAGCATTTTTGACCAAATACTCCCTATAACAAAAACATTTCTATATTACTTTTCTCTCAGACACATTTTAATCACTTGATCCTCTTTATCTGTAGGGAAAAACTCTAAATCCGTTAAAACCTTTTTCAATCTTTTTAATCGAAGTGTATTACCAACATTTTATTTGTTTTTATTTTAGTTTATTTTGTTCTGATTCTGATAATTTTAACTTCAATAAAAATGAATCTTATACCCAGGTACTGCCTATCAGTCTTGAATAAGTATGCTCCTATTCAAAAGGGGCAGAGGAAATCAACCATGCTCCTATCAAAAAGAGGGAGAGACAATCCCCTGGTTTTCTGCTGAACTCTCAGTTTATTGATCAAAAGGAAGCTTCTTTGGACTAACTGACAAAGACAAATTCCTACTGTGACTGAACTACTTCCACATATTTATGCAACAAAAGTAGTAAAAATCAGAATTTTATTTAAAATATTTCCCCTAGTTTTCTGATGAACTCTGTTATTCACCAAAGGAAAGATTTGTTGGCCAAAGAAATACAAATTTCTCCTGTGATTTGATTCATTTCAGGTATTTATCTGAAAAAAAGGTATTAATTTCAGGAGGAAATCAAAATCAGCCTGGCTCTTTGGCGTCGCGGTCAAAGTTGCATGTTTGGTACCCCGTAGACCCGGGTTCAAGGCCGGGTGGGGTGACTGCTCTCGCCCTTCACTACAAATGGTGTCAGTGTCAGAAGTGGGATGGCTGCCTGCGAGGCCATCGGAACCGTGCCCGGTGTGTGAGCCGTATGAGGGACCCCCAGGTTAGGTTGACCCCGGTGTGAGGGACACCAGAGATGGGTGAAGCACAGTGTGAGGGACCCCAGAGATGGGTGAAGCACGAGTGAGTGGGGCACCCTGGGATGGGAGAAGTACGCCATTGTGCGTGAAGCGCATGGGCGCGCTTCCCGAAGGGGAGGGCAGTGTGACGGAGTGCGGTCACTACGGTTGAGTATGTGCTTTGACTGCCATACCAACGAGCCTGGCTCTTTGGCGTCGTGGTCAAAGTCGCATGTTTGGTACCCCGTAGACCCGGGTTCAAGGCCGGGTGGGGTGACTGCTCTCGCCCTTTGCTACAAGCAGTATTGCATCTAGTTGGGCTCTCCAGTCCTCATTTCCAAGATTTAACGTAGTCTGTAATGGTGTCATTGGACAGGACAATTTTTAACTTTTCTCTGATTAAGTCGGCCATATTGTCAGTGGTAGCCTCTTCTTTCTGACCAAAAAAAAAAAAAAAAACGAGTTTTGGCGGTGTATAATCTAAACAAAAGCTACAGATACTCGTAGGTGAAGCCTATTATCAACACTCTAAAATACATGCACTGACCAAAACCACAATCGCAAATTGATGATAAAGCTGGATGCAGAGAGATGTGTGATAAATGCAGGTTACTTTATAGTTCGGTAATGCTGATTATTGACAGCCAGGGCATAAGAGGACCTGCACCGTCCAGTGCGTATGTGTCTGTGTGTGCGTGTGTGTGTTTGAGAGAGAGAGTGACAGAGAGAGGGGAAGAGAAGGTGGAAGGTAGACTAGTAATGACAGCCTAGCCCGGAGCACACAATTCGGGGAGCCTATAACGCAAGGCCTATTGCATGCAATGTTTCTGTAAGTTATTTATAACATAGTCTGAACACTGCTTTGTCACTTTTTGACCCAACCCGCCCGAACCCTTGATATTTTCTAGTAAGCTTACCCGAACCTGGCCGACCCGCGGGTTATGGGTCAACCCGCGCATCACTACCGCCCACACATTGATGTTACATGAACATCTTCAATGTTCATTTAATGCCGCCTTTACTGTATTTCAGGGAGTAATGTTTACACACAGGAAAACTCATGCCTGTAACACACCTGTTCAGCCTAAAGGATTAGTTCGTTCACACGGACCAGATTTGAGGTACACACATTGAGGTACACACATTCTCACATCAAGTTTTCAAAGTCAAAGTGCTGCCATGGCTTTCTGCATACGCAGAATTTAGCATGAAATTTGGGAGCAGGCCTGCTTTATAAATGAGGCCCCTGGATCCTAATGATGCCACCCTACATTACAGCTGCAACTGCAATAGTAGCAATAATGAACATATCTAGTGGTCCATAATAAAGCAGTTAATAAAACACTGAGAAAAGATTTTTGTTTCATTCACAAGAAATAGGAAGACATTATGGTTAGGGACAATATCTAAATTAATTCCACTCAAAAATTCAATATTCCAATGTAACGTTAAAGTGGAAACAGGCCACATTTCTGAACTACTTTAAACTGTCTTGCCAGTACAGGCAGTTTTAATATTATCTCTATAAATATTATTTGTTTTTTTTTAATTTTGTGATTCTTCAATGGTTTGAGCATTGAAAAGACAATTGAAAGAGATTTTAATTATATGGCAACACGGTATATCTCTATATACAGTATCATATTCTAACATACATGTTTTCAGGATAACCATGGTATGTTAGAAAGGTGATACTCATGTTAATACTCACAGAGCCTTTCTGCAGCACTTCACAGCTGGGACCAGTCTCCTGCGCCCCTCGTCTGACGTGTTGTATTTCCTCAGGTCAAACTCATCCAGCACCTCCTCTGACATCAGGAGCATATAGGCCAGGGCAGAGCAGTGCACAGGTGAGATCCATTCACCAGAACGACTTTCTGAGCTCAGGTACTTTTGGACCTCCTTCATAAGTGAATGATCGTTCAGTTCAGCCAGACAGTGGAGCAGATTGATGCACCTCTCTGGGGAGGAATCCTCCCTCTCCAAACTCTTTATGTACTGGACTGTTTTCTTGATGCTCTCTGAATTACTTCCTATCTTTTTCAGAATGCCTTTGAGAATGTTCTGATTGAAATCCAGTGAGAGGCCGAGAAGGAATCGCAGGAAAAGGTCCAGGTGTCCATTCTTACTCTCCAAGGCCTTCTGAACAGCGCTCTTATGCAAGTCATACAGTGACAATTCAGTGACTTCAGATTTTTGACCAAAAATGGACTTAAATGCCTTTACATTCTTGCTTGCATATGAGTGAAACACGTACAGAGCAGCCAGATACTCCTGGATGCTCAGATGCACAAAGCAGTACACCTTCTTCTGATACAGCACAGACTCCTCTTTAAAGATTTCTGTGCACACCCCAGAGTACACTGACGCTTCAGTAACATCAATGCCACACTTTCTCAGGTCCTCTTCATAGAACATGAGAGTGCCATTTTCCAGGTGTTGAAAAGCCAGATGCCCCAGTTTCAGAATGATGTCTTTATCCAGCTCCAGAAGCTTTTGTGGATCTGTCTCATTTCTTCCCTGATATTTCTCATTCTTGATCCTGGACTGAATGAGCAGGAAGTGTGTGTACATTCCAGTCAGAGTTTTAGGGATTTCTCCACAGTCAGCTTCACCCAACAGTTTCTCCAGAACAGTTGCAGAAATCCAACAGAAGACTGGCATGTAACACATGATGTAGAGACTCCTGCATGATTTCATGTGAGAGATAATTCTGCTGGCCTGGTTCTCATCACTGAATCTCTTCCTGAAGTACTCCTCCTTCTGTGAGTCATTGAACCCTTGTATCTCTGTCACCCGGTGGACATACTTAGAAGGGATCTGATTGGCTGCTGCTGGCCGAGAGGTGATCCAGAGGAGAGCAGAGGGAAGCAGATTCCTCTTAATGAGGTTTGTCAGCAGCACATCCACTGAGGATGTCTCTGTTACATCAGACAGCATCTTGTTCTGCTGGAAATTGAAGGGAAATCTGCTTTCATCCAGACCATCGAAGATGAACAAAACTTTGTCAACATCAGACTGGATGTTTTTAATCTCTTTCATTTCAGGGTGGAAGTCATGCAGAAGCCCAAGCAGACTGTATATTTTATCTTTATTCAAGTTTAGCTCCCGAAAAGGAAGAACAAACACGAATCGAATATCCTGATTGGCTTTTCCTTCTGCCCAGTTGAGAATGAATTTCTGCACAGAGACTGTTTTTCCAATGCCAGCGATCCCCTTTGTCAGCACAGTTCTGATGGGTTTCTCTTGTCCAGGTGAGAGCTTAAAGATGTCATTGCAGTTGATTGCAGTGTCTCGTGTTGTCTGTTTCCTGGATGCTGTCTCAATCTGCCACACCTCATGTTCATTATTGACCCTCTCACTGTCCCCCTCTGTGATGTAGAGCTCCGTGTAAATATTGTTGAGGAGGGTGCATTTTCCTGGCTTTGCTACCCCTTCAAATATGAACTCAAACTTTCTCTTCAGACTGGATTTCAGTTTCTCTTGGACTCGTGCATATCCCTCTGTAAAAAGGAGGCATTTTCAGAACATATATTTGTTGAAGAGTTTGCAATCATTAAATGTTATTAAACACACCAGTAGTGTTTCAGTGATGTATGAAGAGAGAAACAGTTAAGGACTGAGAGCTGTTCAATTTAGTCTTTAATATTTTGTACAAAAAAACAGAGTGAAAATATCTTACTGTATTTTGTTTCCTGGTCCTGATTATTGGAAATCAAGTATGTAGCATTGAGAATCATGGACTGTTCGAAAATAAAAACACCATTTAAACAACTGGCACAAAATAATATGAGAATATGAATATATATACTATTGGAAATACAACATAAACACAGTGCCATGAGTAACACTGGCATCAATAATTATGGTTGTAAAAAATGTAAATGTAAGCATAAATGTAACCTAGATAGGAACATCTGCTACATGACAAATATCAATGTAAATGTAGTTATAAGTGGTGTCATGAGTATGAAAGGTAATGCTGTCTTTCAATGAAACAATGATTTACTGATATACGAAACTGACAGACAAAATTTCACAATGACGAAAATTTTAAACCAGGTCTGTCATCGTGAAATTTAATCCTAGCAGAAACCTTTCAATAACTAGAGAGGTCAATGAATGAGTAAATACAGATGCAGACTCAGGTGAGTGAGTAACATCCTTTACCTGTCTGTCTCCCTGGTCTGTCTCAGTACAGTCCATGCCATGGCTACTGTGTCCCTGCTCTTCTTGTGTGTAGACAGAGCTGGACTCCTCAGCATTGTGCCTCCTCCCAGTGCAGTCACCACTGGCTGCAGCTCCCGCACCCAGTGAGGGCTCCCTGACAGACAGAGGGCAGCAGTGAGGGGATGTTTCAAGCTTTGAGAAAAAAATATTTCCTTTTTTCTACTTACTTGTATCAGATGGAGCTTTGTTTACTAATATGTAACTCGTCTTCTTTGTATAGTGTCACTTTTCTGTATTGTACCTCACTTGTAAGTCGCTTTGGATAAAAGCGTCTGCCAAATGAATAAATGTAAATGTAAATGTCACTTTACTGGAGACACCACTCTGTCGGGGGTAAAATAATGAATAGAATAGAATATAATAGAATAGAATAATTCTTTATTGTCATTGTAACGTTTACAACGAAATTTGAGTGCAATCCTCAACAGTGCAAAGGATCAATAAAAAAAGAGCTTATAAATAAGCTATAAAAATAATCTAAAAAGTAAGGCTGTATAAAAAGTAAAAAGAGGTAGAACACAAGTAAAAACACACAGAGACATCTACATTCTGCCAGAAAAAATTGCACAGATCAATTCCCTCGATCCCCATCCCTCCCCTCCAGGGATCAGGGTGTAGCTCCTGATTGACCTACATCAGTCTTAACTGAACATTACTGAGCATTTATTGGGTGTGTCTGTATTGAAGCAGCAACAGAATCGGAAGCCTTGTCTCTCAGCCTCGTCATACAAAGACTCAGTCTCATAAAGACAACTCCGTCCATCTATGAGAGTCCACTGAGAGAGGCCACTGGGGAGGCCCTGTCACATTGATATTGCGATGGTTAATTAACTATGAGCACCTAGTATGGAGGTTTTACTTCAGGGTATGTGTTGGTATTGTGTTGGAATGGGACAGTTCTGGGATACTGTGTAGCACTTTCCTGTTGGATTGGGTGTGCACTTGTTATTTCATCCCTGTGTTTAACAATGGCATTGGATGGTGGTGTCCTTGTGTAGGTAATGTTAAAGAGTTGTTTTGCTGGCTGCATTTTTTTTTGCATGACTTTGGGAGTTGTACATTGTTCTGGATAAGAGTGTCTGCTGGATGTGAATGTAACGTTGAATGTACTTGTGGCTTGTATGTTACTTTGGATAAGAACATCTGCTGCATGTCAAAAATGTAAACGTAAGGCTAAATGAACATCTGCTAAATGAAAAACATGTAAATGTAGCAGCGGACCCTTGTAAAGGACAGGGAAATTCTGTTGAAATCGGGTGAGAATGCTGTACGGACACTTACTGTGGGCGATTCCTTAGCTGCTGCCGTCCTCTCTCCTTAACACTTGCACAGAGATGAGCTGGAAATTTTACACCATTAAAAGGGAAAACCTGTCTGCTTCCTGGTGCGATAATCTAAGTGGTACATCTATCCCAAATGCGTACAATCATATGTGCACTGTACCATTCACATTAACTTAAACTGCCCATTCCCCTGAGAGAATTCAGCTCTCGGAGACGCAAACTAATGTGTGGTTGGTTGATAACAACTACAGAATGAGAAACCTTCCTCACCTGCTGTACCTGGTTGGAAGAGTTCATATTTTAAATGCAATAAACCGCTGACAAATCATTCAATAATTGCTATGGAAAATTGCTGCATGGGAACAAGTTCTTATTCTATCTTGGAAAAAAAAAGCAAATTCCCTCAATCTCCTAGACACTACAAGCACACACTGTTTATAATTTAAGATACAATGACATTTTACAAAGTTATAGTTTGAAGTTTAAAAAAAGAGAAATGAATGTTTACTTCTCTTTTGCCAGAGTCTGATCTCTTCCTGCAGTCTGTCCACAAGATCATTCCGGGGTATTTTCCTAAGGATGTGCAGTGTGACCATCACTGCCCCTTCTTCTCCATAGGCCCCCACCATCTGATCCACAGTGTGCGTTACACTGCTGTTCTCCAGCTGGCCCTTTGGGATGGGTCTAAATTCCTCGGGCACATTGTTTGACAGAGTCCACCTAAATCTGATCAGCTGATCTTGTACTAAATCATCCAGAATGGAAAGAACCAAGGATGGAAGTCCAGCCATTCTGACAACACTGGACAAAGAGATAAACACGTAGATAGTGTTAGAAAGGACAGAAACAAAGAGAAGTTAGTGTTACGTCCCTGTACGTATGGAGTCCACGCGTCTGCTCTCTCTCGCTCTGTTCCGTCCTCCGTTTTCTTTTTTTTCCTCTGCAGATTGGCGCCCTGCCAATCAGCGTCAAGTCGTGTTCCGTGGAGTACCGCCCCTTGCGGGCAATTTCAGTGTGGCTGAAAACTCGCCCAGACCGCTCTGATAGACTCTCATGTTAAGGCAATTTTTTCGAACTGCAGGCACTGCAATGCAATCTGTATGTGTTGTGGGTGGGCTTGCACTAACGTGCTTTCGTCATACGTAACCTGGGGTAGGGATCGCCGGGGCAGCCAGCGATCTTGTCACATTCAAGGTTAACATGGCTAATGTTACCTCAACTCAGAGCAACTCGATCGTGTCATTAACATACCATTCAGTCATCGTAGTAATCAGGATAAATTGGCAACTAAAGAATTAGACCACCCAGACCAAATTTAAACATCAAGCAAGTATCTACAAAGGGGGGCAGACCCGGCGCTAGGGCAAATCAATAAGGACGGGCATTTGATTTTCGTGAGGGGGCACACAAAATCACCACGGCAACTGCAAAATAGCAACAACAGCACCACTGTATGCGCACTGCCGCACTACACAGCACATTAATGTTTTCGTTAATGAAAAGCGTTTTATAATTATATGTTATTATTACTATTGTTGTTATAAGCTGAGCCCGAGGGGGCCAATGTTGTTGATTGTGTCGCCAGCGACAGCGATGTTGTAGCGTCAAGAGAGGTGGAGGGCTTACAGGCTGGTGGCAGCACTCGTGGCACGGAGAGTGAGGACGCTGATATGCTGGCTGAGAGGCTATTTTTTTTTAAAAACCAATTTCTAATGTCCATTTTGTTAATGGGCTACAGATTGCGAACTTAAAAGACCAGAGCAATCATCCGGGAACTTTCATGCCGCGGTGTGGTTACCGCCCCTCCTTGGGGGAAAAAAAGCCTTTGAATTTGAATGGCGGCTAATGGACTTCGCAGGTGTTTGACAAGGAAATACATGAAAATTTGCAATGCGTATCAGGAGAGTTACATTAGTACTTTGGCGCCTGATGACAGGTGCCGGTATTTAGATAAACTTCACGATATTGGTGGTCAGTGTCCTTTTAGCCGAACATCAGAATGGATTAATGATCCAATGCACTCGTTAGTACTGAACAAATACATTTATAATTCCTATGTGGAAAGTATAATTCTTCTATACCCCCCGTTAATAATGTTAATAATGCAAAACTTAGTTGTAAAACCTCATTCCCATGTCCTCTCCCCCTTCAGTAGCCTGCGCTAGCTTTTGACAGGTGCTTTGACAGCTGGTGCTGAGAGATGGGTGTATTATCCTGATGCTAGCTTTATTAACCTTTTAATTTGCATTCCTATTAGGATAACCAACACTTGGGAGACTTAGGAGCACTTCGGGGAGCAGGGGGTTAAAATCATTATAGCCTACTTTGTATATTATCCGTCTAGCTACGTTTGCCACTTTGCTGCAACCACTGCAATAGGCGCGCTGATATTACATTCGTTATAGCCTACTTTGTATATTATCCGTCTAGCTACGTTTGCTACTTTGCTGCAGCCACTGCAATAGACGCGCTGCTATTACATTGACTGAGGTCGTTTCCGATCTACTGATTTCTTTAGACGTATTACTTATCAGTGATGAAGTGTTTGCTGCAGACATAAACATATTTCCTATCGGGGTCCCATAGGTTTCCCTCAGGGTCCTCCCTCCAAATAGGCTGAAGCCATAAAATCCGTCTTTTGCCATCCCTTTCCCTACTAGGTAGCAAGGAGAAACGAATGTGTGGGTGTGTTTTTTACTTAATTGTACATACATAGTTCAATCATTCATTGCCTAATGCCAATTTTTGCACATGCTTAGGTCATGGCTGGCTACTTTTATTTTTATTTTATTAAAGAAGGAAAGCAGAAACACTTTAAGGTAAAAGGAAAAACAAATTTTATACGAATAAAAAATGCTGATTTATTATTTAATAAAGGACATTTTTTCAAGTCATCATTTTTCTTCATTTTTTAATATTGCAATAAATATCGTATCGTGGACTTTTTATCGCGGTATTATCATACCGTGAGTTTTTGATATCGTTACATCCCTACGTGTTAGACTGATTCTTCTCTCTGTGCTGTTCTTCATGAAGCTCATGGGATGTATAAGGAAGTGGCATCACAAGCAGCAGCTGCAATCAGATTTTACTTACCATAAATTCGATATCCTATCCTTTATTGCTTTAAATGAATCAACACCTCCCTGTTACAGTAACTACCAGGTCCCTCGTGCAACTGGTAGAGGTGGTGGTGTTGCTGCTGTATATAACTCTAATCTTTGTGCCACTTTTAAATCTGGCCATAACTTTAATTCATTTGAATTGCTAGTACTTGGCTTTGCACATCCTGACAAGACTGCATCTCAGGTATTTACATTTGTAATTGTCTACAGGCCACCTGGCCCTTATGCTGTTTTCCTTCTGAATTTGCAGACTTTCTATCCAACCTGGTTGTCAACACAGAAAAGGTTGTGGTAGTAGGTGATTTCAACGTTCATATGGACAATGAACATGATCCATTCAGAACAGCATTTTTGTCCATTATTGACTCCATTGGATTCTCTCAGTTTGTGGATAAACCCACACATTGCTGTAACCATACGCTGGATCTAGCCCTCACTTATGGCACTGAAATTAACAATGTAGTAATTATGCCACACGATCCTGTACTGTCGGACCATTACTTGGTGACCTTCAACCTTCCTTTAGCTTTTTACATGAACTCAGAGCCTGTATTTTCTCTCAGGCGCACCGTCTCTTCTTCTACTACTAAAGCCTTTATTGATGAGCTCCCTGCTTCATACAGTCTGCACAACAAAGAATACTTAAACTTATGCTCAAACCCTAGTTTGGCTAAAATAAATCAACTCACTGAAAATATTGAGTCTACACTACGTAATACCCTAGATGCCGTTGCACCCCTAAAACAGAGGAAAGTCCCAGATAGAAAGCTTGCACCTTGGTATAATGACCAGACCCGTGCTATCAAACAAACTGTGCGTAAACTTGAAAGAAAATGGCACTCCACAAAACTACAGG
Organism: Megalops atlanticus; assembly: GCA_019176425.1. Lineage (NCBI taxonomy): Eukaryota > Metazoa > Chordata > Actinopteri > Elopiformes > Megalopidae > Megalops > Megalops atlanticus. Next base: position 6,484,269 of record CM032875.1, read on the forward strand.
TCTATCTCCTGGCCTGGAAAGAAAGTCTTGTAAGCTACAAGCGTGCGCTCACAGCTGCCAGATCTGCGTACTTTTCTACCCTGATAGAGAAAAACAAGGACAATCCCAGGTAGTTGTTCAGCTCCATCTCCAGACTAGTTAAGAGCCCTGCATCAGCCAACCCCTGCACTCCAGCAATTCATAGTAGCGATGACTACATGAATTTTTTTGACAGCAAAATCATAAAGATACGTGACACAATTCAAAAAATCTCCTCTAATTCTGCCTCCAGCCTGGCCTGTCCAACCTCAGATAACATAGAGATGTCCAATAGGCCAGCCACATGCCTAGACTCTTTCACACCCATTGAATTTAGCGATTTCTCCTCCCTAATAAATTCATCTAAAAATGCTACCTGCCTACTAGACCCCATTCCAACAAGATTCTTAAAACAGCTACTACCTGAAATTGGCACTCCATTATTAAATCTTATCAATGCCTTCCTTACGTCTGGACACGTACCGCAGTCCTTCAAATTAGCAGTCATCAAGCCTATCCTGAAGAAGCCCACTCTTGACCCGAATGACCTGTCGAACTACAGGCCCATCTCAAATCTTCCATTCCTTTCGAAAAATCTTAGAAAAAGTTGTAACAAAGCAACTTTGCTCCTTCTTACAGTGCAATAATATTCTGGAAGTCTTTCAATCCGGGTTTAGACCGCATCACAGCACAGAAACTGCTCTCCTAAAAGTGCTTAATGACCTACTTCTCTCCTCTGACAATGGCTGTATCTCCCTACTTGTGCTCCTAGACCTAAGTGCAGCCTTTGACACCATCGATCATATTCTATTAGACTGACTTGAGAACCTGATTGGCATAAGCGGAAAGGCTCTATCCTGGTTCAGGTCTTATCCCTCAGAGCGACATCACTGTCTTCATTAACAATAAGTCTTCCAAACTCTCCAGAGTAAGACATGGAATACCACAAGGATCTGTGCTTGGACCTTTGCTCTTTTCGTTATACATGGTCCCTCTTGGAAATATCATTCGTAAACATGGCTTTAATTTCCACTGCTATGCAGACGATACCCAATTATACATATCGGCCAAACCTGATGTCTCCTCAGAAATATCAAACATGGAAGCCTGCCTCAAAGACATAAAGACATGGATGGCCCATAACTTTCTCCTTCTAAATTCGGACAAAACAGAAATATTGGTTATCGGCCCAAAGTCTATCAGGAGCAAACTCTCCAATATTACTGTAGTAAAGGGCGAGAGCAGTCACCCCACCCAGCCTTGAACCCGGGTCTACGGGGTACCAAACATGCGACTTTGACCACGATGCCAAAGAACCAGGCTCTTTGGTGTCGCGGTCAAAGTCGCATGTTTGTACCCCGTGAGACCCGGGTTCAAGGCCGGGTGGGGTGACTGCTCTCGCCCTTCGCTACAAATGGTGTCAGAGTGGGATGGCTAGCCACGAGGCCATCGGAGGCATGCCCGGTGTGTGAGCCGTATGAGGGGACCCCCAGGTTAGGTTGACCCCGGTGTGAGGGACCCCAGAGATGGGTGAAGCACGAGTGAGTGGGGCACCCTGGGATGGGAGAAGTACGCCATTGTGCATGAAGCGCATGGGCGCGCTTCCCGAAGGGGAGGGCAGTGTGACGGAGTGCCGTCACCACGGTTGAGTATGTGCTCTGACTGCCATACAAACGAGCCTGGCTCTTTGGCGTCCCGGTCAAAGTGCATGTTTGGTACCCCGTAGACCCGGGTTCAAGGCCGGGTGGGGTGACTGCTCTTGCCCTTCGCTACATTACATTAAGTCTTGATGGTGTCTCTCTGACCTCAAGTGCAACCATCAAAGACCTTGGTATCACAATTGATCCTGAGCTCTCTTTTGACACACATATAAACACTATTTCTAAGACTGCTTTCTTTCATATAAGGAATATTGCTAAAATCAGGAAAATCCTATCGTTACACGATGCTGAAAAGCTAATCCACGCTTTTGTTACATCCAGATTGGACTACTGTAATGCCCTCTTGTCAGGATGTGCATATGCCTCCCTAAAGCCCCTTCAGCTGGTTCAAAATGCAGCTGCTCACATGCTAACGAGAACAAAGCGCTTTGAGCACATCACCCCAGTATTAGCCTCTCTCCACTGGCTACCTATCAAATACCGCATTGATTTCAAAATACTTCTCCTTACATTTAAAGCTTTAAATGGGCTTGCCCCTCCCTATCTTGAGGACCTTCTTCACCCATACTCTCCAAAACGAACTCTACGTTCCCAAAGTGCAGGACTTCTTATTGTTCCAAGAGTGGGTAAAAGTACTATAGGTGGTAGAGCCTTTTCGTACCGAGCCCCTTTTTTGTGGAACAATCTACCCATCGAGGTTCGGGGAGCAGACTCTCTCTCCGCCTTTAAGTCTAGGCTAAAAACTTATCTTTACTTCAAATCCTTTGAAGCCTGGGTACTCTGTGTTCAGCTGATCCAGCTGTGATCTGGTGTTGACTGCCTTAGGGTCACCCTCATGATCGTGCTGGCCCCTTGCCTCTCGTCCCCTAGGTATGCTGCCATAGTGCTTATCTGCTGGGATTTTTTTTACACACTTGCATCCCTTTTCCCCCCCTCTGCCTTCATGCCTTTATGTTTCCATTCCTGAAATTAACAACCACTAATCACTGTTTTCTTTTTGTCCCCTATCCCTGCTCCGGGCTCCTGCCTGGAGCTGTAGCCCAAGCGTTACTTCCCGATTCCCAGTCCTGCTACCCCACTGCCCTGCCTATCAAGTCAAATCCGGATTCCCAGTCCTGCTACCCCACTGCCCTGCCTATCAAGCGAAATGCTTGCCAAGAACCGGACATTTTAGGATACATTTTATAATCACTTTGTTGCTAATAACTACTGTCTATCAGACTCAATTGTCTCAAAAGTACATTGTACAACTTTGTTTTTTTTCTCTCAAATTTTATCTGCCCAGTGCCGGCCAGAAGCAGGGTTCTGCTGAGCCGGGTTCTGCTCAAGGTTTCCTCCTGTTAATTAGGGAGTTTTTCCTTGCCACTGTTGCCTTAGGCTTGCTCTCAGGGGGTCTCAGGCCTGGGAACAATGTAAAGCTGCTTTGTGACAACTTGTGTTGTAAAAAGCGCTATACAAATAAAATTGAATTGAATTGAATTGGAACTTGTTTTGTGCACAGAAGGCATCTGGTGACTCTGAGCTCAAAGGTAACCTTGTATGCAAATTACAATGGAATTAACTCATATGATAACAGGAATTAAATCATAACCAGAATTGATATTACTACCTTCATTTGGGAATATTTTCAATCATTCAAAACATATGTAGGTGTTTCAGTGAATCATACAGTATGACATCAACAGTTGATGCCCTGAGAAACTAACCCATTTTATTTCAGCAGTTAATATTAATTTTATTTTTACATGCATTGGCATGGGTAATAAGATTTACAAAGAGAATTGATTATCTTTATACACTCTTCCCTAAAGTGCAATCCAGGTGAAGTTTTCCAATTTCTGATGAGCGCAGCTTTGGATCTTTGGAGCAGCAGCTGGACTGATAACTGCATCACACGTCAGCCTGTAAGTACCTGCTGTGAACACGCTGCTCAGGTGTTTTTTTCACCTGTTGGTATTATGCGTTCATTTCCTTTAACTCTACCGTCCCCCCTGCAGTGGCAGAACTAGAGTTTTATACATGGGGTGGCCAAGGCTACTTCAGGGGGTCCATAGACCATGACAGAAAATTAGTGTGTAACCCTAACCTGGCATGTAAGGAGCATGAATGAATCCTATGATTGCTGATTAGAGTTAGAAGTGACATAGGAGTCACATAATTCTCTATCTCGGAACTGCAGCTCAATTTCCTTTTCTTTCTCTCTCTCTCTCTCTCTCTCTCACACACACACAGTACTGTACTCACATAACTGGAGAGGCTTGGGTCACTCTGTTTTCATGAATATATAATGTGGGTCTGTAAGTGTTGAACATCCAAAATATTTTCAGAAAATAAAGCTCAAGCACCAAGGAGATAAGATAGCATTTCTGTGTGACTTAATTTATATAGTTTATTTATGGAAGTAAATTTACAAAAAACACACACTGAAATTTGACATACCAGGTATGACCAACTTGTAAAGACCTCTCTGATCCACCCAAGTCAAACATGTTTTTTTCTGTCTGACTGAAAACACAAAATATGCCTGCACAAAATTTTATCAAGCAGAAATGGACTTGAAAAAGAAAAATAATTGTGGTGCTCATCAATACAACAAACTTAAACAATGTTCCCTGCAATTATTGCAAGGTTGTTTTCATTCAAAAACAAGAAATTTCTCATCAACAACCCCTATTTAACATATAGTAAGTGCATTTTTGTTTGTTACTCAAGGTTACATATATTTTACAGGCTTTGTTGCATATGTAATTTATTTGTTGTCCTGTTAGTTACATATGCAACAAAATGGTACTGTTACTTTCACCCCCATTACTTCTCTATTTCTCAGCCTGTTGACATTTAATTGCAAAAATAAGACAGTCTATGGTTACATCTAAGCACCCAATTACCCACATTTCAGTCCAATCTCAATCTTAATTTCAAATCCCCATTATCATAACTGTACCTTAAAATCAACTACCAGTTACTAGTTAGATCATGGCTAGCCCTACTCTGCAGTAAGTAGCTATAATCTCTTACACCTTTGCGATAGCAAACAGGCTATCTGCAAATTGTGGTACTCTTTTGAGTAACGTTAACAGATTGTTTGTTTTGAGTTCAAGTACGAAAATCTGAGTTAATAGATTTCAAATTGCTTAATGTCAACTTGCTGAACACTGACAGCTGTACTAGTTACCCCACATTAGCTAAACACTCGTATACTTTAACTTACGACACTGCACTGTATATGCGTGGCGTGTATTACTAGCACAGATGTAAACATAATGGTAGGCTAAATTGGGAACCAATCTCTCTTATCTGATTAACGGTCTGTTATGGAGCCAAATTGCCAATAGGCCTATGCATCTACACAGCGACTCAACTTTTGTAAAAGTTGTTCAGGAAACCTAAACCCGATGCTAAACCTTAGAACGTACTTCAAAATGGTGCTTTCACCCCAGGTGTGCCATAGTTGTGTCAGTCGCTTGCGTGACTCGTGAGCTGTGGAAATTAGTGATGTGCAGTTCATGAACAAACGAATCCTTTTGAACGAATCTTTGAGGTGAACTGAGTGTACTGAATCCCTAGTCTAAGAGATCCGTTCCTTCCTCTTTGCAAACATGCGCACTGATTAGCTGGCATAGCAGCTATAACGCTCCCTCCAGTGGATATTAGATATGCGGTCTGTCCACGAAGCAGCCTATCACAAAACTGTATCAGCAGTACGTTCATGACAACTAGCCAATGGCTGAAATGCTAAAACTCTCGAAGCACCTCCCACTGGCCATCTTGCCACAGCTGACAATGTGGGACAATGCCAAAGAACCGGTGACTACGAAGACTCTAAACTCCCCCTACTGACCCGATGAACTGTTGACAAGTTCCTCAGTTCACCAGTTCCTTTGGATTCGAAGGACCCAGTGAACTGTTGACAAGTTCCTCAGTTCACCAGTTCCTTTGGATTCGAAGGACCTGATGAACTGTTGACAAGTTCCTCACTTCACCAGTTCCTTTGGATTCGAAGGACCTGATGAACTGTTGACAAGTTCCTCACTTCACCAGTTCCTTCAGACTCAAAGGACCGGTGACTACGAAGACTCTAACCTCCCCCTACTGACCTGATGAACTGTTGACAAGTTCTCAGTACAACAGTTCCTTCAGACTCCAAAGATTCACTGACTATGCTGACAAGTTCCCAGTAAACGGGTTCCTGTCCCCTCAAAAGAGTCACTGACTATGAAGATTTGGTGACTGCGTGTTGCCAGAATCACTAGTTCTCAGTACAGCAAGCTTGGGCTACACCCGCCATTGACTGTGACGATGCAAAAGGATTCCGTGATGTTATTATAGGAATTAAAAATAGTATTAAATATTATTTTGCTCATCTACCTAGAATATTATTTTATATTTACATTTTTAATAGTAGCATATTTTAGGTGCACACAATGTATCGCAGTTCTTGTTCATCACAACTGCGGTTTGACATCACATTTCCTTTTAACGTAAATGAAGTCCTTATTGATAAATACTGACAAATCAACATAGGCTACATGTACTTATTATACGCATTAAAATGTGAGGTTCTATTACCTTTCTAAAGATGAAGTAGCCTATACTTTGCAACTGCATGACTGTTTGAATAGCATGATGCAGTTTCACGTAATGGATATTATGATTTAATTATTATTAATTTCATTTACATTTGGTTTCACCAGAGGTGTAAAGAGTACTAAATAATTTTACTCAAGTAAAAGTACTGTTACTATGGTGAAATTGTATTAAAGTAAAATTACTTGTGTAAAAATCCACTCAAATAAAAGTAAAAAGTAACTGAGTAAAAGTTACTAAGTTATTTTTTTTAAACTGTGTGGCTGCTGAGGTGCAGACAGATTGTCCTCTAGGACCTTTCACAGGCAAGGCAGACAGAGCAAGAGCATGTATATAACATTATTTTTAATTTCAGATCACCTTTATAAAATAAAGTGCATTAACAAATTAAATTAAAACATGAAATAAACATTGCAAAAGTATTTGCCTAAATATTTTTAAATGTAATAAAAAGTAAAAATGATATAAAATAAAGTGCATTAATAAAACATTAAAGGAAACATGAAATAAATACAATAAAAAAAAAAAAAAAAAATGATATAAAATAAACTAACAAATTAAAATCAATTGCCTCCTCAAGGACATTAATTCTTGTCATTGGATTTAAAAGACGTGTGGCGACAGACTTAATGAGACCAGTCACTGAAGTTTCTAAGGGTGTACTCACACTAGGCCCGGACGCCTCGTACCGTGCCCGAGCACGATTGTCCCCCCTCCCCACTCCCCCGCTGGCCTGCGCTCACATTGTGCTTTTACGTAGGGGGAGTTTAGAGGCAGCTGACGTTTCAGTCATTATGCTCAGGGACAGACCAATATTTTGTGTCATTTTTGTGTCAGATTACAGTAGCCTAATCACAATAATGTTAGCTAATGTTAACCAGTTAGGGCTACTACTTGCGTGTGCGCTACTGTCATCATTACAAGAAACATCTATCACTACTTGGATAGTACACTTTTCAATTCATTGGAGAATATTTGGGTTAATAACGGGTCTGGTTCTCACCTTATTGATAAACGTGAATTGTAGTCAGCGAGTAAAGCTCCAAATTCCTCCCTCAACATCAGCTGCCTCCGTAAAAATCTTAATATACGTGCAGCACGATTAACTGAAAATTGCTGCGTTGCATAATCGATGCTAACTGGCTGGGGAGCGATAGATTTGACAAACATAGCTAGTTAGCTAACAGGCTACCTATCTGAACGATTGTTGAAGACTAGCTACTTAAACAGGTTGGCTGCTTCATTTGGGATACTCTGACTAAGTCCCTGACAACAGCAATGCTTACATCGCCACGTAAAGTATGGTTAGTTTTATTTTGCTTGCTAGTAATCAAGCTAATGTGGGGATCCAGTTATTTTTAGGTATAGATCTTCAGAACTAACCAATCAAACATCATTTTGGAGGTAGCCAGCTTGTTATATTTAAGGAAGTCAGCTAGCTAATCAAATGATGGCTTAAAACAATTATTATGACTGGGCATGTAACTAACAGATATCCGGCTAACTGTTGCTATAATGGATATATTTGTTAAATGGGACAGTTGCATCATTGACGTCATGTTCCTGTTGCATGCTCGGGCGCGGTTTGCAATCACACTGATGCGTATCGTGCCCAAGTCCAACTGAACCGAGCCCGAGCCCACCTCTTCAATCGCGCCCGGGCGCGGTTCGATACAGAGCGATCACACTAACCAAACGAACTAGACTTTGGGGGTCTAACGTGCTCGGGCACGGTACGGATCGCCTATTGTGAGTACACCCTAAAAGCCTGAATGGATCTCCTTGCTCAGCTTCAAAAGCCTTCACAGCTGCTTGGACCTCTGATAGAATTGACCTTAAAAATGCTAGGTATAGTACATTCTGAGGGTCACTGTACATTGCTTTCATTTGTTTTGCTAAGGCCAAAGTGCAGTTTCAACTCATCCCACTGGTTCAGGATGCGGCCAGTCGCAGGCTCAATGGACAGCCACCATGTTGCACACACCTGAGTGATTTGCAGGGGCTTTTCTCCAATGTTTACTGTCTCATAGACTGCCCTGTAAGCATCCCTCTCTTTAGAAGACACAGAAAACCAATTATATGTCTCCCTCACAAGGTACTCCACACTTCTTGGTATGGTGTCATGTGATGCATGGCTGACAGCTAGCTGGAGAAAATGGCACACACATTTAATGAGCACAAGACTGGACCGGCCGTACTCATCCTGAAGGATTTTGTAAACACCATTATTTATGCCAGTCATTACAGAGGCATTGTATGTCCCAATACCAATCAGATGTTCCTTTTTTAAACCACATTTGACCAGAAAATCCATTAGTGCAGTTGCAATAGCCCTAGCATCACCACCCGTTAGCTCAACCAAACCCAAACCAAGATATGTGGAGTTGACCTGATTTTTATTCTCACTGAAGTAGCAGACCACAATACCTAGGTATTTTAATACGCTAACATCAGTGGACTCATCTAACAAAAGGCTATACTTCTGTTCCCCTGTGTCAGACACTAGCCTTTGCAGGAAGTATGGAGCTAGGACACCATGAATCATTTACCTGCATTTTGTCCTATGCATCCAGAAATGACTAGCTGCAGCAGAGTCACTAAATGCTGCTTTGCAGGCTTCCCCCAAATGATCTATAGTTAACAACGAGCAGGGGCAACTGCAGGATTTCATTAGGGTACGCACAGAAACCTGACCACGCACGCACAGTGCACACACACATCGAGAGAGAGCTGAGAGATAGAAACACCACTGAGTGATTGATGAATGATTAAATCTGGCCTACCTATTTGAAGTTTACTCTCCTTCTCCCGGCTTCATCAAATTGTTTGAGCACTTCCTCACTGTCTGTTTTCATTTCAGGGTGAATGTTCATAAGGGCAAGTCCAGTGAGTCTGCCGTCTGTCATCATGGTAGCGGTGACAAAAGACCAGACATTGATCACATAGCCCAGCATTTCTCAAACCTCTCCTGGAGTACCACTTGTCCTGCATGTTTTAGATCTCTCCCTGCTCCAACACAGCTGATTCAAATGATCAGTTTGTTGTTAAGCAGCTTCAGGAGTTCATAACGAGTTGATCATTTGAATCAGCTGTGTGTGTGTGTGAATTCATGCAATGTGGGTGTTGAAAATCAGTCCCTTAGGGGTGACTTTACCTTGAGGAGATCTGATCTGCTTTACTGACCCTTATTTCATGTTGCTTGTACAGTCTCAATCTCCCATTACATAAAGGATAATTAGGAGAATCAAGGATTCTGCATTTTCTTCTCCCTTTTCATTATATATAGATGGGTGACAAATTAAAGGAAAAACCAACATAAAGCATCTTAGTAAGGTTTTGGGCCACCACGAGCCACCATGGAACTCTGCTGAAGGGATGGAACACCATTCTTCCAAAAGATATTCCCTCAATTGGTGTTTTGATGATGATGGTGGAGAGCACTGTCTAACATGTCGGTCCAAAATCTCCCATAGTTGTTCAACTGGGTTGAGATCTGGTGACTGCAAAGGCCATAGCATATGATTCACATAATTTTCATACTCATCAGACCGTTCAGTGACCCCTCGTGTCCTATGGATGGGGGCATTGTCATCCTGGAAGAGACCGCTCCCCTTGCTCCCGTCTCCTCCTTGTTTTGCAGACGCTAGGTGACAGGTGGATGCAGCGAGGTGGGCAGAGCCAAAAGTTTAAATGATCGTGGCAGAGAGCTGTCATCTCTCTCTCGAGGCGGATGCACCACTCCAGCTGCAGTGTTTTCTTTTGTTATTTAATTTTTCTTTTTTCTCTCCTTTGTTCTTATTTCAGTTATTGGTAAGTGTAGTGGTATGTTTTTATTTTCTTTATGGTATGAAATGGGACCTGGCGCTCTTTGAATGCGCAGCCGCCCATCAGGAACAGTGGGGTGCTCCTGCCGTCCACAGCTCTGGGGTCGCACTGTGGGTCGGTGCGAGGAACCCCTTTACCTCCCTGCCAGGATTACGGTTTTTCTTTGGTCTGGTTCTGTTTTTCCTTGGTTATGTTTTCTGTTAAATCCACTACCTTTGAATGATTTAATAAATATTGGTTTCGTTTTCCTTGCAACAGTGTGCTGGGTTTTATTGTATGGTTGGCCGTAACACCATCAGGATAGAAATGTTTATTCATATTATAAAGGTGATCACTCAGAACAACTTGTATTGATTTGCAGTGACCCTTCCCTCTAATGGGACAAGTGGACCCAAACCATGCCAGCAACATGCCCCCCACAACATAACAGAGCCACCGGACCCCCTCACTGTAGGGGTCAAGCATTCAGGCCTGAGCCTTTCTCTTGGTGTATGCCACACATGCACTCGCCCACTTGTTGAGAATATGGTGAGGGATGACTCATCTGACCGTATCACTTTTTCCACATCTCTGTAGACCAGTGCCTATGGTTTTTGCACCACTGAACTCTAAAATGTGCATTCATCTTTGTAATGAGGGGTTTATGATAATTATATCATAAACCCCTAGATAATTATAGAAAAAATAACGCATCAAAAAAATTAACACAGATTAATTGCACTCTGTGATGCCCCTTGACCCCATACGTCACTGTGCATTGAAGCATTTATCATACCCAACTGCAGGCTAGCTAGGTTCTTTTATATCATACATGAAACGTATCCACATTTGCGCTGTCAGTAAATGCGAATTAAGTTCGCATTGGTGTAATTAACGATCGCATCGGGACAGCTGTAAAGCGGAGTGATGTATGTATAATTAAAAGTGCCAGTGCTATTATAGTGAATATCAGCGCTCATGGAATGCCTCTTGTTCAATCAAATTACTTGGTTGGAACTAACTATTGTATAAAGCACAATTTGAACATAAAATGCCTTTCACGGCAAATAATGATATATGCAATTAATTTAGATTAATTAATCACAAACCATGTAATTAATTAGATTATTTTTTTAAATTGCTTGACAGCCCTAATATATATGTGTATATATATATATATATATATATATATATATATATATATATATATATATATATATATGTACACACACAATATTTCCCTCGAACACCACTAATGAAGTTTGTTAAATAATGCTAAATAAGCATAATGGTCATGTTCTCCTTCACTCTAAAAATGTAACCTATCACTATTAGAAAGAGGTGTCTTGATATATTTTTACCTGCCTCTAAAGAGGAGAACCATTAGCAGTTTGAAACCTCCCAGTGTCTGCAGTGCAGGTCTCTGTTTAAAGACTGCAGGGGACACACAGGCAAAGGTTGCACTCTGCTATTGTAGTCTGGGCGAGGTTCCTGCTGAACCCCACTGAGCCAGAACTACTGAGCTGGACATGCCAGAAAACCCTTCACCTTCAACACAAGACACTGCATCCAGGTCAGAGACTGCCACTGCTGCAGAGTGAACCCAGCCACACCAGGGAATCAAACACATTACAAATGGGAAGAAATAAATGAAATAAAAGAGGATGCTTGGATTCAGACATTTTAAAGCAGTGTTTTTTTCATTTTGTTAATACATAAAATGCAGATAAACACACAAAATATATGTGTATGTGTATTCCTATTGTAGATTTGTATCACTACATACTGTATATTCATATTATTTTTTAACTCAATTTACAACAATAAATTTATATTGTTGTTAACAAAGAAAGGTTTCTGAACAGTTTTCTGTCTTAAATTTGGATAAATTCAAAAATAAACACATTCCCTGCTCACACTGTTGACGTGACTGACGATGGACAGAAGTGAAGAAAAGAACTACACAGCTGATCCAGATAGCAACGTGTTCATGTCGTCTCTTCTACCTACAAAAACATAACGGTGTGCTTTAAGAAGGTACTTCACTCAGATTGCTTCAGAAAAATATCCAGCTGCAGAAAATGGAAAAGCTATGGAAGTCGCTCTAGTTAAGAGCGTCTGCCAAGTAACAAAATGTGGAATTCAGCATAAAGCCATTCATTCATTCTTTTTGAATTCTCCCATTACAGTGAACTACAGAATCATGTTTCTATAGGCTGACTAGTGGCGAGACTTCAGTATTAGGCTTGTAGCTGGGACAGACTGCACCCCCAGCTCTGAAACTGTGTGGGTAGGAGGGTGGGGCAACACAGAACTACGAGGTGTGTGACGGCACATGAGTTGTGCAGGGTGTGAAAAGAGAATGTGTGTGTGTGTGTGTGTATAAATCATGTCACTTTATCAAAAAGTTTCATGTGTATTACAACTGTCCTAGAAATGTGATCTTTCCATCAGTGGAAAATACCCCTGGACACAAATCACACAACTCACAGGATGAATTTTGAATAAATTACACCTGTCATAATAACATACAATGTTGTCATTGTAAAGTACTCCTCTGACAGCTTTATGTGATGTCAATTTCTATTCAATTTGAAATTATACTAAATTTCATGTTTAATGTTTCCCATGTTTCATGTGCCAATGACAGGCACTGTGCAGGCAAAGCTGGGAGTCAATAGGAAAGACTTCTCATAGTTTCTAGCCTGTGTGTTCAGATTTGCAAAAGTTATATTAACCTGTGCAGATGCTTGAATGGTGTTGTACACACATGTGCTACTCAGAAGGTGCTGCAGGGTTCCTCTCCCACCACAATGAGGGCAGGCAGGTGACTCAGCCTTTCCCCAAGTATGGAGATTCGTGGGGCTTGGTAGGGTGTCGTAGACTGCCTGGACCAGGAAACTGATGCAATGGACATCAGACTGCCAGAAGCCTGACCAAGTGATGTTGCGCTGCACCAAATTCTCCCATCTTGTCCAGCCACCTTGCTGACTGAGCCCCACCATTCTGCTGACCCGCACCTCTTCTGCTCCTGCACGGACCTCTTCCTGAAGGAGGTGTTGCCTCTCCTTCCCCGTGGCTGATGTGGCAACCTGGGACGTAGCCCAGGCCTGCTTGTCCTGTTGCCACTGTCCCAACAACAGCCCTCTGTCTCAGCCGTGCCTCTGCGATTTGCAGCTCTCTGACAGCAGTCCACTTCCTACCCGTATGAACCTCGATCGTGGCTGCTGCTGTCTTTGGGTCCCTGGAGTCTCTGTACTGCATGGCCTCTCTCGTTCGAGTCACCATGAATTCTTCTGTGAGGCCTCTGCCCTCCGCTGCAGGGTGTTGGTCGTCCTGTACAGCGCAGCACTGCTTAAGCTCCTGGGCAAGCCAAGCCACCTTTGCAGGTAGCTGCTGATCTTCTTCTCCAGGGCCTCCACGGTTGACATTGGGATCTCATACAGTAACAGAGGCCACAATACCCTGGGTAGGATGGTGTGCTGGTATACCCAAACCTTGAACTGGCCAGGAAGCCCAGATTTGTCCACCTTGGTTAACCAAGACTCGAGGTCCCCACAGGTCTTCTAGATGGTGGCTGTATCCCTTAGACTGCAGTCAAAGAGTTTCCCCAGGCTCTTGACTGGCTGCTCTGACAGTTTTGGGATGGTTGTAGCGGAGATGGTGAAACGAAACTTGTCCACTACTTTTCCTTTCTTGATTACAAGGGATCTGGACTTGGATGGTTTGAAGCTCATTCTTGCCCATGACATGAGCTTCTCGAGGCCTTGTAATATCCACCTACTACCATCGACTGATGTTGTGGTCACCGTCAGGTCATCCATAAAGGCTCTCATTGGGGGCAACCACACACCAGGGTCCTCCTCGGCACTCCACTTCTGCTGATTTGACCACCATGTTCATGGCAAGGGCGAAAAGGATGACCAAGATGGTGCAGCCAGTTATAATTCCCTTCTCGAGCCTATGCCAGTCCGATGTTGTGGACCCAGAGGTGAATCTCATCTGGAAGTTGCTGTAATAATCCAGAATGAGGGTGCTGATCTTGCTTGGCACATGGTGTCTCTGAAGGGCCTCTGCCACCAGTTTGTGCGGAATGGAACCATAGGCGTTAGCAAGGTCCAACCATAGGACCACCAAGTCACCCTTCCCCTCCCTTGCCTCTCTTATGAGCTGTGTGACTACCCCTGTATGTTCCAGGCAGCCAGGTGTCCCAGTGATCCCACCTTTCTGTACCGAGGTGTCGATATAGTTGTTTCTAAGGAGGAACTCCATTAGCCTTTGCGACAAGATGCTGAAGAATATCTTGCCTTCTGTGCTGAGCAATGAGATGGTCCTAAACTGCCCAATTGCTTTACAGTTCTCCTCTTTAGGGATCTGCCTGCCTGCCTGCCTGCCTGCCTGCCTGTTCACTTGACTTCGCCCTTGGATCTGTTTTGGGGTTTTGTTTGCTGTGATTTACTGGATTGTGACCTTGCCTGTTTTTCGACTTCGATTCCTGGACTGCGTTTTGGCTTCATTAAACTCGTTTTTGCAACCTGCATTCCTGTCTGCGCCCGAGTCCCTGCCTGAGCTGTGACACACCCTGACTGCAGGGGAATGGGTGTGACTCTGAGTCCGACCACACATAGTTTGAAAAGAGTAACATCTTAGCATTGCATTGGCCAGCACAGAGGGCTGTCCTCAACCCAATGAAGTACCTTTGTGATGAACTGGAATGCAGAATTAGGAGTGGTGCACAATACCACCAATGCTCTACAAGAAATTCATGACAGTGTTCCACAAATTCCAGAATACATGACCATTACTTGGTCAGACACAATCTAATGGACAAAATACATTCATTGCATTTGGAATTATGATGGTAGCAAACATTGTGCCATATATTCAGTTCAAGATATTAGAATCCCCAAACAAAGCCTTCATTTTCAAAGGAAATTTAAAGATAATGGTTGACAAGTATTCTTACATAATTCCAGATTCTTCTAACTTTAATTAAATGAATTTTGTACCCAGAAGCTACCAGTACTGCACATTTAAGTAAAATTTTAATTGACAATGACTTACCTATACTCTACTAATGAATAATAAGCAAACTGGTCATGATCTACCTTGATGAATCAGACCCTACATGATTTAGTAATACATTTGGGCAGAATGACACATTAAAGTAAATACACACATCGAGAGGCACAGGGATTCATTTCTTCCATGGGAAATACAGTCATACAGAGATACAAACGATACAATATTACATATATAATAATACTATACACATCACCAGGCAAGGTTTTAAATGTTTGCTACTTGGGGGCAATTTGCACACGAGATTCCAAAACAGCTGATATTCTTCACTCAGTTGCTATTACACATTGCTGAGGGTTCAGGTGAGTTACACCTCTCCTCCCAATGGTCAGCACTTTCACTTCCTTAAGTAGGAACTTTAGGCTCCCTAGTGGCTCAGTCTGTAAAAGCACCTGGTGTTTCACATGCAAGGCTGAGCCCTGAGCCTTTTTACTTTCACCCAGAGCTGAGAATTCCTCACATGGAGCAGTGCAGTCACCACTCATCCCACCTGTGTCTGTGCCACTGCTACCTGCTAAGGATATGGTCATGTAAACACTAATGCTACTTTATTGCTGATGTTTTTGTTGTGTAGATACTGATGTTTTCTTCATGTAGATTTTGATGCTTTGGCACTTTACATGCTGATGTTCTGGTCATGTACTTGCTGTTGTTTTGGCAGTGTAGATTCCAGTGTTTTGGTAGTGTGCATGCTGATGTTTTGGGTCAGAAGGAAAAAGCCTGCTTCTTAAACCTTCATTGCAGAAATCCAGATATATGGACTTCTGCAACCTTTGCCCATAGGACCATAGTACAGGCCAAAAATATAGCTGCTGCCTATGCTGCTGTAGCTGTGTTTCAGGTAAACTGCTGGTTAACTAATTCCACTGTGGTTTCAAATCAAATCAAATCACTACACCTACACAATTAACAATGCGCAAACCAAGGGGAAATATTAAAAACCTGCACACTCCTTCCTGGAATATGCAATATGTTGGGAAAGTTCTTTTTCTCTCTTTCTTTTCAAAAACCATTGTAATCAGTCATGACTGATTCTGCCACAAAACTTCAGCTTGCTCACTGCACTCGGTCCTCTACTTCTGACTGTGTATCAGCACAGGCTAAAAACATGCATGCAACAACCAAACACCTGTGCTTGTGTTTCATTTATACAGAGGAACCTGCTGGTTAGCTAACTGTTTCTTAGCTCATAGCATTTTATTTATTTCTGATCTTTTTATTTCACAAAACACACGTGTACCTGTGGCTGATTCAGTTGTTTTTCTTTGAATCAAAATTTAACACCTCAATTTTAATTTTAGGATCAAGATAATGATGGTTTGAACATGCCTACTCGATATGGATTTACTCTTAAGCTATACTACATGGTACATATTTAACATACTGAATTCACAAAAAGATTCAACGATGAAGATTCTCTGCTTACCTCAAAGCCTGTATATGACACATTGGACTCCTCAGTCCAGCACAGAGCAGCTTCACTGCTGATTCTCCCAGCGTATTGTTGCTGAAGTCCAGCTCTCTCAGCTGGGAGTTTGCTGACTGGCGGAGAGCTGAGGCCACGAGATCACAGGACTTGTCACTGCAAGAAAATTGATCAGGGATAAAGGAAAAAAGACTCTTACAACAAGGCACATTCTCTTAATGAGAAAAGCACTTGATAAAGACACTGAACACACAATTCTTGCACTTTTTCAAATGCACAGAGAGCATAATGTTTGGGCATTTTGTGTGCCATAGCCTTGTTGTGTCAGGATTTCCTACTGCACACAGGCTACTATTCTCTACTCTCTCTCATCTTATCTGTCCTCTCTCCATCTATGTACCTCTCAGTAATAACAGCTTCTCTCCTCTCCCCTTCCCTCTCTGGAGAACCTTCTGGAGCTTCAGACAGGAGGAATGATGGAGCAGCCCACCCCGGCTCCCCTGGGCCAGCTCCATATGCCTCACCTGCTCTCCTGCCTGACCGTGCCCAGCAACCTGGCCCAGCCTGCCAGTAATCCCACCAACCTGACCATCCCCTCCTCCTCAGACTCCTCCCTCCCCACCACTCTCCTAATACAACTGCCCAGTGCAGGCCAGAGGCCAGAGGGGATCCCCCTTGTGTTGGCTTCTGCGGAAGGTTTCTTCCTTTTAGCAAAGAAATTTTTTTTCTTGCTCCTGATGCTGTACCCTTCCTCTTGAGTGTTGAGGCGTGGGATCTCTGTAAATCGGCTTTGTGACAAAATTCCTGCGTAAAAATACTACACAACTGAATTATATTAAACCGAGTTTAACTGAACTATAATCCTTACATTAAAGCCTGGACCTATTTAGCCCTTCGAGCATTGTATCTGATACCTTCGTCTAGGGAGTAAACTGGCTCACGATGACAGCCTTCACTTTAAACTTAGACTCAGCGTTTCAACTTTCCAAACATGCTCAAAATGAGTTTGAACAAACTTTTCACACATCCATCAAAATCAAATATGATCATATTACATAATACCAAACATGTTCATTGTCACCATCAGTGTTACTAACAAAATATTACTGTTATGCACTTGACAATACATACTTGAATGTTTTATATTCACATCCTCTCTTGAAAATTTCAGGATTTCAATACTTGATAACTGCAGCTCAGTAATAGTTTTACTGCTCATGCCGTGCTGCTGAAATTCTTCCTTTGTCTTTATATCAAAGGCCAGGCAGTGAGAGGAACATCCACCTGGAAATGCCCTCAGACTCCCTTCACTCTTCATCCTTGAATTCTGTGGCCGTTCTATTCTGTCTCAGCTGTCAATCATTAATAACACTTTTATTTACATCTGTGTCAGATTAGATTTCTCCCAATTATTCAGGCACAATACCACCTGATCAATGTAGAATAATGTTTGTGAATAACTCTGATCTAGAGTATAAATCTAAATTCCTTTTATGTTTACACTTCATGGTTGTAAAATGTTGAACACAATGGAAGATCTATTGCACAGATGTATTTGGGGGTATCACCATACATTACCCCCGAGTCACAGGTACCAGTAGTGTATTTCACCCATTACAACTGGTTAGTAAATCCCATGTATATTTTGACAGACCTTTACTGCCGAACAAAACACACAGAAACCTTAACTAAATTTAGCCCCTGGTATTTTCTCTGCATCTTTCCTCTTCTGCAGTCAGCGGTTGTTCAGCCTCAACGTTTTCTTTCTCAAGCACTCAATATGACCTTCAATTAATTTAATTCTTGAAGTTAAAAATGTTTAAGAAGGAGGTGTCTTTCATATTTTCATGGCTCACCTCAATGTCTGTATTTTACAGTTTGGACTCATCAGTAAAGCACAGAGCTGCTCCACTCCTGAATCTCCCAGGTTATTTCTCCTGAGGTCCAGCTCTCTCAGGGATGAGGTGACTGACTGTACTGCTGAGATCACAGTTTCACAGGACTTCTCATTCAGATTACAGCCACTGAGTCTGTAGAGAAGAGAAAAAAAGACTTCAGTTTGGGACCAGGTCCTTTGACATAACAGTAAAACAGTTAGTATGACTGTAGATGGTTTATGTATTATAATACAGATAAAGGAGCAGATTTAAAGCCATTATTTAAATAGGTATCATTGTGTTATATTTCCTCTAGCAGTGGTCTGTTATAAATGCATGCATTTTTAATGCTTCTGCAATCTGCAGTGAGTGACAGACATTGTTCTGTACTGGTGTTTATGAGTTGTCTGGGCCAAAGCTGTTCTCATCTTCACACAGGAAGTTCAGAAGAGCCACATGAGGCCGTAGAGCCCCTAATATACACTAACCAACATCTCCACAGCAGATAATATTTGCTGGAGGAGGAGTGCTAATGCAAAGGAAACCAGACACACAGATTACAGTCACTACTGGATTACCTAAAAAAACTGAAATCAATCACACACAGAATTTCATCCAGGACCAACATTAAGGATCGTTGCTGTAAGAGACACCTTCCTCCAGGTGTGTCGACGGGGGGCTCAGGCAGGGACTCAGGCGCAGACAGCGGAGAATGGCAACTGATGGTTTTAATGCCGAAAAAGGGAAATCCAGAAGACAGAGTCGAAAAACAGGCGATATCAAAAAACCAGGTAGACACAGCAAAAGGAACAAAGACGAAATCCAAAGACGGGGTCGAGAAAAAACAGGCAAGATCAAAACGGGTAGGCAGAATAACAAGACAGGGAAAAAACGCTGGTACGAAACAGATAAACTGAGACGAACTGGCAAAGGGCTAAGAAACAGACGGGAATATAAAGGGAACACGCTAACAAGAAAACGAGACACAGGTGAACAAGAGGACAGGTGAAGCAGATGAGCAATCGGGCAGGGAAACAAGGGGCGGGGCAGGCAAGGGAGAGAAACGAACACAAAAGCACACGGCAGGGAAAAACAAACAACCGGCTACGTAGCCGCAGCACTGACAAGGTGAGATGTTAAACTCAGGTCTTGCCTCACTGTTGAAGGTTAAAGGTCCCACAGCACCTCTCGTTAAGAGCAGAAGTGATTCTGACTCTCAGTGTGGCTATTTAAACAATCCCAGAGTGACTGGTTGAATAAATCCCTCCCTCTGCACCCCAGCAGGTGAGAGGAAGAGTGGGAGATTCTGGCACAAAATGGCTGCTGTGCTTCACTCAGGTGGTATTACACACTGGTGACGCTTTAGGTTTGTTTGAGTGGGTCAGAGCTACAGGGCATCTTGTACAAAACACCTGGCCATTCCAAAATTGGAGAAAATGTGGGCAAATCATTGGGCAATCCAACATTAAATAAAAAGGCTTTCTTAACTGGTGCTTCCCCTTCTTGGTCTCCAGCATGTTCCGACATGTCTTTAGCCATTTCTATATTTAACACTTCTTTAGCCATTTTTATATTTAACTCATACCTATATGACCCATCTTCAAATCATATCTTCCCACACGATCGCGGCACTCTGCATCTACAGGGCAACTGACTGTCCCGACCCGACGGGGTCACTCTTCTCAGACACGATCCCTGTCTGTACTCGTCCCTCAGTGAACTCCCCACAGAGGTTAGAACAGCAGAATCACTGGCCATCTTCCAACGCACACTGAGGACCCGGGTCTTCACACTGCATCTCAGTTACACTTATATCCCCACCTACATCCTGCAATTGATGTTAATTTTATGTGTAGTATTATGATGCATTATGAAATTGTGTTGTAGGACCTGTTGTATCGTAGTATAGCTGGCTTTTTATCGGATCGCACAAGTTATCTTGTGGTAGGGCTTGAATATGGTTATGCTCACACTCACTGGTCTGGGAGTGTTGTTAGCCTGGTCTGAAACTGTTGATTCTTTAAGCGATTTCTACATTTAGCTGCTTCAGCCCAGCTGCTGTATGAACTCTGTGGCATCCCTGAATGTAGATCCGTACACAGTTACCCCTTTCTGTGAACCTGTCATCACTGCTGCACTGCTACACAATGTGTCCAGGATATTCCAAATGACTGCAACACAACTGCATCACTGCCTTTTTATTTTCACCCACAGCTGAGATTTCCTCACACAGAGCAATGGAGTTACCACTCCAACCAGCTGTGTTTCTATGTAATTGCTGGCAGCTAGAGATTTGGTGATGCAGACACCTATGTTCCTTCATGAAAGTGTACATGCTAATGTTGTCACCACAATGCTGACAGTAGCAACGATAGCACAGTTGCAACAATACGCACAACAACACACAACCTCTCATGTACTATTTCTTTATTCCTGCATAAATTGATTAACTCATAAAGACCATAAGCATTTGTGCTTACCTCAAAGCCTGTATATCACACAGTGGACTCCTCAGTCCAGCACAGAGCAGCTTCACTGCTGATTCTCCCAGCTTATTGTTGCTGAAGTCCAGCTCTCTCAGCTGGGAGTTTGCTGACTGGTGGAGAACTGAGGCCACAACATCACAGGACTCATCATTGAAATGACACTGATCCATTCTACAAAGGGAGAAGAGACTCTTCTTACAACATGACAAGTTCTCTGATGAGAAAGAGGCCCCAATAAAGGCACTGAACACACACTTCCTGCATTGACATATTCAGTTCAATGGGGAACATTCATACTCATGAAACCGCACTGTGAGAGTAATAGCTTGAGCAGTAATCAATCCTTACTTTAAAGTCTAGACCTAATTCAGTTCTTTGAGATTCATACCTGTTATTGTTCTGGTCCTCCAAAGAGTGACATGGCAAAGCCAACCATGACTGGGAACAGCATTCAGTTTAAAATTTAAAACCAATATGATCATAACATTTAAGAAATTATCATCACCATCACTTTTACTAATGTAATCATACTTTTCATGCATTTCACAATACATACATTACTATCAGAAACTTGTGTTCCATATCCTGGAACAAATACTGTTACTATCAGATGCTATGAAAGGAGTTATTTGTTGAGAAACCTATGAAATAAAACTACTAACTGTCTGACCAACGTATATTGGCCTATTAGATTAGTTTGCGCACCTATTATTAGTTTAGTGATATTCTAGAAGACACTGAACTGTAGGGCTCTTTATATTCCAAGGCAGACTGCATCTAAGACTTTACAGTTATAATCAATTTTATTTTGATTTTCACTGTGTAACTGAAGATGGTTACCATTCTTACTGTGCCTATAAAACTAAAGGTTCTCCAGACAAGGGTTTAAAATTGTTTTCTTAAAGACTGTTTCTCTTCAACAAAAGGAGATCTTATAATTATCATAACTTTCAGAGGGAAAGGACTGAATTCATAGTTTGTTAGTTTCTTCCATTACTTGCGTCTGATCAACACTGCATCAACACTTCAAACTGTCTCACACATTACAATACACTCTAATTAAGACTGTTTTTGCATTGTCCTCCATATGCTTTTCCAGACCAGTAAATTATTCCTTTCAAATTCAGCTCTCATAACAATATAAACCCTGTTCATTCTCCTTGTGGGGAGGTCCATTGCTGTATATGATGGAAATATGATGGTTGTACACTACACAAAAATACACAATTTATATTTTAATTTTCATTTTACTATGGTATTCTATAAGAATCCATGGATTTCCCTTTTTCAGTCTGTATGACTTTTGTTAAAAGAGCTGACAGACTGAGAGAATACCAATGTCAAATAAGTAAGCACGAAAGAAAAGAATTTGCTGTTGGTGTTGTTTACAGTCCTGTCAAAATATAAATGAGAGGATGAAAACCATAATTGTTGAGAATATTCTCACCTCAGAGTGGATACTTTGCCCAGTCCAGTACAGAGCAGCTCCACTCCTGAACTTCCCATCTGACAGAAGCTCAGATCCAGAGTTTGTAGTTTACAGTTTGGACTCATCACTGCAGCACTCAGCAGCTTCCCTCCTGATTCTCCCAGCTTATTCTTGCTAAGGTCCAGCTCTCTCAGGGGTGAGGTGGCTGACTGGAGAGCTGAGGCCACAATTTCAAAGGATGTCTCAGAAAGATTACAGTCTCTGAGTCTGAAAAGAGAAAAGCACAAAAAAGCATTAATGATCCAATATTCATTACAACAAAAGCATTCCTACTTCAAACTGTGTCAGAGAGAAGAGTAACCAGCTGATCCTGTTCATGTGTATCAGAAGACCCTGAAAAGGTTTTACAGATTTAACATTTATTTTCATTAAAGTACATTAACAGCATTTTATTTGTTATCTCCTATTGATGTCATTGATTTTAATGATTTTTACAGCAGTGACCATCCCAGCACTGACTGTGGTGCCTTGTCTGTGGAAGTGTTGGTCCTCCTCCCAGGACTAAATCCTCCATCACTGCTACTGCGTCTGCCTGCAGTGCTGCTGCTGTGAGACTCTGTGCTACTCCTGATGTTCCTGATAACCCAGCCACCTGCTGCTGCTGCTGCTTCCATCCCCACAACCCGGCGTTTCCATCAGTGAGATCGCCACCATGCTCTTACAAGCTCAAATCAGCCTGTCGGTGTGGTGAGAGAGTCTCAGATCTCCTGCTCATCTTTGACTCCAAGGTTAGAGCTCAATTACAACATTGCCAAGGAAATAGCAGGATGTTTCTCTGTGGGAGTAATGTTGGTCAATCACCTTCCATCATAGACAAGGAGAGTGATGGTATTTACAAAGATGTGTCAATCGTCTGACATGTTTTTACTTTACTACTCTTGAAAGACTAACTGGCTTTTAAGCACAGGATTTTATGTATGCTATTACTATATGATGTTTCAGTATAAAATGAAAAACCAAAGTATTTGTGATTTCTTCATTATTACACGGCTTTGTTGAATACTCGATTCTGATTGGTCAATTACGGCATTCTACGGTCTGTTATTTCTGAATAGCAGACTGTTGCTATGAATAACAGACCATTGCTATGGACACAGTTCTGATCATGACTTGGGAGGACCATATCCAATCATATCAATCCGCAGAAAGAAGTCCGCTAAATTGTGTTGCTTTAATAATCAAATTAACAATGTCAGCTCATTTGAGACACTCTGTGGCAAAAAAAAAAAACGTTACTCCAGCAGAAAACACCATGGAAGATTTTTCTAATATTAATTTTAATATATTTGGAGAGCATGAAACTTTCAATTCATGGTTAATGGCTGAACTGTCCCCAGTAAAGAAAAGAAAAAGAGAACAAGAAAACAGCGCAGAAAAGACAAGAGAGGTTAAAAGACATAAAGAGCTGGACGACAGAGAAATTGACAAAATCGAAGAAGACAGACATGAAATAAACACTAAATGGAACACCGTATGAGCTATGGCAGTGTTTAAAGACTGGTTAATCGAAAAGAAAATGCCAACAGACTTTGACAGTTATGGGGCAGACAAAACTCAATCAGGTGCTGCAGTCATTTTATGCATCTGGTCAAAATTCCAACGGGAAAACTTACTTGATTGCCAGTTACATAGCAATTAGGGCTGGGATATGTCGACACTTCTCAAAGTTTGACATAATGAATTGTGCTACCTTCAAATCCAGCAATGGGGTATTTAAATCTGTAATTAAAAACCTTCACAAAAACAAGGAAGATGGCAGCCAGCACCACCCCCCCATCTCAGCTACAGATTTGCAGGTCCTCAGGTGTTCAGAGGTGCTGTCTCCAAACACAGCGAGCGGACTGGTCTGAAAAGTAGGCCTACTTTTTTACGCCCACAACGCTGAGACCAAGAACCACAAAGATGCCGAAGATCCATGTAAAGAAAATTACAGGGGGTGCATCTTCGCTGAGCCTGACAATCCAAACTGCCCTGTTGCCAGTTTTAAAAACTGTTTATCCCTTTGCCCTCCTGATGCTAAAGCTTTCTACCTTCACCCACTAAAAAAAGACCAACAGCTACTGAACAGACAAGCAGTGTGGTACTCTCCTGAGCCCATGGGGCACAATTTCCTTGGGCAAATGCTACCCCAAATCAGCCAGGCAGCCGGGCTTTCAAGGAGGTACACCATTCACAGCTGGAGGAGCACAGCTGTCCAACTCCTCTCTCAGGCTGGTCTTGAGAGTAGGGAGATAATGTCTGTGACTGGGCACAGATGTGAGGGCAGCCTGAGGAGCTACTGGGCTCCAATCATTACAGATAGGGAAAAGTGGAGCAAGATCCTGTCCTCCAATCCAGGCAAGGGCAGCATATCTCGTGAGCGCCTCTCCTAGTTGCCTATCGCTACATACTAACTTAAGCGATAAGCGGCAGTGATAATAGTAATATTGTTACCAGTTGTAACATTAGTGACGATTGTGTTTCTAGGTGGGTCAACTGCAAAGCCCCAGCAAGAAGGAAATGTAGAGATGATTGAGGACAGAAATGTCAACATCAATATTCCCAAAGAAGTCCCATTCACCTTGTCTCACTTCACCATCAATGGGAATGTTCAGTTTAACGTGAATTAAAACGCTAAGTAGGCTAATCTTAAGAAGGCTACAGAGTTTACGTTGCTATGGATGCAGTTCCAACCATAGAATCTAACGAACTATTTTTTAGCGGAAGCAATAAAATCATTTTTAAATCAATATTTTGTGTCAAATTATCGATTTCTTTAGTAAGTAGCCATGTAATAAGTGGGATAATGTACAGCGAGCTGATCATTATTGCGAAATAAACCCCTTCAGGGTGATTCAAGACCCCTCCGCTTTGCGTCGGGGTCCTGCATCACCCTGTCAGGATTTATTTTGCACTAATGACCGGCTCGCTGTACATTATCCCTTACATGTCAGTTCAATTCAATTCAATTTTATTTATATAGCGCTTTTTACAACACAAGTTGTCACAAAGCAAATTTACATTGTTCCCAGGCCTGAGACCCCCTGTGAGCAAGCCTGAGGCAACAGTGGCAAGGAAAAACTCTCTAACTAACAGGAAGAAACCTTGAGCAGAACTCGGCTCAGAGGGGGAGCCCATCTGCTTCTGGCCGGCACTGGGCAGACTGAATTAGAGAAAGACATGTCTGAGCTGCTTAGACACTCAGTGACACATTTTGATACACCACAAGAACGTTACTGTCTCAAAAAACATAAGTAAATGATCATCCATTTCATTAATGGATAAAACTAATGAAATTGATCGCATAATAATTAGGAACAATAGTTACAAGAACTCAACTAAAGATACATTACAAGTTAACGTTAAGGCCATGATAAACCTACTCTCCAAACAAGTCTACAACACCATTGTCCATAACAAGAATTTAACGTGAGCTCTATAATTACCCAAAATGGTTGTATTTGATTTTACATTTTGTGATTCTGCAATAGTTTTAGCAGTAAAAGGAGAATTGACTGTTAACATGCCTCTATGGTGATCTGTCTCTATGGTATGTCTACATGTTCTGTATCACATTCTAACATACATGTTCTCAGAATGGCCATGATAGATTAGAGTGACACTCATGTTAATACTCACAGAGCCTTTCTGCAGCACCTCACAGCTGGAACCAGTCTCCTGCGCCCCTCGTCTGAGGTGTTGTATTTCCTCAGGTCAAACTCATCCAGCACTTCCTCTGACATCAGGAGCATATAGGCCAGGGCAGAGCAATGTGCAGCTGAGATCCTTTCATGACTTGCTGAGCTCAGGTACTTTTGGACCTCCTTCATAAGTGAATCATCTTTCAGTTCAGCCAGACAGTGGAACAGATTGATGCACCTCTCTGGGGAGGGATCCTCACTCTTCATCTCCTTGATGTACTGGACTGTTTTCTTGATGCTCTCTGAGTTACATCCTGTCTGTGTCAGAATGCCTTTGAGAAGGTTCTGATTTGAATCCAGTGAGAGGCCGAGAAGGAATCGCAGGAAAAGGTCCAGGTGCCCATTCTTACTCTCCAAGGCCTTGTCAACAGCTCCCTTGTGTAAGTAATACAGTGAATTGTCAGTGAATAAAAAAATTCGACTTAAAAATCTTTTCAAGGCCGTTATCATGTTACTTGCATATGAGTGAAACACATACAAAGCAGCCAGATACTCCTGGATGCTCAGATGCACAAAGCAGTACACTTTCTTCTGATACAGCACAGACTCCTCTTTAAAGATTTCTGTGCACACTCCAGAGTACACTGACGCTTCAGTGACATCAATGCCACACTTTCTCAGGTCCTCTTCATAGAACATGAGAGTACCATTTTCCAGGTTTTGAAAAGCCAGCTGCCCCAGTTTCAGAATGATGTCTTTATCCAGCCCCAGAAGCTTTTGTGGATTTGTCTCATTTCCTCGATGATACTTCTGATTCTTGATGTGGGACTGAATGAGCAGGAAGTGTGTGTACATTCCAGTCAGAGTTTTAGGGATTTCTCCACAGTCAGCTTCACCCAACAGTCTTTCCAGAACAGTTGCAGAAATCCAGCAGAAGACTGGTATGTGACACATGATGTAGAGACTCCTGGATGACTTTAAGTGAGAGATAATTCTGCTGGCCTCGTTCTCATCATTGAATCTCTTCCTGAAGTACTCCTCCTTCTGTGAGTCATTGAACCCTTGTATTTCTGTCAGCCGGTGGACGTATTCAGGAGGGATCTGATTGGCTGCTGCTGGCCGGGAGGTGATCCAGAGGAGAGCAGAGGGAAGCAGATTCCCCTTGATGAGGTTTGTCAGCAGCTCTTCCACTGAGGATGTCTCTGTTACATCAGACAATACCTTGGTGTGTTGGAAATTTAAGGGAAGTCTGCTTTCATCCAGACCATCAAAGATGAACAAAACCTTGTCAACATCAGACTCAATGTTTTCAATCCCTCTTGTTTCAGGGTGGAAGACATGCAGAAGCCCAAGCAGACTGTATTGTTCATCATTAATCAAGTTCAGCTCCCGAAAAGGAAGAACAAACACGAAATGAATATCCTGATTTGCTTTTCCTTCTGCCCAGTCGAGAATGAACTTCTGCACAGAGACTGTTTTTCCAATGCCAGCGATTCCCTTTGTCAGCACAGTTCTGATGGGTGTCTCTTGTCCAGGTAAGAGCTTAAAGATGTCGTTGTAGTTGATTGCAGTGTCTTGTGTGGTCTGTTTCCTGGATGCTGTCTCAATCTGCCACACCTCGTGTTCACTGTTTACCCTCTCACTGTTCCCCTCTGTGATGTAGAGCTCTGTGTAGATATTGTTGAGGAGGGTTTGCTTTCCTGATGTCGCAACCCCTTCAGATATGCACTCAAACCTCTTCTTCAGACTGGACCTCAGTTTCTCTTGGACTGTTTGTGCACATTTCTCTGAAAAAAAAGAAGGCATTTTCAGAACAGACTGTTGCTGAAGGGTGTGAGAGTATTAAGTGTTATTAAACAGCAATAGTGTGTCTGCTGCTGTGAGCCTGTGCTTGCATACCTGTGAGCTGGTGCGTGTATACATCAGGGTCAGAGGGCATTATGCGGGTCTCATGCGCGGCCACACGGACCGGGGGCAGAAGCAGCTTCCTGCATAAGCGGTAAATGAAGAGCGGCAGGAGGAAGACGGCAAGATCCGGGGCCAGGAGGTGCACAGTGTTCCATCGATCAGCTAGACTTAATCTGGAGAGACACGGCAACACGGCAAAGGAGAAACACGCTGGGTATGTTTTTGGGCAATAATACTGGACTGTGTAATGTAATATAATACTTTATTGTGCACTGTAAATTAGCCACATAATTTTGTGAAAATGTAAGGGATTATATTGTTATGTGTCACAAAGTTTTCTTCATCATATTTTAATTATAAGAGACATAAATGATTTATATAATATGTGACAAAATGTTATATTGCCTTAAACTCATTAGGCTATAGATTTGTTTAGGGTTTACTGAATCTCTTGTTGAGCATAGCCACGTTAAGAATTATAAAGGTGTCAGATAAATATCCAAGTCTGTTCAAAATCGATGTAGAAACATGCTCTCAACTGGCACACGGCATCAAATTAAAACACATTAATGAGTCGTACCTTACAATCCCCAAATGGTAGAGGACGTCCTCCCAAAAACCACTCACTGTAAGAGAACAAATGATTTTTTTTCCTTTTCCCCAGATCAAAATCGACTGGTCTGCATCGTTGCAGTACATTGTTAAACCAGTTTCTGTACTCATGAAATATTCACAGAAACAAATGATTGCGTTCATTACATCAGTACATTAAAAGAAAAGAACAAACTAATTAATCCCCTGCTCTGTATGCAGGGCATGACTCTGGAAGACCTGTGAAAGGCGGCCGTTCTTAGCGTGCACAGGCATGTGGGCGCAGCCGCGCTGCAGGGCCAGGAACATGATGCCCGTGCAGCAGATAAACAGCATAAACCTGCTGGTTTTGCCTTGGTAAGCAGGTAAAATGCAGACAAGGGGATAAGAAAAGGACATGTTGATGTACACAAAAGTAAAAAAGCCTGTATATGTTACAAATATGCTCTCCATACAATGTGGAGTACAGGTAAAGTGATAGATTGAAGACAGAGTGCTTCCGCGGTCACCTGATCACCTGATTATAACAGCGTTATCAGTGCTTTTGTGGCTATCTCAGGATATTCAGCCTTGATTTTAATTTTTTTGTATTCATGTCAGCTAGCTAGCTAGTACAAAGTTGGCAGGCAACACAGCTCACGCAGACCGTAGCCCAGTAAGTGATGAACTTGCGGCATTGCGTTACTGGTGAGAAAAGGACCAACAGACTGCACCAAGTTCAATGTAATTACTGCACAAATACCCTATAACTGTATGTGATTATTATTTTAATTATTTTAATATTATTAGGCTATTATTTTATTTTACCGATTTAAAAAATATAAATAAATTATTTATCCTTTCCGTCCGGCCCGGTAGCGAATGTGCCGTGGCCCGGTACCGGTCCGCGGCCCGGTGGTTGGGGACCGCTGTCCTACCTCACTTGTAAGTCACTGGATAAAAGCAGCTGACAAATGAATAAATGTAAATGTAAATGTGTCTGTAGACTGTGTTATTAAACAGCAGTGGTGTGTCTGTAGATAGTGATGGTGTGGGTAAGATAAATTGGTGAGAGGACCCTATTCTGACAACCCTTTTTGATTTGTAATAATAACAAAGTTAAAAGCATCTTACTATTTTTTGCTTCCATGCCCTGATCATTGGAACACCGGAGTGAAGCATCTACAATCACGGACTGCAGGGAAATAAAGACACGGGTTAAAGAACACAGCATGAAAAAGATTACATGAAGACTAGGAAATAATCATAGAAAATACAGAATATTAGCTGGATGAAACATTAAAGGTTTTTTCACTGAGGTCCAATGAATGAATGAACAAAGGAGTGAGTATAAAATAGAGTATGAAAAAGTGCAGTGGCGGCGGGTGAGCTGGAAACAGGGGAAGCCCGGACATTACCTTTAAATCTATCATTACTTTCAACCTGTTCCCCTTTATCCTCCTAGATTAACAACAAAACAAATAATTCACAGAATAATAAACACCAGTCACATAATTAGAATAAATCGTTATGCTTGCGAAACACTGCAGATTGTCTGAAATTTGTGTGCTATTGCGAAAGCTACAGCATGAAACTTTAATTAACAAGGATGGCAATTTGAATAATTAAGTGGCAAGTAATGCCAAAGCTTTCTCTTAAATGTTTCACATTATACCTTTCTTGTGTTACAAAATTCAAATGACAAAACGGAGCTAAATTTAGTTAAATCGATTTAAATTACTGAGAATAAACTTTTATTAGGTTGAGTGCAATAAACAATAACAAGAACACAGAGACAGACAGGTGAATGGCTTTATACTGGACAGATTCAGATGAATGAGGGGTTAAAGGACAGACAATCCAGCCAGTCAGTGAATAAGAGGATTACGCAGTCAAATGTATGACTGAAACCAGGACAGATTTTGGTTGCAGACAAATTGAAGTGAATGAATGTAACCAGGTACAGGCAGATTCAGGTGAATGAGTAACTCCAGGTACAGGCAGATTCAGGTGAATGAGTAACTCCAGGTGCAGGCAGATTCAGGTGAATGAGTGAAGTCCTTTACCTGCTGGCAGAGTCTCAGCTGGCTCATCTGCTCACACACTGCAGAGCTGGACTGGAGCTCTGATAGCTCACTGCAGACACAGGAACACACATTTAATCAGAGCTCAGTTAGCAAGATGAAAAGGAGAAACAAGCTCAAAATATTATTATATGATTACACACCTGCTCAAAAGCATCATGGAGTTTCATTATTTCCAAAGGGTATTTTACCAGAAGTGAACCCAGTTTGGCTTCATAAATAGTCATTGACTTTACACCGGGATGTAGATTTTAAGGAGAAATGTAGCAGACAGAGGAAACAGAAGGGTCTTTATGTTCCAGTGTTTCCTGGCAGAAATGACCTCTATTGCCTTTCATTTATGCACATTTATCTTATCACCTCACCAGCTCATTTAATCATCATGAAGAGCACATGGTTACAGTCACACTCCGTCTGACTCTGCACCAGCGCGAGTGAGACTCGAGACTGGGTTGTAAAGTGAGGAAGAGCAGAGATGTGTTGGACAGGGACCACACATGGATAACACAAACACAGTACTGCCCCCCGATACAGGGCCCCACCCAGCCTACAGCCCCTCTGCTGCTGCTCTCTTATGAGTCCCCCCTGAGGAGCGGGACCATGTGTTTGGGAAAGAACATTTAGGCACTCAGTTTTGCGTGTGTTATTCCTGTCTAAAAATGAATCTTTTTGACAAAATGAACCATTTGAAGCAATTTTTTCAAAATAAATTCTTTCTGTCGAGCTGCTCAAACTTTCCACGTTGCAACGAGACCTACTGTTACATGGAAGTCAGGGTAACCAGCCCTCCTGTTCAGACCGTGCTGAATGTCTATGCTTGTATAACTCCATAACCGGTGACAATGAATGTGTCTTTCACATAATAGATGCAATCTTTACCATTGCGGAGACATAACAACAGTATGGGGTTACCTATGTCTGTGCTCCTTGCCAAACACTGGATAAAAATTATGTTATAATTCTGACACTCTGCACTCATAATAGTTAAGTGTTTTCATTGTACAAATCATCATGAGCATAACCCTATTTACATCATCATTATAAGTTCACTAGTTTAGCATATTGTGTTTAATGCAGTTAGCATTGTGTTTATGCTGACTGCATTAAACACAAAGAATGAACTAGTGCTAAGTTAAAGGAATGACTGCTCATCAGAGACATTTGAACAAAATGATAAACTTCTACATCAAATAATGTGTACAAAAAAATCCTTAGATGATCAGTGACATTCTCCAGGGATTTAGGCTTTATATGAAATTTACATGACATTTATATTTAGCCATTTAGCTGACACTGTTATCCAAATATAGCAGACAGAGCAAACAGAATTCTCTGTTCCACTGTGTGTCTTTGCAATAAATAGTAAATAGTTTGATGTGCACCCAAACACACAGGGATTTTTTGGCAAGAGTGGATGTTTTGGGGATGGCCAGGGACTTCACCCAGCACAATGACAGACGGAGACAGTTCTTCGGCAATATTTAAAGAGCAGTGGTGAGTTTGATGTTTCTTTTTTAAAATCTATACGATAGGATTTATTCTTCAGTCTCTTAATAATGTGCTGTAATATCATAACAATCATAAAAGTGGCTCCAGAGAGGGGGGCTTGGGGGGGGGCTAATGGGCCCGACCAACTCGAAATGCTTTCCGTGGTCCGTGACTGTAAAAGTCCCTAAATGCTCCACATTAGAGAAGCATGATGGAAAACTGAGTGTAAAATTACATATTTTCAGCTGTACATGTAAGCTAGCTGGAGACATGTCCCCGTGTTATGAAATTAACCAACTGCTTTCCCTACAAATTACATAACAGTCCCTCCATTCAGTGAAATTCAAAACTTGATCTAGTAATTGGAATTAAAAATTAATCAAAGCCATTCAATCTCCTTGTGCTTCATATAACTACCAAAATATATACCAGTTAACTCATATTCAAAATATACAGTACCTCTAGACACATAGCTCACAAATACATTTCAAATATGTTTACATTTATATTGGGATGGCAGTTATGCTATCATTGGAGTTCTGAGAGTGCTCTTGCAGTTTTCTAAAAAAATAACAATGAGCCTGTCTGACTCAGTAAAAACATGTACTTACGTATCATATCACCTTATTTAAACAGATACAAATTGAATTAAACCTCATAAAACACATGAAAAATGTAAAAACATGGACCACTGGAATTTTTGTCCCGCTTAGCTTCTTTTCTATCTCCTTAATATTCCTATCACATCATAACAAACCGACCTCAATTTATGAATATGCGGAAGGGAGAGCCAGAGTAATATTGGTATTTCATATAAAAGTAAAATTATTTCCTGAGAAATACATAACACTCCCTCAATCCAGGGAAATTTCAAAAATTTGATTTTTGATTGAATGCATTAAAACCATTAGACCATTAGACCAGTATTTAACATTCCAGCTGGTTGTGTATGTAATCATACTTTCAACCAACTACCTCACTACCCAGCTGGCTGTCCAGCCAGCTAAATAGTCAACAGTGATCATGTTCTTCCTTTTCTGATGTCATGAATCATGCAAAAGATCAGACTCAAGCAAAAGCAGTTTCACCTTATTCATCAACAGCTCATTCATCCACAAATGACAAAGCTCTTGAGCTTGCTCACTAGCTGACTCGCTACACTCATGTCTAACGTGCCTTGTGAAGCCCACAACATCTGATGAATATTTCATGTCCTACATCTATTTAAGTACACCCTTAAGTCTGACATAGAAAACAACAAATGTATCTATTAGTGAAAATGTTTTTTTTTTGAAGTATGCACTTTCACCTCAGGAAATGAAAAAATGGAAAAATCACAACACATTACACTGAACTCAAGTGGCACTATATCAATTCATTGAGCTGAGTGCTGAAAGGTTTTAACCATGTGCTGGGCTTCGATAGGTCATTATAAACAAGCACGATCATGTGCTTCCTCTTCTGATAACATAAACAATGCAGCAGATCAGACTCAAGCAAAAGCAGTTTCACCATATTTATCCAAAACTTGCTCAAATCTCAGGTAAGGTCTGGGTACACTGGGCTTGGATTTACCCATTGTGACTTCTGTCGTGGCCAAAGTGACCTCACCTTGACTCAAGGAGGCGACGTTCATCACTAAGGTGAATGGGACGCTCCATGGACCAGTCACTCTTCACAGACTGACAGCTGGGCACCGGTGACTCTGATCTCTGCAGTTTGACCCTGGTAACAGCACATGGAGGCAGGACTTTAAGCTTCACATAGGTTTTTTCTGTCAAGTTACACACACAGTAACACAATCTTCAGCATAGCTCCTCCTGACCCTATCATGCCTGTGGCATGTGACAGTGTTTAATACCTGCACACATACACATACACACACACACACACACACACACACACACACACACACACTCACACACACACACACACACATACATACACACACACACACACTCTCACACACACACACACACACACACACATACATACACACACACAAACACACACACACACACACACACTCACACATACTCTCACACACACACACACACATACTCACACACACACACATACTCACACACACACACACACACGCTCACACACATACATACACACACACAAACATACACACACACTCACACACACACACACACACACATACATACACACACACACACACTTTCTCCTCACCTCTTGCCATGCGTGTCCACAGCTCCACGGTACATTCCAGAGGCCACGCCCCCCTCCTCTCCTTCTTCTTCAGTATTCATGTTGGAAGCCACACCCCCCTCCCCAGGCTCCTCTGGCTTTTTTATGGTCTATGCAAGCAGTCGAGGAAAAGCTTCCATGGACAGAAAAAAAACACTCCCTGAATTGAATGCCTTGAATGTAGCATTTACATCATTATCAAGTACCACGTGATCATGTTCAACATTAATGCTTCATATTGTCTACCTTTCTCTCTATCTCATCTATCCCTATTTTCTATTCAAAAAAGCACTCTACACAGGTTTAGCACTTAAGTCAGTATCTTACTGACCTCTTGTATTTTTCGATAACTGCTCTTAGCATTGTGATGCACTTATTTGGAAGTTGCTCTGGATATGAGAGTCTGCTAAATGACATAATGTAATGTAATGTGTGTGTGTGTGTGTTTATTATGACATTCATATGATGTTGAGCCATTTTGCCAATGTCAAAGCTTTTTAAATTTCCTTTTTTATCATTTCATTTTAAATTTGTCTGGTGGAAAAGTGGTTTACAGCACAAAGCTGTGTAGATTCTAGGGGTGTAATGGTACAATTGGCTCACGTCGCTGTTCGATACACGATACTGGGTTCATGTTTCAAAACTGTCAAGATATTTGGCAATACATCCTTATAATTTAGGTTAAGTGTGCAAAATTCCAACAACAGACACGCCACCTCTGTGATCCTCCCTTGCTATGTAATCTGTGTTATTTCAATGAAAAGAGAGTGATTTAACAGAATTAAATGGGATTGCTATTAATAACAAAATTACATAGTTAGGAGTTGGTGTTA
Organism: Megalops atlanticus; assembly: GCA_019176425.1. Classification (NCBI taxonomy): domain Eukaryota; kingdom Metazoa; phylum Chordata; class Actinopteri; order Elopiformes; family Megalopidae; genus Megalops; species Megalops atlanticus. The sequence continues at coordinate 6,519,416 of CM032875.1, forward strand.
ATAAAGAGGAAAATGAACACAGTATACTCAGTTTTAATCCTACTCTGGAGAAGGTAAAAAATAGGTTCAATTTGTGGTTACAACAGGATCTATCACTGAGTGGCAGAGTTTTACTGTCAAAAGCCAAACGTATATCAAAATCTGTTTATGTCTCCTTATCCTCAGATATGCCTCATAACATATGCAAGGAACATTATTCAACTCCATATGGAAGAATAGACCTCAATTCTTTAAAAAGATATTTTATGTAAAAAGAAAAGTAATGGTGGTTTGGAAGTATTAAGTTACGAAACCTTAACACGTTCAAGGTTAACAGGCTTATCAGACTCATTGATGAAAAAGATAACATATGGAATACATTTCCAAAATATGTGTTTACTTTGATGGGTGGCAGAGATGTTATATTGATAAGCAATTGGTATACAATTGAGAAATTACCTCTTAGATTCTCCAAATTTCATAAACAAGCTCTGCTAGCCTGGACAATGGCTTATAACCATAACTTTACCCCTAATAAATGTTTTATTTGGAGTAATAGGAATATTCCCTTTGAAACCTGATGGATACTTATTGACATATAGTGAATTTCATAATAAATTTGTAATGCCAGTTACACCTGAAGGAATTCAGCTAATCTGGACATTGATATTGCGGTTGTTGATAATAGTCTTTTTATTGGGGAAACTGATATTTTAAAACACAAATGTACAAATAAGCATATTAGAACAGTTCTATCAGGTGAAGTAATGTATAAAAAATTATATTGGTCTTCTATTTTTAGGAATGTAAATTGGAGTAAAGCTTGGAAATTTTTTCATGAATATTGCGTAAATAATCAAACAAAAGAAATGGCATTTAAATTTTTACACAGTACATACCTAGTTAAAAAGTCTTATTAAGATTTAGGATAATTAACGAATATTCTTGTAAATTTTGTGAAGTAAAAAAATAATAATAATACACTTCTTTTTTCAATGTACGTAGGCCTATGCCAAAATATTTTGGATTGATGTTGAGACCTTTGTAAGAAGAAAAACTGGACGTATAATTGTTTTGAATGATTTAGATGTTTGTATTTATTTTTCCGACGACAACACTGGTGCAAAATTAATTTTTGTTCAATTTTTAATTATTATGGGAAAATATTATATACACAAGAATAGATGGGCTTACTGTAAGCCGAATTTTAATCATTTCCCGTAGGAAGTGAGAACACGGCGTAACAATGGAAGGATTAAAAACAAGAAAGCGCACAGGATTTTGAACATTTATTTAAAATATAATCGTACGTGATGATTAATTATACTCTGCCTTTGTTCATGTTCATAGTTTGTATAAACATTGGTGTAAATGAAGGTTTTGGGAAAAAAAGAAAAGAAACGAAAAACAGTCTGGAGTTCCTATGAGCAAACTATTCCACAACCCCGCACGTTGTTTTCAACATTCTAAGCAGTGTTCAGGCCTTGCAGCGTAAATTGTTCATTCTCAAGTATTTGGACATTGCGAGTTACATCCGTTTGAAATAAACTTTTAGCCAGCGAATGCGCATGCAACTCAAACCGAAACAGTAGTGTTCAGCCATTTTAATCATTTTCCATTTAATGTATTTGATGCATGATTCAATTTTTATCCGTCATAGTTGCTGAATACACACATTCTCAGGGAATGTGTATAAAATACATTGATAAATATTCAGCGTAATACATTTTTATTACCCATTTTAGGAAAGGTCCGCTTTAGGACACTAGAAGAAGCTCTGCGCAAATAACTGCGTCACACGTATCGCTTCCTACCGCGCCGCTCTGGTACTTTAAGCGAATACAGGTTCAGGAAAGGTTCAGACGAAACAACGCTTTGAAATACCTTTTACATCCTTTTCCACCTTACCAATAAATTTGTGAAACTGTTTGTGAATGGCGAGTCCAACACAAAATTGTTGCAGTGTTGTAGCAGTTTTAGCTTTTACTGCAACCAAACACTGATTTCCAGTAACTTTGCAAAAGGCAAAGGTCAGACTTGTACACAAGACTGTGATACTGTGATTACCACAATGTTCAGCTATACAGCAATAAGGTTGTGTTTGTGTTGCCTCTCACCTTGACTAATTTAAATGAAGTCAGCAAGGGCCCAACCATCTGTGTCATGTTGTTTCGAAGTACAGACTAATTTTCAATGCCTGAGTGTTGCATGCTTTCAAAAGTATTTTCAAAGCAGGACTGCAAATATGTCATAATTTTTTACTATATATATATATATATGTATATATATATATATATATATCAATCCTCTTTCCCAGCTAACACACAACATTGCAGCAACGTCGCCAGTAAGTGGTCATTAGGTCACCGCGACATTACCTTCTGGCGACGTTCTTACGATGTGGCGGTAACGTTGCTGAGAGAACGCTGCCATTTGGTATCGTGGATATGTTGCCGTGACGTTGTCCCTTGGTAACTTACAAACGTTGCCCTTTGGTAGCTTGGATAACATTGTCACGACATTATCCCTTGGTCAGTCACGGATGTTGCCATTTGGTATCTTGACTAACGTTGTCACGACGTTGTCCTTTGGTCACTTACAAACGTTGCCATTTGGTAATTGGATAGCGTTGTCACGACGTGGTCCCTTGGTCACATATTGTCAAAATTTAGGCTAACTAAGGTACCCACACATTGAAATTTTGTCATGGCCTATAGGCTGATTCAACATTATGCTTTCAACAATTTACAAATGTAATTCTGCCTTATATGAAATTATTTTGGTCATTGTTTTATTAGGCTATCGTAAGGATATAGGACACATATGAATGCAGCTTTAAAGACAAGTTGTTTATTTGATGTTACAGACATAGGCTTCTCAAATGTTGCATTGAATGATTGATAGCCCTGTCACTGTCTTTTAATAATAAGAGAAATTTACATAAAAATAAGCAATAACAAACTAGAAAATAAGGTGACGGCAAAACACAATGAATTCTGTGATGCTACAAGTGCTATTAACACATTTTGAGGCATGCTTTACTCAGGCAACTTTTGTCATCTTGTCATCATGGTACATGGTCTTGTGAAGGACAGATAAAAATGTGTCGTTCCCACTAGCCATCCAGATTATGCACTACGCAATCCCCCATTTGTATTTTGTGACGGAGTGCCGTCACTACAGTTGAGTATGCGCTCTGACTGCCATACCAACGAGCCAGGCTCTTTGGCGTCGTGGTCAAAGTCGCATGTTTAGTACCCCGTAGACCTGGGTTCGAGGCCGGGTGGGGTGACTGCTCTCGCCCTTCGCTACATATTTATTCTGTGTGTGAAGCACTACAGTCAGAAATATGGTATATGGATAAAAATTTAAACACGTATTGAGTGCACCTATTAATTGTTATTTTTGTTTAAAGGAATTCCCTCAATATATACTGTAGGCTACAGGCCTACAAATTCAGATTAGACATACTGGTAGGGAAAATGAGTATCGTCACTAATTCAAACTGAGAACTGACACTTTATGCCCCATGTTTCAAACTAATCTGTCTATTTTTTATGAGTGACGATTTGAAGAAACACTAATTTGATGACTTCCAAATGTTTGCGCGATTCAACAGAACCAAAGGTAACGTTGTCTCGTGCTACATAGACCCTGAGTATCCCAGGGTGACGGGCGGACGGCTTTGTGGGTTGAGACTGCAGTGTGACAGACAGAGAGATAAGGAGAGAATTAAGAGGATTAGATGTTAGAGGATTATATTTAGATCGTTAATTTTGTTGTTTAATATATTAATTGAATAAAATAGTTTTAGTGTGATTAGTGTGTTTTGAATGATAGTGCAAATAGTGATAGTGTAATTTAGTAGTTAAACTTCATTTGTCTTGTCTATGTAATATAGTGTTAGGTACAAGTTTAATATACACTATATGGACAAAAGTATTTGGACACCTGAGCATTACACCAACAGGGACTGTGATGACATTGTATTCAAATACATATACTTTAATATGGACTTGGTCCCCCTTTTGCAGCTATAACAGCTTCCACTCTTCTTGGAAGGCTTTCCACAAGATTTTGGAGTGTTTCTGTGGGCATTTGTGCCCATTCATTCTGTAGAGCATTTATGAGGTCAGGCGCTGATGTTGGACAAGAAGGCCTGGCTCACAATCTCCGTTCCAGTTCATCCCAAAGGTGCTCGATGGGGTTAAGGTCAGGGCTCTGTGCGGGCTAGTCAAGTTCTTTCACACTGAACTCATCAAACCATGTCTTTATAGTCCTTGCTTTGTGCACTGGGGCACAGTCATGTTGGAATAGAAAAGGGCCTTCCCCAAACTGTTGCCACAAAGTTGGAAGCATAGCATTGTCCAAAATGTCTTGGTATGCTGAAGCATTAAGAATGCCCTTCACTGAGATAAGGGGCCTAGCCCAAACCCTGAAAAACAGCCCCATACCATTATCCCTCCTCCACCAAACTTCACAGTTGGCACAATGCAGTCAGGCAGGTAACGTTCTCCCGGCATCCGCCAAACCCAGACTGGCCTATCTGACTGCCAAACAGAGAAGCGTGATTCGTCACTCCACACAACACGTTTCCACTGCTCCACAGGCCAGTGGCGGTGTGCTTTACACCACTCCATCTGACGCTTGGCATTGGACTTGGTGATGTGAGGCTTGCATGCAGCTGCTCGGCCATGGAAACCCATTCCATGAAGCTCCCGCCGCACAGTTTTTGTGCTTACATTAATGCCAGTGGAAGCTTGGAACTCTTCAGCTATGGAATCAGCAGAGCGTTGGCGACTTTTACGCACCATGCGCCTTAGCAGTCGTTGATCCCGCTCTGTGATTTTACGTGATCTTCCGCTTTGTGGCTGAGTTGCTGTTGTTCCTAAACGCTTCCACTTTCTAATAATATCACTTACAGTTGACCGTGGAATATCCAGCAGGGATGAAATTTCATGAACCGTCTTATTGCAAAGGTGGCATCCTATCACAGTACTACGCTTGAAGTCACTGAGCTCTTCAGAACGACCCATTTTGTATCACAAATGTTTGCAAATGGAGACTGCATGGCTAGGTGCTTGATTTTATACACCTGTGGCAACAGGTCTGATTGAAACAATAATTAACAGGTGTGGCCAAATACTTTTGTCCATATAGTGTAGTTTAATATAGAAATTTAGTTATTTTATTGATCAATAGATTAGTGTAGGTAGCCTACCACTGTATCACTCTTTAAAGGTAAGTAAAATATGTAACGTTACAGTTTGAAGAGGTTAAGGTTACCGTTAGTTAAGTTAGCAGAGCATATTTTGTCTGACTAGCTAAAGTCAGTTTGACACACATCGCGCGATACTATGACAACGGTCATTTTTCCAGCCACTGAACTTGAACCCATTGGCTTCGTCGCTTGCCGGTTCTGTATCGACGTTTGGCTCGATGGCTCATGGTGGTTTTACCACTTTTGGTCCAAACACTTTTTTATTTATTAAGTTATACTTCTTTCTTCATTTTAATAACATTTTATGTCTTTTCTTAATATTCATGTTAAAGTTAAAGGTAAATAGTGGTCCAACACCGTACATATAATAACTATTTGACTAATAAACGACTAAATAACTTTAAATAATTCTAACAATTTCAAATAAATGTTTACAGTGAACACGTAACTTTTGGTCACAGAAAGACATCGCCACGACGTCCAGGAGATTCACAAATATACGTCTCCATAACGTTATCGAAGTACGTCGCGGCGACCAAAACGATACGTAATCACAACGTAACTGTGTTAGCTGGGCTTGGTACTTCTCGTCAGCATCTAGCTAGCTACAGAAGGGGAGCAAGCGTAAACGGAGTTGTTTTTTTCTGAAGTGGTAGGTAATTTCAAATGCAACGTTTCAAACAGAGTTCGACAAATATCACCAAACACACAAGCTGTTTTATGTGCAACTTGGCTATCTGTTAGGGCTGCTCTGTTATGGCAAAAGTCATAATCACGATTATTTAACACGATTACTCATTGACTTTTGAAACATCACGAATTTATTGAACTTTTTAAAAAAACTTGTCTTTTTAACCCTTTCCAGCATACATCACAACGGTGTGATTAGCCTTTTAGTGCGTATGCTAAAACGGGTGCGATTAGAACACTAGATTGGAAAAATTCTAGCTAATTTTAGCTTTGAGGAAACAGCGATTTAACGTTAAAAAATATAGCAAATGCTAACTTGAAAACTATGAGAAGCTTAATAACACTAATGAAAACATAGACTAATAACCCATGTTAGGTAACAGGCGCGCTACATAGCATAAAAATAAGTTACGTGCCAAAGGGTTAACAGTGGATTTTCTTGAACTTTATATATAATTCAACTGAAAAAAAAAACAAATAAAAAATAAATAATACATTTTGTATATATGTACACATTTCAATAAATAATGCGGCACAATAATCGTTTTCAATAAATAATGCGGCACAATAACCGTTTTATCTCGATTATCTTGTTTTCATAATCGTTGGAAGCCAAAATCGTAATTGAAATAAAATTTGATTAATTGCACAGGCCTACTATCTGTCTTGCTAGCTACCGCTACAGTAGCTGACACTTTGGCTAGCTTAGCTAGAGTGACGTTAGGTCCCGCTCAGAAGCGGAGCTAGGGGGTGAGGGGTGCGACCGCCCGGGCCCACCACGTCCATGGGGCCCACCTGTTCATGCAGATTTTAAAATGTATCTTTTATGGGTGCTTAAAAGAAGGTCAGCTGATCACATAGCCTGTCCACAAAGAAGACAAGTCCACCACAGCTCACAGTACAAATCAATTTGGGAGTTATTTTGAGGGGAGTCATTTTTCCCTGCTGCACTGCTACATCGGCTCTTAGGGTCCCCCCACCTGCCAAATCCCACTTTAACCCCTGGTCATACCGAGTGCCGTGCTAGCTAGCTACTGTCTCTGTTGCTAGCATTATCCCCTCTGAAGTTGAGAGGCTGATTGTTAGCTGCTAAGGCACGGAGGGGAGATTGTGCTATCCTGGCTCCTTAGTGTTTGACGTGCCACCAGTTGCATTGCAAGAGGTATTGAATTGCGGTATTGAATCCCTCTGCCCGGTAAAAAACCAACTGGTTTCTAATTTTATTAATCTGTGTACTTTTGGTGTAATATTTTTAACGGGTCGTGCTTTAGCACTATGAAATAGTGGAGCCTAGTGCCGCTGCAGGAGGTTAGTTGTAGCGGGTGACCCCCTTCACATTTGCACGCGTGTTATCAGTAACTGCACCGATTCACTTTTTTCAAGACAATTTCATTGTGTTCCAGAGAGTGTGGGCAGGTGTGGTGGTGAGTATTCTGCACTGGTGGGATCCCTCCTTAGCTTAAAGTATAGGCTACCTCCCCGTATAGCTGGCCCGCAGCCCGCATAGCACTGATGGTAACTGTATTTTAACTACATACATTAGCACAAGAGAGCTATTTTATTTTGGAATTAGAGAAACTGAAGCACTTGGTGCAAAAGTGATTTAATTATTGATCTCTGCCTAATAAACTGTATTTGGTATTGGAAACCACGTCTCTGTCTTTCTTTGAATTACAAGAACCCGAGAACTTATTTGGTGCAGGCATTTGAGTTGACTCCCTGCCCCCCCTTAATAGTCCTCAGGTGAAACCCCTGAGGTGGCGGAGTTTGGCTATTGCCTTATCCCCTTGCCACACATATAATGGGCATCAATGGAGAGGAAAACGCTTACTGTAACATCCTCACAGGCCTGCTCATAGGATTTCGGTTTTGATTTTTTGACAGGTGGAAGTGTTTGACAAGAGATATCCGAGAGAAATTTGGTGATCATTGATCGCTGTTTTGGAACATTAAGCCACGTTAAGCCTTTCACGTTATGCGTTTTAGAATGTACCAGAAACTTCACTCATATTCCTACCGTGTCTTACCGACTGCAGCAAGACTTCTGAAAAATGTCGAGAATAACGTCGAAAGGGTGAAAGGTTATGCTCTCCCAGTTCCCGGAGTTCAGATGCGGCACCTGCAGTCGTGTACCCCTAGGAGAGTGAAAAGGGGGGTTATATTAACGTACCTGGTCTGTTTGGTAAGAGACAATTCGCTAACTACACTTCTCACATTTCTCACCTGAAAGACTGCTGCGACAGCTGCTGCTACTCGCTAGCTAACCGGCTGGGTTGTTCTTGTGAATGCACCTTTATCGACTCCTGAGTTTGTGTTCCCTGTCACCCCCTTTATTTATGTTATATTTTATTTATGTTATGTAAAATTTTGCTACGTTTTCCGAATTGCGCCTTTGGTCTCCCCTATTATCCCTGTTACGGTCTGACCCTAGACCGGGCCGTAACAGCACCACCAATATCCATAATTTGCCCAGTCCATTTAACATAGCTAAGGCTGAGATAAACAGCCAAGTACATGGACTCTCCACTAAGCTCCGCACCCCGGTTGATAAATCAGAGAAGCGATCATAACCCGCATTGTGTAAGAATAGCTATTTCCCTCAGCGACCATTTTCAGGATGTATTAAACAGCTTTTTTGCTAAAACAGCTGTTTAATATAATTAAATTGTGACCGAAAGGATCTGCAGTATGCTACGGAGGGCTACATCCACGACGTAAAAATTATGAAAAAAGGGCGAAAGAAAGACAAGGATTTAGATGACTGCTATGCCTTGTTCTATTATCCAGGGTGTAATATTTTAATGATGCCTCTGACACTTTGGACACAGTGGAACTAATGACATAGGTTGGGGTAAGTTTGAGATTCTGCAGGACAAATTAGTTACACTGTCAGCATAGTCCAGGAAATGAACCCAGAAATAGTGGTGTTCTGCTGTATATTCTGTTGGCACCATGCACTGGTCCAGGGAGGCAAAATTTCATTTGTAAATTTGAAAACTGGGGTAGGAAAGAGAGGTTCAGGTTTATGGAGCACCTTGCAGAAATGCAAAAGGGTACAATTAAACCAGCAGGTCACAGGTGCATTGCATAATCTGTCCTCAGAATACCTGAGAAATAATTAGACTATGAACTTAGGGGAAAGGAAGATAAATAAGGTTAAAGGTAAGTTATACAACCACTGAGTCCTTGGCCAAGACAGGTTCAGAAGAATAAAAATGATCCTTGGCTATAGTTTATTGCACAGTTTGACAATATTCCCTTTTAGAAAATAAATATACACCTTGTAGCTCTTCCCTGTAGGGGTAAATGTGCTCGTGTACTGTGCTTGCCTTGCTAACTCAAATCTTTATAATTGCTTGATGACACACAAAATATCTTCTGTCAATAAAATCGAATTGCACTGATATGTGTGTGTGCGCGTGTGTGTGTATGAGAGAGAGAGAGAGAGCACTGCTATTGAGCTAAGTAAAAGTCGATTTTATTACGGAGTCCCTTAGAGAGAGAGAGAATGAGACAAATGACAATTTGTGTAAAACATCCCATGTTATCACAATGTTTGCAGTGATAAAATGTTTTTTACGCGATGTGTTTTTTTTTTTTTACATCTATATCCTGCATGTTAGTCAAGTTGCACTCGCAATTGTGTCGCTGTTGTACATCATAAAAGGATTTACTCATCCACGAAATCAGTCTCATCAAAATAAATTAATATGAACAATATCAATCTAAAACACATATTTCTATTGCAAACCGACTTGCGGTAAGGGCCGCCTCGGATCTTTGGAGCAGCAGCTGGACTGATAACTGCATCACACGTGTAGGACTGTTACTTTCTGCCGTGAACGCGCTGCCCAGGTATTTTTTCAACTGTTACTATTATGCGTTCATTAACTTTAGAAGTTTAAAAATGTTTTGAAATTCTAATTTTTAATTTGCCTATTGGCGAGAATACATTACGTTGCGGAGCGTCAACTCTACCGTCCACCCTGGCCTAAACCCCAGCTCGTTATTAGTTGTTATTATTCTGTTTAATAGGCTACTTCGCATATTCGCAAATTACATTACGTTATTCATAATTTCGTTAAATACGAAAAACGAGATATTTGTAAATCTTGTCTTATGGATTGTCGTGGTATGGTTGTAATTTAATTTCACTATTTTGTTCTTTGAGAATTTTGTCTATCGAACTATAGAGCAAAAACTGTTGAAGTTGTTATAACGAGCGCTTTAACCTTGTCATAGTCATTCTATGATTAGTATGTTTTAAAAAGAATTTTATTTGTTTTCTTACCGTGTCGCGCTAATTTTTCCTGTCGCCCGATTGCAGCATTTCACAAGACATCTGAAATGGCGTCTGGCGTCTGTTCTGTACCTGAAAATCAACAACTATAAGTATCTGTGCAGGTAGCCTACAATATTTTCAGTTTCGTGTTTGAGAAACCTGTGGAGTGTATCAGGGCCATAGTGCTGTATTTTTTTTTTTTTTTGTTGTTGGGTGGGGGTGGGGATGTGTGTCGACATTAAATTCGAAACATGAGGAGTGATTAGGCTGTGGACTTAGGGGAAAGGAAGATAAAAAAGGTTAAAGGTACGTTATACAACCACTGAGTCCTCTGTCAAGACAGTTTCAGAAGAATAAAAATGATCCTTGGCCATTATTAAGTTAAGATATATTATATATATATATAAGTTATATTATCTCACATATACTGTACCTTTGTACTATCTTAATCTGTGGTATGCCATAAACCACATAAAATTATTTCACAAAAACAAATGTTGCTTGCAATCAGTATGTAACTTGTAGACCTCACTTGAAATTAGTAAGAAGTAAGAAGTGTATGCTCACCGACCACCGGTGCCTCAACAACAACTTCAGCCCCCTTCCCAGAGGCCTTACTTTGGAGCTCCCATGCAACCTCACGCATACCCAGCAGTCCAAGAACACACCTACCGGGGTCCTAAGCCAAAAATACCAGACCTTATCACCAAGGATCCCAGTGAGTTCACTCGTTTGAAGATAGCTCTCGAAAACCTTCTGCCTCCTGATGCCACAGAGCTATTCAGATACCAAATCCTGATGGATCATCTGAAGCTTGAGGAGGCTCGCCTGGTAGCAGACTTCTTCCTCAACTCCCCATTCCCTTATTCTGACACAATGGCTGCTCTAAATGAGAGGTACGGCCAGCCCCACAAGTTGGCTCTCGAAGATTGCCAATGTGATGGATTCACCAGACATTCGGCGGGGAGACACCGAGGCATTTGAGAGATTCTCTTTACAAATCAGGTCCCTCGTCGGCATGCTCAAAACTCTAGGCCCAGTCGGCGAAGCAGAGTTAAGATGTGGATCACATGTGGAGAGACTCCTGAGTAAGTTACCAGCAGAGATGAGGTCAGAGTTCCGCCGACAGATGGGCCGCCGGCCTGGGACAGTGTACACCCTCCTTGACCTGTCTGAGTGCCTCCACTATGAGGCATGGTGCCAAAGCTCTGAGTCACTGACCAGCAGCAAGGGACAGAAACAAGGGCAGAGACAAGATCGCAAGGTCAAACCATCCACCCATTCGACCACCATATTGCATGGAGCTAATGAGGTTGCAGAGAACCAAACTCCTGAGCCAGCCCCTCCCAAGCCAACCCAGTTGACGAAGAAGAAAATCACAACAAAGGCCTTCTGTCTTTATTGCAACAAAGATGATCATTACCTCAGTCAGTGCACCACCTTTAAAGCATTCAGTAAAGATCAGATCACTGACTGGATCCAGACCAACCATCGCTGTTGGCGCTGCGGACGTACGCACCAGGCTGCTCAGTGTACGCTGAAGAAGCTGTGTAGCATCTGCAAGGGCAGACACCTTCAGATCTTACATGAGGTCAATTCCAAGAGTGCCAGAGAGGACTCCTGCCTGCTAAGTTCGGCAACAGAAACCTTGTACCTGGACAAGCCCACGGATTGCAGACGAGTACTTCTTAAGGTCATCAGAGTCTTGCTCCACTACCAAGGGAAGACCCTTGACACTTATGCAATACTTGATGACGGATTGGAGCGTACAATCCTCCTCTCCACTGCTGCCCTCAAACTTGGCATACAAGGCACAGATGAGAATTTAGCACTGAGAACAATCCGCCAAGATGTCCAAATGATCAGTGGCTCCTCAGTCTCCTTCCAGATATCTCCAGCAGCCCAGCCTCAGAAGACGTTTCAGATTACTGCAGCCTTCACTGCCGAACGCCTCGGACTGGCTGACCATTCCTACCCTGCTGCCATCCTGAAGAAGTACCAGCACCTCAAAGATCTCCTCCTCCAGTCTTTTGAGCAGGTACGTCCCCTACTGCTCATTGGTGCTGATCACACCCACCTGATAACACCAACTGCACCAGTTCGTCTGGGACCACCAGGTGGGCCAGCTGCCATTAAGACTTGGCTGGGATGGGTGTTGCAAGGACCTGCTCGGCTCCTCAAGACTCAGCTGCAGCCACAACAGTGCCATTTCCTTTCCCTCAGCCCTGCAGAGCTGCAACTCAGGAGAGACGTTGAAAGATTGTGGCAACCTGATGTTTTACCTTATCATTGTGAGAAGCAGGTAACAAGATCGAGAGAGGATCAGGAGGCCAACAACCTTTTGGAGGCCAAGACGACCAGAGTGGAGGTGAACGGTATCCTCTGCTATGCCACACCGCTACTGTGCAGGAAAGACTCGCCCTGCTTCCAAGACCCTAAGGAGGCCGTAATGCCTTGTCTCAGGAGCATGGAAAGATGTCTTGCAAAGGACCCTGTAAAGGCAGCCACATATAATACAGAAGTCGATAAGCTGATAATCACCGGTGCGGTGGCCAAACTCTCCCCTGAGACCACCTCAACTGGAGAAAGTTGGTACATCCCACACCAGATGGTCAATCACAACGGCAAACACCGTATCGTATTCAACTGCTCCTTCCGATTCAAAGGTCTCAGCCTCAATGAATGTCTGCTGCCCGGCCCAGCCTTGAACCCCTATCTCTTGGGTGTGCTTCTTCGCTTTAGGGAACACAGTGTTGCCATCAGTGGAGACATCCGTGGCATGTTTCATCAGGTACAGCTCTTGCCTGAGGACAAGCCACTGCTACGCTTCCTCTGGCGTGGCATGAGGAGAGATGAAGCCCCCGACATCTACGACTGGCAGGTACTCCCCTTCGGGACTACTTGTAGTCCTTGTTGTGCATCCTTCGCTCTGCAGAGGCACGTCTCACCAAACAGCACACCAGAGGAGGATGTGAGATTCTCGGTGGAGAAATGCTTTTACGTAGACAACTGCCTGCAGAGCTTCACATCAGCTCAGAAAGCACGCCAGATGCTCAACAAACTAAGGGACCTTCTGGCGTCTGGAGGTTTTGACATCCGGCAGTGGGCCAGCAACAAGCCGGACGTTGTCAGTCATCTACCACCAGAGGCCCAATCTGCCAAATTGGAGCTATGGCTCTCCCATGACAAAGCAGAGGCAAAGGAATCCACTCTGGGCCTGAGTTGGCACTGCGACACTGACAACCCAGGTTTCAAGCACCGACCCGTGACCTATAGTGTACCTACAATGAGGAATATCTACCATGTGTAGGCAACTCAGTATGATCCCCTTGGTGTCATCCTACCTTTTACAACCCGGGCAAAGGTGATTGTACAACAGCTGTGGGACAAGCACAGGGATTGGGATGACCCCATGCTCCCAGACCATCTCCTGCAGGCCTGGAAAGTGTGGGAAGCTGAACTCCAGTACTTGCCACAAGTGGTGTTACCTAGGTGCTACACACCAGCTGCAATGGATCATCCTCAGGTAACCCATGACATCCATGTCTTCTCTGATGCCTCTGAGAAGGCTTATGGATCTGTAGCATACCTCCGCTCATCAGACCCCTGTGGCAGTGTACACCTAGCCTTCCTCCTAGCGAGATCCTGTGTGGCCCCATGGAAACAACACTCAATGCCACAGTTGGAACTCTGTGCAGCTCTAACCGGAGCCCAGCTGGCTAAACTCCTCTCAAATGAGCTCACTGTACTGATACAGGAGGTCACCTACTGGACAGACTCTACCACCGTCCTCCACTGGTTGCACTCTGAGTCCTGCCACTTCAAAGTATTTGTAGGTACTAGAATAGCAGAGATCCAAGAGTTGACTAACTTGAAGGCATGGAGATATGTAGACTCTGCTAGAAACCCTGCAGATGATCTCACCAGAGGAAAGAGCCTGATGGACTACTGGGACCTAGCCGATGGGTTGGGGGCCACAGTTTCTTCTACAGCCTCCCAGTGAATGGCCATCAAACCCCTCTAAACCAGCTTGCGACAATGATGCTGAGCTAAGGAAACCCACCTTCTATGGGCTAACCACCTCACTCCCGCCTGTGACAGATGCATGTAAGTACAGTGGTTGGCAGGAATTAGTAGAGGCAGTAGCGGAGGAGCTTCATGGGGCAGCAGGTCTGACTGGTCATCCTCCTGCAAATACCTTCCGAGAAGCAGAGATTCTGGTACGGAGGAGGGTCCAGATGGATAGTTTTCCTGAAGACTATCAGCTCCTGAAGACAGGTAAACCATTGCAACCAAACAGCCGATTACTTTGCCTCTCCCCAGAGTTTGATGAGGCCAATAAGCTTATCCGGGTCGGAGGCCGGTTAAGACACATCGAGGATCTTGACCCTAACACAGTACACCTCATTGTCCTAGATCCCAGCCACTGAAACACTCAGCTACTCATAAAGGACTACGATGCCCGGCTGTGCCATCCAGGACCAGAGTGAGTGTTTGCGGAGCTCCGCCGGAAAGTGTGGATCCTTAGAGGCAGAGAAGCTGTACGCAGGCACCAGCGGACCTGCCTTGAATGCTGTAAGTGGAGGTCCAAGCCAGCCTGCCAGAAGATGGTTGATCTTCCACCCCTCAACTCAGGTTGTTCAAACCGGCATTTTATTCAGTGGGAATGGATTGTTTTGGTCCCTTCCTGATAAAGGTAGGGTGCCACAATGAGAAATGCTGGGGCCTCCTATTCAAATGCCTGACAACCAGAGCCGTACATCTGGAGATCCTGACTTCCATCAACAGTGATGCATTCTTTATGGCTCTCCGAAGATTCATCGCCCGCCATAATAAGCCCGCCGAGCTATATTCTGACCAAGGCACTAATTTCCGCGGTGGAGAAACTGAGCTCAAAGACACCTTCAGTCAGCTTAGCCCCGACTTACAGCAGCTTCTAGCCAAACAACAGATCAGCTTCCACTACAACCCTCCTGCTGCACCACATTTTGGCGGAGTATGGGAGCGGGAGATCCACTCTGTTAAGGCGGCGGTTTACGTCGCGCTTGGCTCAGAGACAGTCACAGAAGAAGTCCTCAGGACTGTCCTCATTGAAAGTGAGGCCATTCTAAACTCCAAGCCCCTGGGATATGTTTCGGCAGACCCGGCAGATTCAATTCAATTCATTTTTATTTATATAGCGCTTTTTACAACACAAGTTGTCACAAAGCAGCTTTACAATGATCCCAGGCCTGAGACCCCCTGTGAGCAAGCCTAAGGCAACAGTGGCAAGGAAAAACTCCCTAATAGGAAGAAACCTTGAGGAGAACCCGGCTCAGAGGGGGAGCCCATCTGCTTCTGGCTGGCACTGGGCAGGCAGAGTTAAAAGGCAAACTTAAAGTTGAACAGAGTACTTTAAGATATTTGAGATTAGAAGACAGTGAATAATAAGGGCAGAGTGATCATAAAAATGTCTTCTAGGTTGTCCAGTTCTTGAAATGCAGCTTGCTTGATGGGCAGGGCGGCGAAGTAGCAGGACTCGACGTCGGGATGAGAAGCTTGGACTACTGCTCCAGGCAGGAGCCCAGAGCAGGAATAGGAAGCAAACAGAAAACAGTGATTAGTGGGTGATAACAATGGCAGGGGTGTAGAACAGGGAGGCAGGAGAGGAGGGGCATTGAAAGGTGCCAGTGTGCAACAAGGAAAAACCCCGGCAGGCTAACATTATGGCAGCATACCTAGGGGACGGGAGGCAAGGGACCGGCATAGTCATGAGGGCGACCCTAGGCAGTCAACACCAGATCATGGCACAGAGTCCATGATAAGGTGACAGCAATGACCACTTAGTCCACCAGAGACTCTATGAACCACGCCAGCACCAGGCCATGTCCCTCAGCTGAAGGATTTACTGTATAGATATGTTTTGAGCCTAGACTTAAAGTTGGAGAGAGAGTCTGCTCCCCGAATCTCGGAGGGTAAGCTGTTCCACGGGAGAGGGGCTTGATAGGAAAAGGCTCTACCGCCAATAGAGGTTTTGCCCACTCTTGGAACGATGAGAAACCCAGCATTTTGGGAACGAAGGGCTCTCTGCGGAAGATATGGGTGAAGAAGGTCCTTAAGATAGGAAGGGGCAAGCCCATATAAAGCCTTAAATGTGAGTAAGAGTATTTTAAAGATGATCCGGTATTTAATAGGTAGCCAATGGAGAGAAGCTAGAACTGGGGTAATGTGTTCAAAGCGTTTAGTTTTAGTTAAGATTCGAGCAGCTGCATTTTGTACCAGCTGAAGGGGTTTTAATGAGACATTAGCACATCCTGACAAGAGGGCATTACAGTAGTCTAATCTGGAAGTTACAAAGGCATGGATTAATTTTTCAGCGTCCTCGGTTGATACAATTTTCCTGATTTTGGCTATATTTCTCAAATGGAAGAAGGCTGTCCTAGAGGTGTTAGCTATGTGGGTTTCAAAAGACAGCTCAGGATCAATGACAACACCAAGGTCTTTGATGGCAGCACTCGGGGCAAGGGAGACACCATCAAGGTCCAGTGTAAAATGAGTGAATTTGCTCCTGATTGAGTTTTGGCCAATTACCAATATTTCGGTTTTGTCTGAGTTCAGGAGGAGAAAATTTCGGGCCATCCAATTCTTTACATCTGTTAGGCAGGCCTCCATGTTTGATATATTCAGGGGGACATCGGGTTTGACTGATATGTATAACTGAGTATCATCCGCGTAACAGTGGAAACTAATGTCATGTTTACGGATGATATCGCCAAGGGGCAACATGTATAACGAGAAGAGCAGAGGCCCAAGCACAGATCCTTGTGGTATACCATATCTTACTCTGGAACGAGCCGAAGATTCATTGTTAATGGAGACAAAATGATACCGTTCTGATAGATAAGACCTAAACCAAGATAGAGCCTGTCCGCTTATGCCAACCAAGTTTTCGAGGCGGTCGAGGAGGATACGATGATCGATGGTATCAAAGGCTGCACTTAGGTCTAGTAGCACAAGGAGGGAGATACAGCCATCGTCACAGGATAGTAGGAGATCGTTGAGCACCTTCAGGAGAGCGGTTTCTGTACTATGATGAGGTCTAAACCCGGACTGAAAGACTTCCAAGATATTGTTAGAATGTAGAAATGCACAGAGTTGCTTTGATACTGCTTTTTCCAGAATTTTCGAGAGGAATGGAAGGTTCGAGATGGGCCTATAGTTTGACAGGTCATTGGGATCTAGATTGGGCTTTTTCAGAATAGGTTTGATAACTGCTACTTTGAAGGGCTGAGGTACATGTCCAGACATTAGGGAGGCATTGATAAGATTTAATAGCGGTGTGCCAATTGCAGGCAGTAGCTGTTTTAGGAAGCCGGTTGGTATGGGGTCTAGTTTGCTGGTAGAGTTATTAGATGAATTGATGAGAAAAGAAAAGTCACTAAATTCAATGGGTATAAAAGAGTCAAAGCGAGAGGTGGGCCTAATGGACATACCTACATAATCTGGGACAGGACTGGCCAGGCAGGAAGCAGAAGTCGATGAAGATTTTTGTATATTGTCTCTTATCTTTATAATTTTGCTATCAAAGAAGTTCATGAAGTCATTGCTACTATAAATTGCTGGTATATTAGGGTTAACTGATGCGGGACTCTTAGTTAATCTGGCGATAGTGCTAAACAGATACCGAGGATTGTCCTTATTTCTCTCAATAAGGGTAGAGAAATATTTGGATCTATTAGCTGTGAGGGCATGCTTGTAGGTCAGGAGACTTTCCTTCCACGCCAGGAGAAAAACCTGTAATTTGGTGGAGCGCCATTTTCTTTCTAGTTTTCGCGTGGCTTGTTTGAGAGCACGAGTATGGTCATTATACCAAGGTGCAAGCTTTTTGTCTGTAATTTTCTTCCTTTTGAGGGGAGCAACGGCATCCAGAATTTTACGCAAAGTAGAGTCAATACTGTCTGCGAGTAGATTAATTTCAGTTAAGCTAAGGTTTGAACATAAACTGGAGGAGATTTCATTGTGCAGGTTGTAAGATGTAGGGAGCTCGTCAATAAAGGCATTAGCTGTAAAGGAACAGAACGTGCGCCTGAAAGAAGATCTGGGCTCCGAGTATGTCAAGCACGTTAGCGGTAAATTGAAAGAAATGAGATAGTGGTCTGATAACACAGGGTTGTGTGGCATAATTTCTACCTGGCTGATATCTGCTCCATATGTGAGGACCAAATCTAGAGTATGGTTACGGTAGTGTGTGGGTTTATCCACAACTTCATAGAGTCCAATGGGTTCAATGATGGACAAGAATGCTGTTCTGAACGGGTCATGTTCATTATCCATATGCACATTAAAGTCACCTACTATCACAGCCTTTTCTGTATTGACAACCAGGTCAGATAAAAAGTGAGCGAATTCAGATAAGAAGACACTGTAAGGGCCAGGTGGCCTGTAAACTATTACAAGGGTAAATAGCTGAAATGCAGTCTTGTCAGGATGTGCAAAGCTAAGTACTAACAGTTCAAATGAATGAAAGTTATAGCC
Organism: Megalops atlanticus; assembly: GCA_019176425.1. Taxonomy (NCBI): domain Eukaryota; kingdom Metazoa; phylum Chordata; class Actinopteri; order Elopiformes; family Megalopidae; genus Megalops; species Megalops atlanticus. The sequence continues at coordinate 6,538,102 of CM032875.1, forward strand.
AGGTTTAAAAGTGGCACAGAGTTTGGAGCTGTGTACAGCAGCAACACCGCCACCTCTACCAGTAGGTCGAGGGACCTGGTGATTACTGTAACTGGGAGGAGTTGATTGATTAAGAGCGACAAAGTCATTAGGTTTAAGCCAAGTTTCAGTCAGGCATAAGATGTCAAATTGGTGATCAGTAATCAGTTCGTTTACTAATGCAGCTTTAGGTTGTAACGACCTGATGTTTATTAACCCAATCTTAAGGACCATCTGTCTACAGGTACTACTTTTAGGTTTGACAAATTTAATTTTTATCAAATTATCAGCACAAATGCCCCTACTAGATGTAGATCCTGTGATGCCCAATTGCCTTTTGATGGGGCGGCCGATGGTTCCCTACCTCAAGTGGTTTATCCAGAGTCCGAGCTCCTAAGTAAGAGGAGATGGAGACACTCACAAGTGTCGACTGACAGATTCTGGACAGCCTTTGTGAAACATTATCTGCTTAGGCTGCAGACCAGAGGGAAGTGGCAGAATCCTACACCAGACGTCAAAATCGGGATGGTAGTGATGCTGGTTGACCCCCGGTTACCTCGCTCATTGTGGCAAATAGGAAGAGTGACTAATGTCTTTCCAGGTGCTGACGGCCAGGTGAGGACAGCCGAGGTGCAGATAAAGGACCGGATGTACACCAGACCTATCACCCGCCTGATTGTGCTGCCAGAGATCCCAAACAAAGAGGATAATGTTGATGGCCATTAGAGACCTTAGACCGGCCTTTCCATGGAGCAAATTTGGACCCAAATTTGGGGGCGGCATTGTTGGAAAGGCCGCTCCTCTGCGCATGCGTCACGAGATTGCATGCTGAAGCTAAGTACCTCAGAGAAGTCCTGTGTGTTACGTGTGTGTCATTGCCCTGAATACCACACTGATACATACAAATCAAAGGCAATCTGTACCCTGCTGTGCCTTACTGTGCTGTTAAACAACCACATTAAATTACTGGATTGCATTTGATGGACTACTGTGTGTTTTGACCGACACCCCAAGAAGATACCCATCACAAACATGCCACATCATATACAGTCCAACCATCTATCACCATTCAACACTGTATAACAAAAAATTACCCCCCGGGTACAAATCTCACTCCAAGCTGAACTCAAAAGTTGGCAGCCCTGGAGAAATTTGGTGATCATTGATCGCAGTCTTGGAACATTAAGCCACGTTAAGCATTTTAGAATGTCCCCTTATCGTACATCTTGACTTCCACAATAGTCTAACATTTATTTGTAGAACTACAACACTTCATGTATTATTCATAATACCATTTTTCCATGTAATATATTGCATTACACCTTTGGGGCTTGGAAGCATTTGAGATAGCTTGCGAACTCTAGTTGTTGTTGCCTGTAATCGCACTTTAAAACCCCTTTGCACGTAACTTATTTTTCATGGTTTGTTATGTTTTCATTAGCGTTATTTAGCTTCTCATAGTTTTCGGTTAGCATTTGCTATATTTTTTAACGTTAAATCGCTGTTACCTCAAAGCTAAAATTAGCTAGAATTTTTCCAATCTCGTGTTCTAATCGCACCGGTTTTAGCATACGCTCTAAACAGCTAATCACACCGGCGTGAACGCCGTTGGGGCGCGAATGAGTACGTACTTCCGCTTAAGCAGAGGACGTCAGTTGAGGCGGTCCTTCAATGTGGCCCAGGACGCTTTTGCGTTCACACTGCTAAAAGAATGTGGCCATATGCGACCCAGACGACCTCCGAATGTTGTCTGAGAGATCGGATCTCAATGCGTCCTAAATGTGTCTTTGGTACGTTCACACCTGTACTTGTGATTGAATCACCCAAGACGCATGTTAATACCAGGTGTGAACAGGGCCTACGAGTTAAAACTGTTTATAATGTGGTCTCTTGTTAAACACGTTGAAAGAGCTGGTATCTTTAAGGGATGCTGATATTCTGGGACAGTTGAGTGTCTAGAGAGTAGTCGAAGGAGAGGGTTTGGAATGGCTGCTCTGTGCGTTCCGTGCGCTTAAGGCGAGTAAATGACTGAGAAGAATCTACGGTCTCTACAGTCTCACCTGCAATAAGAACAACAATTACTAATATTACATTAGTGTGATGTGCGGAGAGTAAGGCATCTAGTCTGCCCGCTGCTGTGAACGGTAGGGGCGGCTACTTTTCATTAAATTTCACATTGTGCCCCCAAAAACTGTGTGGGACCCTGGAAGATTTTAAAAGGCAGAGCTGGGAGTGTCGAAAGAAGACCGGAGCGGGACCGGGGCTGTACAGCTTATTAAAATACGTGATTTAGCTGCCGGTACACACCCGAACCCTACGGAGGGAGCCTCATCAGTAGAGTGGGGAGAAGTAAATTTTAACGAGAACCAATCTCATGTTTGTGTGTTCGTCTGTGGTCTTTGTTTTATGTTGGTTAAATTGAAAATGGGTAAAATCGAAATGGGGCGTGCGGGGAGTTATCGGGGTTGAACTGGTTAGAAAATCGGTAGGAGCTGAACGTAATCCAATCACTAGTGTGTGGGGACTGAATATTATTTCTTGGCTATACCCCTGAGTGCAGTGAACTTGCAATAGTTGTTTCCTGGGTTTGACATTGTTGATGTAATTCACTTCTGTGCAGTTAATCCCTCCTTTTCGCGCATAGTGGGTTGTTACCCCAGTGGATCAAAGGCCGGTCTATTAACATAATTTGAATTGTACTGTCAATAACCTTCTTTTTTTAAAATCTTACCATGTTAGCGTACTCCCGAAGTCCCAGCCCAGACCTTACCACTTTAAAGGCATCGACAGCTTGTATGCTGTGCAGCCCGGTATCTGCTCTTGTCCTTCAGACAGCCAAGAAGAAGGGTTTATTACATTATCAATAATATCACGAGATGCAGAGAAATTGTTTGTGGAGCAACTGACGCAGAATGTATATCATGCCATCCCAAACAAATTTGTCCTGACAGAAAAAACATTCAGAGATCAGCATTCTGATATTTTTAGGCATGATCAAATCAACACTTGACCAGTACATTTACAAAAGCATTCCTTAGTCAACCACATCAAAATTTACTACCCAAAGCACTCAAATTGATGTGTTCACATTTAGCAGACAGAAGATAATTTGGGTATGAATAATGGTCATTTGAAATTTGGCAAATGTATAAGGAGAGAACAGGAATCTGTGTTCATGACTGCACATCTTATTTCATCTCCTGCTCTGGTTTTATTTATTCTTTGGCATACATTTGCATGGCGACTCAGTTATGTACCAGAACATAACCTGCAGAAAGAGTAGCCTCTAGATGAGTCATGCCTCAGCTTTAATGCTGGTGTTGGTAAACTGATTGCTATGCATTTTTCTACAAAACAAAATGAAGTATTTCACTCATATATTTAATGAGGTAACAACCAGCATCCTGGCATCCTGGAACATACACAAGGACTTGACTCACTGTGGTCATTGATGATCCAAAGCCATTTGTTGCCAGGAGTAGGCAGTTTCCTGGAGTTCTAGCTAAATTCACAGCCTAATGAATGATCCCTTAGTTTAAATAATGCCCTCCCTCTGCACCTCAGCTGATGAGTGCTGTGCTTCACTGAGGTGACGGCTGAGGTGAGCCCTTCCCTTTCACTGTACTGCGTTTTGAGATCCTTGAAAGGCGCTATATAACTCCTAACAGAAGTGCATTTTCTCTGGCCCACAGATCAGGAGGGCTTCTGAGTCCCATAGAGACATTTCACCTTTTTAAAGGCTGGTTTAGCTGATACCCTCATGCTGTGAGCTGCATGGAGTTTACATTTTTATGCATTTTCTAGGTTGCTGGTTTCCAGGTTGGGGCGCTATGGTTGTGTGCTTTAAGGAGGGTACTTCACTCAGAAAAATATCCAACTGTAGAAAATGGATAAGCTATGTAAGTCGCTCTAGTTAAGAGTGTCTGCCAAGTGACAAAATGTAAAATTCAGCGTGAAGCCATTTACCTCCTTTTTGAATTTTCCCTCTACAGTGACCTACAGAGTCGTATTTCTATAGGCTGACTAGTGGCGAGACTTCAGTATTAGGCTTGTAGCTGGGACAGACTGCACCCCCAGCTCTGAAACTGTGTGGGTAGGAGGGTGGGGCAGCACAGAACTACAAGGTGTGTTATGGCACATGAGTTGTGCAGGGTGTGAAAAAGAGAGTGTGTGTGCGTGTCTGTATGTGTGTGTGCATGTGTGAGACAGACAGAGAGTATGTTGGGTTTTTAATAAATATTATCAGACTACAGGAGGTCACTATGAGGTCACCGCAGGGTCACAGCAAGGTCACAGAGATTTCACAATGGCATCCCTTGGAAATAGTTATTGTAAGGTCCTCTGTGTTGGCATTGGCATTTTCCACTCTCCAACCATATCATAGCATATCTATCATATCTGCCCTCTTTATCTCTCTCTCTCCCTCTCTCTCCCGGTACAGATATCAAGCCCCAATACCAGACAATCAGCTTTCCCAGTGTAGCCACTCAGAACAGGAGCTGAGGCGCCTGGACGGTCCCCACGGCCATCTCCACCGCCCCGGGGCGGGGGCTCCGCAGCCCCACGTCGCACTCACCCCGAATCTGCGAGGGGTCGAGACAAGACACGGTCGCCAAGGGGTGCCGTCGGGGTAAGGCCAAGGGATGAGGGTGCACATTCAACACACAGAGGGGAACCCTGCCCCCCTGTGGCCAAACCACGGCCTGGGCCACCTGCCACTCACCACCTCGCCGAGCCCCTCTAACAGGCAGGGCAGGCCCTCCAGCTGATCACCTCCCTCCCCGCAGACCCACTGCACTACCTCGGAGCTAGCTGGCACCTCCGTGTCATCGCTCCAGCTCAATCGCAGTGTCCCGCACTTCGGGGAGAGGGCCCACACCCGGGCCCGGCGACACAGGGCAAAAGCCCGCTCCCAAGCCCGCCGACCTCGACTCAGCTGAGAGGCAGAAAAAGTTAAGGCACCAGGCTGAATACCCCGCATCACCTCTTCCCAACACTGGGAGATGACATTCATCCCCAACAGGACAACATTCGACCCCAAACAACTATCCTCCACCACGATGACGCCCTTGTCGGGGATGCGAACCCCCCCAACGACAAAATCAAACACCACATACCCCACAAAGGGTATGTCTAGCCCATTGATCGCCCGCAGGGATAACCACTGCAGGGCACCGTGTCACGCTCTGGAAGATTCCCAAGCCGGTTCCGGAAGAACCCCTTGCTCATCAGGGTGACCTGTGAGCCCGTGTCAAGAAGACACGACGCCTTAACCCCACCTACCTCCACCTCCACCTGGGGACACAGCCCCAGGACCAACGCACACTCAAGGCAAACCTCACCAGTATCCCCTTGGACCCCGCCCGCACGCCCTACCGCTGCCGGGGTCGGGAGTTCCAACGGCACATGCTTGGGACAGTGGCACTGCATATGCCCGCCCTGCCCACACGCAACACAAACGGGCTGGCCGTCAGCGCCCCACTGAAACCGCGCCTGCCCCCGACCCTGCCTGGCCGGACGCTGGCCCTCTGGGCTCCCGTTCCTCTGCAGGCAGGGCAGCTGGAGCCTGTGGCCGCTGCGTAGCTCTGCAGTCAGTGCTTTGCCCAATGCGGCCACTTGTTCTTGGAGCAGAAACTGGTCCTGCAACACCAGGTCATCCCCATCCACTGCCAGAGAGAGAGAACCACTCTTTTCCACACCCGGGGGAAGTCCTACTGCCGCAGGGGAGGACCCACACATGCACACACACGCATGCACACACACCACGCGAGACACACACAGAGCAAAACAGAACTAAAAGGGGGACGTAGCTTGGCCCGTGCCACCGTACCAGGCCTTGCCTACATCCCAAAATAAAAAAATAACAAAACGCAAAATGACAAAGCCCTCCGTGTCACTCCTGTGGAATGGGCTGGCGGCTCCGGTGGCGACCCACATCATCTTCTCGCTAGCAACTTGTGCCGACTCGGTGGGGTCACTCTGCGGAAAACACAGTTTGGCAGCTGGTCTGCACTCCTCCCTCTCCACACCGTGCCAGGGACTCACGCACACAGTTGCCGGTTCGCGGGGTGACCTCCCTCTCAACCAGGGGATCCACCTCCCAGGCACGCACTTTCGCAGGGTGGGGGCTCTTCTTGTTCCTGGCTGCGTCCTGGAACTGCTAATTGTTTCCCTTCTCCCTCAGGGACTCACTGTGGTACTCTCCTGGTCGCCGCTTTTTCCTGGAGCCGCCTCAAACACACACATGGACAAACTCTCACCCATGCACGCCAAAAGAAAAAAGGAATAAGAAATTAACTAAACCAAAATCTGCCCGGGTCGCGACTCCCGGGGCTCAAACCAAAAAGAAACAAACAAAACAAACCAAAAACAACCAACTCAAATTTCGTCGTGCCGGCACGTTCAACGAAAAATAACCCAAGCGAAAATTCCCACATTAAAGCCCCATGTCCTCGGCCTCCGTCTCTGCGTCTCTGCCGTGCTGCTCCCACTCACCTGCCTAAATAGCCCTGGCGTCCCTTAACCACATAGGCAGCAGGTGCGGAGCACGCAACAGGCAGCGAATCCTGTCAAAAACCCAATAATCCAATCATTGAATTAGCCCGGCTGCAAACCCGAGCCCCCTCGCTCTCCCAGGGAGTGCAGCGCAAACAATTACCGCTGTCATGAGAAACTCCTGACAGTTACAGGGCCGGACATGTGACTTGAAGGTAGCCACACCTGCTGTGTTCACAGTCCTGGGGCAGGTACCTCACCTGAGCAGCCTCAGACAACGCTGAGTGGGAAAACACAGAACAACAGTCCTGCCATGCAGGCAGCAGTGTGATGTGAGGGTAGAGACCAGGGTTAGCAAACAAAAGGTTGCTGGTTCGATTCCTTGTGGGGGCACTGCTGTTGTACCCTTGGGCAGGGTACAACAGCAGGACCTCATCCTACCTCCAGGACCTCATCCTACCATACACACCCCATCGTCAACTTCGCTCTGCTACATCCGGACGCCTCATTCCTCCCACCAACAGAACGAAAGGCCCACGCTCCTCACAACGACGCTTTTCCATCATCGCCCCCCAGTGGTGGAATGAACTCCTTCACTCCAACCCTTCAGACGTGGGCTGAAGGCACACCTCTTCAGACTCTACCTGAACTGACACCCTCGCCACCCTTGACCTTGTAAATCTAAGATTCTTGGCTCGTACTTGTAACACTATCTCTTACTTTGTATTCATAGCACGTTTTTGCCTAGGTAGTATAGCAGAACTTTATTGTCCCAGTGACTGTATTTGATATATGTAACCTTAGATCATATTAGTTCTGTCTCGCTACACTGACCTTGTGCTCAGCTTCAGCACTATCTGCATTGTATGACCTGTACACATCTCGCCCTTGTGCCTGTTGTTTGCCCTCTATTTGCACTTTTGTACGTCACTTTGGATAAAAGCATCTGCTAAATGAATAAATGTAAATGTTTACAAACTCAAAAATGAGTAAAATGTTTGTATTTATTGATTTTTTTTGCAATGGGAAGCCCACGCCCGTAGAGCAGGTGCTGAAGCGAGAGCCGCTTGGTACAAAGGGCAGCAAAGCGTGGCTGATTATGGCCGAGACGGACCAACGCCGCTCACCTGGACGGCCGTCACCTGCGTGGTGGAGATCCAGCTGAGCGCGGCGGGCGGCATGGAAGGGGTAGATCAGGCAGACAGGTAGATCCGAACTCTCCCCAGGATCGTCCTCACATAAACACCCTGAGCCTGTTTCTGCTCCTCACAAACGCAGCCGCTCCCTGCTTCGGTGGGGAGTCTGCCCTCTACTGGCTGAGGAGGGAAATGCAGACTGTAAGCGAGGGTCAGCCAGAGGTCACAGCCCCGAGGACCTGATGAGGCCTGCTATCCCTGCCCCTCTCTGATTAAAGCTTCACCCGATTCCCTTACAATCCACAGCGCAATCACAGGCCAGGAGATGCATTATTAAAAGGGCCAGTAATTAGATCTCACCGCCTCACTCATGACCGCAGAGGAGAGTGAGAGGCAGCGGATACAATAAATCATAGTAGAATTGGATTCAACTGAGAAAGAGAGAGGGAGAGAGAAAATAAATGTAACATGAAGTATAACACTCCAAACCGCATCTGAAAGAAATATACTGAATATATGACAGATGAATTTTCTTAAAGTGAGTAAGATCCTTCCACTATTCACTAAACTCCACTAAACTCCTGGACATCCCAGTACAACCCCTACACATCACCACCCCTAACTCACGGTCACATGGACAGATATGTGGTCACTGTGAGCCCGGCAAGCTGGAGGCAGAGAATTGTTACGAAAAATACGAACAGAACCTCTGTTTTTGTTCTAAATTTCAGTCATCCCTCCCCCTGGGTTCGGAGGAATGGCCGAGCAGGAGGAGTGATGGGTCTTCCAGCCGCGGTATGCGGTGGCATCCTGCAGCCCGAGGGCCAGTGAGCAGGAAGCAGCAGAAGCAGAAGCAGCAGCAGCAGAAGCAGCAGCAGAGGCAGCAGCAGCAGCAGAAGCAGAAGCAGAAGCAGCAGCAGAAGCAGAAAGAGCAGCAGAAGCAGCAGCAGCAGTAGAAACAGCAGCAGAAGCAGCAGTGTTACACTTCTGAAACACATTCAGTATTACTGCCATTATCACCGCTGTTAATTCTGTTAATATCATTTTTATTTTTATAAATATTTTTTCAAAACATATATACAGCCCCCAACCACCCAGTATTGATTGCATTGTTTACTTTGATTTGTGTGCTTTAGCAGCACAAAACCTTGCATTTACATTGCATTACTGCCATTTAGCAGATACTTTTGTCCAGAGTGACTTACATCAGTTACAATTTTACATTTTATCCATTTATACAGATGGGTATTTACTGAGGCCATTCTGGGTCAAGTACCTTGCCCATGGGTACAGCAGCAGTGTCCCAGCCAGGAATAAAACCAACAACCTTTCAGTTACGAGCCCTGCTCCTTACCACAACACCACTAAAACTGGCAGCGGAGGGATTCGAACCCTCGCCTTGCCTCCAGCAAGACCGAAGCCTGAATTCAACACCTAAGAGCCACACCGCCCTCTGGCTTTTCCCCAACACGCTGTGCTCTACAGGGACGGTCATGACGAGAGGCAGGTACCGAGCAGAGCAGTTCATCAGAGGAGAAACGCAGGACTGAGGCCCGCTGGCTTCCTGGGGGCAGCAGAGGGGCTGGAAGCCTCAGTGTGTCGGACGGCAGTTTCAGGCAGACCAGCGGTTGGCTTGCAGGACGTACATCACCAGCACAGGAACGGGGGGGAAAAGAGGCCCGTGGGTGTGTTCATGTGGCGGCCTGCACTGAGGGAGGGGGAGAGGGATACCGTGTGCCCTCCTCCCAAAGTCCCTCTGTCACGCTGATAAAGCGCATTTGAATTTGAATTTGACTTTGGGAGAGAAATCACCTGTAGTGAGGGCACACGAGCACCAGTGAGACTGCTGCAGCATCCTCAGGTAAGATCACTATGATCCCCTTCTCCTGTGTGCGAGGGTTTGGCAGAATCTGAGAGACGGAAGTAACAGGAAGAGGTGCAGGGCTGCAGGGGAGAGCAGGGGATTTCAGAGGTACGGAAGCATCTGGTGGCCTCTTGTGGAGAAGTATGGAACTTCATGGCCTCACTCCTCTCGGAACGCTGCTACATTAAGTGCTGCAAATTATGATTATTATAACCATAATTAATGTTATATATGAATTAGCTTACATTTATACAGTATTTGTTTCTGTAACATGTAAATCCTGTATATTACGTTTAAGCAACATTTACAAAATGTATTTCATGCCAGTAATGTGTAGGGAAATGATTTGAGTTGATTGAGACTGAGAGCAGCTCTACCTTCATCACGACTCCATTACTATCAGCCTCCTGCTGTTTCCTTCTTTTTCAGTCAGTGACCACCTGTGTGACCTGTGACAGATGAGTGACGGGGGCAGGTGAGTGACAGATTAATATGCTTTACAGGTATATGACAGGTGAATGTGTCTTACAGGTGTATGACAAGAGAATGTGTGTTACAGGTGTATGACAGGTTGATGTGTTTGTTACAGGTAAATGGCAGGTTTATATGGGTTACAGGTGTATGACAGGTTAATGTGTGTGTTACAGGTATATGACTGGTGAATGTGTGTGTTACAGTTATATGACTGGTGAATGCGTGTGTTACAGGTATATTGCTGGTTAATATGTTTCACAGGTATATGACAGGTAAGTGACAGGTATAGATTTATGGCAGGTGAGAAGCAGGACAGTGAGTAAAACTGCAGCTTCAAAAGGAGACAAACGTGGAAAAAAGATGAAAATCAGCATTACAGACTCCAGGGCCAACGCCATCACACTGAAGGTCTGAATGCTTTACAGCCATGAAATAAATGAAATACCACACAGTGTGGGAACAAAGCATGAAGCAAAACACTGGAACATAACATACAGTAACCAAAAAGGAGGTAGGACACTAATACATGATTACATTCAGCATATGATACATAGTCTACATTATGAAATAAACGTAGATGGATGTCACCTTTTTTCATTGCCTAAGTGGTCACTGTCCCTCAGGATAGGGTTGGTTCTTCCTCTGGGAGGGTGAAGAGTCCCATCGCTGGTAAAAACAGGTGAATGTTTGAGCCCAGCACTGGGAGAGGGGTTCAGGGACTCACACCGTCGTAGTGCCGTTCCAGACGAGGAACGCCTGCATCACATGCAGCGGGGTTTGTGATTCAGACCTAATGAATGATCCCTTAGTTTAAATAATGCCCTCCTCTGCCTCAGCTGATGAGTGCTGTGCTTCACTGAGGTGACGGCTGAGGTGAGCCCTTCCCTTTCACTGTACTGCGTTTTGAGATCCTTGAAAGGCGCTATATAACTCCTAACAGAAGTGCATTTTCTCTGGCCCACAGATCAGGAGGGCTTCTGAGTCCCATAGAGACATTTCACCTTTTTAAGGCTGGTTTAGCTGATACCCTCATGCTGTGAGCTGCATGGAGTTTACATTTTTATGCATTTCTAGGTTGCTGGTTTCCAGGTTGGGGCTATGGTTGTGTGCTTTAAGGAGGGTACTTCACTCAGAAAAATATCCAACTGTAGAAAATGGATAAGCTATGTAAGTCGCTCTAGTTAAGAGTGTCTGCCCAGTGACAAAATGTAAAATTCAGCGTGAAGCCATTTACCTCCTTTTTGAATTTTCCCTCTACAGTGACCTACAGAGTCGTATTTCTATAGGCTGACTAGTGGCGAGACTTCAGTATTAGGCTTGTAGCTGGGACAGACTGCACCCCAGCTCTGAAACTGTGTGGGTAGGAGGGTGGGGCAGCACAGAACTACAAGGTGTGTTATGGCACATGAGTTGTGCAGGGTGTGAAAAAGAGAGTGTGTGTGCGTGTCTGTATGTGTGTGTGTGTGCATGTGAGACACAGACAGAGAGTATGTTAGGTTTAATAAATATTATCAGACTACAGGAGGTCACTATGAGGTCACCGCAGGGTCACAGCAAGGTCACAGAGATTTCACAATGGCATCCCTTGAAATAGTTATTGTAAGGTCCTCTGTGTTGGCATTGGCATTTTCCACTCTCAAACCATATCATAGCATATCTATCATATCTGCCCTCTTTATCTCTCTCTCTCCCTCTCTCTCCGGTACAGATATCAAGCCCCAATACCAGACAATCAGCTTTCCCAGTGTAGCCACTCAGAACAGGAGCTGAGGCGCCTGGGCGGTCCCCACGGCCATCTCCACCGCCCCGGGCGGGGCTCCGCAGCCCCGTCGCACTCACCCCGAATCTGCGAGGGTCGAGACAAGACACGGTCGCCAAGGGTGCCGTCGGGGTGAGGCCAAGGGATGAGGTGCACATTCAACACACAGAGGGGAACCCTGCCCCCTGTGGCCAAACCACGGCCTGGGCCACCTGCCACTCACCACCTCGCCAGCCCCTCTAACAGGCAGGGCAGGCCCTCCAGCTGATCACCTCCCTCCCCGCAGACCCACTGCACTACCTCGGAGCTAGCTGGCACCTCCGTGTCATCGCTCAGCTCAATCGCAGTGTCCCGCACTTCGGGAGAGGGCCCACACCGGGCCGGCGACACAGGGCAAAAGCCCGCTCCCAAGCCCGCCGACCTCGACTCAGCTGAGAGGCAGAAAAAGTTAAGGCACCAGGCTGAATACCCCGCATCACCTCTTCCCAACACTGGGAGATGACATTCATCCCCAACAGGACAACATTAGAGCCCCAAACAACTATCCTCCACCACGATGACGCCCTTGTCGGGATGCGAACCCCCAACGACAAAATCAAACACCACATACCCCACAAAGGGTATGTCTGGCCCATTGATCGCCTGCAGGGATAACCACTGCAGGGCACCGTGTCACGCTCTGGAAGATTCCCAAGCCGGTTCCGAAGAACCCCTTGCTCATCAGGGTGACCTGTGAGCCCGTGTCAGAAGACCCGGCGCCTTAACCCACCTGCCTCCACCTCCACCTGGGGACACAGCCCCAGGACCAACGCACACTCAAGGCAAACCTCACCAGTATCCCCTTGGACCCCGCCCGCACGCCCTACCGCTGCCGGGGTCGGGAGTTCCAACGGCACATGCTTGGGACAGTGGCACTGCATATGCCCGCCCTGCCCACACGCAACACAAACGGGCTGGCCGTCAGCGCCCCACTGAAACCGCGCCTGCCCCGACCCTGCCTGGCCGGACGCTGGCCCTCTGGGCTCCTGTTCCTCTGCAGGCAGGGCAGCTGAGCCTGTGGCCGCTGCGTAGCTCTGCAGTCAGTGCTTTGCCCAATGCGGCCACTTGTTCTTGGAGCAGAAACTGGTCCTGCAACACCAGGTCATCCCCATCCACTGCCAGAGAGAGAGAACCACTCTTTTCCACACCCGGGAAGTCCTGCTGCACGCAGGAGGACCCACACATGCACACACACGCATGCACACACACCACGCGAGACACACACAGAGCAAAACAGAACTAAAAGGGACGTGGCTTGGCCGTGCCACCGTACCAGGCCTTGCCTACATCCCAAAATAAAAAAAAATAACAAACGCAAAATGACAAAGCCCTCCGTGTCACTCCTGTGGAATGGGCTGGCGGCTCCGGTGGCGACCCACATCATCTTCTCGCTAGCAACTTGTGCCGACTCGGTGGGGTCACTCTGCGGAAAACACAGTTTGGCAGCTGGTCTGCACTCCTCCCTCCACACACCGTGCCAGGGACTCACGCACACAGTTGCCGGTTCGCGGGGTGACCTCCCTCTCAACCAGGATCCACCTCCCAGGCACGCACTTTCGCAGGGTGGGCTCTTCTTGTTCCTGGCTGCGTCCTGGAACTGCTAATTGTTCCCTTCTCCCTCAGGGACTCACTGTGGTACTCTCCTGGTCGCCTTTTTTTCCTGGAGCCGCCTCAAACACACACATGGACAAACTCTCACCCATGCACGCAAAAGAAAAAGGAATAAGAAATTAACTAAACCAAAATCTGCCGGGTCGCGACTCCCGGGCTCAAACCAAAAGAAACAAACAAAACAAACCAAAAACAACCAACTCAAATTTCGTCGGCCGGCACGTTCAACGAAAAATAACCCAGCGAAAATTCCCACATTAAAGCCCCATGTCCTCGGCCTCCGTCTCTGCGTCTCTGCCGTGCTGCTCCCACTCACCTGCCTAAATAGCCTGGCGTCCCTTAACCACATAGGCAGCAGGTGCGGAGCACGCAACAGGCAGCGAATCCTGTCAAAAACCCAATAATCAATCATTGAATTAGCCCGGCTGCAAACCGAAGCCCCCTCGCTCTCCCAGGGAGTGCAGCGCAAACAATTACACTGTCATGAGAAACTCCTGACAGTTACAGGGCGGACATGTGACTTGAAGGTAGCCACACCTGCTGTGTTCACAGTCCTGGGGCAGGTACCTCACCTGAGCAGCCTCAGACAACGCTGAGTGGGAAAACACAGAACAACAGTCCTGCCATGCAGGCAGCAGTGTGATGTGAGGGTAGAGACCAGGGTTAGCAAACAAAAGGTTGCTGGTTCGATTCCTTGTGGGGGCACTGCTGTTGTACCCTGGGCAGGGTACAACAGCAGGACCTCATCCTACCTCCAGGACCTCATCCTACCATACACACCCCATCGTCAACTTCGCTCTGCTACATCCGGACGCCTCATTCCTCCCACCAACAGAACGCAGTAAGGCCCACGCTCCTCACAACGGCGCTTTTCCATCATCGCCCCCAGTGGTGGAATGAACTCCTTCACTCCAACCCTTCAGACGTGGGCTGAAGGCACACCTCTTCAGACTCTACCTGAACTGACACCCTCGCCACCCTTGACCTTGTAAATCTAAGATTCTTGGCTCGTATTTGTAACACTATCTCTTACTTTGTATTCATAGCACGTTTTTGCCTAGGTAGTATAGCAGAACTTTATTGTCCCAGTGACTGTATTTGATATATGTAACCTTAGATCATATTAGTTCTGTCTCGCTACACTGACCTTGTGCTCAGCTTCAGCACTATCTGCATTGTATGACCTGTACACATCTCGCCCTTGTGCCTGTTGTTTGCCCTCTATTTGCACTTTTGTACGTCACTTTGGATAAAAGCATCTGCTAAATGAATAAATGTAAATGTTTACAAACTCAAAAATGAGTAAAATGTTTGTATTTATTGATTTTTTTTTGCAATGGGAAGCCCACGCCCGTAGAGGCAGGTGCTGAAGCGAGCCGCTTGTACAAAGGGCAGCAAAGCGTGGCTGATTATGGCCGAGACGGACCAACGCCGCTCACCTGGGCGGCCGTCACCTGCGTGGTGGAGATCCAGCTGAGCGCGGCGGGGCGGCATGGAAGGGGTAGATCAGGCAGACAGGTAGATCCGAACTCTCCCCAGGATCGTCCTCACATAAACACCCTGAGCCTGTTTCTGCTCCTCACAAACGCAGCCGCTCCCTGCTTCGGTGGGGAGTCTGCCCTCTACTGGCTGAGGAGGGAAATGCAGACTGTAAGCGAGGGTCAGCCAGAGGTCACAG
This sequence comes from Megalops atlanticus, assembly GCA_019176425.1. Taxonomy (NCBI): domain Eukaryota; kingdom Metazoa; phylum Chordata; class Actinopteri; order Elopiformes; family Megalopidae; genus Megalops; species Megalops atlanticus. The sequence goes on from CM032875.1 coordinate 6,553,176, forward strand.
CCCCGAGGACCTGATGAGGCCTGCTATCCCTGCCCCTCTCTGATTAAAGCTTCACCCGATTCCCTTACAATCCACAGCGCAATCACAGGCCAGGAGATGCATTATTAAAAGGGCCAGTAATTAGATCTCACCGCCTCACTCATGACCGCAGAGGAGAGTGAGAGGCAGCGGGATACAATAAATCATAGTAGAATTGGATTCAACTGAGAAAGAGAGAGGGAGAGAGAAAATAAATGTAACATGAAGTATAACACTCCAAACCGCATCTGAAAGAAATATACTGAATATATGACAGATGAATTTTCTTAAAGTGAGTAAGATCCTTCCACTATTCACTAAACTCCACTAAACTCCTGGACATCCCAGTACAACCCCTACACATCACCACCCCTAACTCACGGTCACATGGACAGATATGTGGTCACTGTGAGCCCGGCAAGCTGGAGGCAGAGAATTGTTACGAAAAATACGAACAGAACCTCTGTTTTTGTTCTAAATTTCAGTCATCCCTCCCCCTGGGTTCGGAGGAATGGCCGAGCAGGAGGAGTGATGGGTCTTCCAGCCGCGGTATGCGGTGGCATCCTGCAGCCCGAGGGCCAGTGAGCAGGAAGCAGCAGAAGCAGAAGCAGCAGCAGCAGAAGCAGCAGCAGAGGCAGCAGCAGCAGCAGAAGCAGAAGCAGAAGCAGCAGCAGAAGCAGAAAGAGCAGCAGAAGCAGCAGCAGCAGTAGAAACAGCAGCAGAAGCAGCAGTGTTACACTTCTGAAACACATTCAGTATTACTGCCATTATCACCGCTGTTAATTCTGTTAATATCATTTTTATTTTTATAAATATTTTTTCAAAACATATATACAGCCCCCAACCACCCAGTATTGATTGCATTGTTTACTTTGATTTGTGTGCTTTAGCAGCACAAAACCTTGCATTTACATTGCATTACTGCCATTTAGCAGATACTTTTGTCCAGAGTGACTTACATCAGTTACAATTTTACATTTTATCCATTTATACAGATGGGTATTTACTGAGGCCATTCTGGGTCAAGTACCTTGCCCATGGGTACAGCAGCAGTGTCCCAGCCAGGAATAAACCCAACAACCTTTCAGTTACGAGCCCTGCTCCTTACCACAACACCACTAAAACTGGCAGCGGAGGGATTCGAACCCTCGCCTTGCCTCCAGCAAGACCGAAGCCTGAATTCAACACCTAAGAGCCACACCGCCCTCTGGCTTTTCCCCAACACGCTGTGCTCTACAGGGACGGTCATGACGAGGGCAGGTACCGAGCAGAGCAGTTCATCAGAGGAGAAACGCAGGACTGAGGCCCGCTGGCTTCCTGGGGGCAGCAGAGGGCTGGAAGCCTCAGTGTGTCGGACGGCAGTTTCAGGCAGACCAGCGGTTGGCTTGCAGGACGTACATCACCAGCACAGGAACGGGGGGGAAAAGAGGCCCGTGGGTGTGTTCATGTGGCGGCCTGCACTGAGGGAGGGGGAGAGGGATACCGTGTGCCCTCCTCCCAAAGTCCCTCTGTCACGCTGATAAAGCGCATTTGAATTTGAATTTGACTTTGGGAGAGAAATCACCTGTAGTGAGGGCACACGAGCACCAGTGAGACTGCTGCAGCATCCTCAGGTAAGATCACTATGATCCCCTTCTCCTGTGTGCGAGGGTTTGGCAGAATCTGAGAGACGGAAGTAACAGGAAGAGGTGCAGGGCTGCAGGGAGAGCAGGGGATTTCAGAGGCACGGAAGCATCTGGTGGCCTCTTGTGGAGAAGTATGGAACTTCATGGCCTCACTCCTCTCGGAACGCTGCTACATTAAGTGCTGCAAATTATGATTATTATAACCATAATTAATGTTATATATGAATTAGCTTACATTTATACAGTATTTGTTTCTGTAACATGTAAATCCTGTATATTACGTTTAAGCAACATTTACAAAATGTATTTCATGCCAGTAATGTGTAGGAAATGATTTGAGTTGATTGAGACTGAGAGCAGCTCTACCTTCATCACGACTCCATTACTATCAGCCTCCTGCTGTTTCCTTCTTTTCAGTCAGTGACCACCTGTGTGACCTGTGACAGATGAGTGACGGGGCAGGTGAGTGACAGATTAATATGCTTTACAGGTATATGACAGGTGAATGTGTCTTACAGGTGTATGACAAGAGAATGTGTTACAGGTGTATGACAGGTTGATGTGTTTGTTACAGGTAAATGGCAGGTTTATATGGGTTACAGGTGTATGACAGGTTAATGTGTGTGTTACAGGTATATGACTGGTGAATGTGTGTGTTACAGTTATATGACTGGTGAATGCGTGTGTTACAGGTATATTGCTGGTTAATATGTTTCACAGGTATATGACAGGTAAGTGACAGGTATAGATTTATGGCAGGTGAGAAGCAGGACAGTGAGTAAAACTGCAGCTTCAAAAGGAGACAAACGTGGAAAAAGATGAAAATCAGCATTACAGACTCCAGGGCCAACGCCATCACACTGAAGGTCTGAATGCTTTACAGCCATGAAATAAATGAAATACCACACAGTGTGGGAACAAAGCATGAAGCAAAACACTGGAACATAACATACAGTAACCAAAAAGGAGGTAGGACACTAATACATGATTACATTCAGCATATGATACATAGTCTACATTATGAAATAAACGTAGATGGATGTCACCTTTTTTCATTGCCTAAGTGGTCACTGTCCCTCAGGATAGGGTTGGTTCTTCCTCTGGGAGGGTGAAGAGTCCCATCGCTGGTAAAAACAGGTGAATGTTTGAGCCCAGCACTGGGAGAGGGGTTCAGGGACTCACACCGTCGTAGTGCCGTTCCAGACGAGGAACGGCCTGCATCACATGCAGCGGGGTTTGTGATTCAGACCCGCGCACCTGCGTATCCACAGCGGGGGCTTCTGGGTATTTTGCCACCTCAGCTCCTGATTGGTGGAGTGAATGGGAAGTGCGCTCACCTGGCGCCGGCAGCTCTGAATGGGCTGAGAGATGAACAGTCGCGGGGGTCACAGCGGGGAGAGGAGAGCTGCGCCACATGTGTGTTTCAGCGCATGGATCTGTTTACTGAAAGGCTGCCTGCTCTGTCGCTGCACCATCACTAAAACCCAGATCTCTCCTTCAACTCAATTCAGTTCAGCTGGCATCATTGCCAATGACAGACTTCTGAGATCTCTCTTTCTCTCTTTCACTTACACGTACTCTCTCTCTCTTACAATTCAGCTTTCATTATTATTAATGACAAAAATTGCATAGATCTCTCTTTCTCTCACATGTTCTCTCTCTCCTTCTCTCTCTCTCACATGATCTCTCGCTCTCTCTTTCTCTCTCTCTCTAAATTCAGCTTGAAATATGTGCAATGATGGAGACTACAGACATCTCTCTTTCTCTCCCTCACTTGCACTTGCTCTCTCTCAGTGCATGGCTCCTAACAGAGACAGAGGTGAGGTGACTCCATCTACCTTCTGGTCTCGTACAAGTTTTTCTCTCCCAGCTGGTCGAGGCTTGTATTTGGCAGATTTAGCGATTTCAATGAACCTGTAATAGAAGAAATCTGGGCAGTGCACAGGATCAGAGAAACACACCCAAAGAATACAAATAAACACACTCATGCAGCCACATAAAAAACAAATCTACACACAAAGAACTGAAATATACACATATGAACAAAGAATATGGACACAGAAACAAAATACAATTACACACATACAGGGAATATAAATACTTGTGTCTCACACAGGCAAACACACAACCACGCAGAGAACCACATTGATGACAGCACAGAGTAAGAATGTGTGTGTGTGTGTGTGTGTGTGTGTTTCTGTGTGTGGTCTGTGGTCTCTCCGTAGAGTGATCTCTTCTCTGCAGTGGTGGTGTTGCAGGGATGATAAGGTGAACAAACACAGCAGGTCATTAGAGCTGAGAGGCTGTGTAATCAGGGCTCTAATCTCCTGCTAATCCTGGAATCTCTCTCTGTCCAAACAATCGCTCAGAATGGGAGCCCACCTTACCCCAACGACCTGGGCTACAGCACCTGTTACACACACACACACACACACACACACACACTCACACACACACACGACACACACAAACACGCACATGCATATACACACACACACACACACACACACACTCTCACACACACAGACACACACACACACAAACACGCACATACATGTACACACACGCACATAATACTTATGCACACTTGCACACACACACTAACATACGCACACACGTGCACACACACACACACACACACACACACACACACACACACGGTCAGTTTCTGAACATGGCCCCAAGTGTTGACTGACTGCTCAAGTCTAATCTAATCCAGACATTTACAGACACACATGCATGTACATGCACACATACACACACACACACACACAACCCAGACACATGACTAGGGTTGAAAATAAATAATACACTGCTGTAAATTTAAGGAGTGACTCTCACCAAAATTACTTATGATTAAGCATTAATGTGTTATTTGGTGTCCTCTTCTGGATAAATTTAGGTACTGCAGCTCTGTGCTGGCCAGTCACTCCAACTACCACCTCTGTCAGAAGCCTTTAGGATATGCCGGAGATAGGCTGCATTAAGCCCAGAGCTAATAAGAAATTCCCCTTTTTAAGAAACTTGGTGTATGCTACAAATTGAAAAAAATGTAGTTAGTAAGTAAGTTCATAAGTGTAAAGTAGGTGTTCTGAAATATTGTTTATAATTACAGATTTTCATTGTTCCTATGAAGCATGTATCTATGCTCTATGCAAGGCTGATGCTAGCATCAAAAGATATGGTTAAAAATGTAATTAATGGAAGCTATTTAATTTACTTGTAGAGACTGCACAGATTGTTATTTATCTGGTCTCATATAAATGGCAGCCTGTGCAGCCTAATAATAATATATTAAAAAAAGAAAAAACAAAAAAAAACAGATGTTTTAACGTGAGACGCCATTGGTGTTATCAGTGCTGTCTCTCAATCTCCATTTAACTGCTGGCACAAGAGGTAAAAAAAATGATTACAATCAAACGATCAATCTTCTGCTGTCATTCATTAACAGTGTCTTACTGTTCGAACACAAAATGTAGCGTACACAACACCAGATTTAAAGTAACAATGAACATCTAAGCCATAATTTAAAACATTTACAAACACAGGTGAAAATCAGATATAAACATCACTGAAACCAGTAATATACTGTTTTTAATTGTGGTCATATTACATCTCAGCCCATCACAATCCCATATTATGACCCCTAACTCTTTCAGTGTTGTCAAGTTTGTTGGTACAGATATTTATTGTGCCAATCCTGTCTTTATACCCCCACCTTGTGGTGACTACGTGTCAGTGCAACCTGATGTTGAATGGAATAATGGGACTCAGTCCTGCATTTAAGACCCTCCTCCTCACATTCAACACAGCGAGTGTTTACTGATGTTGGTGGTAGAAGCATAAACACACACATCCAAACACACAATATCACTGGCCTTTCATCTCTGGACAAACACAGAACTGACAAAATACAAATACCTGAATATTTAAGGGACAATTTTAACCCCACTTTCTCCCACAAAACATAACAGACAAATGTTCTATATACACACATACATCTTTATTTTTGCATATCATACTAATATTACAAAAAAATTTAAATTCAAATTTTAAGGAAGCTATTTTTCTTTTATTTACATTTTTGTTTAACATTATGCAAAAAACACTGAGATCTCAAACTGGAATGAAAGTAACATGATCAACATAACATCAGTAACATGATCAAGTGTTTTATAAAACATGTTATTAAAAATATTAACGAAATAAATCACTCATTTACAATGATGGAATGAATCATAGTAATTAAAACCTATTTAGGAGAAACTGAATGAGAGCACCCTCCAATGTTTGTACACTGTCAGTATTAATGTGGAGATTTATGTAGTCATGACCACAGTGAATAACACCCCATCAACTGCTCCAGGATACAGACATCTATCCCAACATGCACGGGGACACTGTGCCATCAAAAACCCAAAAGCCAGGATAGAGGGGTTGAGTGAATGTGGTGTGGAAAGTGTGCAGGCGGGTCAGAGCGTCAGAGGAGACGCTGTAGAAGGACAGAGTGCCGGCCGGCCAGTCCAGATACACTCCTACTCTGCGGGAGCGGGAGGAGGGGGCGGGTATGAAAGTGCTGTTATTATTGTGTCGAGCAGAGAACCCATCACCTCTGCAGCTCAGACTCCAGGACTGATCATTGAGTCCAAACTCACTGCCAGAACCCATTCCTTTCCTGCTGATTCCTTTATACGCCACTGCAATCGCAGCCAACCCACTGCACTCAGCCTCCCAGTAACAGCGAGTCCCAGACAGACCCTCTCTGCACAGCACCTGCCGCATGGTGTCAAATCTCTCTGTGTGATCAGGATATGGCTGCTCTCTCCCTGGTGTGTTTGTCACCTTCCTGTCCCACTCAGATAGAGACAGGAATCTGTGTGCTGTGTTGGGGTCCAGTGTGAGCTGGCAGGCATCTGCAGACAGGAAGGAGGTTAGAAGAGGCAACATCTCCAACACAATCTACTGAACCAGTGTTCATGTTTGTGTGTGTGTCTGATTGTGTGTGTGTGTGTGTGTGTGTGGCTGTTTGTGTGTGCGTGTGTGTCTGTTTGTTCGTGTAGATCAGAACCAGGAGATCAGCATCACACACATACATACACACACACACACGCCCACACACACACGCGCGCGCCCATACACACTCACACACATACACACACGCGCGCCCACACACTCACACACACATGCACACACACATACAGATACACACACACACATACTCACACGCACCCACACACACGCACTCACACACACGTACCCACACACATACATGAATGCGCAAGCACGCACACACACACGCACACACACATAGATACATACAGATGCGCACACACATACACATACATGCCCACACACAAATGGACGTGCACTCAGACACCCACACACAGACACACACAAACACTCATACAGATACATACATACACACTCACACACACACATGCAGGCTCAAACACACACACACAGACGAACAGACACACACACACACATGCACAAACATACTCACACACAAACACCTGCACGCACACACACACGCACCCACACCCACACACACACACACACACACACAGGGACAGACACACAAACACACATCCACACACACACACACACACACACACACAGACAAATACACACGCACGCACACACACACACACACACACACACACACACACACACAGACGAACACACAAATGCGCACGTGCGCGCACACACACACAGATGAACACACGCGCACGCATGCACACACACACACACACAGATACACACACACAAATACTCACACGTACCCTCATACATGCACTCATACACGCATACACACACATATACATGAATGCACACGCACGCACACACACATTAAGAGGTACACAAACGCACACACGCACAGACGAACACACAAATGTGCACTTGCGCACATACTCACAAACACACATACAAATGCACACACAAATACTCACACACACAGACGTGCGTGAACACACACACAGATGAACACACACATCCACACACACACACACACACACACACACACACACACACACAGGAACAGACACACGAACACACATCCACACACACACACACACACACACACACACACACACACACACACACACACACACACACACACACACACACACACACATGCAGGAACGGACACACACACACCGATACACACACATGTCTCTGTGTGTGCATGTGTGGGTGTGTGTGTGTGTCTGTGTGCATGTGTGTGTGTGTGGGTGTATGTTTGTGTCTGTTGGTGTGTGTGTGTGTGTTTGTTCGTGTATATGTGTGTTTGTGTGAATGTGTGTGTTTGTGTATATGTGAGTTTGTGTGTATGTGTGTTTTTGTGTGTATGTGAGTGTCTGTGTGTGTATCTTACATTTCTTCAGTCCTGCTTTGAGCCTAATCTCTCCTCCATGGTCCACACTGTAGGAACAGAAGAACAGAGACTGAGAGACACAGACTTTCTGTCTATGAAGTGCAGTGTGGAAACTCAGAGCTCTGTAACAATGGGAGAGCTCCACACACTGCCAGGACTCTACTGATCAGATGAGAACATTGGGCACCATCTACACACACACACACACACACACACACACACACACACACACACACACAAAGGAGCAGAACTCTGCTTACAGCAGTGTCTCCAGTTTAAAGCTGGGGTCCTCCACTCCAGCAGAGAGCGCTCTCACTCCTGAGTCTCCTGGGTGGTTGTAGCTCAGATCCAGCTCTCTCAGGTGTGAGGGGTTTGAACGCAGAGCTGAAGCCAGAGAAGCACAGCCTCTCTTTGTGACTAGACAGCCTGGCAGCCTGCAGAGAGAAGGAGAGAAAAGCTCTTCACTGTCAAAGCTGTGGAGGAAAAGCAGGAGAAATTACCAGAATATCTGACACTCAGTACATGGAGACTGCAGCAGAGAACAATAATGATATTCATGCATGTGAGTGGGACCCTTGCAAAAATGTCATTTTACCGTCAAAAAAAATTAACAGCAAGCATGAAGTATGAAGTTAAAATGATCGATACTGTAATTAGGTAAAGCACATGACTTTTCCCTTCACATACCATGTGCACTCTCCTCTAATTGGTCTAGTCATCACATCTGGTCACTTCTTGGCCAACCAGATCAGAGTGCATTGTATGCAAAGAGAACATGCCCTGCGGCTATATTTAATTAAATCTGTCTCCACTGGACAATACCTCCATTATCATAACTGTTCTTTTACTAATTATGAATATAATAATGCAATAAAAAGCGCGAATTTGCAACTGATTTCACAGTTTAATCTCCGGTGCATGGACCCAGGGGATAGATAATAAAGAAGAGATGATTCAATTTACCCATACAGTTTTGGTTATTAGAGATAACTGAAATTATTTGATAAACCTCGCGGCATTATATTCATTACGAAATACCACTGACCTCTGCTTGATGTGATAGTGTGAGGACAAATGTAGTTAAACAATCAAACAATCCAACAAAAATGTTGGTGCATTCACCCCTTAACTTAGTTTTAGACTTTGGTCAATGTTTTTCTTCAGGCAACAGATGAATAAAAAACTGACCAGTCACCTATGCATCAGTAAAAAACCCTCAGAGAGGACAAGCATTGGAGGTCTAGCACTGGAAAAGCAAATGAGGAGACTGGAACAGCAACACTAAGGGAAATCATCTGCTGCCAGCTTAGCCCAGCTCAATGAAGCTGTGATGCTATTAACTCTTTATTATCAGAAAGAATGGAGAGGCAATTTAAAGATCCTGAAACAAAGGAATTATAAGAGGAGACATTTACGGGACTCAGACAGTAAAGACGCCTGTTCCAAGCATAGGCTGAGCCCTCAACAGCAGAACAAACTGGCCTCCTTCCAGCGGGGTGTAGGGGTTGGCCAGGGCCCCCCATCCCCCAGCGGCATGCTAATATCCGTAGATTCCTTGATGTTACATCCCAGCCTGTAGCATGTGTGGCACTAGCAATGCATGCTGAAAAGGCACTGGGCCCTGTGTCTTCACCATTTCTTTTTAAAACATTACAAACACTTGAATTTAGTCTGAATTTTATCAAGTTCATTCATCTTCTGTACTCTTCCCCACAATCAAAGGTAGCAATAAATGACAGCTTCTCGCAACCATTCCAGCCAGGCAGGGGCCCAAGGCAGGGTTTCCCTCTTCCCTGCTTTCAATCCCCTCAGTGTAGAACCTAGGACAAATCCTAGGACAAACAGTAAGTAACAGTGAAGACATTACTGGAGTAGAGGGGGGCAAGGGGTACATAAGTCATAAACGTCCTCTCATAAATACGTAACCCTTTCAATTCAAATTCAACATCTAAGCCAATGACATTCCGTTTAACTTTGGATTCTACTTTAGGCTTCAAGGTAAACGTTAACAACATTGAAGAATTGGCCATAAATACACTGATTATTCCCCCAATAGTCCAGTCAATGTTACTCAAAAAAGGCCCCAACCCAGGAGAAATTGCAATACTAATGTTTCATAGTTTTTATTGGTCCTAATACCCTCCTGCATCACATATTAAAAGTATACCTTCATGGATTTAGTGGAACATACTTTTTTCAAGGTCAAAAGCAAAGTTTCGAAGTTTTAGAGTTACATGGTCTGGGTAAAATGGTGTTAATATTGGAGGGTCTATGTACACCTATCCAACATATTTGGTGTCTTTTCCTAAGTTTTTGGGGTCAATCTTTCCAATAAAATACTTTTTCAGAGAATATTCTAATGTCTTATACCTGTATTTGGGGTACTACTACCTAGTGCTGCTCGATAATGGCAAAAACCATAATCACAATTATTTCGGTCAATATTGAGATCACGATTATTTAACACGATTACTCATTGACTTTGGAAACATCATGCATTAGTTGAACTTTAAAAAAAAATGTGTCTTTTAAACCCTTTTGCGCGTATGGTCACACCAGTGTAATTTGCTGTTTAGCGCGTATGCTAAAACTGGTGCAATTAGAACACTAGATCGGAAAAATTCTAGCTAATTTTAGCTTTGAGGAAACAGCAATTAAACGTTAAAAAATATAGCAAATGCTAACTGAAAACTATGAGAAGCTTAATAACGCTAATGAAAACATAAACCATGTAACATGACACGCGCGCTACATAGCATAAGAATAAGTTACATGCGAAAGGGTTAACAGTGGATTTTCTTGAACCTCAAATATAATTCAACTGAAAAACAAATAAAAAATAAATGTTTAAAAAAGAGATAAATAAATATACACTATATGGACAAAAGTACTTGGCCACACCTGTTAATTATTGAATTCAGGTGTTTCAACCAGACCCGTTGCCACAGGTATATAAAATCAAGCACCTAGCCATGCAGTCTCCATTTGCAAACATTTGTGATACAAAATGGGTCGTTCTGAAGAGCTCAGTGACTTCAAGCGTGGTACTGTGATAGGATGCCACCTTTGCAATAAGATGGTTTGTGAAATTTCATCCCTGCTGGATATTCCACGGTCAACTCTAAATGATATTATTAGAAAGTGGAAGCGTTTAGGAACAACAGCAACTCAGCCACAAAGCGGAAGACCACGTAAAATCACAGAGTGGGGTCAACAACTGCTAAGGCGCATGGTGCGTAAAAGTCGCCAACGCTCTGCTGATTCCATAGCTGAAGAGTTCCGAGCTTCCACTGGCATTAATGTAAGCACAAAAACTGTGAGGCGGGAGCTTCATGGAATGGGTTTCCATGGCCGAGCAGCTGCATGCAAGCCTCACATCACCAAGTCCAATGCCAAGCGTCGGATGGAGTGGTGTAAAGCACACCGACACTGGACTGTGGAGCAGTGGAAACGTGTTCTGCGGAGTGACGAACCACGCTTCTGTGTTTGGCAGTCAGATGGGCCAGTCTGGGTTTGGCGGATGCCGGGAGAACATTACCTGCCTGACTGCATTGTGCCAGCTGTGAAGTTTGGTGGAGGAGGGATAATGGTATGGGGCTGTTTTTCAGGGTTTGGGATAGGCCCCTTATCTCCAGTGAAGGAGATGTACTCAGCATAATGCTTCAGCATACCAAGACATTTTGGACAATGCTATGCTTCCAACTTTGTGGCAACAGTTTGGGGAAGGCCCTTTTCTATTCCAACATGACTGGTGCAACTTGGACACATCATCAGTGATGAACCCCCAGTCATAGGGTGTTTCGGGTCTTAGATCATCAGACACCCTCGCCTGGGCAGACCAGTCCCCGGCTTGTGTCCAAGTAGCGCGCTACACCATGGATCACCCCTCTTGATCCACAGCCACCTTGAAGCTTTTTCTGCAGCTTCAGTGATGTTCTTGGTGGCTCTTCTTTCCTGCAACCCTCTAATGCCAAGGAGACTGAATGTCCGATGTAGAGACTATCCTGCAAAGCCCCTGCAGCCCACCTCAATGGGCTCGCAGCGGGCCTTCCACCCATGTCTTCTACATTCCTCTGCCAGTTCGAGGTACTTGGCCCTCTTGCGCTCATGGGCCTCCTGTATCCGGTCTTCCCAAGGGACAGCGAGTTCCATCAGGACCACTTGCTTGGAACAGTCAGATGTTAAGACCAAATCTGGCCTGAGTGTCATCATTGCAATATGTTCTGGAAACTTCAGCTGCTTCCCTAGGTCAACCTTCAGCTGCCAGTCAGGAGCTGAGGCTAGCAGCTTGGGCTCCACCTGAGGTTTCTCTCCCGCCCTGACAAAGGCGATGTTGTGCCTTGTTGGGAGCTGATGTTTGCGCTGTTGGATTCCGACGCAGATGGTGTCAGCTACTGCCTACAGCACCTGGTCACGGTGCCACCTATACCTCCCCTCTCCCAAGGCTTTCGGGCAGCAGCTCAAGATTTGCTCCAAGGAACCTCTTGCTGGGCACAGTGGGCATGCCGGGGTATTGGCTAGACCCCAGCAATGCAGGTTGGATGGGCTTGGAAGGACATCATACACTGACTGGATCAGAAACTTGAGTCTAGCTGGTTCTGACATCCAAAGTTCTGCCCAGGTGATCTTATGGGCAGTTGTATAGTCCCAATTAGTCCGTAAATAATCATCTGTCAAGTTAATGAATACGCTTGTTCTTATTGTTAAGAATCATTCATGTGTTATGAAATGAAAACATATTCTCAACTTAAATACAATGGATCAAGAAATAATAAATCAATAATGGATCAAAAATGGTCAATAAAAATGTCACTACTGAGCATACCATCACTTATTTTGAGGAAAATGCAGAGCTTTTTTGTTGAATAAAAGTATATTTCTTGCACACAAATTAAATTGCCCCTGTTACGTGTAGTTGAATTAGCCATGCAGATATGACCTATATCACAAACAGCAGACAATGCTGAGTTGATAAAAAGGTTTTTTAACATCATGCACTTTAAAAGCTAGTCCTCTCCCCAAGCTTACCCCCACACAACACAACACTCCAAAAGACATGCTCTGACATTGCGACTGGCGCCTGGGATTAGCTAACATCATATTTCTGTGTTAGACTGATGTTTATGCGTGTGTATATTTGCTCTTTGACCCTGCATTCATGCATTGTGGGTGGTATGAAAATCAGTCCCATAGTGGTGACTTTACCTTGAGGAGATCTGATCTGCTTTGCTGACCCTGATTTCAGATTGCTCGTACAGTCTCACTCTCCCATTTATATACATAAAGGTTAATTAGGAGAATCCGTTATGAGACATTTTCTGCTTTAAATTCTCTCCCTTTTCATAATTTTTTGTTAGGCATATCTAATTTACACAGACTACAGGCGGGTAAAGGCTGAACCCACTAACAGTAAGAACTCTACATACTCTTCGCCATGGCATGACTGTCTTTCAGCAATATTTCCCTCTAACTCCATTAATGAAGCTTATTAAATATTAATAATGTTCACATCCTCCTTCACTCTAAAATGTAACCTATCACTGTATTAGAAAGAGGTGTCTTGATCTTGAGCACATTTGACCTGCCTCTAAAGAGGAGAATCATTAGCAGTTTGAAACCTCCAAGTGCCTGCAGTGCAGGTCTCTGTTTAAAGACTGCAGGGGACACACAGGCAAAGGTTGCACTCTGCTACTGTAGTCTGGGCGAGGTTCCTGCTGAACCCCACTGAGCTGAGCCTGTCCAAGCCAGAACTACTGAGCTGGACGTGCCAGACACCCCTTCACCTTCAACACAAGACACTGCATCCAGGTCAGAGACTGCCACTGCTGCAGAGTGAACCCAGCCACACCAGGGAATCACATACCCAGTGTGTGTGAACATGTATTCAAATTGAATATTTGTATCAATATAAACTATACATTAAATTAGTTGCACAGCCTATCCTGAAACTCAAAAGAAATTAATAGAACTGGTCAAGAATAACTTGATCTCTGATTGCAAAAGCTGGATTAAGTCACTAATAAACATACACACTGCTCGCACAGGTTCAGATCATGTCATTTTATCAAGTGAATTTCATCTACATTATAAATATAATGAAAATACATTCTTTCCATTATTATAAAGCTCTGCAAGGCATGCTCAAATGTGTCTGTATACCTGTCATAATAATGTACAATGCTGTCGTTGTAATAACTCCATCAGCTATAAAAAGATGACACTTCACAAGCTAAATTTCATGTTTAAGGAAGTTTTAAACAATGACAGGTATTGTGCAGGGATGTTGGAAACCAATAGGAAAGAGGGTCGACCCAAAAACCCCACCCACAGGGGAAGCTGCAGTTAGACCCTTCCTGTCACATGGGAGGGTTGGGGGAAGGGCTCAGTCTAACACTCACCAGCCATTCAAATGTAAACTGTAGCAAAGAGGCATTTGGATTCCTTGTATTGTGCATCTTGCTATAAGTATTTTTCGCCGAGCACATTATTTCAAACAAAAGGTAATTTGCTTATAAATATACATGAAAACATTAACATTTCTTTTGATAATCTGTACCACACCTCCATTCCATTTGCCTACATAATCAGGAGTTGACTGTACATCATTATGCTCCTCACCCCAGTCTCTGTAGTTTACAGTGTGGATCCTCCAGTCCAGCAGAGAGCGCTCTCACTCCTGAATCCTGCAGGTCATTGTCTCTCAGCTCCAGCTCTCTCAGCTCTGAGTGGTGTGAGCGCAGGACTGAGGCCAGATCATCACAGCAGCCTTCTGTAAGATTACACTGCCCCAGACTGTGGAGAAAAAGAGAATCTCTGCTCATTATATGAATACACACTCCTCAAATTTGATTACAATAGAAAAATAAAGACAGAATCAACATGATAAGTTTCCTGCTACTATGACAGAAGAGGCCTGTGGTGAGCAGCACTGTCTACATTCCAAAAAATCAATTCAGCACAAAACTCTTTTGAGCCACACTAGAGTTGATTTTTTTCTTTTAAAAGAATTCAGATGGCCTGCTTGTGAAGCCTGGCTATAACTATAAACCCTGTGAAGGGATATTGTGTAACATCACAACCACTGTGTGTGTGTGTGTGTGAACTCAGCTGATTACATAAATACACACAAATTTGACAATAATGGGACACTGAATCAACATGATGCCTTTTCTGCGACTACTTGTGGTGAACAGCACTGTCTGCATTCCAACAAATCAATTAACTAGGAAACTAGGACAAATCCTAGGACAAACAGTAAGTAACAGTGAAGACATTACTGGAGAAGAGGGGGGCAAGGGGTACATAAGTTATCAATATCCACCCATAAATTTGTAACCTTTTCAATTTAATTTCAATCTCTAAGCCAACAACAGGCCTTGGAAATTTTGGATTTTACTGAGGTTACAAGGTAAATATTGATGAAACACAGGCATTGGTCACGAATACACTGATTACTCCCCAGGTGAAATCCTCATGGTGTTTCAGGTGGCCTAAGAATGGTATCACTCACTCAAAATTAAGGGTGATCTGACCTGCTGGTCCATGCTGCCCTTCACATTAATGGACACAGCAGAGCCAGTTATAATGAATCTACTCCTCAGAATCAGAATCAGAATCAGCTTTATTGGCCAAGTATTTTAGCACACACAAGGAATTTGGTTCCAGCCATTGGTGTCTCTCAGTAGTACAGACAATATACAGAATATACAGAGACAATGTACATCTTATTTACAGACAAAATACAAATACACAATATACAAATACCTAAAACACAATATACAATGTACAATATACAATATACAAATAGACAAAATACAAAGCACCCAATATACAGCGAAAAACATAATATAAGACAGGAAAAAAATATATATACATAAAGTGCAAGTGTGGTGGTGCAGCAACAATATTGGCATTGCAGACGGTATTGCTCAGCTATTTATGAGGGTGATGGCATGAGGAAAGAAACTGCTCCTGTGTCTGGAGGTTTTGGTGTACAGGGTCCTGTAGCACCTGCCGGAGGGGAGGAGTTGAAAAAGGTTGTGTCCAGGGTGTGAGGAATCTGTAATGATTTTCCATGCCCGCTTCCTGGTTCTTGAAGATTACAAGTCATGGAGGGTGGGCAGGGGAGCACCAACGATTTTTTCGGCTGTCCTTACTGTTCGCTGCAGTCTGTTCCTGTCCTGGTTAGTGGCTGCTCCGAACCAGACTGTGATGGATGTGCACAGGACGGATTCAATGACTGCAGTGTAGAATTTGTTCAACAGCTCCTGTGGCAGCCCATACCTCTTCAGTTGCCGCAGAAAGTACATCCTTTGCTGGGCCCTTTTGAGGATGGAGTTGGAGATGTTGGTCTCCCACTTCAGGTCTTGGGAAACGGTGGTTCCCAGGAACCTGAAGGTCTCCACGGTTGACACAGGGCTGTTGGATATTGTGAGAGGGAGCAGTGCTGGGGGGTGTCTCCTGAAGTCCACTGTCATCTCCACAGTTTTGAGCGTGTTCAGCTCCAAGTTGTTCTGACTGCACCAGAGCACTAGCCGTTCGACCTCCCGCCGATAAGCAGACTCATCACCGTCTTGGATAAATCCGATGACAGTGGTGTCGTCTGCAAACTTCAGCAGTTTAACAGCCGGGTCCTTAGAGGTGCAGTCATTGGTGCAGAGTGAGAAGAGCAGTGGGGAGAGGACACATCCTTGGGGAGCGCCAGTGCTGACTGTCCGTATACTAGAAGTGACTTCCCCCAGCCTCACCTGCTGTTTCCTGCCTGTCAGGAAGCTGGTGATCCACTGACAGATGGCGGGGGATACAGTGAGCTGGGAGAGTTTGGAGGACAGGATTTCTGGAATGATGGTGTTGAACGCCGAGCTGAAGTCCACAAACAGGATCCTTGCGTATGTCCCTGGGCAGTCAAGGTGTTGCAGGATGTAGTGCAGTCCCATATTGACTGCATCATCCACTGACCTGTTTGCCTGGTAGGCAAACTGCAGGGGCTCTAGCAGGTATCCTGTAACGTTCTTCAGGTGGGCCAACACCAGTCTTTCAAAGGACTTCATGACCACAGACGTCAGAGCGACAGGCCTGTAGTCATTCTGTCCAGTGATGGAGGGTTTCTTGGGAACCGGGATGATGGTGGAGCGTTTGAAGCAGGAGGGGACTTCACACAGCTCCAGGAGTCTGTTGAAGATCTGTGTGAAGATTGGAGCCAGCTGGTCAGCACAGGCTTTAAGACAGGAGGGGGAGACACCGTCTAGACCCGGTGCTTTCCTGGACTCCTCCTCAGACCCCTGTTCCACTTCCAGACACACTTTTGTAGCCCAAACCCACGTTTAACTCACTTGATAAGCTCATATCCAGAGCTATCTGGTAGGGTAGATGGATCCACCAAAACCACTGGAAGGTCTAGGAGTACATTTTTAACATTCTGCCTCACTTGTAAGTTGCATTGGATAAAAGCATCTGCCAAATGAATAAAGGTAAATGTAAATGTATCATTACTGGCGGCAGCCCAGCTCTATGCAATGACAGTATGGATGCTAGGCACTGCCATCACCAGGTGGCTCAGTATGCAGTTTAAATGTGCACATATACTCTTGTCTGCAATTCCATTCTGTGAGGGAAAGATCACAGGGGAGTCAATGGGTGAGTGGCTATGTGCTGGGTACAGAGTTTGGAAAGGTGTACAATAAACATCTGATCTGCTCTCCAGAGACTCAGCCTTAACATCTACTGTGTGTATCAACAGCTTTTTGGGTATTACTGAGTAATTTATTTTACAAAGGACAAGGGGATTAGAATAAACTGTACTTTTCTACCTGTCCTGTGTGCCTTGCCACCCGTGGCCCTGGTGAAAATGTCCTTTCCGCCTGTGTCAGGGCTTAGTGTTGTGTTGCCTGTGATAGATCCTGATTCCAATGATTTACAGGATTATTCACTGTTCATTATGAATGGCATGGTGTCTTTAACTGGAGAGCTGAACGTGCAGCGTCCAGTTAAGATTTTGCGTGACACGGGCACTGCGCAGTCATTTATTTTCGAGGGAGTTCTTCCTCTGTGTGAAGAAAACTCTACTGGCTCCAGCGTTCTTGTTCAGGGTTGCGAAATGGGTTTTGTCAGTGTGACTCTGCATGAAATTATGCTCACCTCTGATTTGATTAAGGGACGTGTTGTCGTAGGTGTACGACCATGTCTACCTGTGAAAGGCGTTTCATTTATTTTAGGAAACGATTTGGCTGGTGGGAAGGTACTGGCAAACCCTGGGGTGATTCCTTCTTCTCTTGTTCATACGAGCCTTGATGATTTGACGCAGAAATACCCGGATGTATTCCCTGCGTGTGCCGTCACTCGTGCAATGTATAGAAAACAAGTGAAGGACGGTCCTACTATTGGTTCAGATTGTGGTTTTGTGGACACATTTTTTGCCACTTCTGATCCTTGTGAACAGTCCCCTCCATTTATTGACGGTTCCACCACTGCTGTTGATGTGGAAGAGAGCGACTTTGCTAGTAGGCCTAGTAGAATGTCTCGCGACAGTCTCATTTCAGAGCAGAAGAAGGACTCAAGTCTAACTTCTCTCTTTGCTGATGCGGTTTCTGAAACCGATCTAAAAGATGTATCCAGGGATACTTTGTCAGTGGTGGTGTGCTAATGCGAAAGTGGCCACTGAAAGCCTCTGTTCAGGAGGAGTGGCAAATTGTTCGCCAGATTGTGGTCCTGTCAGTGTATCGGAAAGAGATTTTGGGTTTGGCTCATGACAATCATTGCGCCGGTCATTTAGGAGTAAATAAGACATACGATCGCATTTTGCGACACTATTATTGGCCCGGTCTCAAACGAGATGTTTCCATTTACTGTCACAGTTGTCATACATGTCAGGCACACCCAATCAAGTCCCTTCCCCGGCACCGTTACAACCAATGCCGGCCATCGGAGAACCATTTGAGAGGGTGATTGTTGATTGTGTCGGTCCTTAACCCCATACAAAGTCTGCCAGCCAGTTCTTGTTAACCATCATGTGTGCCTCAACTCGTTTTCCCGAGGAAATTCCATTAAGGAAAATAACAGCTCCGACAATTGTGAAAGCCTTGCTTAAATTCTTTTCGTTGTTTGGACTTCCGAAAATTGTACAAACGGATCAAGGATCCAACTTCATGTCAAGGTTGTTTGCCCAAGCTCTTCAACAGGTCGCTGTTAAACACTGATCCTCCAGCGCTTACCATCCTGAAAGCCAGGGCGCACTAGAGAGGTTTCACCAAACTCTAAACTCCATGCTGCGCATGTATTGTTTAGAGTTTGAGAGAGATTGGGATGATAGTGTTCCACTGGTTTTGTTTGCGATTAGGGAAGTAGTACAGGAATCGCTGGGATTTATCTGAATTGGTGTTCGGACATAGTGTTCGAGGTCCCTCAAAGCTACTAAAAGACAATTGGTTGGCTGAGCCTGCTCCCAATAATATCCTTGACTATGTCTCTAACTTTCAGTTCAAATTGCACCGGGCATAGGAATTGGCCAGATCCAACCTGAAAGTGGCCCAAAATAAAATGAAAACCCGCTTTGATTGCCGGGCAGACACTCGTTCATTTAGGCCAGGTGATCAAGTTATGGTTCTGTTACCTGTGATTGGTTCTGCATTACAGGCACGATACAGTGGTCCTTATCGGGTGGAGCGAAAACTTGGGGAGGTTGACTACATCATTGCCACTCCAGACAGGCGCAAATCCAGATTGTGCCATGTAAATATGCTGAAAGCTTTCTGCGGGCGTGCACCCAACTCGACTCCTGGACAGGTAGGAAACCCTGGTGCGCTGTCCAGTACTGAAACCAAGCCAGTGGCACCAGTAGCACCTGTCCATGACAGGAAGGTTGAGGAACTGTCTAGTGCTGAAGTTCCGGCAGCGGTCAATCTCCCACCCGTGTGCTCCCTCTCTGCCCCTTTCTGTCAATATCGTCAGGCCTACTTCGCCCTCTGAGCTGGACAAGGATGGGGTGACTGCCCCGACCAAGGACGTGGTGGAGGGTAGGTTACAGGTTACAGGCGGATATCAAATCATACCTCGAGTCTTTTACCGGTTGCTGAACGCTCTGATATCATTACTCTAATCCAGTCATATCCTTCACTGTTTTCAGATGTGCCTAGCCGTACTCATTTAATAGAGCACAATAGAGCCGCGCATCAGGAACAGTGGGGTGCTCCTGCCGTCCACAGCTCTGGGGTCACACTGTGGGCAGGTGCGAGGAACCCCTTTACCTCACTGCCAGGGTTACGGTTTTTCTTTGGTCTGGTTCTGTTTTTCCTTGGTTATGTTTTCCGTTAAATCCACTACCTTTGAATGATTTAATAAATACTGGTTTCATTTTCCTTGCAACAACGTGCTGGGTTTTATTGTATGGTTGGCCGTAACATTTGGCAACAGCATTTAAAATGATGAATTATACAGAACCTGAGATATATAGGAAGTACTGGTTAACAAAGCTATCCTGCCTTAATACTTCACATATTTGATTTTGTCTACATTACATTGCATTACGATATTTAGCAGATGCTGACCCAGAGTGACTTCCAAATAAGTGCATCGCTATGCTAAAAGTAGTTATTGAGAAGTATTACAAGAGGTCAGTAAGATACTGAGTTATGTCCTAAACTAGTGTAGAGTCCTTTTAGACCCTTCCAGTCACATGGGAGGGTTGGGGGAAGGGCTCAGTCTAACACTCACCAGCCATTCAAATGGAAACTTTAGATCTGTTGTATTGTGCATCTTGCTATAAGTATCTTTCTATCTGTCTACACTTGGTTTTAAAATGCGTCTTGAGCGATCAGATCACAAGTGGACAGTGCTAAATACAAGTGTAAACGACCACCAAGACGCATTGTGATCCGATCACTCAAACCACTTGCCGAGGTGGTCTGGGACGCATTTGACCACATATCTTGTGTAAACGATAATGCGTCCTGATGCGTCCCCGACAAGGACGTAACAGGAAAACGCGCCATCAATGCAGGACGTGGTGGTTGTTTTGGTGACAGCCTGCCAACGCTCGAAAAAATGCTTTTCTAACATTCTTCCTTTTTCATCTTGTAGTAGTAGTAATAGTTTATTTTGGCCCTTATTAACAATTTTACAAAATGCATACGCATAGAAATAAATAAGTAACAATAAGTCATTAAATTAAAAGGAAAACAACAAATATTGACTGAAAAGGTGTAGGCTGAAGCTTTAGCTTATTATACCTACCCTTTTTACGCACCCCTTCCTCTAATGGGTTAAGGCTATACAAAGACAGGACAATACAGAAGCAAAAACAAAAGTTCCAAATGATTCATACACAGTAATGATCATATCTCAGTTATGTATTTGTTTACCACCTTATTTTTAAACATTTTTTTTAAATTCGCAAAGTGAGCTAAACATTCTTAACTCCTTGTCACAACTATTCCACAAGTTTACCCCTTTGACAGATATACATCTATTTTTTATATTTGTTCTTACCTTTGTTTTTTTAAATATACATATTCCCCTAAGTTCATATTGGCTCTCATTCAATTTCAAACAACCTCTGAATACAGCTAGGAAGTAAATTATTTTGTGCTTTGTACATTATCTGTGCAGTTTTAAGATCAACTAGATCACAAAATTTTAGAGTATGTAAGCTAGTAAATAGTGCTTTGGTTGGTTCATAATAATCTGATCAACTTACAATTCTTATAACTCTCTTCTCTAGCATGAAAATTGGATTTGTGTTGGTTTTGTATGTGCTTCCCCATACCTCCACACAGTAGGTAATGTATGGAACTATGAGAGAACAATACAGTATATATAGTGATTTCTGATTCAAGATATCGTTAGTTTTATTTAATATTGCAATGGTTTTAGATATTTTTTGTTTTTACATTATTTATATGTCGTTTCCAACATAGTTTATGATCAATTATTACACCCAGAAATTTATTTTCATGCACTCTTTCCATTTCAACATCATTGATCATAATTTTAGCTTGATTACTGATTTGCCGATTACCAAATATTATAAACTTAGTTTTGCTTAAATTCAATGATAACTTGTTAATATCAAACCATTTCTTAAGTACTTTCAATTCCCTTTCTACTGTATTCAGAAGTCGTTCAAAACTTTTCCCGGAGCAATATAAGTTAGTGTCATCAGCAAATAAAACAAATTTTAACAATTTAGACACTTTACAAATATCATTTATATACAATATAAACAGTTTAGGGCCTAGCAATGAACCTTGTGGAACCCCACAAGTGACCTTCAGCAAATCAGATTTGACATTATTTATTTGGACATATTGATATCTGTCAACAAGGTAACTTCTTAGCCATGAGTATCAGCAGCGGAGCGAGCGGGGGGGCAGAGGGTGCGGCTGCCCCGGGCCTACGGTTCTTCCAGTTACAAAGGGGCCCACCCTGGGCCCAATCTGCCTGACTGAACATGCATTTTTGTTGTTTAGTTGAATATTTTGAATAAAGTTTGTTTGTGTGTCTTGAGTGCTGCAAAAAAATAAAAAGTCCGACTGAGGGCGTAATGGTTTCGACCGACCCCTATAGCTAAGTTTCTCGCCGCAATATTTATTTTGAATGAGCAGAGACACAATAAAGTTACAGAAAACTTTATCCGCTGTCCAGTATCCTTGTGTAAGTGTACAAACAGAAAAATTACGCCCTCTGTTGAAGTCCCAAAGTATAAGAACTAGGCGATCGCCGGCTGTCTTGTTTTATTCCCATCGCCGTCACTGCTGACCACGGTATTTAGAAATGGTGTCATACAATGAGGTGTGTGCTGAAATAGCACACCTCATTGTAATCTGCATTTCTCTCCGTTCTGCCCTTCTGTCTCTGTAAGTTTCCCCTTGGATCTGTCTTGCATCTCCATACAGCCTATAATAGGCTGTATGAGGGCCCACTACAGGTCCTCGCCCCCTTTGCAATGAGCCATCGGCTCCACCCCTGATGAGTATGCTATCCCTCTTATACCATATCTCTCCAGTTTCTTGTCCTGCGCTGTTTTGCAAGTCGCAAATGACTTTATCCTGCCAATCTCAATGGTTGGAATAGCCCGTACATGTAAATTAGTTCTTGAAACATTTTTGTTTTCTTAGCTAGCCCGTGCTAAACAAATCTGGCGACAGAGAGTGACGTAATAACTGTAGGCGGGGTTACGTAGGCAGTAATGAAAACTGAACACAAGTGGTCCACGGGACACCTTGGAGATGCATGTTAGACACAGGTGTAAACGGCGATGTGTCTCGGCTGTCCACTTGTGATCCGATCGCCCCAGACGCATTTTAAAACCAAGTGTAAACAGGGCCTAAGAGCATGCTATTTCAAACTAAAGGTTATTTGTTTATTTAAATGGTAGATATACATAAAAAGATTAAACTAATATTTTGTTGATTATCTGTGCCATGGCTCCATTCCAATAGCCTAGATAATCAGGAGTTGACTGTACATCATTATGCTCCTCACCCCAGTCTCTGTAGTTTACAGTGTGGATCCTCCAGTCCAGCAGAGAGCGCTCTCACTCCTGAATCCTGCAGGTCATTGTCTCTCAGCTCCAGCTCTCTCAGCTCTGAGTGGTGTGAGCGCAGGACTGAGGCCAGATCATCACAGCAGGTCTCTGTGAGATTACAGTGACCCAGTCTGTGGAGAGATGGAGACAAAATCTCTGCTATTTACATAAATACATACACCCCCTGAGTTCAATAATAAAGAAAGTATAACCATTGAATCAACATGATACCTTTTCTGCTACTATGACAGAACAGGCCTGTGGTAAACAGAACTCCAATAAATAATTTTCACAAAAAAATATTTTTGATCAATTTAATGCAGCATTACAAATTCTGCTGTAGATTTGATTTTTTTGTTAGAATTCAGATGAACTGTTTTATCACAAGTATGTGTGTGTGTCTGTTAACGTGTGTGTGTGTGTGTGTGTGTGTGTGTGTGTGTGTGTGTGTGTGTGTGTGTGTGTATGTGTGTGTGTGTGTGCATGTGTCTGTGATTGGTACTAGCTGCAATGCTTTCCAATAGGCTACAATGAACAGATGTAGCAATAAGCTGAATAGGCTGTCCAGATAAGACAGCCCAATAGCAAAGAACATTATTTGAAGTATCAGAGTATTTGTGATGATGTAATGCAGTAGAAAAATTGGAGAAGAAGTGGAAGATAAGCAGGAAAGTGCAACATGGTATAAGTTTAGTCATTTAATGTGTGCTGTATGAAGTTCTCTGAATTCTGTAAGGACATATGTTATAGAAGTGATGAGTCAGACCTCTTTGTGGTCACTTCTGTAGGACATCCCTATAAGAGCCTAACTCTTGGTGTTGTAAAGGTATGAGAAACACCCTGCCAGCCTGTAAGTACAGTAGGCAGATGGAATGCCTGCCATCCTAATGTGCTTTCCAGTGCTGATACCATCACCCCTGCAGACACATCATTGTTACCCCACATTTTCTTTGCATATCCGATTGGCCAAAGGAGCATTTAGCTCTGATTACACAAGTTGAGCACCCAGATTTCTATGAACTGATTACCTAGGTCCTAAAGAGAAAGCTGTCAGTAGTCATTGGCTTAATGTAAACTGCATTAATTTAACTTCATGCACTTTGTCAGTGACATCGCCCTCTGGTGTTAATAAGAGAAACTGCAGTATCCTGGGTTGTTGCTCATGGTGGGATGAGCAGATATTTTAAGTATCATCTGTCATTCAGGTTATTCATGCTATTTAACTGCCATCTATTGACAATTTAAGAGCACCATTCACCTCAATATCTGTAGTTTACTGTTTCGACTGAGTGCAGCACAGAGCAGCTTCACTCCTGAGTCTCCCAGGTTGCTGTTGGTGAGGTCCAGCTCTCTCACAGTTTCCCATGATTCTTTTCTGAAGGTGCGGCTAAAAATTCTGTATAGAAGACAAAATAGGCTTTCTGAGAAAACATACATTTTTGATTTCAAAGGGTCAGAACCAAGCATCAGACACAGTTCATTGGAAATGTAACACATTTCTGAATGGAAACAGTTCAGTTTTAATCTCTAATGTGGATATAAGTGACACCAAAAGTCACGTGTTACGAAGTTCAGGCCAAACTGTGTAGAAGGGGCTCCACTCTGATTGGTCCAAGGCAGCCATATGCACTACCCTGACCTCATCTCCAGCAGACAGCATGACTCCTTACAGTCACTTACAGTAGACTCTTGCCTCTCACGGATGCTACACTGCTGCTCCAACACCTGATTCCACATTCATATTTTTACATTTTTACATTTTACATACCACACAAGCTGACAGGAATGCATCAGCTGTGCTAATTTGAAAGAACACATGCCTTATCATTTCTCCTGCATCTACCCTCTACATATGTCCTTACCCTGCTTTATGTTTAATCTCTTGCCCAGGAAGGTGTTACATGCTGTCTGGATGATAAACTGATGAAATCATGAAGTCAGAGGCAAGACTGGGATTTTCTTCTTAAAGGGTTTATTTAATATCAAATCCTCTGCGACCCCTAATGATGCTTTTCACCACTGGTCTGTCCTGTCTGCATGGCCTGTACAGCCTATCACCAAAGCACATATGTCCTTGCCCTAATGTGAAACATACTAAGTAATACTAGTTACAGCTGCAGTTGCCATGGATTCAGGCATAGTTTAGCCATCAAACACCCCCTCCCCTTCCACTCCAACCACAGTTCATTAAAGCAGATGAGAAAGAGCTGCACCTACTTGAAAACTTTTAGTTCACATTTCAGTCCAGCACAGAGCAGCTTCCCTCCTGATTCTCCCAGGTTACAGGAGCTCAGATCCAGAGTCTGTAGTTTACAGTTTGGACTCATCAGTGCAGCACTCAGCAGCTTCACTCCTGATTCTCCCAGGTTATTCTTGCTGAGGTCCAGCTCTCTCAGGGGTGAGGTGGCTGACTGAGGAGCTGAGGCCACGATTTCAATGGACTCATCTCTAAGGTAACAGTCACTGAGTCTGAAAAGATAGAAAAGACAGAAAAGATATATAGATATATATATAGATATATACACAAATATATTGGAGTTCCAATCACTGTGAACACAAAGTACAGTACGACAGTTAGTAAATCAATAAAAATAACACACTCTGAAAGAACAAAAAAACAATGAACATCAGCAATAACTCTCATGTAACAGCCATAAGTTTCTACAAAACCGCTTGCTTCAATGGAGACTATTACATCATCACCCGGTCGACTGGCTGAGTTTAATGACTCAGAATGTGTTCTTATGGGGGATTTAAAATGGGACTGGTTATCATCAGCATCTGATTCCATGAAAGGAATACAATATATGATGCTTTAAACCTCAGGCAACTTGTTCATTTGCCCACAAATCCAAATTCTAAATTACTGAATAAATGACAATTATTAGATCTGATACAAACTGACAGACCATATAAATTCCTCAGCAAAATGAAAGAACACACTCATGAGAGAGTGAAGGCCAGTCAGGGGTTACTCAGCCTCAGCGTATAAACATTTATTTCTCTATTATTCAATATGACCAGACGTTTTCATTCTTCAAGTCAAAACTGATTAAGAAGGATCCATATTTCTTTTTTTATGGAATCGTTCAGGCATTACTTAATGAATGAATCCAGTGAAAAATGCTGATAAATCAGGATTATCAAACAGCATCACTCACTTCAGAGTCTGTAGTTTACAGTTTGGACTCATCAGTGCAGCACTCAGCAGCTTCACTCCTGAGTCTCCCAGGTCATTCTTGCTGAGGTCCAGCTCTCTCAGGGGTGAGGTGGCTGACTGGAGAGCTGAGTCCACAATTTCAATGGACTCGTCTGTAAGGTTACAGCCACTGAGCCTGAAAAGATAGAAAGACAGAAAAAAGCATTTATAATCAAATATTCTTTATAACAAAAACATTTCTACTTCAAAATGTCTGTGAGGGAAAAGTTATCACCTGTTGTTTTTTATTTGTATGAAAAACCCTGAAACGCTTCTAAATGTTTTATTAATTAAATCAAAGTATATTAACAACATTTAATTTCTTCTGTCCTATTGATCTCACTGATTTTAATGACTTTTACAGCAGTGATCACCCCAGCACTGATTGTGGTGCCGTGTCTGTGGAAGTGTTGGTCCTCCTCCCAGGACTGAATCCTCCATCACTGCTACTGTGTCTGCCTGCAGTGCTGCTGCTGTGAGACTCTCTGCTACTCCTGAGGTTCCTGATAACCCAGCCACCTGCTGCTGCTGCTTCCACCCCCACAACCCGGTGTTCCTGTCAGCAAGATCACCACCACACTCTCACAGGCTGAAATTGGCCTGTTGGTGTGGTGAGAGACTCTCAAATCTCCTGCTCAGTTCTGACTCCTAGGTCAGAGCTCATCTGCAACATTGCCAAGGAATTTGGTCATGCAGATACGGATTGTTGTTATGATAGTGTAGATGCTGATGTTTTAGTAGTGAACATAGCTGCTGCCTATTCTGCTATAGTTGTTTTTGAAGTAACCTGTTGGTTAACTAATTCCACTGCAGTTTCAAATCACATCATAACATGTATACAATTAACAATGCACAAACCAAGGGGAAATATTAAAAGCTTGCACACCTCTTCCTGGAGTGTGTAATATGCTGGGAATGCTCTTTTTCTCTCTTTCTTTTTGAACACCATTGCAGCTCAAAGTAATGACTGATTCTGCCATAAACTGCAGCTCGCTCACTGCACTCGGCCCTCTACTTCTGACTGTGTATCAGCACAGGCTAAAAACATGCATGCAGCAGCCAAACACCTGTGCTTGTGTTTCATTTATACAGAGGAACCTGCTGGTTAGCTAACTAAATGTTTCTTAGCTCAGAGCATTTTATTTATTTCTGATCAGACTGAAAGTGTTTTTTTCTCTTTATATGTGGACCTGAGACTGATTCACGTGCTTTTCTTTGAATCAAAATTTATCAAAACATCAATATGTTGTTTTTTTACCATCAAGAGACAATGATCTATTGATATATCAATGGTAAAGGCACACAGTGCTATTACCCCCAAGTGACAGTTATTCATAGTGGATTTCACTCATTATGATTGGTCAGTAAATCCCACATACATTTTCACAGGCTTTTACTAGCAACAAAGCACACAGAAACGCTCACTCATGACTCCAATAAAATGTTTAGAAATTGAGATTATCAAACAGCATCACTCACCTCAAAGTCTGTATTTTACAGTTTGGATTCATCAGTAAAGCACAGAGCTGCTTCCCTCCTGAACCTCCCAGGTTATTGTAGCTGAGGTCCAGCTCTATCAGGGATAAGGTGTTTGACTGTAGAGCTGAGATCACAGTTTCACAGGACTTCTCATTAAGGTTACAGCTCCTGAGTCTGTAGAGAAGAGAAAATAGACTTCAATTCATTAATTCAATTTTACAAAGGAATATTTGTTTGGAACCAAGTCCTTTGACACAACAGTAAAACAGTTGATTGTTGCTGTTGCATATTTTTTACTAAGAATAAATGAGCAGATTTAAACCTATTGTGTAAATAGGTATCATCTTGATATATTTCCTCTAGCAGTGGTCTATTACAAATGCATGCTTCTGTAAGTTGCAGTGAGTGACAGACATTGTTCTGTGCTGGTGTATATGAGCTGTGTGGCCCAAAGCTGTTTTCATCTTAATACAGAAAGTTCAGAAGAGCCACATGAGGCCCTAGAGTCACAGACTGGTGGCCCCTAATATACACTAACCAACATCTCCAGAGCAGATACAGAAATGTGCTGGAGGAGGAGAGCTAATATAAAGGAAACCAGACACACATCACACCAGACTACAGTGACTATTGGATTGGCTACAAACTGATATCAATCACACACTGAGTTGCTCCAGGACCAGCATTAAGGATCACTGCTGTAGGAGACACTGTCTTCCAGATGAGATGTCAAACCCGGGTCCTAAAGATATAGCTGTTTAATCATAACCAATTTAACTGGCTGGAGTCAATGAGAGGAAGAGTGGGAGATTCAGGCACAAAATATTTGCTGTGCTTCACTCAGGTGGTATTAAACACTGGTGCTGGATCAGGTGTTTTACACCTATCTTCCCACTATTGAGTACTTTCACTTCTAATAAGGATTTCTAATAAGTGCTAAATATATTGAATTCAATCCATGTTTGTGTGAAGTGAAAGTGAAGACCTTCTATTTTAACTCAAGCAGAAATTCAGCTACAGACTCCTAACCCACAAAACAACAACAAGCTGACAGAACAAAAGGTCTCTCAATATATGTAACGTAGTAATGTTTGTGCAATACCAACACTCACACTCACACCAACTATGAAAGGAGTTTCTCTGACCATTCTGTTGTCAGTCCTTCTGTGTGATGTCCTGCTTGTGTTGTTTTTGTCTTCCTCTCTGTCAGGGTGGGTGTGTCATTTGTCTGGTTTTTTTTTTGCGTGCATGTGCTTTTGTGTTTGTTTTCAGCCCATCGCCCCACCTCCTGTCCCGCCTATCTGCCCTGCTGCCACGCCCACCACCTGAAGCCCATCCTGCACACCTGTTCCCTGTTATCTCATCATCAGTCTGTGTATTTATACCCCTCTATCTGCTCTGTTTCTCTGCCAGTTTGTCATAGTTTATCAGTCTGTTTTGTTCCTGCCTGTTTGTCTTTCGCTTGCTCTGAGATTTTGGATTTTGGATGTGACAGTGTAGCTAGTCCAATTCTGGGACGTTTCCCGTTCCAAACAAATCGAGAGCATAGGGAGTTAAACTAATCAATAAATTCAAGTTCTCCCACGTCACCCCCCTACTGAGATCCCTCCACTGGCTCCCAATCTCAGCCAGGATCCGCTTCAAGACCTTGACACTCACCTTTTCTGCTGCAAGAAAGACTGCCCCGACCTACCTCCAGGACCTCATCCTACCCTATGCACCCGCTCGTCAACTTCGCTCTGCTACATCTGGACGCCTCGCTCCACCCACCAGCAGAACGAAAGGCCCACGCTCCTCACAACGACGCTTTTCCATCATCGCCCCCCAGTGGTGGAATGAACTCCCCACCCCCCTGAGAACAACTCCTTCAATCCAACCCTTCAGACGCGCACTGAAGACACACCTCTTCAGACTCTACCTGGACTGAAACCTCTGCCTCTTTGACCTTGTAATTTTTGACGTTGGAAAACTGACTCCTGTCTTGTACTTGTTGCTCGCTTACCTAGGTAGTTTAGCGGTATTCTCTTTCCTGTAATTGTACTTGAGATGCAATCCTAGCTCAGATTAGTTGGCTCACGTCACTGACCTTGTGCTCAGCTTCAGCACTATTTGCATTGTATGACCTGTACACATCTTGTTCTTGTGCCTGTTGTTTGCCCACTATTTGCACTTTTGTACATCGCTTTGGATAAAAGCGTCTGCCAAATGAATAAATGTAAATGTAAATTTGTAGGGGAGAGAAAGAGGTAACAATGAAAATAAAAACGTGATCTGGGGCAGCACATTCATTTTAATAACGGAAATTCTGCCGTGGAGAGTGACCTGGAGGGAGGACCATTTTTCAAAATCTGATTTTAGCTTTGTCAGCAAGTTGGTGTAATAGTACCTCAAAACAGCGGAGATATTATTGTAAATAGATATACCTAAATATGTTAATCTATCTGAGCATTTAACAACAGATGATAGCAGTACAATGGAAGGTTCAGTCAGATCTGTGTTCAGGGGTAGTAATACCGATTTGGTCCACTTAATCCTAAAACCAGAAAAAGCACCGAATTTCTGAAATAAATTTAAGGCATTTGGGAGCGAGTTAGAAACGTCTGACAAATATAGTAAAACGTCATCCGCATATAAGGAAACATGATGCTTCATGCCCTGTATATCTATGGGAGAAAAGGACTTGCTTTGCCTGATTGCTTGAGCTAGAGGCTCTAAAGATACAGCAAAAAGAAGGGGGCTAAGAGGGCAGCCCTGCCTCGTCCCTCTAGATAAAGAAAACTGGGAGAATAAAACAGGTCCAGTGGAAACACATGCAGTGGGATTGTTATATGGAGTTTTAACCATGTCTATGAATACTGATCCAAAACTGAAATGACGCAATACAGCCCATAAGTAATCCCATTCGACCCGGTCAAATGCCTTTTCGGGATCTAATGAAAGGATGGCTGAATTTGGGGGAAGTCTATCAGCTAAGTCTATGAAATGTAATAGGCGACGCATGTTATCAGAAGCAAGTCTCGTTTTCATGAAGCCTGTTTGGTCATGATGAATAATGGAAAGCATACAAGTTTCAAGTCGCCGGACAAGACATTTAGCAAAGACTTTCATGTCAGAATTTAAAAGGCTCAAGGGTCGATAATTGGAACAGTTCATGGGATCTCTATCCTTTTTAGGTAGAAGAAAAATCAGGCCTGATTTCTGATCTCTGAAAAGAACCCAGTTCTAGAGAGTAGTTAACTGAATTTAGTAATATTGGACCCACTTGTTCCCATAATGTTAGCAAGAGCTCCGGACGGAGACCATCCAAACCTGGTGCCCTGCCTTTGCTCATTGATCGTAGACCTTCCTCTAGCTCTTCCAAAGTTAGCAGGGCATCTAACAGCGAGGCTTGAAGCGGGGTGAGCTGTGGCAATACCAAATCATTTAAAAAATCCTCAACTTCAGAGTCACTCGAGGTTTTTTCAGATGTATACAATAAGGAGTAATAACTTCTAAACACTTCATTAATATCCTGTTGCTGCGTAGTGATCCATCCTGTCGAATCCCTAAAGCTGTTCTGATTGCTTTAAGCGTAGTGCTAGCAGCCTGCTTGGATGATTACTGTTTTCGTAGTAAAGATGTCTAGTTTTATGTAATAAAAATTCAGCTTCATACCTAGTCATACTCTTGTGCCTAGCTTTCAGAGCTTGCAAACCTTTCAACTTATTATCACAGATGGAATTTTTTACCGAGGTTTCGATATTATGAATGTCCTTCTCTAGCTTTATGATAGATTGCAGCCTTGACTTATTCATGTGAGAAGTGTAGGAAATAGTAGAGCTTCTTATGCAGCATTTTGTCACCTCCCTTCTGACAAAGAATTTAGCGTAATAAATTCACTTAGCTCTCTTTTGATATATTCCACAAAGTTGTTATCTTGTAGTAAAAAAAGTATTAAATTTCCATCTCTTTGCACGATTTAGATAAAAGTTAAAACAATAAGAAACTGGACCATGATCAGACAGTAAAATACTCAGAATTTTGGTGGATTTTACATAACACAAAATGCTACTAGAGACCAAAATCACGTCTATTCTGGTAAATGTTTTGTGTCTTCCCGAAAAAAAAAAAACGTGTAGTCTCTTGCAGAGGGGTTTTCAAACCGCCAGGGGTCGCACAGTGAAAGATAATATTTAAACCTATTTAATGCATTTGTAATATTGAGGGGTTGAGAGTTTGGTTGGTGGGAAGAATATAAATTAGGGTCAAACAAATGATTGAAATCCCCCACTAGTATGATGGGGATGTTGCCGATAGAAGACAAAATATGCTTCACTTCATCAAAGAAAGATTTTTCGAAAGTATTAGGATCGTATATAACTGCAATACATACTTGAAGTGAGTTTCATCCGAAATAATTCAGGCACAATATCACCAGCGTTCTCCCGGAAATTAGCAGACCGGCTTCCACAATGCACTGAGGCAATCATTGACACCAAAAACCAGGCCAACACAATTCATTTTTATGCCTAAAGACATGTTTTTGTCATGTTACCCATAACTACCCAAAGACATGTTATTCATAGCTACGCATGTCCCATGGTCTTTGGCAGGACAGTGTATGTCCATATCTCTGATTTACAGCAGAATTTAAATTGTTTATATGTTCATAGTTTACACTTGTATGAAGTTGAACAAAATCAAAGATCTATTGCATGTATGTAAGTGAATATTTATTAACTAAGCAGATTCATTACTTTGCTAAATACCCTTCCTGTTTTAACACTTTCCCTTCTTTTGCATATGAATCATTATATATGAGGAACTGCACACATATTAGTGGTAAAGGCCCACAATGCTATTGTCAGTAGTGAGTAACAGTTATTTGTAGTGGACTTCACTCATTATGACTGGTTAGTAAATTCCAAGTATGTTTTCACAGGCCTTTACTACCAACAAAGCGCACAGAATCCGTTACTAAATTTAGCCCTGGGTCTGTTCTCTGCATCTTTACTCTTCTGCAGTCAGGGGTTATTCAGCCTCAATGTACAAACATCTCTCTGTCACTCAATATAACTTTCAGTTACGTTAATTCTTGTTAAAAAAAAAACCATAAAAACATTTAAGAAGGATCCGTCTTTCATATCTTCATGGAATCTGTCAGGCAATATTTACTGGATAACTTCAGTAAAATGTTTAGAAATTAGGATTATCAAACAGCATCACTCACCTCAATGTCTGGATTTTACAGTTTGGACTCATCAGTAAAGCACAGAGCTGCTCCACTCCTGAATCTCCCAGGTTATTACTCCTCAGGTCCAGCTCTCTCAGGGATGAGGTGACTGACTGTAGGGCTGAGATCACAGCTTCACAGGACTTCTCATTGAGATTACAATCACGGAGTCTGTCGAGAAGAGAAAATAGATCTCAATTCATTAATTCAATTTTACAAACAAATATTTGCTTGGAACCAATTCCTTTGACACAACAGGAAAACAATTAACATGATTGTAGCTGCTGCATATTTATTTATTATACTAACAATATGTATTTATGATACGGATAAATGAGCAGATTTAAACCTAGTGTGTAAATAGGTATCATCTTATTGTCCTCTAACAGCAGTCTTTTATAAATGCATATATTTTACATACTTCTGTAAACTGCGATGAGTGACAGACATTGTGCTGGTGCTGATGTTTATGAGCTGTCTGGGCCAACGCTGTTCTCATCTTCACACAGGAAGTTCAGAAGAGCCGCATGAGACCCTAGAGCCACACATGGGTGACCCCTAATAAACAGTAACCAACATCTGCAGAGCAGATACAGAAATGTTCTGGTGGAGGAGTGCTAATGCAGAGGAAATCAAGCGCATCTTCTACAACACAACTGGTCATTTCAAAACAGGAGAAAATTTGGTGAAATCATTGGCCAATCCAAATTTACATAAAAAGGACTTTTTAACTGGTGCTTACCCACCTCCATACCCAGCATGCTCTGGCAGTTTTTTTTCTAATTTCTACATTTAACTGCTTCAGTCCAGCTACTGTATGAACTCTGTGGCATCCCTGAATGTAGATCCAGACACAGTTACCCCTTTCTATAGGCCCTTTCAGACATGCACTGAAAGCCAGAACTTATCTAGCCATTACCCGGAGGAGCTGTTTGTGAGAACGCAAATGTCCGAATCAGTTGGACTGGACACGAGACGGACTTCACTCTGCCAGCTCCCTAGCACAAAGTCCGTCTAATGTCGGATTGAGTCCATGTGTGAATAGAGCAGGTCATTTTCCGGAGAATTCACAGCGAGTGAGTGGGCATGTTGATGACGTTTCTATCTTTCTATCTTTCTACTTTTCGTGAACTCGTCAATACTTCTCACTCGTGAGAATGCAAGTGGCGTCTAACTGGAAAATACCACAAGGAAATCTGGACATATCTAAACTCACAATAATTTCATGCGACAATGTAACATACTACAAATGTAATAATTAATGGTCGCACACTGTGTACTACATTGAAAAATAGAATGCAGTATACAGTATATACTTGTGTAGTATGCAGTAAGCGGTTTTGAATACAGCCGCTGCGATTTCTGCAGCGTACTTTTTGCATCGTGTCCTGCCTCCTGCACACTTTACCCAGGCGCCGCCCCTCGCCTAAACCAAACGGAATATTTCCAATAGGTGAGAACATGAACAATCTCCCGTTGTGTGCTAGATGTGTGAAAGGGCAACTCCGGACAATGTCCGGACCTGATTCTCCGGACATCGTCCGGAGTTCATATGCAAAAACGGCTTATGAATCCGTCATCAACACTGCTACACTATGTGCACAGGAAATTCCAAATGACTGCAACACAACTGCATCCCTGCCTTTTTATTTTCACCCACAACTGAGATTTCCTCACATGGAGCAGTGGGGTCACCACTCAACCCATCTGTGTCTCTGTTATTGCTAGCAGCTAGAGATTTGGTGATGCACATACTTATGTTCCTTTACGATTTTGTAGATGCTGATTTTGACACCACTCTCTCATGTACTATTTCTTTATTCCTGCATAAAGTGATTCACTGATAAAGATCATAACCAATTAGTGCTTACCTCAAAGCCTGTATATCACACAGTGGACCCCTCAGTCCAGCACAGAGCAGTTTCACTGCTGATTCTCCCAGCTTATTGTTGCTGAAGTCCAGCTCTCTCAGCTGGGAGTTTGCTGACTGGCGGAGAGATGAGGCCACGAGACCACAGGACTTGTCACTGAAGCGACACTGATCCATTCTACAAAGGGAAAGGAGGCTCTCCTTACAACAAGACAAGTTCTCTGACGAGAAAGAGGCCCCAGTAAAGACACAGAACACACACTTCTTGCGTTGAGACTCCAGATATATTCAGTGGACAACAATGGACAACATTCATACTAATCAGCCCGTGCTGTGAGAGTAATAGCTTGAGCAGTAATCAATTCTTACTTTAAAGTTTGGACCCAATACAGTTCTTTGAGCTTCGTACCTCCAACCAGCCTTCAGTTTAAAATTACATGCAAAGTTTCATCCTCCCAGACAGTGTATTATTTCACTGCATGAAATTGTTCAAACACCAAAAAACCAATATGATCATAAAATATAAGAAAAGATCATCACCATCACTGTTACTAATGTAATGCTATTTTTCATGCATTTTACAATACATACTTTACTATCAGAAACGTTTGTTCTATCTCCTGGAACACATTTGGTTAGTTTGCGTACCTGTTATTAGTTTAGTGATATTCTAGAAGACACTGAACTCTAGGGCT
Organism: Megalops atlanticus; assembly: GCA_019176425.1. Lineage (NCBI taxonomy): Eukaryota > Metazoa > Chordata > Actinopteri > Elopiformes > Megalopidae > Megalops > Megalops atlanticus. The sequence continues at coordinate 6,589,170 of CM032875.1, forward strand.
CTTTATATTCCAAGGCAGACTGCATCTAACACTTTACAGTTATAATCAATTTCATTTAGATTGTGTAACTGAAGATGGTTACCATTCTTACTGTGACTATAAAACTAAACATTCTCCAGACAAGTGTTCAAAATTGTTTGCTGAAAGTGTCTCTCTTCAACAAATTGAAATCTTATTATAATCACCATAACTTTCAGAGGGAAAGGACTGAATTCATACTTTTATGGCTTATTCCTCTACTGGTGTCTGATAGCCCGCATCAACACTTCAAACATTATCACACATTACAGTAAACTGTTTATCACACATTACAGTAAAGTCTCTATCTCTTCAACAAACTCCAACACTTGAAACTTTCTCACGCATTACAGTAAATTCTAGTTAAGAGTGTTTTTACATTGTCCTACACATGCTTTTCCAGGCCAGGAAACTATTCCTTTAAAATTCAACTCTCATGACAATATAAACCCTGTTCAGTCTCCTACTGCAGAGGTCCATTGCTCTTTATAATGGAAATATGATGGTTGTACACTATACAAAAATACAGTTTTTCATTGTAATTTGCTTTTTACTATGCTATTCCATAAGAATCCGGGGATTTTCCTTTTTTTAAATAGTCAGTTTGTATTAACATTTTGTTAAAAGAGCTGGCAGACTGAGAGAATGCCAATGTCAAGCACATCAGAAAAGAATAAATAGGCTGCTGATGTTTATAATCCTTTCCTAATATAAATGAGAGGATGTAAACCATAATTAATGACAGGATTCTAACCTCAGAGTGGATACTTTGCTCAGTCCAGTACAGAGCAGCTCCACTCCAGAACTTCCCATCTGACAGAAGCTCAGATCCAGAGACTCTAGTTTACAGTTTGGACTCATCAGTGCAGCACTCAGCAGCTTCCCTCCTGATTCTCCCAGTTTATTCTTGCTGAGGTCCAGCTCTGTCAATGGTGAGGTGGCTGACTGGAGAGCTGAGGCCACAATTTCAAAGCACGTCTCTGTGAGGTTACAGTTACTGAGTCTGAAAAGAGAAAAGCACAAAAAATCATTAATAATCAAATATTCACTACAACAAAAGCATTCCTACTTCAAACTGTGTCAGAGGGAAAAGTAACCAGCTGATCCTGTACATCTGCATGGGAAGAAGCTGAAAATATTTTATAGATTAAACATTTTTTTCTTAAAGTACATTAACAGTTTGTGTGTGTGTGTGTGTGTGTGTGTGTGTGTATGTGTGTGTATTCGTATGTGTGTCTGGTCGTGTTTGTGTATCTGTTTGTGAGTGTGTCTGTCCGTTGGTGTGTGTGTGACTGTGTGTGACCGTGTGTGTGTGTGTGTGTGTGTGTGTGTGTTTGCATGTGTGTCTCTATTTTTGTGTGTGTGTCTGTTTGGTGGTGAGTGTTTGTGACCGTGTGTGACTGTGTGTGTGTGTGTTCATGTGTGTGTGTGTGTCTGTGTGTGACTTTGTGTGTCTTTAAGTAGATTTCATGTAGATATATGTACACAAACAGACTGGAATCCCTAACATTGTGAACACAAAATATAGCACAACAGTTACAAAACCAATGACAAACACAGAAGTACTCTGAGTTTTTAGCAATTCAGATGAATATCAGCAATAACTCTCATGTAACAGTCGTAGGCTTCAACAAATTTCTGTTCATTATGAAGGAGACTATTACATCATCACCCGGTCGACTGACTGATTTTAACAATTCAGAATTTGTTCTTAAGGGGGATTTAATTTGGGACTGGTTATCATCAGCATCCAATTCCATTAAAGGCATACAGTATGTGACACTTTAAAACTCAAGCAACTTGTTAATGTTCCCACAAGACCTAATCATAAATTCCTGAATAAATAACCATTACTAGGTCAGATATTAGCTGATGGACCATACAAATTCTTTGCAACGGGCATTCTGATGTTAATAAACATTGTGCAATAGATTGTGTTATACATACTAGAACCCCCAAAACAAAGCATTCTATTTGAAATAAAATTTCAAGACCTTGGATGGCAAGTATAAGACAAGTATAAGATTCATTTATACACAGATACTACCTATCAGTCTCCAATGAGTATGTTCCTATGTAAAAGGGAGAGAAACAATCCCCTGGTCATCTACTGAATTCTCAGAGCTTATTCATGGAAGGGAAGACGTTTTTGGTGAAAGAAAGAAGGACAAATTACTCCTTTGATTGGACTTGTTTCAGATATTTTATATAATATAGACATTTATATGTTTTACTGTAAATGAGGAGCAAATAAATACTTCCCACTGTAGTCTATGTAAAAAACAGCACTGACACATCTTGAACAGATTAACAGGTGCATAAAGAACAAGCAGGACAAAGATAAGGAGACAAAGAGGTGATGAGATTCCAAAACAGCTGACATTCTTCAATCAGTTGCTACACACTGGTGATGGTTCAGGTGAGTGACACCTCTCTTACCTCTGGTCAGTACCTTCACTTCCTTAAGAAGGATTTTTATGTTCACCAGGGGCTCAGTCTGTAAAAGCACCTGATGATTCACTTGAAAGTTTGAGGCCTATGATCTGGGTTCTATTCCCAGCCATGCCATTCGCTAACAATGATCAGGAACCAACAGCAGTGGAATGAACTGCCTTCGTTCTGCCGGGGATACAGAGGAGGTTTAGTCTGCCAGGGTCCTTTCTGTCTTGTAGCTCATCAGTGACCCCCAATGGTCAGTCGGGCACTCACATTCTGACTGCCTTAAGCTGCATATGAAAAGTCCTCCTCTGACTCATGTCTGCGTAAGCTTTGCGTGGAGACTGCGGAGTGTATAGAGGTGATGGCTGACATCACGTGTTTCAGAGGAAGACACATGGTTGTCTGTTCCCTCCCAGACTGTTGGTGTGGGTTGCAGCTACAGGAAATTTTGTACAACACATCTGGGCATTACAAAATAGTAGAAATAGACACAAATTTGGAAAAAATGTAGGGCGATCCAAATATATATAATAAAGGATTTTTATTGACTGATGCTTCCCCATCGCAGTACCCAGCATGCTCTGGCACTGCTTTAACCATTTCTACATTCACCTGCTTCAGCCCAGCTGCTGTATGAAGTCTGTGGCATCCCTGAATGTGGATACAGACACAGTTACCCCTTTCTGTGAATCATCAGCGCTGCACTGCTACACAATGTGCACAGACTATTCCAAATGACTGCAACACAACTGCATCACTGTCTTTTTATTTTCTCCTACAGCTGAGATTTCCTCACATGGAGCAGTGGGGTCACCACTCGACCCATCTGTGTCTCTGTGTCATTGCTGGCAACTAGAGATTTGGTAATGCAGACACTTATGTTCCTTTACGAAAGTGTAGATGCTAATGTTGTTACCACAATGCTGACAGTAGCAACGATAACACAGTTGAGACAATACTCACAACAACACACACCCTCACGTACTATTTCTCTATTCCTACATAAAATGATTCACTGATAAAGGTCATAAGCATTAGTGCTTACCTCAAAGCCTGAATATCACACACTGGACTCCTCAGTCCAGCACAGAGCAGCTTCACTGCTGATTCTCCCAGCTTATTGTTGCTGAAGTCCAGCTCTCTCAGCTGGGAGTTGGCTGACTGGCGGAGAGCTGAGGCCACGAGATCACAGGACTCATCATTGAAACGACACTCATCCATTCTACAAAGGGAAAAGAAACAAGTTCTCTGACGAAAGGGAAAGGAGGCTCTCCTTACAACAGGACAAGTTCTCTGACGAGAAAGAGGCCCCAGTAAAGACACTGAACACACACTTCCTGCATTGACACTCCAGATATATTCAGTTCAATGGAGAACATTCATACTCAACAAACCATACTGTGAGAGCAATAGCTTGAGCAGTAATCGATCCTTACTATAAAATTTGGACCCAGTTCAGTTCTTTGAGCTTCATATCTGTGACTGCTCTCTTCCTCCAAAGAGACACCTGGCACAGCCAACCATGACTGGGGACAGTCTTCAGTTTACAATTACATACCAAGTTTCATCCTCCCAGACAGAGTCATATTGCACTGCAGGAAATTGTTCATACACCAAAAAACCAATATGATCTGTCGGGAGAGTACCATGCATTTTATGGCTATTTGCCCTGGTCTGGCTTTTCTAGGATTCCTTTCCCTACTCGGGACCAGAACAAGCACAGATAAGATAAGTCAACAAATACACACACATAGCAGGCAAGAGGGCAAATGGTCTACCACCATAAATACCCCAAAATCAGTGACCACAGATCACATACCTACTTAAAATAAGCAGCCATCACTTTAAGATTACAAGAAGTCACCTAAAACCTAGCCAGATACTTAAAACCTCAACCATAATGATTGACTGTTTGGATTCACATTATTTTGCCAGATAAAAGCGGAAGTAGGGCGTGATACGCCCGCTTTGTTCATTGGTAAGCATGAATCTGCCCCTCGGATGTAGAATCCTTGGCTAAACGGTGGCTATAGTCAGGATTGGTAATCTGAAAGAGGTTTAGGTGCCAAATACTTCTAATATAATCTTAAAGAACTCTGTCTTCACCTGGCCTTAGCCAATCTAAGTTGCTTAAGGTGTAACATCCTGGTAGACCACAGCTGCAGGGGTTGCCTTCTCTCCCCCCCTTCTCCCCTTCCTGAGCATAATCAGCGTGTGTGTGTGTGTGTGTGTGTTTCTTTGTGTGTACCTATACGTTCGGATCATTTACCCTTTTGTACCCTACAGTAATTGTACTCTCATGTCATGAAAAATGTGGAAAACCCAATGTTGTGTGATAACACATGTATTTCTCAATATAGCAGCAAAACCACCATTTTACCAGTTCCTCCCAGCTAACTCTCTCCTCTCAACCCATGCCTATTAATGTTTGGTGTCATTGCGATGCTCATGAAGAGCTGAATACAAAGGTGAGAGTCTTGAAAATATATCTGGTATTTCCAGATGTTTGGATCGAAAGGACAAAATTAAGTCCTGGAGAAATTTCCAGGCACTCCCCAACCATAAAATTAATCATGCGTGGGTCACGGAGGTGGAGAGAGCTTCTTCTTAAGTCAGGCCTAGAACAGGCCTTTGGGCTCAGTTTCGCTTTGGCTCAGTCTTTTGTCGTTGATCAGTTTTTGCCACGGCTCAGTTCCTTGCCTACGTTCAGTCATCCGTTCAGTCATCCAGTCCGTGGCTCAGTTTATCTTGCGACTTTTTGCATTTTTTTTTGGGAGTTTTGCTGCTATCCTGAGTGGTTCCTGTGTTCTTCCTTGGGAGAGGTAAACAATTGGCTTGGGTAATTTTCTCTGCACGCATTCATTCACCATTCTGTGATCCATCCATGTTCTTGTTTTGTTAATGTCTGTAGGTAATTTAGTGTCTGTTATGGTAGTGGACCAGGTCTGTAGCCCAGACTTTGAATTTTGTCTTGTCTTAGTGTAACTGCTTAATAAACCTTTTTAATTTATTTCAGTTGTGGCTCTATATTTCTGGTAAAGGTTGATCCACCAGACTGCTCATCTCCTATCAACGAATTCGGTGATTTAACTGATAGTTAACATCTTTGGTAATAATTATTAAATTAAATCATTTTTATTATTATTTTGCATGTTGGTTAAGTGAGGAGTTTTAGTAATTGACGTCATTTGTGTCCGGTATTCAGAGTGCTGGACGATAAACAAGGGCGTTAATTTCTAAGACCGCTGGGTTCAGACCATTGAAGTTTTATTAAATCCTCACTTCCCCGACAGATCATAACACATAAGAAATGATCATTACCATCACTGTTGCTAATGTAATGATATTTTTCATGCATTTCACATTACATAGTTTACTATCATAAGCTTTTGTTCTATCTCTTGGAACACATACTTTTACTATGAGCTGCTTTGAAAGGAATTCTTTGTGAAGAAAACGATAAAATAAAACTACTCATTGTCTTACCTATGCATATTAGTCTACTACATTAGTTCAGGTACCTATATTATTTTAGTGATTTCTAGAAGACATTGAACTTTTAGCCTCTTTATATTCCAAGGCAAACTGCATCTAAGACTTTACAATTATAATTAATTCTATTTTTATTTTCACTGTGTAGCTGAAGATGGGTACCATTCTCACTGTGACTATAAAACTAAAGATTCTCCAGACAAGGGTTTAAAATTGTGAGCTGAAAGTCTATCTCTTTAAAAAAAAATACATGTTATTATAATCACCATAACTTTCAGAGGATAAGAATTCATATTTTGTAAGCTTGTTTCATTACTTGCGTCTGATAGCCTGCATCAAAACTTTCTCACACATTACAGTAAACTCTTGTTAAAAGTAAGGGTTTTTCCTCCATGTCCTCCACATGCTTTTCTGGGCCAGAAAATCATTCCTTTCAAGTTCAACACTCAAGAATTTGAAATAAACCCCCTTCTGTGTCCTTGTGAGGAGGGCCATTGATGTTTATAATGGAAATTTCTTGGTTGTACAGTATACAAAAATATATAGTTATACATTTTAATGTGCATTTTACTATGATATTCTACAAGAATTAATACATTTTTTTGTAATAGTCAATTTTCCTTTTGTTTAAATTGTCAGCTTGTATGAATCTTTTGTTGAAAGAGCTGACAGACTGAGAGAGGGCCAATGTCAAATAAGAACATCAGCAAACAAGAAACATGCTGCCGATGTTGTTTATAATCCTGTCCAAATAAAAATGAGAAGATGAAAAACATTGTTGAGAATAATCTCACCTCAAAGTGGATACTTTGCTCAGTCCAGTACAGAGCAGCTCCACGCCTGAATTTCCCATCTGACAGAAGCTCAGATCCAAAGTCTGTAGTTTACAGTTTGGACTCATCAGTGCAGCACTCAGCAGCTTCCCTCCTGATTCTCCCAGCTTATTCTTGCTGAGGTCCAGCTCTCTCAGGGGTGAGGTGGCTGACTGGAGAGCTGAGGCCACAATTTCAAAGCACTTCTCTGTGAGGTTACAGTTACTGAGTCTGAAAAGACATGATAAAAAAGCATTTATGACCAAAAACTCTCAACAACCAAAGCAATTCTATTTCCCAATATCTCTGAGATAAAAATAATCACCTGATCCTGTTCATTTGTACGGAAAACTATGAAAAGCCTTTATAGATTTCATTATTTTAATCAAAGTACAGTACATTAAAAGCAGTTCATTTGATATCACGTATTGATGTCATTGATGTTAATGACTTTTACAGCAGTGACTGTCCCAGCACTGATTGTGGTGCTGTGTATGTGGAAGTGTTGGTCCTCCTCCCAGGACTAAATCCTCCATCACTGCTACTGCGTCTGCCTGCAGTGCTGCTGCTGTGAGACTCTCTGCTACTCCTGAGGTTCCTGATAACCCAGCCACCTGCTGCTGCTTCCATCCCCTCAACCCGGCATTCCTTTCAAGGAGATCACCACCACGCTCTCACAAGTTCAAATCGGCCTGTCGGTGTGGTGAAAGACTCTCACATCTCATGCTCAACTCCTAGTTCAGAGCTCAAAACAAAGCCTTCATTTTTAAAGGAAATTTAAAAATCTGTTGATAACTAATCTCACATGATTTGGATTCTTTTAACTTCAATAAAATTAATTTTATATCCAGGTACTGCTTATCAGTCTCTAACAAGAAAGCTCCTACTAAAATGGGGGAGAGACAATCAACCAAAATTAGGGTTAAAATTTAGGGTTAAAATTAGGCTCCTGTCAAGAAGGGGCAAAGACAATCCCCTGGTTTTCTGCCGAGCTCTCAGAGCTGATTCATAGAAGGAAAGCGTTTTTTGGCCAATCTCCTGTGATTGGACTCATTTCAGATATTTATGCAATGAATTTAGTTCTTAAAGGGAAAAAACAAAATTAGAATTTTATTTAAAAGTGTTTAGTGAGAATCCAAGCTACCTAAACAATCCTTACAAATTCTGGAAAATGTGTAGATCACCGATGAGGACTGAAGCCTCTTCAACTGTCCTTCAGCAAATTTATAAACATAATTTTTTATCTTTTAAATCAATATTTTGTATCTGCTGGTTCCTTTTTAGTCTTAAGAACATTTGGACAGGCACAGACAGGACTGGTCCACTTTTCCTACATTTTGTCCAGTTTAATCCAGTGTCTGATACAGAGGTTTGTAGGTCCTTGAAAGATACTGAATCCTAAAATTCTGCTGTTTCTGATACCTTGGACACTTGCCTTTTAAAGTTTGCTGTACATTCAATTACCAAACCTGTCTTTAAGCTTTAATGCTCAGCTAAACCTAATGCTGAGGTTAAGGCTCAGCTAGAACACGTCTTACATGATAATAATGCAGTGAAGCACAATCAGGAATAAGGTCTGGTAATAATAGCATAACTACAGCTTCTGTAGTAGCCAATGATATTGAACATGTTCTACACAATGAACAGCATTCTGCTACCTTACTGAGTGCACTCCACTGAGTGCAGTATTATAAGTGGTAAATGAGCTGGAACTGATTCTCAGAAATGTGATTTTAACTAATGGGTTTTCAAACAGCCCATTGCTGGCTATTACAACACCAAAACATGAAAAATTTCAGCAGAACTTAGAATCCAACAATGCTTAACATGAAGTTGTTTTGAGTAACAAAGGGAACAGCTAAAGAAATGAAGATGGCTCCATGGTGAAAGAGGCACCCATAATAATATATTTTACGGTAAATGAGGTGCAGGTTAATACAGACTGTAAATTCCCTTTGTTGTCCTCTTGACGTGTGTTTCGGCCGTATAGAGGAAGTGAGTATATTGTGCTGTGATGTGAATGATGCCGCTCTGTGCATCAGCCATAATGCCTCTTAGTGATGGGGACATGCAGACCTGTCACTGGGCTCCCTCTGAAAGCTCCCTGTGTCCAGAAAACCACAAGTGGAGAGGACTTGCCTCTGCACGTGTACAGCAGTATTGCATCTAGTTGGACTCTCCAGTGCTGGGATCAGCAGCATGCAAATATTTAGGAAGAAGCAGTGCTGTACCATTCATCCTCATGCACCATAAAGTCTGCCTAATCTCTGAATGCACACTCATGGCATAAGGTAACATTAGCCACATCCTCCAAAAGTGCTAGTGCATTAAGTGGAGCAACAAGACACATCTAAAGTACATATGGAGCATAAAGGTATATGATGTCTTGTTAAACTGTGACACCAGTGAAAATAATTTGGTTATGGTAGCAATGCTATCACATCAATTTAAATCACACTTGTTATTGAATTTCCACATTCTTGATACATTATGCTAGCATCCCATTTAATCCTTTCATTGAGGAACAATTCAAAAAGCTGTCATTATATTGTTTGAATTGCATCAGTCACTAATATGAATGTTATTTGTGTAGTTGGTTTCTATGGCGTATTTATTTGTAAATGTTATTGCTACCTATAATACAGATTTTTATTGAAATTTGCCTCTGTATTTCACACATTGCTGACATTTGAACAGACACATCTTCACTTTTCAGTTAATTCAGCATTTACTGCTATTTCAGTGAGTTATGTTTACAAACAGGGAAACTCATGCCTGTAAAACAGCTGTTTAGCCACAAGCATTAGCTCATACACATGGTCTGGAATTTGCATTGACATTCTCACATCACGTCAAAATACTGGCATGGCTTTCTGCATATGCACAATTTAGGATGAAATTTGGGAGTAGCCACACTTCATGAATGATCCTAATGATACTGGCCTACATTACAGCTTTAACTGCAACAGTAGCAATGATGACCATGTCTGGTGATCTATAATAAAGCAGAGATACATATCTATAATCCACCCAGGGGCGTTGCTAGACATAAAGCTCTACTGGGGCACAGGCCCCCCATTACTCAAATCACACAATTTTTTTCTTGAATGCCTGCTGCTTGTATGAAATGTGCTATACAATGTGCTATATGAACTTCCCTTGCTTAGCCCCCTATATTGCCACTGCCATACTGCTGCTGCTGAAACTGAAACAACTACTGGTAAAGGTAAAAATGTATTAATTTTATGGAAATATTTATTTCAACATACATTATGAACATTCTCAACATGTTTTTTAGGCATAAAAGTCATACCGTGCATATGCAAATAATAACAAAACCCAACTCAAGTCATTAAACTATTGCACATTTGCATTCTTCCGCATTCCACAATAATAATAATTAATAAAAACTATTTCAGAACGAAGAACATTTCAACTTACTTTAGTCCCGTTGTTAGGGCTGCAACTAACAACTATTTTGATAGTCGAATAATCTATCGATTATTGAAACGAATAATAGACTATTCGGATTATGAATCGCACAATTACTCAATGGCTCTTATTTATCTTTCGGCTTTTAAATTTAGCTTGAGGTTGTTTTAGGCATATGCTAACTAACAATAAAGATGAGAACTTCATTTAAAAATACGTCTTTTAATGAATGGTTACTAGGACTAATTCAGTGAGGGCAGATGCTTGCTGGGGAGTACAAGTCTGCTTCCTTTGAAGAAAGCCATCCATGGTAATGATGGGAATAACGTATTACCAGACCTGATGTCATTGTGTGTTTGTGCTGCAAAATCTCTCTCTCTCCCCCTCTCTCTCTCTCTCTCTCTGGATCGAACCTGCAGCCTTTCGGTTACAAGTCCTGCTCCTTAACCACGTATACTACACTGAATGAATTTAGAGCACGCAGTGAAATTTGGCCTCAACATTAAAAAGAACGGCTGTCAAGTACGACTCGGATCCCTTCATTTGTACCAAAGAGCCGTTCAAAAGACTCGGTGGCGAACGTAACATCACTAATCCATGGTAGCATTACGAGATCTAACAAACCCATAACTCGTCCGAATTAATTCGAATGCAACCCACATTAAGCATGCATGCATAGACATGAGATGTATTAGTCTTTTGCGATTTAGAAAGTATCAAATTCTCCGGTGATCTCTAAACTTGTGCACTCGGCAGTAACACTATCTCCAGCCACCGATGTCGCCATGACAACGATGCAACGTTTACGCAGAGAATTTCTAAATAGCAGACGGGCTCTGGTTTAACATTGTAAAGTTAGGGCACATTTGGAATGTGAACAGGATCGTTTTGAATAGTAGGCTAGATAACGCTCATAACGTGAAGTAACATGGCTTTTAACATTAACATTAGCTATGCTAGTTAGCTAACTAACTTCACGAGACGAAAGGTCAGGTTTGCAAATGTTGCATTCACAACCTTCTTGGCAGAGTTAACCCTTTCGGTCACACCGGTGTGATTAGCCGTTTAGCGCGTATGCTAAAACCTGTGCGATTAGAAAACTAGATTGGAAAAAATTCTAGCTAATTTTATCTTTGAGCAAACAGCTATTCAACATTAAAAAATATAGCAAATGCTAACTGAAAACTATGAGAAGCTTAATAACGCTTATGAAAACATGAACCATGTAAGGTAATGTGGTGGAAAATTTTTGATTAAGTGTATACCCCATATGTAAATTATGAGTATTGCCACTTTCACCCCCCCCCAGAGAAAAGCGGAGCTTGACGTGGTACGATTAAGCTTGTTACTTGGTGGAGATAAATTGTTGCCAGCAAACGTCATAAGCATTGTTAACAGATGTTAGTTTTTGATTTTAACCACAGTTATTGATATATTAACTGAAGTTATTCATATATCAACCATTTGCTCTATTAATTGAACAACCTAACAGTATAAGCCTTAAATAAATAATAATCTATCCTGTCATACTTTGTATGCCTGTGAGCAGAGACTAGAAAGAAGGGTTAAGAGAGTACAGAAGATGGTGGGGAGGGTATGCAGCTGTGAGCTATCTGCATGCCGTAAGTTACACAGTGAGGCCTATTGGTGGGACTGTTAAGGAGAGTTGGACACTGTCTGAGCATTGCCCAGGAGATGGACCTTGAGTGTAAGATAAAAGAGCTGAAATCGGTGAAGGGGGGTCACAAACAGGGGTTCTTTATGGAATACAGCCAAGGCAGAGCAGGTCAAGAAGGGACAGTTATCTTTTATATATTGGAGGGCAGCCGAAGCAGGACTGACATTCTTTAATTATTTTTTATATATTAGATATGGGCGGCCCTGGAGATAATGATGTACAGCCAAGGCAGGACAGTTGTTTTTGTGTATATTAAACAGGTGTGAGCTTGGCAACAATCGTGTACAGGAAAGGCCAAATATGGAATAAGAATGATGTCAGAATGAAAGACAATGGTGTACAGAAAATGTGTTATGAAACTGAAGGAGGGGATAAAAGAAAGAGCCATTTGGGGATTTCTCGAACTGCTTGGGGGGGGACTGCTTAGAGGACTGCTTTGGGGGACCGCTTATGACTAATGACGCTACTGCTCCGGGCGGACCAGCCCAGGTTTACTGTATGTGATTGATCGCCATATGCAATAAACCTAATTACATCAGACTCTTGAGAATTATATTTGTTCTTCATCGGGCACTGGAATTCACGTTCTGTAATTATTACAAAAGGTATGTATAAATTATATAACTTAGAATTGTTACAGCACAAATGTGGAGGGAGCCTCCAGATCTCCACCACAGTAACACCAACATATCATAAAAAATAAGTTACGTGCGAAAGGGTTAAGAGTGAAATGCTGCCACACTTTTGAGGTCTTTGGTCGTGAAGGTGTTGCCATCTCTATTGTTCACTCCAGTAAAGAAACGTAGCTTAGACCAGTGTTTCTCAACCCTGCTCCTCGTGGCACCCTGTCCTGCATAACTTCCACCTATCCTTGCTGCTTGATTAAATCAGGTGTGCTCAGCTAATAAAATGTGCCACTGGTGAGTTCAGTCAGGTAGGTAGAGCAAGGATAGATAGAAGACATGCAGGACAGGGTGCCACCAGGAGCAGGGTTGAGAAACACTGGCTTAGACTACATGTCTGAGCATTCTGAGTCAGCACGAAAAACACACGCGATGACGTCACCAACTAATCGACAAATAAATTCGTTGCCAACTAAATTGGTCATCGATTTTAGTCGACTACATCGATTATTCGTTGAACCCCTGCCCATCGTGTTATCATTCCTCAATCCTGATTCTTGTTTCGCGCACCAATACACGGGTGCACCCCCAACGACATGCACACTGCCGTGCACGGACAGCAATGTGTGCATCACAGTCTACGGACCGGACCACAAGGTGTGCGCCTCAGCTTGTACTTTGGGTTAAACTGCGTTGCTTTGACATTGTGGATTAGAAAAAAATCCATTCTTTTCCCGTTATTGTCAATCTAAATTAATCCACTGCCAAATACAGGAGCTGGTTAAAACTTGAACGTGAGATTTTACTGGGGCACAGCAGATCAATACTGGGGTACGTGCCCCAGTAAAAAGGGTCTAGCAACGCCCATGAATCCACCTGTCAGGACCTCTGCCTGAGGTCTGCCTGTTCTATGTGTTTTCCCCTGTCTGACTTTGTGGGTGTGTCTTTGTTTTTGTTGTTGTTTTGTGCTTTTGTTTACAGACACCATGTGCTCTATCATCCCGTCTCCTGTCCTGCCGGTCTGCCCTCCTGCCCCACCCACCACCTGAAGCTCATTCTACTCACCTGTTTCCTGTTTTGTCATTATTAGTCTGTGTATTTACACCTCCCTGATTTCCCAGTTCTTTGTCAGATTGACTCAGTGTATTTGCCTGTTTCGGTCCAGCCTTTGTACTTTTGTATCTGTCTGCCTTTTGGATTTCCCTTTTGCCTGCCAATTTGGTTTATTCTCTGCTTTATTGTTTGCTGACCATTCTGCCTGTTTTTTGGACTTTGATTCCTGCCTGTGCCCATTGTTCCTGTCTGCCTATCTGATCCCCTGGTGACAGACTCTGCCTGTACTAGTATTCTGATATTGCTTCATTTTTTGGATTGGTTGTGTGTGTTCTGACCCTCTTGGCTTTTTGACCTTGGACTGCTTTGTGACCTCGATTTTGGCTCCGGTCTGTCAATAAACACAGAATTTCATTATTCTGGTCTGCATCTGGATCCTTCTCTCATATTCCTGACACCACCCTGTGAATGTCGGCTATTCTAGATAATATTCTCATATTTAACAAATACTGCTAAAATATTTTAACCAAGAAATTTAAAAATAGGAAGAAATTATGTTTAGGGATAATATCTAAATTTATTCCATTCAACAACACAACATTCCAACATAAACAACTACTTTACCACTTTCTTGCCTGCATAAGCAGTTTAATATGAAGTCCATAAATGTCCAAAATGCTTTTAATTTTTTTTTTTATTTTGTGATTCTGTAATGGTTTAAGCATTGAAAGTAAAAAAAAAATCAAATGAGATATCTAAAAGTATTGTATCATATTCTAACATGTTTTCAGAATAACCATTGTATAAGAAAGGTGATACTCATGTTAATACTCACAGAGCCTTTCTGCAGCACCTCACAGCTGGGACCAGTCTCCTGCACCCCTCGTCTGAGGTGTTGTATTTCCTCAGGTCAAACTCATCCAGCACCTCCTCTGACATCAGGAGCATATAGGCCAGGGCAGAGCAGTGTGCAGCTGAGATCATTTCATGACTTTCTGAGCTCAGGTACTTTTGACCCTCCTTCGTAAGTGAATCATCATTCAGTTCAGCCAGACAGTGGAACAGATTGATGCACCTCTCTGGGGAAGGATCATCCTCCTCTAACTCCTTGATGTACTGAATTGTTTCCTTAATGCTCTCTGGGTTACTACCTGTCAGAAGACCTTTGAGAAGGTTCTGATTGGAATCCAGTGAGAGGCCAAGAAGGAATCGCAGGAAAAGGTCCAGGTGCCCATTCTTACTCTCCAAAGCCTTCTCAACAAATCTTTGGTGCAAGTCACAGAGTGACATTTTAGTGGCTTTAGACCATCGAGCAAAAATGGACTTCAGTGCATTTACATTATTGCTTGCATATGAGTGAAACACATACAGAGCAGCCAGATACTCCTGGATGCTCAGATGCACAAAGCAGTACACTTTCTTCTGATACAGCACAGACTCCTCTTTAAAGATTTCTGTGCACACCCCAGAGTACACTGACGCTTCAGTGACATCAATCCCATACTTTCTCAGGTCCTCTTCATAGAATACAAGATTGCTCTTTTTCAGGTGTTCAAAAGCCAGCTGACCCAGTTTCAGAATGATGTCTTTATCCAGCGCCAGAAGCTTTTGTGGATCTGTCTCATTTGTTCCCTGATACTTCTGATTTTTGATGTTGGACTGAATGAGCAGGAAGTGTGTATACATTCCAGTCAGAGTTTTAGGGATTTCTCCACAGACAGCTTCACCCAACAGTCGCTCCAGAACAGTAGCAGAAATCCAACAGAAGACTGGCATGTGACACATGATGTTGAGACTCCTGGATGATTGTATGTGAAAGATAATTCTGCTGGCCTGGTTCTCATCACTGAGTCTCTTCCTGAAGTACTCCTCCTTCTGTGAGTCACTGAACCCTCGTACCTCTGTCAGCCGTTGGACATAATCAGGAGGGATCTGATTGGCTGCTGCCGGCCGGGAGGTGATCCAGAGGAGAGCAGAAGGAAGCAGATTCCCCTTAATGAGGTTTGTCAGCAGCACGTCCACTGTGGATGTCTTTGTTACATCAGACAGAATCTCGTTCTGCTGGAAGTTAAAGGGAAGTCTGCTTTCATCCAGACCATCAAAGATGAACAAAACTTTGTCAGCATCAGACTGGATGTTTTCAATCCCTCTTGTTTCAGGGTGGAAGACATGCAGAAGCCCAAGCAGACTGTACTGTTCATCACTAATCAAGTTCAGCTCCCGAAAAGGAAGAACAAACATGAAACAAACATCCTGATTGGCTTTTCCTTCTGCCCAGTCGAGAATGAACTTCTGCACAGAGACTGTTTTTCCAATGCCAGCGATCCCCTTCGTCAGCACAGTTCTGATGGGATTCTCTTGGCCAGGTAAGGGTTGAAAGATGTCATTGCAGTTGATTGCAGTGTCTTGTGTGGTCTGTGTCCTGGATGCTGTCTCAATCTGCCACACCTCGTGTTCATTATTGACCCCCTCACTGTCCCCCTCTGTGATGTAGAGCTCTGTGTAAATACTGTTGAGGAGTGTGTGTTTTCCTGATGTAGCAACCCCTTCAAATATGCACTCAAACCTCTTCTTCAGACTGGATTTCAGTTTGTCTTGGAGTCTTTGTGCACATTTCTCTATAAAAATGGAGACATTTTCAGAACAGACTGTTACTGAAGGGTGTGAGAGTATTATGGGGCATTAAACAGCAGTAGTGTGTCTGTAGATAGTGATGGTGTGGGTAAGAAATTGGTGAGGTTTTCTAAAAGATGACCCTGTTCAGATAAATTTTCTATTTGTAAGAATAATACAGTCAAAAACAACTTACTATTTTCTGTTTCCAGCTCCTGATCATTGGAACACAGGGGTAAAGCATCTACAATCATGGACTGCAGGGAAATAAAGACAGCAGTTAAACCAGAGTTTAAGAACACTGAATGAAAAAAGACTGCATGAAAACTGAAAATAATTACAAAATGCAATTCAGAATATTAGCTGGAGAAACATTAACTTTTTTTTAATGAGGTCAGATGAATGAATGAACAAAGGAGTGTTTATAAAAGAGTATGAATGAGTGAGTATGTGAGGCAGACAAGTGAATGGCTTTATATTGGACGGACAGATTCAGATGAATGAGGGGTTAAAGGACAATCTAGCCAGTCAGTGAATCAAGGGATTACACAGTCGAATGAATGAGTGAAACTAGGGCTGGGCGATAAGGCCTATAAATAATATCACGATTTTTTTTTGGCTAGATCGTGATACACGATATATATCTCTGTATTTTGAAATCTCCTCTAAAGCACTTCATAAATGCTCGATTTAACCCTTTGATGCATACAATCACACCAGTATGATGATTGAAGTAGTCCCTGCAACATATGTCTGCATTAAAACATTCTTGTTTATATTAATTGGTGGTTTCTACTGGAACAATTTTAGACTTGCATGCAAAAAGGGGGAAATCACAACCAAGTTAAATTTAACAAAACAGTATTTATTCAAACAGGCAATGGTTTTGCTGCATATTTTGCAGACAAGTTGTTTGTTCAACATCTTCCTTGTGATACCAGGGCTCCAGACTAACTTTTCCACTGGTTTCCCTCGTACCGCATCCATGAGTACTACGTTAGCCATTGTGGTTAAAGGTAGTACTTCTTCTTCACTGGCTCAGTCGGTCTCTCTCTCCCTACCTGCACTCTCCCTGCAGCCTGCACTTTCATCATCAGTTGTGTCTGAGTCGGGACCTCTCGTTGGCTCTCTCTCTCCACCAGCCTCCTCCTCTATCTCCTCATTTTGTTTTTAACCCTTTCGCGCGTACGGTCACACCGGTATAATTAGCCATTTAGCGTGTATGCTAAAACTGGTGCGATTAGAACAGGAGGAAAAATTCTAGCTAATTCTATCTTTGAGGAAACAGTGATTTAACATTAAAAAATATAGCAAATGCGATGGTGAAAACTATGAGAAGCTTAATAACACTAATGAAAACATAACAAACCATGTAACGTAAGAAAAACACAAGGCGCAATTCCGATCTTTGTGGAAAAGTCTTCTTTATTTACAGGAACGGCAGTTGTCAGACATATGTGAAAACGCACTCTGGGTTCAGCGGCATCAAATTGAACCCCGAGTTGTTGCTTTAAACTCATTTTATACAATAAATGTCGGATTGTTGCTTTGAATGCAAATGAAAGAGGAAACTGATGAAACAGCTCACTCCCGGCCCTCACACCTTAGCCCGTTTGATTTGCTTGTGGTCTCCTGGTCACCACTAAGTTAATTACCTTCTCCCAGCCATTTTACCATTTCAAAAGGAGAATGGCTGGAAGACCCCAGACTGTCATCAGATAGTGTTTCCTGGATTAGGTGTTAAACAAAAAGGGTTGGATTTACAGACTGTTATCTTGGTTGCTTCACAACCTTACAGCCACTCCCTTGATGCTTGTTTTGCCAGGACTAAGCATCATCACACCCTAGTCGAGAAGGTAATTAACTTAGAAGGTAATTAAGTTCCTTACAAACGCAACGTGCGCTACATAACGTAAAATAAGTTACATGCGAAAGGGTTAAAATAATCAGCTATAGAACACTTCATCTTTGGAACACGGTAACAGCTAAGTGGATTGTTTCGCGCGGTTCATCATCACTCTCCCTGGAGAGCCCGACTGAACCAGTGAAGAATAAAAAGTACTACCTTCAACCACAATGGCCAAGGCAGTACCCGTGCCGGAACGGCACCAAAACAGCCTAATGATCATCATGCACTCGCACGAATGCGACCACGTGAAATTTTAACACGCGCACTCTCAAAAAATGGTCAGTCTGGAGCCCTGGATACCCAAAACACTGCCAGATGATGGATCCAGTGCTGTTTCTTTTCAGAACGAATTCGTCCACCTATTACTGTTTCCGAACTCAGCACGTATAAGCTCACTTTGGCGCTTCACTTTTTTCGCTCTCTCCAAGCTCTTTCCCGGTTCCCTCCAGATACAAAAACACACATCTCACCTATATACGTCACACACACTCACTCAGGAGAGTGGTCTGGATGGGCGGGCGAGTGTGTGTGACGTATGTATGTGAGTTTTTTTCTGTTTGTGTCTGTGAGAGGGAGAGAGCCATTGGAGAGAGTGAGAGAAGTGAAGAGCCAAAGCGATCTCATGCCGGTAGGCTTAAAAAAATTACGTGACATTTTGTACGCAATGTTCGCAATATAGTCATTTACTACATCCCACGTAGAACAAGCCGCAATACATCGAGTATATTCGATCTATCGCCCACCTCTAAGTGAAACCATGTCAGATTCAGGTGAATGAATTAATCCAGATGCAAACAGATTCAGGTGAATGAGTGACTCCAGGTGCAGACAGATTCAGGTGAATGAGTGAAGCCTCTTACCCGCTGGCAGAGACTCTGCTGGTTTCCAGTGGGCTCCACCAGTGTGTGTGTCTGCAGTGTGTCTGCAGGACTCAGCCCTTCCTGCTGGAGCTCCTGCACAGGCCCAGCCAGCGCTGTGTGTGCGTGTAGCATGGGACGAGTTCTGGACCTCTTCCTGCACTGGGGGCAGGCATAGTGTCCTGCAGAAGCAGACTGCTCCCAGTAGCTGCTGATGCACTGTCTGCAGAAACTGTGTCCACAGGTAATAGAGACCGGCTCCATCATCACCTGCTCACACACTGCACACCTGGACTGGAGCTCTGACAGCTCACTGCAGACACAGGAATACACATTTAATCAGTGCTCAGTAAGCACAATGGTCAAAGGATGAGCATCTTGATTACATACTAGCATCATAAAGCTCCATCAATTCCATCATTTCATTCCCAACATGAACCAGCTTTGTATCTTAAAATGGACTGACAAATTCATACATATATAAAGATGGTACACAAAGTACTAGAAACACTTAAGAAATTTTGAATTTTTATTGGAGTTGGGTCATCAATTGCCTTGAGAACATCTTCTGTCCGTTTCAGAATGTTATGCAAGTTTTGAACTGGTTCTAGAGGGATTTTGGATCATTATTCAAGACGAAAAGGATCCAGTTCTGTGAGAGATGAAAGCGGTGGAAATCTACTTTGCACTCTACATTCCAGAACCTGCCGTAAAGGTTCAGTGACGGTTAAATCTGGTGGAGGGGGGCAGACATGGAAAGGGTTGACTATATTCTGGCAATCATGAATCTGCATAACAGTGTGTATGGAGGCATGATTGTCTGGGAATATGAAAACACCTTGAGGAAACAATGCAGCTGGTCAGATAAAACGGACTTCTATCCTGCAGAGTAATTATCACACCCAATGACTCAAACAAGATGCATGGTGGCCCTCATCATAGCAAATCCACCACCATGTTTAGCAGGAACAGGCAATATGGGTTGAAGGCTTCTTTCAGCTTTCTCCAAAATCAGCCCGTCCAAATGCAGGAAAAGGAGTGAAAGATTCATCCCTGCTCAGATGTCCCGGTTTTCTGCTCATTACACCAGGTTATCTGTTATTGCATGTCAGCCTTGGTAAGAAGGGGTTTGCAGATGGCAGCCTGATTATATATATCAGCTTTGTGAAGCTCATGATGTACAGTTTTGTTGAGACTGGTCAGGGAAGTATATATTCATTTCTGTGGTCATTTCTGTGACTGTTGTTTTGTGGTGTTTAGCAAATACCCTGTTGTAGGAACCGTATATCCCTGTCAGTGACCGTTGACTTGTGACCATGGTTCCACCTTCCTGTAGCAGGTTTTCCTAGTTAATATTGCCTTTTCTGACTGATGACATTTCAATATGGGCAAAAACTATTCAGTTTCAAAATATACTGAATCTCTCATGGTCCCACAGAAATTCATGTATTAAAGCGTTAATTTCAAAAAGTCATTATACCTTAAACGTTGGTGTAATTAGTATGGAGATTAATAGAAAAGAGACAACTGTAAGCTGTATATAAGAGAAAAATAAGAGTAAACATACTGTTTAATAAATAACATTTTTATAGGTGAAAGAAAACAACTCATTAAAAGTTGATATTTTTCATTATGGCAAAAAATGTATCTTAATCTAGAGTGAAATATTACATATTTTGACATGTGCATTATATTTTATTAACCGCAGGTGAGAGTGCATCCTGTCAAGCTTATATTCAGATGAAGGACTTTACACTAATATTGCTTGTAACGAATGAGAGCCCTTTCACCAATTTCATTCAGACTCCATTCCAGTTTGCTTCAGATCTTAGGTCATCAGGCATTGAGCTATAAAGATCTCCACCTTGGATACAGCCATCTCACCTTGTATCAGGGGGGTGAACGTTGCCTCTTAACTCAGGGGGATAGTCCATAGACCAGCTACTCTTCACAGACTGACAGCTGGGCACCGGTGACTCTGCTCTCTGCAGTCTGACCCTGTGAAGAGCACCTCCATTAAACCCCTCTTATCACAGAAACTCTCATTACTTATACTCTTGTGTTTTCCACAAGCAAGGAATGGTACAACTGAACAAAAAACAGAAGAAAAACCACATGTGCAAAAAAAAAAAAAAACCCAACATTGAATGCTTACATTTCACTGGAGAGCATACAGATGTAACATGCATGTTCAATAAGGATTCTTGCACCACACATTTTGTCAATGTGAACATGTGGAAAAACTGCTTTCCTCTACAATGCTTTCTGTAGAGTTCAGACCCTGATCCTCTCACGTCTGGACAGCTGTAACTCCCTTCTTGCTTGTCTTCCAGCCTGTGCCATCAAACCCCTGCAGATAATCCTCAATGCGGCTACACAACTTTTCTACAATCTCCCTAATTAAATAAACTAAATAAATACAGCTAAAATTGCAGATGAGGGTGCATCTTTTCCAGGCATGCTGGCATATATTAAGGTCTCTACCTTGGATCAGGGGGGCGAACGTTGCCTCTTAACTCAGGGGGATAGTCCATAGACCAGCTACTCTTCACAGACTGACAGCTGGGCACCGGTGACTCTGATCTCTGCGGTCTGACCCTGTAAACAGCACATGGAGACAGGACATTAAGCTTCACATAGTTTTTCTGTCAATTTATACACACGTAAGTATACAGTAATAAAATCTTTAGCATAGCTCCTCCTGACTATCACGTCTGTGATATGTGACAGTGTTTCACACCTGCGCACACACACGCACACACACAGACACACTGTTTCTCCTCACCTTTTGCTGGGTGGGTCCATTGCTCCACTGAGGGAGTGGTACATTCCAGAGGCCACGCCCCCCTCCTCTCCATCCTCTTCAGCATTCATTTTGGAGGCCACGCCCCCCTCCCCAGGCTCCTCTGGCTTGGTTTGGTCTGTGTAAGGACTATGTAACATTTACCTCATTTTCAAGTACCAAGTGCCCAGGTTCAACATTAATGCTACATGTGTGTGTTTTATTATCACATCCATGTGATGTTTAGTCGTATTGTCAATGGCAGACATTTTACTTTAAAATGTTTTCAAGTTTTATTTCATTTAATAAGATACACTCAGCTCATGGTTCGGTTCAATAAACGATACTGAATTCACAGTTCGATACTGTCAAGATATTTTGAACACAATTTGAATGAAAACTAATTATGACTGTACACGATTCCTTGTTGAGTCCTGGGGTAAAAAAATTAACAAAAGCTTTCTTGTTAAAACAGTAAACTAAACGTATTGCATTAAGATGAAATTATGCAAATTCTTTTCAAATCAACGACAAAACTCGCCTTTAAAAAGCGGATGCCTACATTCAGACTGTACTTCCTTGTGTAAGCCCGTTAAAGTATGACTAAACAAGACTCAATAGGCTAAGTTAACTTTTTAATGCGCCCGCTGTTGTGCGGATAATGTAGTTGTAACCAAACTCAGTGTGTCGAAGTGTTCTATAGAGATTAATAACGTATTTATGAGAAACAAATTACATCTGATATTCCTAACCATTTTTCAGTCCCACAATTTAGGTTAAGTTCACGAATGTCCGATAACAAAGACGCCACCTTTGTATCTCCGTTGCTTGACTTCAGCTCCTATAGCAAACTCTCCCACAACCCCGCAAGTCTTAGGTAACAGTGTTCAAGCCACGTAGTGTAAATTGTTCATTCTCAAGTATTCGCACATTGCGAGTCGCATCCGATGGAAATCTTTTATCCAGCAAAAGCGCATGTAACTCAAACCGAAACAGTAGGCCTAAAGTTCAGCCATTTTAAACATTTTCCAGTTGATGTATTTGATGCATGATAACAGTTTTATCCGTCACAGTAGCTGAATATACACATTCACAGGGAATGTATCTAAAATACGATATAATAAATATTAAGTGCAATACATTTATATTACCCATTTTTAGGCAAGAGCCGCTTTAGGTCACCAGAAGAAGCTCTCCGCAAATAACTGCGTCACACTTGTTGCTTCCTACCGCGCCGCTCTGGTAGCCTACTTCTTAGAGAATACAATAGCCTGTTATAGCCCCTCATCTACGAAATTCATGTTACATTTAAAATTTGAGATGTCGTCTTTCGAATTTGCATTATTTGATGGAATTTAATGGCACCATTTTAGTGGGCTCATTTTTCCTACTTCCGTATTCAGTCTAAATCTGTCGCTTAACGAACCATTGGACAAAACGCAACTTTAAACTTGTCTTCCGCTACAGACAAACCAGCCCGTAACACTCCATTGAAATTTATATGGTATTTTATAGGCCTGTATTTTATTTATTCATCTTACCTTACGGTGCTAATTATTCCACAGGTGCTGCTCTCTTTATAAAATGGCGACTGTTCCAGTTGCATAAATCCTTTCACTTTCGTTTTTCTCAGTAATATGACGCTGCATTTGGCTTTGACGCCGCCTTATTGAAAAGCACAACTTTTACAGCAACGTGTATCAATGTCTGTGAAACATAATGCATTTCCCAGTGTCCGAGTAAGCAACCACTTAATACTGAAGAACGTTTTGAAGTCAGCATTACAGACTTGTGTAGCCTTTGTTAGTGTAAGAGTTAAAACTGTATAATATGGTGTCTTGTTAAACACGTTGGTCTCTTGTTAAAGCTGTTAAAAGAACATAAGAAGAAAATATTATGACGAGAACAGGCCATTCAGCCCAGCTAAGCTCTCCATTTCAATTACAGAGAATCCAAAACTGCATCAAGTCTGGACTTGAACGCAGCAATGGTCTCAGTGTCAACTACATGCCCTGGCTACCTCTTCCATTTATTGATAACTCTTTGTGTAAAATAGTACTTCCTTATGTTAGTGCAGAACTTACTCTTCACTATTTTCCATTTATGTTCCCTTGTTCTACAGACTAAACGAACCTTAAAAAAAAACTATTATAGTTAACCTTATTGAGTCCTTTTATGAATTTAAAAACCTCTATTAGATCACCCCTAAGTCTCCTCTTGCTAAGTCTAAATAGGTTAAGTAACTTGAGTCTTTCTTCATAGCTTTTATATTTCATGCCAGGAACTAATTTAGTTGCCCTTCTTTGAACTCTTTCAAGAGCCTCAATATCTTTTTATAGTGTGGTGCCCAGAACTGCACACAATATTCCAAGTGAGGTCTGACTAAAGCATTGTATAATTTCAATATAACCTCTTTAGATTTATAATCAATACATTTGGCTATATATCCCAACATCCTGTTGGCCTTTTTTACTGCTACAGCACACTGCCTAGATCCTGTTAAGCTTGGGTCAACTATTACTCCCAAGTCTTTTTCAAATTGAGCACATTCTAGTTTTTTCCCCCATGAAGTAGTCTTGTCTAAGGTTCTTATTTCCCACATGCAAGACTTTAATTTTGTTAAATTGAATGTCATCTGCCAGGTATCTGCCCACTTTTGGATGCTGTTTAGGTCTTCCTGTATTACCTTAGTTGATTCTATACTGTTGG
This sequence comes from Megalops atlanticus, assembly GCA_019176425.1. NCBI lineage: Eukaryota > Metazoa > Chordata > Actinopteri > Elopiformes > Megalopidae > Megalops > Megalops atlanticus. The sequence goes on from CM032875.1 coordinate 6,613,587, forward strand.
CTAGACCCCCTAGTTTCGTATCATCTGCAAATTTTACAATTTCAGTGCTAACCTCTGCATCAAAATCATTTATAGGAATAGCAATGGCCCCAACACCGATCCCTGCGGGACTCCACTTCGTACAGGACTCTGCTCTGATACAATTCCTCCCACAGTTACAGTCTGCTTTCTATTAGACAACCCACTCAGTGATAGCTCCTGTAATTCCTGCAGATTTCATTTTCACTATGAGCCTCTCATGTGATACTTTGTCAAATGCCTTTTGAAAGTCCAAATATATCATGTCAAAAGCTTGTTTTGAGTCTAAACACACTGTAGCTTCCTCAAAAAAGTCCAGGAGGTTTGTTAAGCATGACCTTTGTTAAGCTTGATCTTTAAGGGATGCTGATATTCTGGGACAGTTGGGTGTCTAGAGAGTAAACGGAGGAGAGGGTTTCGGAATGGCTGCTCTGTACGTTCTGTGCGCTTAATGCGAGTAAATGCCTGAGAAGAATCTACGGTCTCTACAGTCTCACCTGCAATAAGAACAACAATTACTAATATTACATTAGTGTGATGTGCAGAGAGTAAGGCATGTCGTCTGCCCGCTGCTGTGAACGGGAGGGGCGGCTACTTTTCATTAAATTTCACATTGTGGCCCCGGAAACTGTGTGGGACCCTGGAAGATTTTAAAAGGCAGAGCCGGGAGTGTTGAAAGAAGACCGGAGTGGGACTGGGGCTGTAGAGCTTATTAAACTATGTGATTTAGCTGCCGGTACACACCCGAACCCAACGGGGGAGCCTCGTCAGTAGAGCGGGAAGTAAATTTTAACGAGGACCAATCTGATGTTTGTGTGTTCGTTTATGGTCTTTGTTTCGTGCTAGTTAATTTTAATGGTGTTTGGTAATGGGATGTGCAAGCGGTTATCAAGGTTGACCCTGCTAGAAAATTGTTAGGATCTGACCATAAACCATTCACTTGTGAGTGGTGACTGAGTGATATTTATTGGGTATGCCCCTGAGTGCAGTGAATTTGCATTTGTCATTTTCTGGGTTTGAAGTTGTTAATGCAATTCACTCGTGTGCAGTGTATCCCTCCTTTTCGAGCATAGTGGGTTGTAACCCAGTAGATCCCAGGCCGGTCTATTAACATATTTTGACTTCTACTGTCAATGAACTCGATTTTTTTTACCTTACCGGTTTAAAGGTGGCGACAGCTTGTATGCTATATGTGGTGCAGGCCGATATTGGCTCTTCGCCTTGGACGGCCAAGACGAAGGGTTTATTACATTATCAATTATATCAAAAGCTGCAGAGAAATTTCATGGAGCAGCTGACGCAGAATGTATATGTATGGCATCCCAAGCAAACTTGCTTGATGTCACAGAGGCATCTAAGTGTTATGATGAAAAGACTTCAAGGGCATGATCCTCCACTCTCCTGGTTCACCAGAAATATGTAGCGCTGCCAATTGTCCAGTAGAGGTCAGTGCAGAGTCATGTCTCTCAGAGACTGGGACAGACTGCACCCCCAGCTCTGAAACTGTGTGTGTAGGAGGGTGGGGCAGCACAGAACTACAAGGTGTGATACTGTATGAGTTGCACACGGTTTGAAAAAGAGAATGTGTGTGTGTGTGTGTGCGTGTAGGGCAGGTGGGCTTCTTCAGACATATGCAAGTGAGTTTGAAACCCTTGTCGACCTCCTCTCCATCTTAAACATACCCCGTAAAGCAACACTTTTAACACTAATGTAAGATAAATAAGCTAATGTTTAAAATAAGCAATGTTCAAATACCAAATGAATGCTGGATCAGGGGTGATCAGATAGAAAAAAAAAATATATATATATCGTTATCAACAAAAGAAACTGGCTAGTGTGTTTCTGGGTATTAAACACAGGGGTCAGAGGTCAGGGGTCAGGTGACAGGCAGGGGGTTGAGGGCTGCCAATAAAACTTCATCTTACGGGAGTCTGCTGAGCAAAACCAGTAAACCACAATTTACTGCAATTTAGCCGCTCCCTGCCCTGCAACAGCAGCTCAAGACTGGGCCACCGTGCAGGGGGTAAGAGTAAGAGACAGGAGAAAAGCGTTCTCACCATCAGGACCATCATCATCAACATCATCACCATCATCCTCACCATCATCATCACCTCCATCATCATCATCATCATCATCATCATCTCCATCATCACCTCCATCATCATCATCACCTCCATCATCATCATCACCATCATCATCACCTCCATCTTCATCATCACCTCCATCATCATCACCATCATCATCACCATCATCATCACCATCATCTGTGTGCTGTTTCTGTGTGTCAGTGCTGTCTGTGTGCTGTGTTTCTGTGTGTGTCAGTGCTGTCTGTGTGCTGTGTTTCTGTGCATGTCAGTCCTGTCTGTATGCTGTTTCTGTGTGTGTCAGTGGTGTCTGTGTGCTGTGTTTCTGTGTGTGTCAGTGCTGTCTGTGTGCTGTGTTTCTGTGTGTGTCAGTGCTCTCTGTGTGCTGTGTTTCTGTGTGTCAGTGCTGTCTGTGTGCTGTGTTTCTGTGTGTGTCAGTGCTGTCTGTGTGCTGTGTGTTTCTGTGCGTGTCAGTGCTGTCTGTGCACTGAGGTTATCTGTTCTCTGTGGCCGGTGCCGTATCCACAGCTGGTCTGTATGCCACTGTGTGTAACAAACACGAAAGAGGTCTTCATCTTCCCGACTGGGACTCGAACCCCTGTTCCTGTCACACGACTAGATTCTAATGGACGACATCAGTACCAGTTGAGCTAAAGGCAATTTTCTCCCAGCTCTGCAGGCAACAGCACCAGCTAACCGAGTCTCAGGGAATGACCTCGGCGCTGAAGCCGCTCCGGCAGCTGGTACTGTATCAGCTGTATGCAGGACTCGCACAAGCTGCTGATTTCAGCTCTGCTACATGTGCACACCAGATAGGGGCCCCCAGCCTGTGAGGGCCAAATGCTTACTGTATGGGGGACTGTGCGGAGAGCTGCAGGTCTGAGTCCTCGATAAAAAAGCTGTCGTCTCACCCTGCAGCTTACAACATCAGGTAGGCCTCTGCTGTCGTACCCCTGAGCGAGATTTTCGAGCTGAGTGGCCATGGGGAATTTCCCGCAGTATTAATGGATCACACGCACCTCTGTGAGCCTCTCAAGCTTCTTTGGATGAAGTTGTCTGTTGAGCACGCCGGTCATAAACCCTCATCTTACTTACTTGCTCGGCAGACTCCCGTGTCTCGAGGAAGTGGCAAAGCTGGTGATGCAGGATCCACACCGAGCGCAATGTTACAGAAAAAAGGGCATGTGACGCGTGAAGGTGCGGGGAAATCCTTCCTTTGAAGTGTCCAAAGACCGTAACAGCGTCTTTAATCATCAGCAGGGCTCGATCATCACTGGAGCTTTCACTGTTTGAACCTGCACCTCTGCACTGGTCACTGGCCCCATCGCTGAAGCACGCCGTAGCTCACTATCTCTGTATGGCACGGGCTGAGGTGATATTTGATAGGGGCCGTGGCCACACATTGAAGTTCCAAACGATTATTCAGGGGGCGACTTCACAGACGCTCCCTACGCCATTAACCACACCCAGACAAACCGGTCCCGGCCGATTCCTACAAAAATCCCACTTACCACTACCTTTCTGCACCCGCTGCGCATGGCATCCCTCCTCCACCCCACCTTCATGATCCCTTCATAGGACTGCAAGCTAAATAAGCGTACCGCTATAACCGCATCACAGGCAACCTTTGCGCTTTGAGCTTGAGATTTATATATCTGAGCTTTTATAAAACATGAATGTAACTGGCAATAGGACCCCTCCCACACCTCTCTGTCCTCTATAATATCATTAATTAATGTATTAGCAAAACAGATACTTAATAGTAGCAACAGATATACTGCACCCTCATCATTATGCTAATACTGCCACCTGTCTGTCAGAGGGTGGGGGAGGGGGTTCAGAATTTTCGGGCTACTGCATTACTGCTGGACCCAGCCTTCGTGACACTTTTTGAAACTGGCCCACCGCAGAGAGGCAATTTTGGGGCGTCGACCCCCGGTGGCAGCGTAGGCCCCAGCTGGCCGGCCGCTTGCATTGACGGGTGATGAGTGGGGACGCGCGTGCGGAGGACACGCCCGAACACCCCGGCGTCCTGCTAGGCCTCCCGCAGCAGCCTGGCTGCGTGGCTGCATGCAGAACCGCATGGGGAGCCGTGCAGAGGGATGCGTGGCTGCATGCGGAACCGCATGGGGAGCCGTGCAGAGGGATGCGGGCTGCATGCGGAACCGCATGGGGAGCCGTGCAGAGGGATGTGTGGCTGCACGCAAAACCGCATGGGGAGCCGTGCAGAGGGATGCGGGCTGCATGCAGAACCGGGGAGCATGGGGATGCCGGATGCATGCAGAGGGGGATGCGAGGATGCATGCAGAACCGCATGGGGAGCCGTGCAGAGGATGTGTGGCTGCATGCG
>CM032875.1:6618538-6646038 GCA_019176425.1 Megalops atlanticus
TGATCTGTATTTGTTAGGGTTGTTGGTTAAAGCACAGTGTTTATGTCGATTCGAAAGGTTGCCTGATTATGCAAATTATTTCTTCAAATTATGTTTAATGAACTCTCACTTTTATTTAACTTCGATCACTAGTCAATCAACTGAATTGAAGGAAATAGGCCGTTAGTTAATTCGTTTTTCCAATGCCATTAACTTCCTGGCACACAGTGCATACGGTCTCTCCGAAATCCGCGGCAAAAGTTCAATTTTTTCAATGCACTAGAAGGCAAATTCTGGACCTAAAAAAACGGAGGGAGGAGTTTCGCAAACACACCGGAGATCACGGAGGTTCCCATATGGAATGAATGGACTTCCGGTTGACTCAAATACGTACACAGCCATATGGAAACGAGGCGTAAATTGAAAATGTGCAGAAAGGTTCTAAATAAAAGGAGAAAAATAATCAAATGTAAGTACCTTTTATTTGTCGAGTATATAATTCAAAATGTAATAACAAAATAGGCCTTTCCATGTGGTCATTTTATGTAAACTATTTATTCAGTGAATTTACTGAAAATGTGCTCTATCGCGATATGTATTGTTATCAGGATATGAAATGACCTGTATCGGGATATGAAATTTTGGTCATATCGCACAGCCCTAGTAACAGGTATCAAGCTCAAAGAACTGAACTGGGTCCAGATTTTGTAGTAAGGATCGATTACTGCTCAAGCTATTACTCTCACAGCATGGGCTGATGAGTATGAATGGTCCCCATTGAACTGAATATATCTGGTGTGTCAGTGCAGGAAGTGTGTGTTTAGTGCCTTTATTGGGGCCTCTTTCTCATCAGAGAACCTGTCCTGTTGTAAGAAGAGCCTCTTCTCCCTTTGTAGAATGGATCAGTGTCGTTTCAATGACGAGTCCTGTGATCTCGTGGCCTCTGCTCTCCACCAGTCAGCAAACTCCCAGCTGAGAGAGCTGGACTTCAGCAACTATAAGCTGGGAGAATCAGCAGTGAAGCTGCTCTGTGCTGGACTGAGGAGTCCAGTGTGTGATATACAGGCTTTGAGGTAAGCAGAAATGCTTATGATCTTTATCAGTGAATCAGGTGGTTGCTTTTCTCTGAGACACAGTTTGAAGTAGAAATGCTTTTGTTGTAATGAATATTTGATCATTAATGTTTTTTGTGCTTTTGTCTTTTCAGACTCAGTGGCTGTAACCTTACACAGACGTCCTTTGAAATTTTGGCATCAGCTCTCCAGTCAGGCACCTCACCCCTGAGAGAGCTGGACCTCAACAAGAATAACCTGGGAGAATCAGGAGGGAAGCTGCTGAGTGCTGCACTGATGAGTCCAAACTGTAAACTGCAGACTCTGGATCTGAGCTTCTGTCAGATGGGAAGTACAGGAGTGGAGCTGCTCTGTACTGGACTGAGCAAAGCATCCACTCTGAGGTTAGAATCCTGTCATTAATTTTGTTTTACACCTGCTCGTTTTTATTTGGATAGGATTATAAACAACATCAGCAGCAAGTTCTTTTCTTTCATACTTATTTGACATTGGCCTTCTCTCAGTCTGTCAGCTCTTTTAACAAAAGAGTCATACAAACTGAAAAAGGAAAATCCATGGATTCTTATAGAATAGCATGGTAAAATGAAAATTAAAATGTAAAACTGTATATTTTTGTATAGTGTACAACCATCATGTTTCCATCATATACAGCAATGGACCTCCCCACAAGGAGAATGAACAGGGTTTATATTGTTATGAGAGTTGAATTTGAAAGGATTAATTTTTTGGCCTGGAAAAGCATGTGGAGAACGATGTAAAAACACTCTTAACTAGAGTTTACTGTAATGCGTGAGAATGTTTGAAGTGTTGATGCAGGCTATCAGACTCAAGTAATGGAAGAATCTAACAAAGTATGAATTCAGTCCTTTCCCTCTGAAAGTTATGATGATTATAATAAGATTTCATTTTGCTGAAGAGAGACAGTCTTTAAACAAACAATTTTAAACCCTTGTCTGGAGAAGCTTTAGTTTTATAATCACAGTAAGAATGGTAACCATCTTCAGTTACACAGTGAAAATCAAAATGAAATTGATTATAACTGTAAAGTCTTAGGTGCAGTCTGCCTTGGAATATAAAGAGCCCTAGAGTTCAGTGTCTTCTAGAATATCACTAAACTAATAACAGGTACGCAAACTAATCTAGTAGGCTAATAACCGTAGGTCAGACAGTTAGTAGTTTTATTTCATAGGTTTCTTGACAAATAACTCCTTTCATAGCATCTGATAGTAACAGTATGTGTTCCAGGAGATAGAACGTGAGTTTCTGATAGTGAAGTATGTATTGTGAAATGCATGAAAAATATGATTACATTAGTAACAGTGATGGTGATGATAATTTTTTATGTGTTCTGATCATATTGGTTTTAAATTTTAAACTGAATGCTGTTCCCAGTCATGGCTGGCTTTGCCAGGTCTCTCTTTGAAGGACCAGAACAATAACAGGTATGAAGCTCAAAGAAGTGAATTAGGTCTAGACTTTAAAGTAAGGATTGATTACTGCTCAAGCTATTACTCTCACAGTACAGTTTGATGAGTATGAATGTTCCCCATTGAACTGAATATATCTGGAGTCTCAATGCAGGAAGTATGTGTTCAGTGCCTTTATTTGGGCCTCTTTCTCATCAGAGAACTTGTGCTGTTGTAAGAAGAGCCTCTTCTCCCTTTGTAGAATGGATCAGTGTCGTTTCAATGACGAGTCCTGTGACCTCGTGGCCTCAGCTCTCCACCAGTCAGCAAACTCCCAGCTGAGAGAGCTGGACTTCAGCAGCAATAAGCTGGGAGAATCAGCAGTGAAGCTGCTCTGTGCTGGACTGAGGAGTCCAGTGTGTGATATACAGGCTTTGAGGTAAGCACTAATGCTTATGATCTTCATCAGTGAATCATTTTATGCAGGAATGAAGAAATAGTACATAAGAGGGTGTGTGTTGTTGTGAGTATTGTCGCAACTGTGTTATCGTTTCTACTGTCAGCATTGTGGTGACAACATCAGCATCTACACTTTCATAAAGGAACATAAGTGTCTGTACTACCAAATCTCTAGCTGCTAGCAATGGCACAGAGTCACAGATGGGTTGAGTGGTGACCCAAATGCTCCATGTGAGGAAATCTCAGCTGTGGGTGAAAATAAAAAGGCAGGGATGCAGTTGTGTTGCAGTCATTTGGAATTTCCTGTGCACGTATTGTAGCAAGGCAGCGCTGATGGCGGATTCACAGAAAGGGGTAACTGTGTTTGTATCCACATTCAGGGATGCCACAGTTCATACAGCAGCTGGGCTGAAGCAGGTGAATGTAGAAATGGTTAAAGCAGTGCCAGAGCATGTTGGGTACTGAGATGGGGAAGCATCAGTCAATAAAAATCCTTTATTATATATATTTGGATCACCCTACATTTTTCCCAAATTTTTGTGTATTTCTACTATTTTGTAATGCCCAGTAGTGTTGTAGATGATTCCCTGTAGCTGCAACCCACACCAACCACGTGGAGGGAACAGACAAACATGTGCCTTCCTCTGCAACACGTGATGTCAGCTATCGCCTGTATACACATCGCAGTCCCCATGCTGAGCTTACGCAGACATGACTCGGAGGAGGACACTTCATAAGATAAGATAAAACTTTATTGATCCCGAAGGAAATTACTGTGCCGGAAATTGCTCACTTACAGAGTATGAATATCAAAAACAATGCAGCAATGAAGATACAAAATTAAATATAAAATAAAATAAAAATAAAAATAGAATAGAATAAGACAGAATAAGCAGCAATGCAATAAATAGAGGGTAAGAAAAATATAAATGAGTAAGACACAGTGTAATGACACAGTATTGCACAACCATTAGCTGTATATGAGTATTGCTAATATTGGCTCATATATTGCACAGTATTATATTTCTGATGAGGTATTTATATTGCACCAGGTAGATGTTGAAAAAAATTATGTACTGTCCATTTTTTACCGGTTCAGCTGTTCTTCCTGCAGAAGGGGGAGGAGTTGTACAGTGTGATGGCCACCGGAAGAAATGACTTCCTGTGGCATTCTGTAGTACATCTCGGTGGTCTCAGCCTGCGGCTGAAGGTGCTCTGATACCAGTGCAGTGTGGCATACAGGGGGGTGAGAGGCATTGTCCATGATCCTGCATAGTTTCTGCAGCATCCTCCTCTCTGCCACCTCCCCCAGAGACTCTAGTTCCACTCCCAGGACAGACGCAGCTTTCCCGATGAGCTTGTTGAGTCTGCTGGCGTCAGCTGCCTTCACCCGGCTACCCCAGCACTTTACAGCGTAAAAGATCACACTGGCTAGTGGTAAAACATCTGCAGCATGGTTCTGCACACATTGAAGGATCTGAGCCTTCTGAGAAAATACAAGCGGCTCTGACCCTTCCTGTACAGAGCAGCAGTGTTCTTAGTCCAGTCGAGTTTGTTGTCAATGTGGGCACCCAGGTATTTGTAATCGTCCACAATGTCCACCTCAGCACCATTGACACTGACCGGGTTCAGAGGAGTCCTCTGCTTCCTGAAGTCCAACACCAGCTCCTTAGTCTTCCCGATGTTGAGTTCCAGATGATTCCGCTCACACCACCTCACAAAGCTGTCCACCACCCCTCTGCACTCGGCCTCCTTTTCCCCGCTGATACAGCCCACAATGGCAGAATCGTCTGAGAACTTCTGCAGATGGCAGGACTGTGAGCTGTATCTAGAGCCCGATGTGTAGAGGGTGAACAGGAATGGAGACAGGACAGTCCCCTGTGGTGCCCCCGTGCTGCCCGTCGTGATTGTGTCAGACACACATCCCTGCAGCCTCACATACTGTGGCCGACCCATGAGGTAGTTGGTAATCCAGGCCACTAGCTGGGCATCCAGTGCTGCCTGCCTCGTGTTTGAGAGTTTATCTCTGAGCAGGGCAGGCCGTATGGTGTTATAAAGCACTGGAGAGGTTGAAAACATGATGTTTTCACAGTGCATGCCTGTCTGGAAAACCCCGCACAGCTGAGTAGCACAACCCTTGAGCACCAGGTGGGTGCCTTGCCCAGGCGCCCTGCCCAGCAGCAGAGAGATGATTGGCCCATTATAGAGAGCCCACAGCAGGGGAGGGAGGTGGGGCTGGATGGTCTGGGCTGGTAGGCAAATTGTTGGGGGTCCAGCAGATGGCAGGTTGACAGGATAGGCCCGGGGGTGGGAGCAGAAACCGCATCATCAGGTAAAACACAGCTTCAGGACCAGCCTCTCCAATGACTTCATAACATGTGCTCTCCAGCCTCCTTACAGGCCGTTAATTTCTATTATTATTATTTTTTTTCTATTTGGGGAAATCCCGTATTACACTACATTTCCTGTATCTCGCAGTGCGTATGTGCAAACCCGGTATTTTATACGGACAGACGGTATAGGTTGACAGCTGTGAGTTAGCTAGCCAGTTCACTTTTATCACTGGGTTGAAACTGGCAACCTAGCTGCGTTTATGGCTTATTTGAGGAAAAATGTAGCTCAAGTCATAAAAATATTACCAATAAATAGATGGTTAAGACCTGTTTGAACACTTATAAACTAACTCTTCTGGCTCTCCACTTCAGCTGTTAGGCCTATTATTTTTATTTTATTTTTATTCTTTTTATGAATTTTACCAATTACATGCCTGTGGAAGAGTGAATAGAGTGAATAAAGAAGCGGATTTCAAACATACTTTTTTTCTTGTTGTCTTCTTGTTTTTGTCTTGTTGATGTATTCAGCTCCTACATCTATTGATTCCTTTTATATGTTTTATGTAGGGTTGTTTTACCCCATAATGGCTGTTAGAATTAGTTTTCCGGCAGCTGCAATGAGGATGTAAAGCGAATATCTTTCAAAATTTTCTCCCGGGGGAGCATGTCCCTGGACCTCCCTAGTTGTGGCAGGTTTTCTCTATCCAGTATTGGCAATGTTCTCACCTTTTTTACCCCTTACCTGTTTGCATCCCTGTAAACACAACGTTTAAAAATGAACACATCTGACACCAATTCCAAGGTTTACCCTCTATGCGACTTTGTCATTTATAAATGACACTAAGGAAAACTACTAAAAAAATAACACAAACTCTTAATGACATAATCAATGACATTATCCCAAAAATGTGTCACATGACATCCCCTCTAACCGATAACATTTGTTGCTACAAGGAAGTGAAGGAGACAAGAGCACATGTTGAGTCACATGCATGAGTAGCACGATGGCAAGTCCATTTTAAACAGTAAAATATGTAAAAATCATTTATCAATAAAATATTACTATGTAGCCCAAAGTGTTTTCTAACACTTTTCATCATTTCACGTGAAGATTTCTAAAAATTAGTCTTTGAAACCTTTAAAAACTCCATGTCATGTATAACTGACAAAGTCCTATTAAGGGATAGAAATTTCCATAATGACTCCATCTGTTCTTCTATTGTTGTGATATAGAGGATCGGACAATTTACACACATATCTTTCTTAGGTTGATGTTTGTAAGTTTTATGGCGAAAGGCAAAGCTATGCTTATTCCTGAGGGTAGTGAGGACAGTGAGAGTAGCAGCGATGAGGACGAGGTAGTTTGTAAGAGTGGAAGACAATAATAATGAGCATCAGGAAGACAGCGCGTTGATCTGATGGACTCACTAACTACACTCTGTCGTACAAAGATCAGGTCACGCAAGTGGTACATTCACATCTTTTTCCATGTTATGGACATGATTTGTGTAAATGCATGGCTACTGTACTGCAGAGATAGTGAGACGTGGTAAATCACACAAAGGGGAACTCAGCATCAAAGAGTTCAAGGCAGCCATTGCAGATGTTCTCTGCTCAAAAGGCACAGGCAAAGTCAAACACGGGCAGCCAAGCCATGAAGAATCTCTCCCAGAGCAGCAAAAGAAGAGAGAGTCACTCCCACATCCAGAGATCAGGAAGGACAGCATTGTACACTAGCCTTACTACACTGAAATTGTAAAAATGTGTAAAAATGACAACTGCACCGGCCAAACACGAGTGAAGTGCAGGAAATGTGATGTACACCTGTGCTTCACACCAAAAAAAGAACTGTCTGGTTGAGTTTCATGAGTGACAGATGGATGCATATCAGCAGGGGACATTTCTAACATATCCAGTGAGGAGATTCAGCCTATGTTTCATTACATGAATTATCATTGTATATACACAAAATTAATAATTCACAGACTACTATCTTTATCATTTTTGTTTTGTCAGAAAGATCCTGAAATAAAATTAATGAATTGATTTCTTAATAAAATATGTTCATGGATAATTATGCCATTGTTCATTAATGAATTGTTTTTTACATTTGGAAATCATGAAAAAATATATACCCTAAGGGGACGTAGTCATTTATAAATGACGGCACCCCAAAAAAAAGGTCCAAGGTCACTTTGGGAATGTGAGCACAGGGAATTTATTTTATTTTATGCCTAAATACACTTAAAATTAAAGGTCTTTGATTTTTTCAATTAATAAAATAGGTCCCATAGAGTGTTAACAAAGGTGTTGCGTGTTTCGTTTTGCAGCAGATGAACACACACGTAGGCTATTTATGGTTGAGTTGATGCAGATGAACGTAGGCCTACTTCCCAAAGAGGTCATCAAATTGAACTGTTGTAAAGGGCTTGGTAAATAATGAGGCTTTTGTTAGAATTATACTTGAGAATTGCAAGTTACTGTAGCTATCCCACATACCTACAACAGATTGAAGATGAAATTAATGAATTACAGTCTGCACGCATAAGTAAAAATTTGAAACTTACTGGTCACATTTCAATAACAATCTATGTTACAAACGCAAATATAATTTACACCTAGGTTGATGAAAGAATCATTTTGACTATTTAATGAACAGTAACGATTGAGCAAAACGAACATAACAATTGAGCAAAACCTCAACATCAGCCGCTAAAATGTAGGCTATTAGCCTACGAAACATTTGGAACCTGTAACATCTGTAGCCTGTTTTAAAAAAAGGCTAGGCCTACATGGCATCAAATGTAGTCTATAGGCTACCAGGTAACATTTTATTTTCTCCTTTTTTATATTGCGGCAAAGTCCTCTGCTGCCGACTTAAAATGAAACGTGTCCAGTATGTCTTTGCAGCTTGCAATGTGCACTTTCTCCTCCTCCAGATGACTTCACAGCACTGTCTTAATTCGATTCTGCAGAGAGAAGCCCCTCTCTGCTGGCATGCTTGACATGGACAGAACACAGGCAATTTTAGCCAGTGTAGCCCAGTCAGGCTACAGCTCACTGAACTCATAAATAAGCAATCGTTATAGCTAAATAGATAAATAGCCTTTCTTATAGCTACGTTTTGTATGAGCATTATTTTCTGACATTTTGACCAGCAAGTTTTTAATTTATCTGTTTTTTTTTTTTTATAAACTTTACCAGGCAAAAATCGGTAATTACCGGCTAACAGAAACCATTGTCTGAATCAATGCAAGTGCCTAAGAAGCTTTTATCATATTTTCTAATAGCCTCGTGAGACATCGCTGTGAAGTGACTAGCCTACAAACACCACTCTCACTGACACTGTTGCGACAGGATAATGTAGGCTACTCTACAGGTGGGAGACTGGACCAAAATGTTCAGTATACAGTCAAAACACCATAAAACCCCATTCAAAAAATCAACGTAATCTTGTGTCCCCGGGGCCCCCTAGTGGCCAGAGCCCTGGGCTGCAGCCCATGTTGCCCAATAGGTTAACGCGGCCTTGATTGTGTGGGGATCTACATTCAGGGATGCCACAGAGTTCATACAGCAGTTGGACTGAAGAAGTTACATTACATTACATTACATGCATTTACCAGATGCTCTCATCCAGAGTCACTTCCATGACAATAGAACATAAGTGTATCCATTCAATTTTAAGGAGCAACAGTGTCAGACCAGGTTAACAACACTCCCAGACCAGTGAGTGTGAGCATCACCATATTCAAGCCCTACCACAAGATAACTTGTGCAATGCCATAAAAAGCCAGGTATACTACAATACAACAGGTCCTACAACACAATTTCATAATGCATCATAATACTACACATAAAATGAACATCAATTGCAGGAAGTAGCAGGTGTTAGGGGGTGGGGATAGTAGTGTAACTGAGATGCAGTCTGAAGAGGTGGGTCTTCAGTCTGCGTTGGAAGATGGCCAGTGATTCTGATGTCCTAACCTCTGTGGGGAGTTCACTGAGGGACCAGTACAGACAGGGATCGTGTCTGAGAAGAGCAACCCCATCGGGTTGGGACAGTCAGTTGCCCTGTAGATGCAGAGTGCAGCGATCTTGTGGGAAGATATGGTTTGAAGATGGGTCAGGTATGAGTTAAATATAAAAATGGCTAAAGACAGAAAGTCAGAACATGCTGGAGGCTAAGGAGGGGAAGCACCAGTTTAAAAAGAAAAACCTTTTTATATAATGTTTGATTGCCCAATGATTTCCCCAAATTTTCTCCAGTTTTGGAATGGCCAGGTGTGTTGTAGAAGATGCCCTTTAGCTGCAACCTGCTCAAACAAACCTAAAGCATCACCATTTCATCAGATGATAGGCACACAGAGAGGGCTGTTAAAGAGACAGACAGGGCCAGTAAAAACTTTATGGATTTTTTGACAGTCCACTGGCCCACCTGGATCTGTCCCGGTATGCCCGATGGCCAGTATAGAGTATAGATTCAAGCCATCAAGAGAGAGGAAGGCCCGCTGTTTAACGTCTATGATGACACGGTTGTTTGTAGCATGCACTTTCACAGCAACAACCTGTTCACAACAACTAGTGGTCTAAACAGAATTTAAAAAGATGCGGTGCCTTGTATTTTTCCATGGGTCTTTGACAGAACCCCAGCCAGGAAGTCAAGTTTATGACAGGTCGACTGAAAGACTGGGGTTTGATGTTGGTCAAGTCAAACCTTGCCGTGGTCGAGAAAATGTTGATGTTGCTAGCATTGCTAACCAAAGCACCTCCTTCAACAGACTGATGCAAACAATTTCAGTGCTCTTGCTCCTTCCCCCAACAGCTACCCAGCACAGATTCCCCCAAATAGATCCAGCTGCCATAGACAACCAGGACACCAGGAGTGCAGGCATGATGACTATTGAACAAAAAAAAAAATTCATACGGGGACGGCTCGCACTCCGCTGATCTCCCCTCCTAACCTTCCTCTCCCCCTTCGCCACGGCGGCCCTTCCCTCATCCCACTCTCTCCAGACAAGGGCCCGGCGCTAAGAGTGAGATTGCCCTCCCCCACACAGCACAGCAGATGTCAGGCACACCGTACGATATCCTCTTGCACTCACACACACCACACCGTGACCACACGGACTCGTCTCCTGCGCCGGCCCTTGTGACAGACGAGACCCGACCCCTCTCGGCCGCCCAAGCAGGGGGGGTACCACACGCCAGGGAGGAGTGGGTCCTCACACACACCAGCACGCATACAGACAAAAAGGGTGGGGTGCAACTCGGCCCGCGCCTCAATGCCGGGCCTCACTAAATAAAAAACAAAAACCCAAAGAAAAGGACAGAGTGCTGCTCATGTTCCTGGTCTGCACCGCTGCCTTCAGACGCTGGAGTTCACTGCTCGTCCTCCTCACACAACTCCGGAGTAGGAGCTATGGCCGCGCTGGGGGGGAAAGCACAGCAGCACAAATCACCTTCTCTACTAGGCTGGGCAGACTTAAAAAGGGCACGCACACACACAAACGGCTACAGCGCCAGTCACGTCCCTTACTGCACAGGGGCACCGCCTGGGGTGCTGTCACTCCGCCATTCTCCAGCCTCGCTTCCCCTCTCCTTCCCCAGCCGGCTCCCGTTGCCTTGCCTGCCCCGGGCGTCACTCCGGGAAGCGGTCCGGGTCTGCAGTGCTCCGCCGTGACTCACTCCTCTCACACGCACTGCCAGATAAAACGAAATCCCCTCCCGGGATTTTCCCTAAATTAAACGAAAGGAAACAAAAGAAACCGAAACGAAACTTATTAACCAAATATTCACAAAAAGAAAGGAAAACCGGCCGAGAACGTACAAAGAAAACCAAAATCCAAAACAACCAAAAAGCAACGGAAAATAACCAAACACAAACAAAACCAATTCCCCCAGTAAAACCGCGAGCAGAGCGTTCCCTTCCGGAGCCGTCCATCCCCCGACTGCCTGCATTGTACCGTCCATCCCCTTTTTATACCTGTACTCCTGGTAATAATGACGATTCAGAACAGCCGCGGATCCCGCCAGTTCTGCGGCGGCAATAATCCAATATCCCCGGCTCAAGCACGCACCCGCAGTGCCCAATGAATTTCCCTGATTGAGGCGCTCAACAACAGCGGCAACTGTCAGCTTACCTCCTGACATTATCTTCACTACACCTCCAGTTTGTGTGGCTCCTCATTCTTTTCAAGTGACCTGTAGCACCGTGCTCGTATTACGACACTACCGTCTACTACGTCGGACACGAGAAAGAGAGAACATGCGCGTAACAAACATGAATGAATATTAAACTATCGTGACATATGTTATGACAATGAACAATTGGATAATTTCATTACACAGCTTTATTGATGTGTATTTACAAGCTGCTAGGTGGCTTGATCTAATGTTAGCCATCTCTCCATAGCTAGCTGACATTACCTTCATAATTAAAAATACTGTTCATGGAACAGTTTATATCCACAATCCAGTTTGGATCGTTTTGTTTCCCTATATATGTCCACCATTTCAGCAACCTGATTTGCCAAAGATCTGGAGAACGTCAGAGAGACACATGCATCTTCGCCAAACGTAGCCATTGTTGACCGGAAGTAACTTTACCCCCTGTTGCTTTCCAATATGGCAGCGTGAAAAAGGCCTATAAGATCTCCCATTGTGTTCAACATACACCATGAAGTGTAAACATAAAAGGAATTTAAAATTATACTCTAGATCAGAGTTATTCACATACATTATCCTACAGTAATCAGGTGGTATTATGCCTGAATAATTGGGATAAAGCTAATCTGACACAGATGTAAATAAAAGTGTTATTAATGACTGACAGCTGAGACAGAATAGAACGGCCACAGAATTCAAAGATGAAGAGTGAATGGAAATAAAAAGAAACAAGCACTTTCAGTCTGATCAGAAATAAATAAAATGCTCTGAGCTAAGAAACATTTAGTTAGCTAACCAGCAGGTTCCTCTGTATAAATGAAACACAAGCACAGGTATTTGGTTGTTGCATGCATGTTTTTAGCCTGTGCAGATACACAGTCAGAAGTAGAGGACTGAGTGCAGTGAGCGAGCTGCAGTTTATGGCAGAATCAGTCATTACTGATTACAATGGTTTTCGAAAAGAAAGAGAGAAAAAGAACTTTCCCAACACATTGCATACTCTAGGAAGGAGTGTGCAGGTGTTTAATATTTCCCCTTGGGAACAGCATTGTTAATTGTGTAGGTGTGTACCAGTGTGTAATACCACCTGAGTGAAGCACACCATTTTGTGCCAGAATCTCCTACTCTTCCTCTCACCTACTGGGGTGCAGAGGGAGAGATTTATTCAACCAGTCAGTCTGGGATTGTTTAAATAGCCAGACTGAGTCAGAATCACTTCTACTCTTTACCAAACGTGCTGTGGGACCTTTAACCTTCTACAGTGAGGCAAGACCTGGGTTTAACATCTCACCTGGAGGAAGGTGTCTCTTATAGCAACGATCCTTAATGCTGATCCTGGATAAAATTCTGTGTGTGATTGATTTCAGTTCGTAGGTAATCCAGTACTGACTATAATCTGTGTTTCTGGTTTCCTTTGCATTAGCACTCCGCCTCCAGCAAACATCAATACCTGCTGTGGAGGTGTTGGTTAGTGTATATTAGGGTCTCCAATCTGTGGCTCTACGGCCTCATGTGGATCTTCTGAACTTCCTGTGTGAAGATGAGAACAGCTTTGGCCCAGGCAGCTCATAAATACCAGCACAGAACAATGTCTGTCACTCACTGCAGATTGCAGAAGCATTGAAAATGCATGTGTTTATAGCAGACCACAGCGAGAGGAAATATAACACAATGATACCTATTTAAATAATGTCTTTAAATCTGCTCCTTTATCTGTATTATAACACGTGCACCAGCTACAGTCATACTAACTGTTTTACTGTTATGTCAAAGGACTTGGTCCCAAACTGAAGTCTTTTTTCTCTTCTCTACAGACTCAGTGGCTGTAATCTGAATGAGAAGTCCTGTGAAACTGTGATCTCAGCCCTACAGTCAGTCACCTCATCCCCGAGAGAGCTGGACCTCAGATACAATAACCTGGGAGATTCAGCAGTGGAGCAGCTCTGTGCTTTACTGATGAGTCCAAACTGTAAAATACAGACGTTGAGGTGAGTTATGTTATTATTTAGTTATTATTTATTATTATGTATGTTATGTTATTTATGTTATTATTTATTATTTAGTTAGTTATTATAAAATGCTATGAGCTAAGAAACATTTAGTTAGCTAACCAGCAGGTTCCTCTGTATAAATGAAACACAAACACAGGTATTTGGTTGTTGCATGCATGTTTTTAGCCTGTGCAAATACACAGTCAGAAGTAGAGGGCCGAGTGCAGTGAGCGAGCTGCAGTTTATGGCAGAATCAGTCATTACTGATTACAATGGTTTTCGAAAAGAAAGAGAGAAAAAGAACTTTCCCAACACATTGCATACTCTAGGAAGGAGTGTGCAGGTTTTTAATATTTCCCCTTGGTTTGCGCATTAATTGTGTAGGTGTCGTGATTTGATTTGAAACCACAGTGGAATTAGTTAACCAGCAGATTACCTGAAATACAGCTACAGCAGCACAGGCAGCAGCTATATTTTTGGCCTGTACTATGGTCCTATGGGCAAAGGTTGCAGAACTCCATATATCTGGCTTTCTGCAATGAAGGTTTAAGAAGCAGGCTTTTTCCTTCTGACCCAAAACATCAGCATGCACACTACCAAAACACTGGAATCTACACTGCCAAAACATCAGTATGTACATGACCAGAACATCAGCATGTAAAGTGCCAAAGCATCAAAATCTACATGAGGAAAACATTAGTATCTACACAACAAAAACATCAGCAATAAAGTAGCTTTAGTGTTTACACGACCACATCCTTAGCAGGTAGCAGTGGCACAGACACAGCTGGGATGAGTGGTGACTGCACTGCTCCATGTGAGGAATTCTCAGCTCTGGGTGAAAAAAAAGGCTCAGGGCTCAGCCTTGCATGTGAAACACCAGGTGCTTTAACAGACTGAGCCACTAGGGAGCCTAAAATTCCTCCTTAAGGAAGTGAAAGTACTGACCATTGGGAGGAGAGGTGTAACTCACCTGAACCCTCAGCAATGTGTAATAGCAACTGAGTGAAGAATATCAGCTGTTTTGAAATCAATCAATCAAGCAAATTGGAACAATCAAAATGCCCCCAAGTAGCAAACATTTAAAACCTTGCCTGGTGATGCGTCTTTTGTATAGTTTGTATCTCTGTATGACTGTATTTCCTGTGGAAGAAATGAATCCCTGTGCCTCTGGATGTGTGTATTTACTTCAATGTGTCATTCTGCCCAAATGTATTGCTAAACCATGTAGAATCTGATTCATCAAGGTAGATCATGACCAGTTTCCTTAGTATTCATTAGTAGAATATAGATAAGTCATTGACAATTTTACTTGCATGTGCAGTACTGGTAGCTTCAATAAACTTAACCTGGAAATCCTAGTGACCATACATTGCTTCAAAAGTAACAATGAGATGAAATACTGCTATAACATAAATTACAGGCTTCCATAGACTGTGTGAAACTGCTTACCTTCAGCTGTTCTGTCAGGTTTCACATCACCTGTTTGTCTCTGTGCCTTTCTCCTCCTTGTTCTTTATGCATATGTTAATCTGTTTAAGATGCTTCAGTGTTTCTTTAGCTAGACTGCGGTGTGAAGTATTTATCTGCACCTAATTAACTGTAAAATATATACGTGTTTATAATACATAAAATATCTGAAATGAGTCCAATCAAAGGGGGATTTTTTGATTCTCTTTTTGGCCAAAAAAATTTTCTTCCATAAATAAGCTCTGAGAGTTCATCAGAAAACCAGGCGATTGTCTCCCCCCCTTTTGATAGGAGCATGGTTGATTGTCCCTCCCCCTTTTTGATAGGAGCATGGTTGATAGTCCCTCCCCCTTTTTGATATCTTGAACAGAATCTATGGCACAATGTTTACTACCATCATAATTCCAAATGCAATGAATTTATTTCGTCCGTTAGTTTGTATCAGACCAAGTAATGATCATGTATTCTGGAATTTGTGGAAGACTGTCTATGAATTTCTTGTAGAGCATTGGTGGTGTTGTGTACCACTCCTCCTTTAAAGTGGCAATGTAGCAGAGAGGTAAGGAGCAGGACTCGTAACTGAAATGGTTCAATTCCCCACTGGGGTACTCTGATCATCCCCTTGGGCAAGGTACTTAACCCCAAATATCCACCTGTATAAATAGGTAACATGTACAGTAAACTCCTGATTATCTAGGCTAATGGAATGTAAAAAAAAAAAAGTAATAATAAACCTTGGTCAGTATGTCTGGATAAGAGTGTGTGCTAAATGCCAGTAATGTAATATAAAACGTTATAAAGCTCCACTACTGAAGAGGGTGTCTTGGTCTCTCCCTAATTCTGCATTCCAGTTGATCACAAAGATACTTCATTGGGTTGAGGTCAGCCGTCAGCCCTTTGTGCTGGCCAATGCAATGCTAAGATGTTATTCTTTTCAAACCATGTGTGGTCGGACTCAGAGTCACACCCGTTTCCCTGCAATCAGGGAGTTCCTGTGACTTTTGCTGGGATAGTGCAGTAGTATAGTCACATAGACAGACAGAGACTGACTCTCAATCATCATTAGTAGTTTATGAAACTTGCATTCTTGGTGAGAGAAATTGGGACAGACATAATGTTCCCAGTTAGCAAAAGTTTAAAACTCTGCCTAGGGATGTGTCTTATATAGTGTGTATCTCTGTATAACTGTATTAAACATGGAAGAAAAGAACCCCTGTTTCTCTTGGTATGTGTATTTACTTTAATGGTTCAATCTGCCCAACTGTATTCCTAAACCATTTGTAAGATCTGGTTCATAATGGCAGATCATGGCAAGTTTATATATTAACTCATTAACTCATTCCAAGAGTTTGGAAACAGAGTCTATTGGGAATTGCAAATTGTCCTTCATCTTTTGTGTATTTTTTATGCTCATGTTGTCTTGTTTTGTCTGAAACTAGATGTGCTGCTTTTCTTGGCCAGGACTCTCTTGTAAAAGAGATTTTAATCTCAATGGGACAAACCTGGTGAAATAAAGGTTAAATAATCAACAAAAAAAATAAAAATTAACAATTGAGCCTTAACCTGAGCATTATGTTTACCTGAGCATTTACATTTATTCATTTGGCAGAAGCTTTTATCCAAAGTGACTTACACGTGAACATTAAAGCTTACAGATAGGTTTGGTTATTAAAATTTCAGCAAACTTTCAAAAGCAAGGGACCAAGGTATCAGGACCAGTAGGGTTTCTGGGTTCAATATCTTCCAAAGCCTTACAAACCACTATATCAGATACTTAAATTAGACAAAATGTAGAAAAGCTGCAAAGCTGTAGAAAAAGTTGAACCAGCAGATATCAAATGTTGATTAAAATGATTTATAAAATTGTATTTATGAATTTTGAGAGAGTGGAAGAGGCTTCAGTCCACATCAGTGATTTAATCATTTTCCAGAATTTGGAAGGATTGTTTATGATGCTTAGATTCTCATTAAATGATTTTAAATAAAATTCTGATTTTGATTTCCTTCTTGCATTTGTAATGTTGCATTGAAGTGACCAAAAGAGTTTTTATGCTGAATTGATTTGTTGGAATGTAGACAGTGCTGTTCACCACAGGCCTGTACTGTCATAGTAGCAGAAAAGGTATCATGTTGTTTCTATTGTTACTTTTCTATTATTATAATATTTGAGGAGTGTGTGAGAGATGCTGTCTCCCTCTCTCCACAGTCTGGGGCAGTGTAATCTTACAGAGAGCTGCTGTGATGATCTGGCCTTAGTCCTGCGCTCACACCACTCAGAGCTGAGAGAGCTGGAGCTGAGAGACAATGACCTGCAGGATTCAGGAGTGAGAGCGCTCTCTGCTGGACTGGAGGATCCACACTGTAAACTACAGAGACTGGGGTGAGGAGCATAATAATGTACAGTTAACTCCTGATTATCTAGGCTAATGGAAAGGAGCTGTGGCACAGATAATCAGCAAAGTGTTCCATTAATCTTTTAATGTGTACCTACCATTTAAATAAACAAATAACACTTTGTATGAGATAACCTCCTATGGGAATGATACTTGCAGCCAAATGCATCTTTGCTAAAGTTTCCATCTGAATGTCTGGAGAGTGTTAGACAGGAAGGGTCCAGCTGTAGCTGCAACTTTTCCCACAAGATTACATTAGACATTAAATTACATGTATTTAGCAGACGCTAAGTCACATTACATTACTTTATGCTACATTACATTCATTTAGCAGATACTTTTACTCAGAGTAACTTCCAGTGCAAGAGAACGGAAGCATATCCATCCAAGTTACATCAGCAACAGTGTCAGATCAGGCTAGCAACAATCCCAGACCAGCAAGTGTGTGTACAACACCATTCAAGCATCTGCACAGGTTAATATAACTATTGCAAATCTGAAACACAGGCTAGAAACTATGGGAAGTCTTTCCTATTGACTCCCAGCTTTGCTTGCACAGTGCCTGTCATTGGCACATGAAACATGGGAAACATTAAACATGAAATTTAGCATCATTTCAAATTGAATAGAAATTGACATCACATAAAGCTGTCAGAGGAGTACTTTACAATGACAACATTGTATGTTATTATGACAGGTGTAATTTATTCAAAATTCATCCTGTGAGTTGCGTGATTTGAACATGCCCAGGAGTATTTTCCACTGATGGAAAGATCACATTTTTAGGACAGTTGTAATACACATGAAACTTTTTGATAATGTGACATGATTTATGCATGTGTGAGCAGGGAATGTGTTTATTTTTGAATTTATCCAACTTTTTAAGTCGGAAAACTGTTCAGAAACCTGTATTTGTTAACAATATAAATTTATTATTGTAAATTGAGTTAAAAAGTAATATGAATATACAGTAGTGATACAAATCTACAATAGGAGTATACATACACATATATTTTGTGTATTTATCTGCATTTTATGTATTAACAAAATGAAAAACAAAACACTGCTTTAAAATGTCTTAATTCAAGAATCCTCTTTTATTTTATTTATTTCTTGTTATTATTCGTTTATTTCGTGTTTGATTCCCTGGTGTGGCTGGGTTCACTCTGCAGCAGTGGCAGTCTCTGACCTGGATGCAGTGTCTTGTGTTGAAGGTGAAGGGTTTTCTGGCATGTCCAGCTCAGTAGTTCTGGCTCAGTGGGGTTCAGCAGGAACCTCGCCCAGACTACAATAGCAGAGTGCAACCTTTGCCTGTGTGTCCCCTGCAGTCTTTAAACAGGGGAATCTCAACCCAATTGAACACCTATGGGAGACTTTGGACAAACGTGTTTGACAGCGCTCTCCACCACCATCATCAAAACACCAAATGAGGGAATATCTTTTGGAAGAATGGTGTTCCATCCCTCCAGTAGAGTTCCAGGGAAATGTAGAATCCATGCCAAGGCGCATTGAAGCTGTTCTGGCGGCTCGTGGTATATATAATATTATGAAAAGGGAGAAGAAAATGCAGAATCCCTGATTCTCCTAATTATCCTTTATGTATAATTTGAAAATGGGAGATTGAGACTGTACAAGCAATGTCAAATGAGGGTCAGTAAAGCAGATCAGATCTTCTCAAGGTAAAGTCACCCCTAAGGGACTGAGTTTCATCCCACCCACAATACATGAGTGCAGGGTCAAAGAGCAAACATGTACACACATAAACATCAGTCTAACCCAGAAACATGGTGTTAGCTAATCACAGTTTCAGGTGCCAGTCACAATTTCAGTGCATGCCTTTTGGAGTGTTGTGTTTTGCGGGGGTAAGCTTGGGGAGAAGACTAGCATTTAATGTGCATCACTTTGAAAAGCCTATTGTCTGCTGTTTGTGATACAGGTAATATCTGCCTGGCCAATTCAGCTACATGTAACAGGTGCAGTTTAATTTGTGTGGAAGAATTCTACTTTTACTCAAAAGCTCTGCATTTTCCTCAAATTAAACAATAACATGCTCAGTAGCAACATTTTCATTGACCATTTTTGATCCATTATTGGTTTATTATTTATTGATTTGTTATATTTAAGTTGAGAATATGTTTTCATTTCATGACACATGAATGATTCTTAACAACAAGAACAAGCATATTCATTAACTTGACAGATGAAGTTTTAAGACAAATAATTATTTCTTCTTTTCATTTTCAGTTAAGCCGTGTGTTACTGTTTTGTTGCAACATATTCATAATTTTTTTGTGGTTTATCCTGCTTATAAGGAGTACTGATACAGGAATCAAACACATATAGTCATCAAAAATACTCTATATTAACTGTAAATTAATATTCTTTAAAAACTTGTTCTC
This sequence comes from Megalops atlanticus, assembly GCA_019176425.1. Taxonomy (NCBI): domain Eukaryota; kingdom Metazoa; phylum Chordata; class Actinopteri; order Elopiformes; family Megalopidae; genus Megalops; species Megalops atlanticus. The sequence continues at coordinate 6,638,207 of CM032875.1, forward strand.
TGCAAATTGCCCCACCCCCGACCACTTGTTTTTAGACCAGCAGCCGTGTGCACGTGCTGATAGTTCAGATGAGATTTACAGGAGCCAGTCTGAATTCCAGAATCAGGCTGGTACAGTAACAGCAGTCCAGCAAAAATGCTATAAAATACTCTAGAACAAGGCTGGGCTTATTCCAATCTGTATGATACTTCTTCTGGGTAGACAAAAATCAGTTGTCAGTCGTTTCAAAGATTGAAAGTTCTTGGTCTTTAATAGTTGTGCGAAATATATATTCTGAAGTATCAAGTTCTTGAATCCTGCATGTAGCATTAGCAGCACAAAGCTGTTGATATACACAGTAGATGTTAAGGCTGAGTCTCTGGAGGGCAGATCAGATGTTTGTTATACCCCTTTCTAAGCTCTGTAACCAGCCCATAGCCACTCACCCAATGACTCCCCTGTGATCTTTCCCTCACAGAATGGGATTGCAGACAAGAGTGTATGTGCACATTTAAACTGCATACTGAGCCACCTGGTACTGGCAGTGTCTAACATCCATACTGTCATTGCACAGAGCTGGGCTGCAGCCAGTAATGTTTAAATTAGGTAGTACCAGATGTCCCAGTGTTTTTGCGTTAGGATTTTGGTGGGTGTCACTGTAATCCATGTACCCTACCAAATAAATCTGGATATGTGCTTAACAAGTGACTTAACCATGGTTTTGGGCAACACAAGTGAGTCTGGAAGAGCAACAGGAGTCTGGGGAGTAGATTCATCATAACTGACTCTACTGTGTCCATTAATATAAGGGGCAGCATGGACTAGCATGTCAGGTCACCCTAGTTGTATATATCAACTTTGTAAGTGTGTCATTCTACCCTTAGGAACTCACCTGGGGAATAATCAGTGTATTCATGGCCAATTCGTCAATGTTATTAACGTTTATCTTGAAGGCTAAAGTAGACTCAAAAGTTAAACGGAATGTCATTGGCTTAGATGCTGAATTTGAATTGAAAGGGTTACATAATTATGAGAGGACTTTGATAACTTATGTACCCCTTACCCCCCTCTACTCCAGTAATGTCTTCACTGTTACTTACTGTTTGTCCTAGGATTTGTCCTAGGTTCTACACTGAGGGGAATGAAAGCAGGGAAGAGGGAAACCCTGCCTTGGGCCCCTGCCTGGCTGGAATGGTTGTGAGAAGGTGTCATTTACTGCTAGCTGTGATTGTGGGGAAGAGTACAGAAGCTGAATGAACTTGATAAAATTCAGACTAAATCCAAGTGTTTGTAATGTTTTAAAAAGAAATGGCGAAGACACAGGGCCCAGTGCCTTTTCAGCATGCAATGCCAGTGCCACACATGCTACAGGCTGGGATGTAACATTAAGGAGCCTACGGATATTTTGCCGCTGGGGGATGGGGGGCAATGCCAACCTGCCCACCCCTACACATGCTGGAAGGAGCCAGTTTGTTCTGCTGTTGAGGGGATGTCGGCAGATGATGGAGCTGGTTTTGAGCTCGGACTGTAGGGCTCAGCCTGTGCTTGGAACAGGCGTCTTTACTGTCTGAGTCCTGTAAATGTCTCCTTTTATAATACCTTTGTTTCAGGAGCTTTAAATTCCTCTGCACTCTTCCTGATAATAAAGAGTTAATAGCATCTCAGCTTCATTGAGCTGGGCTAAGCTGGCAGCAGATGATTTCCCTTAGTGTTGCTGGTCCAGTCTCTCATTTGCTTTTCCAGTGCTTGACCTCCAATGCTTGGCCTCTCTGAGGGTTTTTACTGATGCATAGGTGACTAGTTTCCGTCTCAGTTTTACTTTGGCTGCCTCACCCATGATACTAGGTGGTATATGTGAGCTGTGGTTAAACTCCATCTATGGCATAAACGTAGCTCAGATGTGGGCTTGAAAGCTAGTCTCACCTAATAGTGAAGTTTTTAATCATCAGTGGCCTGACGATAAACATTGACCAAAGTCTAAAACTAGGTTAAAGGGTGAATGCACCAACATTTTAAAACAGATTGTAAAACAGTTGTTTTAAAACATGGATTGTTTAAATACATTTATCCTCACACTACCACATCAAGCAGAGGTCAATGGTATTTGGTCATGAATATAATGCCGCAAGGTTTATCAAATAATTTCAGTTATTATCTCTAATAACCAAAACTGTATGGGTAAATTGAATCATCTCTTCTTTATTCATCTATCCCCTGGGTCCATGCACCAGAGATTAAACTGTGGAATCAGTTGCAAATGTGCACTTTTTATTGCATTATTATATTCATAATTAGTAAAAGAACAGATATGATAATGGAGGTATTGTCTTGTAGAAACGTATTTAATTAAATATAGCAGCAGGGCATGTTCTCTTTGCACACAATGCACTCTCATCTGGTTGGCCAAGAAGTGTCAGATGTGATGACTAGACCAATTAGAGGAGAGTGCACATTGTATGTGAAGGGAAAGGTCATGTGCTTTACCTAATTACAGTATTGATCAGTTTAACTTCATACTTGTCAGTCATGCTTGATGTTAATTTTTTTTGACAGTAAAATGACATTTTTGCAAGGGTCCCACCCACATGCATGAATATTATTATTGTTCTCTTCTGCAGTCTCCATGTACTGAGTGTCAGATATTCTGGTAATTTCTCCTGCTTTCCCTCCAGAGCTGTGACAGTGAAGAGCTCTTGTCTCCTTTTCTCTGCAGTCTATCACTGTGTCGAGTCACAGAGAGAGGCTGTGCTTCTCTGGCTTCAGCTATGCGTTCAAACCCCTCACACCTGAGAGAGCTGGATCTGAGCTACAACCACCCAGGAGAGTCAGGAGTGAGAGCGCTCTCTGCTGCAGTGGAGAACCCCAGCTTTAAACTGGAGACACTGCTGTAAGCAGAATTCTGCTCCTTTGTGTGTGTAGACGTCTGGTGTGTTAATGAAAAACCTAGTGAGATGTGTAAGATGGTGGCCAGTGTTCTCATCTGATCAGTAGAGTCCTGGCAGTGTGTGGAGCTCTCCCATTGTTACAGAGCTCTGAGTTTCCACACTGCACTTCATAGACAGAAAGTCTGTGTCTCTCAGTCTCTGTTCTTCTGCTCCTACAGTGTGGACCATGGAGGAGAGATTAGGCTCAAAGCAGGAGTGAAGAAATGTAAGATATACACACACACGCGCTCACACACACACAGACACACACACACACACACAAACACATGAACAGACACATACACACACATAAAAACATATGACGAGAACAGGCCATTCGGCCCAACTAAGCTCGCCGTGACAATTATAGAGAATCCAAAACTGCATCAAGTCTGGACTTGAAAACAGCAAGGGACTCTGCCTCAATTACATGACCTGGCAACCTATTCCATGTATTGATAACTCTTTGTGTAAAATACTTCCTTATATCAGTGCGGAACTTACTCTTAACTAGTTTCCATTTATGTACCCTTGTTCTACAGACTGATCTCAACCTAAAAAATGTATTGTAGATCACCTTATTGAGTCCTTTTATAAATTTTAAAAACCTCTATTAAACCACCCCTAAGTCTAAATAGGTTAAGTAACTTGAGTCTTTCCTCGTAGCTTTTATATTTCATTCCAGGAGCTAATTTAGTTGCCCTTCTTTGAACTTTTTCAAGAGCCTCAATATCTTTCTTATAGTGCGGTGCCCAGAACTGAACACAATATTCCAAGTGAGGTCTGACTAAAGCATTGTATAATTTCAATATAACCTCCTTAGATTTATAATCAATGCTTTCGGCTATATATCCCAGCATCCTGTTGGCCTTTACTGCTACAGCACAACTATTACACAACTACTACTGCCAAGTCTTTTTCAAATTGAGCACATTCTAGTTTTTTTTCCCCCCATGATATAGTCTTGTCTAAGGTTCTTATTTTCCACATGCAAGACTTTACATTTAGCTAAATTGAATGTTGTCTGCCAGGTATCTGCCCACTTTTGGATGCTGTTTAGATCTTTCTGTATTATTTGGATGCTGTTTAGGTCTTCCTGTATTAACACACACATACATACATGCACGCGGACACACACACACACACACACACACACACACACACACACACACACACACACACCCCAACACACATACAGAGACACACACAGAGACACACCAAAAGACACACACACACAGACACAAAAAGACACACAGACACACATACACACACAGATGCACACAAACACATGAACAGACACATACACACACACGCACACACACACATACATACATGCACAGGGGCGCAGATGGCACAGGGGGGATACACCCCCCCCAGCTTCATAGGGACCCCGATCCGCCCCCCCCACTTCCGATGAGCAGCATCACATCCCTACTTACGGTTGGATATGTGAATGTTTGACCTCATCATTTAGCCTACTGTGACGACCATCATGAACTAGGCTACTCATGGCAAATGATTGCTGTAGTGAAGCCCACTCAAACACCAAACACACGCATTTCCTGCTGTCTCCCGTTCACCCTGTTTGCTAGCTAGACATTGTAGAGTGTATGCACTGCTATTAACCTCAGCATTTTTTTCAATATCACAATGCCCTAATGATTAATGAAGGATGAGTGACTCATACACCGATTTTAGTTTCTAAAACATTGTATTTCAAACATCTTTTATTAAAAACGTAAATCTGCCACTTGGGCTACCTTGGTGCATATGTCCCTTCTGTTGGTGTTGCTGCCTGGGTTCTAAAATGAGCTGGGAACTGAGCTGCCTCAGTTGTGCCTGTCACAGATGTAATCACCCGATATTATTATCACATGGTCAGGTGGTTTTAAAAAGCGATATTGGTAGCTCGGCACAACCGGCACAAACAGCAAAATGAAGCCAACAAAAAAAAACAATCACAGCGTTTTTCCACAAAGCAAACAATGTAAGTAGACTTAAATTCTACATAATTCCAGCCTATGTTCAATGCAATTGTCAACACATTTCCCCCATATTTCAGATAGACATGTTTGTGGCTTTATTGTTTTAATGGGGAAATAATCTCTAATAGCCTAAATAAGTAAAGATGATAGTTTTGCACTTGCCTGAAGTGATAAATGCAAAATAAGAGCAGGACTTGCTGGACTGGAGGTGAGGAGAAGCTTAGTCTAGTGTTTCAGCCAAAATTCACAGGACTTTTTCCATTAGTAGATATTTATTGTTGCTAACTGAATTTTTACATCGCCCTGGCTAAACACAACATTTCCTCATGGCCTAATATTTTCAGGCAATTTCTGATGACAGTGAGACAGACCCAAGTCAGGGTGAAAGAGACAGAGATCACAGAGAGGATCAGCTGGAGGGCAAAAATGTCAGTATCCCATCATGACTTTTAGAGTGTTAAACCATTAGCCCAAATTACGCAAAATGCCTCAGCAAGCATAGCTGTATCAGCTTAAAAGTCAAGACCTTTTGCTCACAGTTTGGTCCCCCCCACTTCAAACATCTCCTGCACCCCTGTGCATGCGCACATACGCACACACACACACACACACACACAGACATACCCACACACACACACAGACATACCCACACACACACATGCACACACACACACACACACACACACACACACATAAGCACACACATAAACACACACATGCAGTGTTGCAAAGCTTACTTTTGAAATGTAATAAGTTACAGATTACTAGTTACCCTGTTAAAATGTAATAAGTAATATAGCTATTTTAATTACTTCATCAAAGTAATGCAACTTATTACATTTGATTACTTTTTGATTACTTTTCTAACAAATGTTTTGAACTGGGCAATAAAGCTGAAAAGTCCGAAAAACAAATTTAAACCAGGCAGTGTAAACCTCACAGCAGTACTCAACACTGATTACTGTGAAACTTTTATTGAAAGTTCTTCAGTATAACTTGAATTAAGATTGGAACATTTTGATTTGAAAGCACAACCACCAAAACAAATCAGAAGTATGTAGATCACAAACAAACAGGGCAAACTGACAACAACTACCGTTGTGTGTCCAACAAAAAGCACAGTATGCATAGTTAGGACCATTCATTTAGTCTGTTGGTGCCCTGTATAAATTTCACAACCTAATGACCTCTCAATTAAGTTAGTTAGTGTTATTAGATCGCACATAGGCTACCTACATCACTATTCAAAGAGGACTAATGTTAGCTAAGATTTTCTATCAAAGAGTTCATAAATGGAGGTGTGGCTGTGCAAAACACAAATTAGCCTACTGGACGGGCACCGAGCAAAATATAGAGCTAAGTTACGTCTTGAACACACAGTAATTTTAGAGCCCTTTTCTGATTTCAGAAGGAAAATATTTGAATTTCCAGCACTGAAAGGCGTTCTTGTCTGACGATATAGCCACTGACCTTGGCGTGATCAGCTGGTCGCAGGCATGGCAGACTCAGGTTGCTTAGACCAGTGTTTCTCAACCCTGCTCCTGGCGGCACCCTGTCCTGCATATCTTCTATCTATCCTTGCTCTACCTACCTGACTGACCTCATCAGTGGCACATTTTATTAGCTGAGCACACCTGATTTAATCAAGCAGCAAGTTGAGAAACACTGGCTTAGACTTAGGCCGGGGCCACACCAGATGCGTGGCGTCTGCGTGACGGTCGCGGAATGTCTCGATTTTCATTTTGGCGCCCATGTTAACGGGTTAGAGCAGCCACACAGCCTGTGTGAGACGCGCGTCTCAGGTGCGGCTCGAGCCTCGCGGCAGCGGCGCCTCATCTAGAGATTCGGCGTGGAGCCCATTTTTCCCACGTGACGCGCGCGGTTCTCAGCAAAATAGACAGTGAAAATGATCTGTTGATAGTCATATTGACATCATACCAGCAACATTACATAACTGACACCTTTCACTGTAGTTTCAATGTCTAGGCTATATGTCACAGACATTGAAAAAAAGAAAAATATTATTTTTAACCATTTTAGCAATCGCATGTTATCAGTAGGTGATTTGTTAATTTTTAATAGGGGGGATGGCAGATGCACACTCATCACTCTCTCTGCTGATAACTAGGGGATGGGGAGGGGGGGATGGCAGGTTAACAAGGGGATGCATTTTGGTCATTTTGCTAACAAGGGGATAGCATTCCCCCTCAGATCGCCTATTGCATGTTATTAAAGGGGAAAGTGGAGGCTACATGTGTACTATATAGTCAAGGAAAGAAGATGATCCATTTGCTCAGTGCTCATTCTGAAATACTTCAGGTGTTTGTCCTTATCAAGACGCAGTTCAGCAGCAAGATGGTGAAAAGCTCCAAGCTGCCCCCTTCTCTGGTTTATTGGGTGAACCCACATTCTTTGCCGGTTTCTCCTCCGGAGCATTCAGAGCAAAAGATAAAGTGCGATGGCTTTCCTTCTGTCTATAACTCCCACTAAAAGCCAACGAAAAATGAATTAACCACGTTAATATTATTTAGAAAATGTGAATAGACAGGCAGCCTAAAGTATCTAAAGTAACATTACATATAAAAAAGAAGAACATAAATAGATAGTAACAAGTTGTCCTAGGCAGTCTATTTTCTTCATGATCAACATGCTGTTTTACAAAATATTTTTCAATTAAACAAATAACAGAGGAGCCTACTTTCCCATTTGTAAGGGGAAAAAATGTGGAACTTGAAGCAAGATACAGTGGCAAGACAAACGCACAGCACTTCTGATTCAACAGAGACTGATCCCAGAACATCTGCTTATAATTTGGTTTGGCACCTATAATGTAAATTAAGGTCCCGCGATACTTCTCGATAAGCCCACCCCTGGAAACCTGTAGAACAGAACCCCGAAACCCCCCATGGAAATGGCTTTTAAACTGAGCCAGGCCAAGTGAAGA
>CM032875.1:6648538-6718406 GCA_019176425.1 Megalops atlanticus
GAAGAACATAAATAGATAGTAACAAGTTGTCCTAGGCAGTCTATTTTCTTCATGATCAACATGCTGTTTTACAAAATATTTTTCAATTAAACAAATAACAGAGGAGCCTACTTTCCCATTTGTAAGGGGAAAAAATGTGGAACTTGAAGCAAGATACAGTGGCAAGACAAACGCGCAGCACTTCTGATTCAACAGAGACTGATCCCAGAACATCTGCTTATAATTTGGTTTGGCACCTATAATGTAAATTAAGGTCCCGCGATACTTCGCCCACCCCTGGAAACCTGTAGAACAGAACCCCGAAACCCCCCATGGAAATGGCTTTTAAACTGAGCCAGGCCAAGTGAAGAGGGATTGCTGTATATTTATTTATTGATTTATTTTTATTATTATTGTTTTTTGCAATTGAGCACACGCTTCTTAACCTTTGTCTGTCGAAACTAAATATAAATTAAATTTATAATGAAATTAAATCAAACATTCTGTTACTGATGGCCATTATCAACGGCAAACTCAGTGCAGAAAGACAGGGCTGGCAGTAGCAGCGCCGCAGCAGCAGCGCTGGCGGTGTGGACAAACGCACGCATGCGAGCCGCAGCAGTTCAGCAACGTAGCCGTCACGCACACGCGACGCATCTGGTGTGGCCCCGGCCTTGGAGCAATACGCATTGATTTGATTGACAGACTAGAGACGGTGCAAATTCAAACAAGAGAACCAATCAAAAACAACGCTCAAAACTTGAGCGCATACTGCCAAATGAATGGAGCCTGTCTAGACGTAAAGACAGCTCCTTGTCAGCCATCCTACCATTGATGGTGTTGCACTCAAATTTGTCCCAACGGGTTTGCTAACCCGCGTTGTCCGGAAATATGTCAAAAGGTGTGTTTTAACCGAACGCGACGCGAAATTTACGAGTTATGTTCAACTCGAGAGAAAATTTTGCCTGGCGAGAGCCAATCACCTTCAAGTAGGGCTATAAGCCACGCCCCCTTTCCACTTTGCCTTTTCCAGCTTGCTAGCAGCGTTGGTGTAATCAAAAATACTTGCTGTGACGTAGCATGAAATTTGCTTGTTCATCAAACCTGCGCGAGGTTAAAACACGTAAAAGAAGGCATTCCTGCACGGCGGAAAGATGCAAAGCAACAGAATGAATGTTATATTCTACATATGAGCTTTTTACCAAAAAGAATATATTCGGATGTAACCCCTTTGTAATCACCAACATTTTGATTAATAACTGTAATTTAATTAAATAATTTTTCTCAGTAACTGTAACGGATTACAGTTACATTTATTTTGTAATTTAATTACGTAACGATATTACTTGTAAATAAATGTGCTCCCCAACACTGCATACATGCGCACACACACACACACACACACACGCATGAACAAACACACACACAAACACACACATTCACACACACATACATACACACACACACATACACACAAACTGACAGACACACACACACTCGCACACAAACATGCACACCACACGGGTGCATTTACAAACACACACACACTTGAACAGACACATGCACACGAACAAACTCATACACACACGCACACACACACACGACCTGAGGAACACACATACGGAGGCACATGATCAGACAAACACGTGTTTGTATCTGTATATGTGTGTGTGCGTGCATTTGTGTGTTTGTCTCTGTGTGTGTGGGTGCGTTTGTGTGTATGTGGGTGTACATCTGTGTGTGTGTGTGTGTGTGTGTGTGTGTGTGTGTGCGTGCTTGTGCATTCAGGTATGTGTGTGGGTGCGTGCGTGTGTGTGAGCGTGTGCATGTGAGTATGTGTGTGTCAGTTTGTGTGTATGTGTGTGTGTGTATATATGTTTGTCTGGGCATGTGTGTGCGTGTGTGTGTGTGTGTGTATCTGTATGTGTGTGCGTGTGTGTGTGTGTGTATGTGTGTGTGCGTGTGTGTCCGTGTGTGTGCGTGTGTGTGTGTGTGTGTGGTGTGGTTGTGTGTGTGTATCTGTATGTGTGTGTGTGTGTGTGTGTGTGTATGCATGTGTGTGTGTGTGTGTGTGTGTGTGCGTGCGTGTGTGTGGTATTTGTGTGTGTGTGTGTGCGCGTGTGTTTGTGTGGTGTTTTTATCTGTATGTGTGTGCGTGTGTGTGTGTTCGTCTGTTTGCGTCTGTGAGTGCATGTGTCTTTGTGTATGTGTGTGTGCATGCATGGTCATGTGTGTTCGTCTGTGTGTGTGTATCTGTATGTGTGTGTGCGCGAGTGTGTGTGTGTGGTTGTGTGCGTGTGTGTGTGTGCGTTTGTGTGTGTATGTGTGTGTGTGTGGTTGTGTGCGTGTTTGTGTGTGTGTGCGTGCGTGTGTGTGTGGTGTGTGTGTGCGTGTGTATTTGTGTGTGTGTGTGCGCGTGTGTGTTTGTGTGTGTGTGTCCGTGTGTCTGTGTATCTGTGTGTGTGTGTGTGTGTATATCTGTATGTGTGTGTGTGTGTGTGTGTGTCTTTGAGTGTATGTGTATGTGTGTTTGTGTGTGTGTGTGTGTATGTATGTGTTTGAGTCTGTGTGTGTGAGTCTCTGTGTGTATGTGTGTGTATCTGTATGTTTGTGTGTGTCTGTGTGTGTCTGTGTGTGTGTGTGTGTGTGTGTGTGATGCTGTTCTCCTGATTCTGTGTTGGAGATGTTGCCTCTTCTAACCTCCTTCCTGTCTGCAGATGGCTGCCAGCTCACACTGGACCCCAACACAGCACACAGAAAGCTGTCTCTATCTGAGGGGGACAGGAAGGTGACAGTCACACCGGGGATAAAGCAGCCAGATCCTGATCACCCAGAGAGATTTGAATGCTGGCGGCAGGTGCTGTGCAGAGAGGGTCTGTCTGGGACTCGCTGTTACTGGGAGGCTGAGTGCAGTGGGGGGGCTGTGATTGCAGTGGCGTATAAAGGAATCAGCAGGAAAGGAGGACGGGGTTCTGACAGTGTGTTTGGATGGAATGATCAGTCCTGGAGTCTGAGCTGCAGTGATGACGGGTTCTCTGCTCTGCACAATAATAACCGCACTTTCATACCCGCCCCCTCCTCCCGCTCCCGCAGAGTAGGAGTGTATCTGGACTGGCCAGCCGGCACTCTGTCCTTCTACGGCGTCTCCTCTGACACTCTGACCCACCTGCACACTTTCCACACCACATTCACTCAACCCCTCTATCCTGGGTTTAGGGTTTGGGGTGGCACAGTGTCCCTGTGCATGCTGGGATAGATGTCTGTATCCTGGAGGAGTTGATGGGATGTTATTCACTGTTGTCATGACTACATAAATCTCCACATTAATACTGACAGTGTACAAACACTGGAGGGCGCTCTCATCCACTTCGTACTGAATAGGATTTAGTTACTGTGATTTATTCCAATATTGTAAAGGAGTGATTTATTTTAACATTTTTAATGACATGTTTTATAAAATCTTTTGTAATATTAGTATGATACGCTGAAATAAAGATGTATGTGTGTATATAGCACATTTGTATGTTGTGTTTTGTGGGAGACGGAGGGATTAAAATGGGCATTTAAATATTCAGATATTTGTATTTTACCAGTTCTGAGTTGTTTGCTAGAGATGAAAGACCAGCAACACACACACACACACACACACACACACACACTCATACACACACACACACACACACACACACACACACACACCCCTCTCTCTCTCCCCCTCTCTCTCCTCTCCCTCACTCTCCCCCCTCTCCCTCGCTCCCCCTCCATCTCTCTCCCTCTCATCCCCCTCTCTCTCTCCTTCTCCGTCCTCTCTCTTTCTCTCTTTCTCTCCCTCCATCTCTCTCTCTCTCCTTCACTCCGCCCCTCCCTCCCCTCTCTCTCTATGTACCTCTCTCTCTTCCTCCCTCTGTCTCCCTCGCTTCCCCCCTCCATCTCTCTCCCTCCTTCTCTCTCTCTCTCTCCCCCTCTCCTTCTTTCTCCTCTCTCTCTCCCCCTTCCCCCTCTGTCTCTATCTCCCTCTCAGCCCCCTCCCTCTCTTTCTTTCTCTCTCCATCTCTCTTTCTCTCCCCCTCTCTCTCCATCTCTGTCTCTCCCTTTTTCTCCTCTCTCTCCCTCTCTCCCCCTTCTCCCACCTCCCTCCATCTCTCTCCCTCTCTCTCTCCCTCTCTCCCCTTTCTCTCCCTCCATCTCTTCCTCTCCGCTCTCTCTCTCCCCCTCTCTCCCTCTATCTCTCTCTCCCTCCATCTCTCTCCCTGTCTATTTCTCCATCTCTCCCTCTCTCCATCTCAGTCGCTCCCTCTCCCCCCTCTCTCTTCCTCTCTCTGTCCCTCTCTCCCCCTCCCTCCATCTCTCTCTCCTCGTCTCTCACTCAAATTCAAATTCAAATTCAAATGAGCTTTATTGGCATGACAAAAACTCCATTTGTATTGCCAAAGCAATTCTACATACATAAAAAACAAACAAACAACAAATACAGAACATCACATGTTTAGCAGACATGGCTCAAAGCAGGTCTCTCTTTCACATGTGCTCAGGTTAGTATTTGTGTGTGTGTGTGTGTGTGTGTGTGTGTGTGTGTGTTTGTGTGTGTTTGTGTGTGTGTGTGGTGTGTGTGTTTGTGTGTGTGTGTGTGTGTGTGTGTGTGTGTATGTGTGTGTGTGTGTGTGTGTGTATTTATTTCTATAAGTGTTTTACTGATGGAGTGACTCTCTTTGTCTGTGGCAGGCATCCACATACCTAGCTACAACTCTGGCACTATCTTGTTCCTCCCCTAGTAATATTCTTAGAATCTTACTGTCCTCAAACTTTTCAAAGTCTGGGTAGATTATTTTGAATTCCGGAAAGAATTCCTTCCGGATATCTTTGAATTTGCAGCATTCACTCAAGAAGTGGAGCTCTGTTTCTATCATGCCCTGGCTGCAATGGGTACATAGTCTCTCTTCTGTGGGCAGCCAGGTTTGCCTGTGTCTGCCTCTTTCAATAGCCAGGTTATGATTGCTTAGTCTATACCTGGTCAAGGTTTTCCTTTGTTTTGCATTAGACACTGTGGACAGGTAGTCTGCCACAGTGTATTCTCTGTTTAGGGCCAAATAGCATTGAAGTTTACTTTGGTTTTTTGTTGTTTCAATCCAATATGTCAGATAGTTTTCTTTTTGTGTTTTTATAATTTGGTTAGGCCGAATTGTTTGTGCAAGGGTGGCATAGTCCTGAGGCTGATTGTTAGTTGTATTAGTCTGGTTATTCTTGTTTGTCGTATTAGTTTGTGTGAGCCTCAAGACTAGCTGGCAGAGGGGACTTATTTTTGTGCTCATCTCTTGGCTTTTCAGGGCTTTAAAACAATAAGAGTTAGGGTCACTTGATTTGAGATGTTTCCAGAATTTGATGGCTCGTTTCTCAATTTTAATTGATAGGGGATATTGGCCTAATTCAGCCCTGCATGCATTGTTAGGTGTGCTCCTCTGTACTTTGAGGATACACTTACAGAACTCTGCATGCAGGGTTTCAACTGGGTGTTTGTTCCATTTTTCAAACCCATTGTACATGAGTGGACCCCACACTTCACTGCCGTATAATGCAATTGGTTCTATGACTGATTGGAAAATTTTGAGCCAGATTCTAATTGGTATGTCAAATTGGATAGATTTTTTAATGGCATAGAAAGCCCTTCTTGCTTTCTCTTTCAAGTCATTCACGGCCAGGTTAAAGTTACCAGTTGTAGTAATCTTCAGCCCAAGGTATGTGTAATTTTTTGCGTGTTCAATTGTATTTGAACCAAGGGTGAATTTTTTTCCCTGAAATCTGGATTTTTTCTGAAATGTTAGTATTTTTGTTTTTTGGGGGTAATAGTCAGGGCCCAGGTCTGACAGAACTTGTGCAAGACATTTAGGTTCTGCTGTAGACCCTCTTCTGTTGGAGACAGCAGAACCAAGTCATCTGCAAAAAGAAGGAATTTAATTTCGGAGTCATTTAATGAGAGACCAGGTGCTGCTGACTGCTCGAGTTTTTTTGCCAATTTATTAATATAAATATTGAAGAGGGTCGGTGATAGTGGGCAGCCCTGTCTCACACCCCGTTCTTGAGTGAAGAATTCTGTTTGTTTGTTTCCAATTTTAATTGCACATTTGTTGTTTGAGTACATTGATTTTATCATGTTATATGTTTTTCCCCCTACACCAGTTTCAATAAGTTTAAAGAATAATCCATCATGCCAAATTGAATCAAAAGCCTTTTGAAAATCTACAAAGCAGGCAAATATTTTGGTTTTATTTTGGTTTACATATTTGTCGATTAGGGTGTGTAGGGTGAAAATGTGATCTGATGTTCTGCATTTAGGTAAAAAACCAATTTGACTTCTACTCAAGGCATTGTGTTCGATAAGGAAGTTTATAATTCTGTTGTTCAAAATGCTAAAAAATAACTTCCCCAGGTTACTGCTCACACAGATGCCTCTGTTGTTGTTGGGGTCAAATCTGCCTCCGCTTTTGAAAAGGGGTGCAATGAGTCCTTCGTTCCAGACATCAGACATCTCTCTCTCTCTCGCTCTCTCTCTCTCCCTCCATCTCTCTCCCCCTCTCTCTTCCTCTCTCTCCCTCCCTCTTTCTCTCTCTCCCTCTCTCTCCATCTCTCTCCCTCCATCTCTCTCTCTCCATCTCTCTCGCTCTCTCTCCCCCTCTCTCCCTCCATCTCTCTCCCTCTCTCTCTCCCCCTCTTTCTCCCTCCATCTCTTCCTCTCCCTCTCCCTTTCTCCCCCTCTCTCTCCCTCCCTCCCTCTCTCTCTCCCTCCATATCCTTCTGTCCCCCTCTCTCCCCCTCTCTCTCCATCTCTCCCTCTCTCCCCCAGCTCTCCCTCCCTCCCTCTCTCTCCCTCCATCTCTTTCTCTCTCCATCTGTCTCTCTTTCTCCATCTCACTCTCCCCCTCTCTCCCTCAATCTCTCTCCCTCCCTCTCTCTCCCTGTCTCTCTCTCTCCCTCTCTCCCCCTCTTTCTCCCTCCATCTCTCTCTCTCTCTCCCCCCTCTCTCTCTCTCTCTCGGTCCCCCTCTCTCTCCTTCCATCTCTCCCTCTCCATCTCTTTCTCTCTCCATCTGTCTCTCTTTCTCCATCTCACTCTCCCCCTCTCTCCCTCAATCTCTCTCCCTCCCTCTCTCTCCCTGTCTCTCTCTCCCTCTCTCCATCTCTCTCTCTCTCCCTCCCTCTCTCCCCCTCTTTCTCCCTCCATCTCTTTCTCTCTCTCCCCCTCTCTCTCCCTCTCTCCATCTCTCTCTCCCTCTGTCCTCCTCTCTTTCCCTCCATCTCTCTCTCTCCCTCTCTCCCGCTGTCACTCTCCCTCTCTTCATCTCTCTCCCCCTCTCTCTCTCTCATTCTCCCTCTCGCTCTTCCCCCTCTATCTCTCTCTCCCCTTCTTTCTCTCTCTCTCCATCTCTCTCTCCCTCCATCTCTCTCTCTACCTCTCTCTCCCTCTTTCTCTCTCTCTCTCTCCATCTCTCTCCCTCTCTCAATTCAATTCAATTCAAAATGCTTTATTGGCATGACATATTTTAAAATACATATTGCCAAAGCGTAATAATAACAGCCATCAATCATAACAATAACAATAACGAATGACAATACAAAAAGAAAAAAACATTACTAATAACAGTGCAGTGGAACATATTCTAAACTATATCTAGTGAACTGTATTCTGTGTAAAATTAGAATGAAGAGTCACTGTTGTCTCTCATCCTGTGGCAGGTAGACACATATTTTGTGGCCAAATTTACACAACACCCCTTCTCTCCAAGAAGGATTTGTAATAGCTGTGTTTCGGGCAGGGTTGGGAAGTTTGGGTATTGCAATTGGAATTTTGGAAAGTAGGTTTCTCGAATTAGTTTGTATTTCTCACATTCTGTGAGAAAATGCAGCTCTGTCTCGACCTGCTGTTGGTTGCAGTGTGAGCACAGCCTCTCCTGTTTGGCCAGCCAAGTCTGCCTGTGTCGACCGGCCTCGATGGCAAGGCTGTGCTCGCTGAGTCTGTACTTCGTCAATGTTGTTCTGCTTTTGTAATGTTTCACTGTGGTCAGATAGTCTGCCACAGTGTATTCACGTTCTAGGGCCAGATAACATGCTAATTTGCTTTGATTTTTTGTTTGAATCTCTCTCTCTCCATCTCTCTCTCTCTCTCTCTCTCTCTCTACCACTCTCTCCCCCTCCATCTCTTTCTCCCCCTCTTTCTATGGTTAATTTTGTAAACAAACTACAGTAGAGATCTGACGGCCCGTCAGTGACGGGAACAACAATAAAAGCAATACATCACAGGGTCTTGGTTCTATTCGAAATGTTACTAAATATGTTATATTCTGAATGGCATTATTACATAGGATCTAATCTATCAGACTTACTTGCTTGTAGAGATCAATAATAGTGTACAATTTAAAAAATTTTAAAACCTTACCTGAGACTCTCTGTGCTGCTCTATGCTGCTGCCACCCTCAATGGACTGTGTTTCTATACTTGTGGCCTAATGATAAAATTATATAAAATCTTCATTGGCCCTTCATTAATTAGGCTATCTAAAGTATATTTCATGAGCTAATCATCTTTAATAACATTACTATACAGCTGGGAATCTCCTACTCACAGACTGGCGTTTGGTGAAAAAACACGTGATGTCCATTTTTCTTTTCATTTTTCTCGTATTTAGTCAAAGCTCAGACCTGACTGATAAACACACATACACACACGGACATTATTAAGAAATTATTCTCAGGGAAGTACATTAACTTTACATTCTCTTTGCCTACTTTGCTCACAAAAATAGGCTGGCAAATTAACGTTAGCTAGCTATCTTAACGTTATCCCCCGCACATCCTTAACAGAACTTGACCAACAAAAACATTTTCCATTTAGCTAGCCAGCGTCAGCTATTTACAAAAAGTTTCTCTATAAGTCACTGTGTATAACATACGATACAACGATACAAACAAGCATTAAATTGCTTTATTTAAGGGAGTACATCATACGAATCGGGATTAAAGTTAAAAAAAAACTCATGGCGTAGCCTGCTAAATTGTCTAGCTACCTAGATAGCAAGCTTATGCCCATACAGACATGCCTATAGCTTACTCTGGATGAGAACGCAAGGGAAAGCAGTCTGTTTTTTTTTTTCCCTAACCTTTTTACAGGTTAGGAAACCTGTAAAAAACGAGAAGACTTAAAAAGACAAACCAAGTGTTTCTCTTAGATTATAACCAAACTACTTACCCTCCATCCATCATCTGTCTCCATCAATAGCTAGTACACTGACTGGCGAGGTGGTGTTGAGCGACTCTGCTCATGCGCAGTAAGCCCTACAGAGTGCGCTGAGCCAGACTGTACAGCAGGGGTGTCAAACTCATTTTGACTGAGGGCCACATCACTAAATTTCTAGGTCATCGAGAGCCAAATAATCGTTGAACATCCATTCAAAAAGGGCAACCACAAAATCTGCATGGCAGCACGATTCGTTTTTTCAAAACAGTTTGAACACCGTTTCATTGGGAATCAGTAAAACAACTACTAGACTAATTTCCCATTCATTTAATTTGATTCCATTTCAATACATTTCCAACTTTTTTGTTTCATATCTTTTAACATTAAATATTAAATATTAATGTAATATAAATTATTAATGAATTTGAGTGCATTCAACAATTTCAATGTCAACAGGCTGTAAACTTGCCATATTGAACTTGCCTGTCCTCACCACTCCATAAACTGTGTGGCAGTAAAAACGTAACAATTTGGTTTCAAAAGTAACATCTTTCAAATTCAACTTCCATATATTTCCCATGCATGCATTCATTCATTCATTTGATGTTTTCAACACATAGGCCTAACCTGTAGTAGAATTATTAACATTAATGAAAAACCAAGAGCAGTCAACAATTCACTATGTCCTTTGTGGCAGTAAAAAGTGTATTTTGTGTGTGTGTGTGTGTGTGTGTGTGTGTGTGTGTGTGTGAGAGAGAGAGAGAGATATTTAGTTGCTTTTCCCTGACATCTGGCATCTTTTGGTCTTGACCAGCAAATCAAAATCAGGATTTATTTTCTGCACTGTTGAAACCTTCATGATATGATTAAGGTGGCTATGTGTAATTCGAGATCTCAGTGCAGTTTTGTTTATATTCATTACAGAAAATGCTTGCTCTAAAAGATATGTAGTCCCAAACATAGAGAGAAGCCTGGCTGCAAAAGCAGTTACTGTGGGATAACGGGACCCAAGACCCTGATAGAATGCTTCAAGGCTCACTGTATCAAAACGTTGCTTCAATAAGGTGTCGCATTGTAGATCAATCAGCTCCAACTGGGGATCTGCAAACGGCACGTCAGTAGCGCTGACGGTGAACGGAGCAATAAATACTGAAAATTGCTTCTCAAGTTCGCGGAATTCCTGAAAGCAGGTATGGAATTCATTCTTCAATGCATCTTCTCTGTGTAGCGGCGGCCCAAGTGAGCAGTAGTAGCGGATTGCAAGGCCAAGGAGGGAAAATGCGCTAGGTTACTTTGGGAAAGTTGTGTTTCCCAAAGGCTTAGCTTACACTCGAACGCACGAATACCTGCGTACAGGTCGGTGACCAGTTTGTTCCGACCTTGCATGGTCGTGTTCAAGTCATTCAAGTGCCCTGTAATGTCAACCATAAATGCGAGATCGCAAACCCAGTCCGGATCTCTTAGCTCTGCAACAGGTCTTCCTTTAAAAGTCATGAATTCGGATATTTGTTCTCGTGGATCTAAAAATCGTTTTAATACAGTCCCACGGCTTAGCCAACGCACTTCGGTGTGGTAAGGTAGACTGTGGTGAACATTGTGGTCGGCTAGGAGATTATCAAATTGGCGGTGATTGAGCCCTTTGGCTCGAATGAAGTTGACAGTTCTGATGACAACAGCCATGACATTGTCCATTTTCAGTGTTTTAAAACAGAGTGAGTCTCTGTGGAATATACAATGAAAATTCCAAAACTCACCCCCTCCACACTGCTGCACTTTCTCTCGAAATCTGGCCAGAACTCCAGCTTTCACACCGATCATTGATGGTGCGCCATCGGTCGCAAGACTTACGGCACGGGCCCAGTCCACTCCCAATTTATCCAAGGATACAGCGAGACTACTGAAGATGTCGCTAGCCCTAGTAGTGTCAGTCATTACATCGATAAATGCCATCCTTGTTAATTAAACAATTTCACGTTGTAGCTTTCGCAAGCACACAAACTACAGAAAATCTGCGCTGTTTTGCGAGCATAATCATTTACTCTATTTACAATTGGTGTCAATTATTATGTGAATTATTAGTGAGTAAACACAACAGGCGCTGTAGCCCTATAATAAAATTTTCGCCGATAAATAGAACCGATATAAGAAACCTAAATTCCTTGGATTATAATAATAATAATAATAATAATAATAATAATAATAATGTTCATTTGAAAAATTGGAACTGTTCCTGTTTTTATTGTGATTACAACAGTAGTGATATTTATATTTGGTTAGGACAGAGGCAGAGCTATAATGTTAAATTCATCTTTACTCACTACATCTTAGCCTTTCCTAATCCCGGTATGTGGCGTTAGGTTTTTTCCCGTATGTTTTTCAGTGGCTGCGGGTGAGCTGGAAACAGGGGAAGCGGAAACACTACCTTTAAATCTATCATTACTTTCAACCTGTTCCACTTTATCCTCCTTGATTAACAATAAAACAAATAATTCACATAATAATTGACACCAATTGTAAATAGAGTAAATGATTATGGTCGCGAAACAGCGCAGATTGTCTGTAGTTTGTGTGCTTGCGAAAGCGACAACGTGAGATTGTATAATTAACAAGGATGGCATTTATCGATTTATTATCCTGCAATATACCTGTAACACACATTCACCAGTGTTACGTCCCCGGTCTAGGGGCGACAGGGCGTAACATAAATAGTGAATTCCGGTGACCAACTGATTACCAGACTAGTTCAGGGAAAAATTTGAGGTTTTATTCCCATAAACCAAAAAAAAACAAGGGAGGAAAAGCTTCGGGGTGCGCCCCGGCCAAAATAACAAACAAAACGAAACTACCTAGTGTCAGACCCGCCTCCAGCCAACCCCCCTGTTCAGCCACGCCCACGTTCTGAGTCACCAGAGTATTAACCACACCTGCAGCATATACACCTAATCACCACTGGGGATTTAAGGACTGCAGTCCAGGCACCTTATTGTGAGGTATTGAGCCTGCTCTACCGAATGGTATCATTGGTGTTTTCTACTTGTTACTCTGCTCTTGTTTTTTTTTTTGTTTTTTTTTTTTGACCTGTTTGCCTGTCTTTTTGACCCTGCTCCGTGTCTTGCAATTTGGATTGTTTCCTCGGATTCCTGTTTTGCTCTCCTGGCTGTTTTGACCCTGGCGTGTGTTTTTTGACCTTCCCAAAGGACACGGATTTGGATTTCTTGATTAAAGTTCCAGAGTTCTGCACTTGGGTCTTCTGTCTCTTTCATTACACCTAGGAAACCCGTAATAACTATCCTAGGCAAACAAAAGACAAAAAAAGACAAAGGCTTACCCTGGCTCCCTAACTACTCAAAAAAACAGTAGAAAAAGATAACCAAAACAGCAACAAAAGAAAGGCAGCTCACCCCTACTACTCCCCAGGTGTATGTACAAATAGTGAAAATATATACAGAACAGTGACAAACACACCCACACTGAACAATTGGACCATCATGAAAACACAGAGGAACACTAAACACATAGGCGACCACAATACCAAACTACAGGATAGCGAGGTTACGGAGGTGCGCTCTCTTCTCTCTCGCCAGGTCTCTCCTCTTCGTCACCCCAGGTCGGCTCTTTCGAAACTCCCGCCACCTCCAGGAGCCAATGGGCAGAGGTGAGCTTCCGGCCAATCCCGTCGCCGCACATCTGTAATGGTCGAAGAGGCACACCCCCGCAACGAAACACAACCACAAAAACACTTGGCCTCTTGTACAAGTTTCTGAACACCCCCCCGTTCCTGTGCTGGTGATGTACGTCCTGCAAGCCAGCCGCTGGTCTGCCTGAAACTGCCGTCCGACACACTGAGGCTTCCAGCCCCTCCGCTGCCCCCAGGAAGCCAGCGGGCCTCAGTCCTGCGTTTCTCCTCTGATAAACTGCTCTGCTCGGTACCTGCCTCTCATTATGTTTTGTTCGGTTTGTTTTGTTTGTTTCTTTTTGGTTTGAGCCCGGGGAGTCGCGACCCAGGCAGATTTTGGTTTAGTTAATTTCTTATTCCTTTTTTCTTTTGGCGTGCATGGGTGAGAGTTTGTCCGTGTGTGTGTTTTAGGCGGCTCCAGGAAAAAGCGGCGACCAGGAGAGTACCACGGTGAGCCCCTGAGGGAGAAGGGAAACAATTAGCAGTTCCAGGACGCAGCCAGGAACAAGGAGAGCCCCCACCCTGCGAAAGTGCATGCCCGGGAGGTGAATCCCCCGGTTGAGAGGGAGGTCACCCCGCGAACCGGCAACTGTGTGCGTGAGTCCCCGGCACGAGGTGGAGAGGGAGGAGGGCGGACCGGCTGCCGAACTGTGTTTCCCTCAGAGTGACCCCACGGAGCCGGCACAAGCTGCTAGCGAGGAGACGATGTGGGTCACCACCGGCGCCGCCAGCCCATTCCACAGGAGTGACACGGAGGGCTTTGTCTTTTTGCGTTTTGTTATTTTTTTTTATTTTGGGATGTAGGCGAGGCCTGGTACGGTGGCACGGGCAAAGCTACGTCCCCCTTTTAGTTCTGTTTTAGCTCTGTGTGTGTCTCATGTGGTGTGTGTGCGTGCGTGTGTGTGCATGTGTGGGTCCTCCCCTGCGGCAGTAGGACTTCCCCCGGGTGTGGAAAAGAGTGGTTCTCTCTCTCTGGCAGTGGATGGGGATGATTGATCTGGTGTTGCAGGACCAGTTTCTGCTCGGCCTGCAGAGGGGCCCCCTTAAACAGGAACTGCAGAGGCAGGTAAGGCGGCAGCCTGCACTCACCTTCCAGCAGGTGAGTCGCGAGGCCCGCAAGCCAGGGCGTGGGCGTGCGGGCGGGGTCCAAGGGGATACTGGTGAGGTTTGCCCTGAGTGTGCGGCAGTCCTGGGGCTGTATCAGGTTGAGGTGGAGGTGGGTGGGGTTAAGGTGCCGTGTCTTCTTGACACGGGTTCACAGGTCACCCTGATGAGCAAGGGGTTCTTCCGGAACCAGCTTGGGAATCTTCCAGAGCAGGACACGGGTGCCCTGCAGTGGTTATCCCTGCGGGCGGCCAATGGGCTAGACATACCCTTTGTGGGGTATGTGGTGTTTGATTTTGTCGTTGGGGGGGGTTCGCATCCCCGACAAGGGCGTCATCGTGGTGGAGGATAGTTGTTTGGGGTCGGATGTTGTCCTGTTGGGGATGAATGTCATCTCCCAGTGCTGGGAAGAGGTGATGCGGGGTATTCAGCCTGGTGCCTTAACTTTTTCTGCCTCTCAGCTGAGTTGAGCTCGGCGGGCTTGGGAGCGGGCTTTTGCCCTGTGTCGCCGGGCCCGGGTGCGGGCCCTCTCCCCGAAGTGCGGGACACTGCGATTGAGCCGGAGTGATGACATGGAGGTGCCGGCTAGCTCCGAGGTGGTGCAGTGGGTCCGCGTGGAGGGAGGTGAACACCTGGAGGGCCTGCCCTGCCTGTTAGAGGGGCTCGGCGAGGTGGTGAGTGGCAGGTGGCCCAGGCCGTGGTTCGGCCACAGGGGGGCAAGGTTCCCCTCTGTGTGTTGAATGTGCACCCTCATCCCTTGACCTTACCCCGACGGCACCCCTTGGCGACCGTGTCTCGTCTCGACCCCTCGCAGATTCGGGGTGAGTGCGACGTGGGGCTGCGGAGCCCCCGCCCCGGAGAGGTGGAGATGGCCGTGGGGACCGTCCAGGCGCCGTCAGAGCTGGAGGGACTCACGGGGGAGCAGCACCGCCAGGTGCAGGAGCTGCTGCGGAAGTGGGCAGGAGTGTTCGCGGCCCACGAGGAGGACTTCGGCTGTACGGATGCGGTGTATCACCACATCCCGACCGGTAATGCTCCCCCCCCAGCTGTGAAAGGTATCGCCCTCTTCCTCCTGGCCTTTATCCCGAGTTGCGTGCCCTGCTGCAGGGGATGCTGGAGAGCGGGGGTCTGGGGTCCCTCAGGATGGGGGTCTTGGGTCCCTCAGGATGGGGGTCTGGGGTCCCTCAGGATGGGGGTTTGGGGTCCAATTGAGCTCTTTTATCTGAGTGGCCACACTGGAAAAGCTGATTCTCTGGTACTGGGGCTTGATATCTGTACCGGGAGAGGGAGGGGGAGGGAGAGATAAAGACGGCAGATATGATAGATATGCTATGATATGGTTGGAGAGTGGAACATGCCAATGCCAACACAGAGGACCTTACAATAACTATTTCCAAGGGATGCCATTGTGAAATCTCTGTGACCTTGCTGTGACCCTGCGGTGACCTCACAGTGACCTCCTGTAATCTGATATTTATTAAAAACCCAACATACTCTCTGTCTGTCTCACACATGCACACACACATACAGACACGCACACACATTCTCCTTTTCACACCCTGCACAACTCATGTGCCATAACACACCTTGTAGTTCTGTGCTGCCCCACCCTCCTACCCACACAGTTTCAGAGCTGGGGGTGCAGTCTGTCCCAGCCACAAGCCTAATACTGAAGTCTCGCCACTAGTCAGCCTATAGAAATACGACTCTGTAGGTCACTGTAGTGGGAAAATTCAAAAAGGAGGTAAATGGCTTCACGCTGAATTTTACATTTTGTCACTTGGCAGACACTCTTAACTAGAGCGACTTACATAGCTTATCCATTTTCTACAGTTGGATATGTTTCTGAGTGAAGTACCCTCCTTAAAGCACACAACCATAGCGCCGCAACCGGGAAACCAGCAACCTAGAAAATGCATAAAAATGTAAACTCCATGCAGCTCACAGCATGAGGGTATCAGCTAAACCAGCCTTTAAAAAGGTGAAATGTCTCTATGGGACTCCGAAGCCCTCCTGATCTGTGGGCCAGAGAAAATGCACTTCTGTTAAGAGTTATATAGCGCCTTTCAAGGATCTCAAAACACAGTACAGTGAAAGGGAAGGGCTCACCTCAGCCGTCACCTCAGTGAAGCACAGCACTCATCAGCTGAGGTGCAGAGGGAGGGAATTATTTAAACTAAGGGATCATTCATTAGGCTGTGAATTTAGCTAGAACTCCAGGAAACTGCCTACTCCTGGCAACAAATGGCTGGCTGTTACCTCATTAAATATATGAGTGAAATACTTCATTTTGTTTTGTAGAAAAATGCATAGCAATCAGTTTACCAACACTGAATGCAAGAATGTCTGTGGAGTTTGTTATTGACAGTACAATTCAAAATATGTTAATAGACCGCCCTTTGATCTACTGGGGTAACAACCCACTATGCACGAAAAGGAGGGAGTCACTGCGCACGAGTGAATTGCACCAACAGTGTCAAACCCAGGAAACGACTATTGCAAGTTCACTGCACTCAGGGACACACCCAATAAATAATATTCAGTCCCCACTGATTTTCTAACCGGTTCAACCCCGATAACTCCCCGCACGCCCCTTTTCAGTTTAACCCATTTTCAATTTAACCAACATAAAACAAAGACCACAGATGAACACACAAACATGAGATTGGTTCTCGTTGAAATTTACTTCCCCTGCGCTACTGACGAGGCTCCCCTTTAGGGTTCGGGTGTGTACCGGCAGCTAAATCACGTAGTTTAATAAGCTCTACAGCCCCGGTCCCACTCCAGTCTTCTTTCGAGGCTCCCGGCTCTGCCTTTTAAAATCTTCCAGGGTCCCACACAGTTTTCGGGGCCACAATGTGAAATTTAATGAAAAGTAGCCGCCCCTCCCGTTCACAGCAGCGGGCAGACGACATGCCTTACTCTCTGCACATCATACTAATGTAACATTAGTTATTGTTGTTCTTATTGCAGGTGAGACTGTAGAGACCATAGATTCTTGTCAGTCATTTACTCGCCTTAAGCGCACGGAACGTACAGAGCAGCCATTCCAAACCCTCTCCTTCGACTACTCTCTAGACACTCAACTGTCCCAGAATATCAGCATCCCTTAGGCTACGTTTACACCGCAGGTCGTAATGCCCAGTTCTGATTTTTTGCCTATATCCAATTTTTTTGACCGTAAGTTTACATCTACTTTCAAAAGTGACCCATATCCGATACGCGTGTTTACACTTGCCTAATACCTGAAACGACCCGCATGCGTAAAAGAGGGTTTGGTTACCAAAATCAAGCACTGTACACTGTGCGAAAATGGACGAATATAGGCCTGATGTTAGCTCTACGAAGCATGAGGGGTCCACAAAACATTGGCTATAGTCAGCCTAGAAGGAAAAAGGCTGTTATTGCAGCCTGTGCTTACGCGGCAATTATTGCTGCTACAGCTATTAAACAGAGAAGTTTGGGTGCGGGAGAGGACTAGGGACTGGTGGGAACGAGTTGTCGCGGGCTTCGACCAAGACCAGTGGCTCACTAACTTCAGGATGGGTAAAGAAACGTTGGACATGTTGTGCGAACGGTTATCACCGAGCCTCTCCTACGAGGATACAGTTTTTCGTCGGGCCATCCCAGTGCAGATGCGCGTTGGGGTTGCACTGTGGTGGCTGGCGACAGGAGCAGGCTATCGCACACTGGCGCATCTGTTTGGTATAAGCAGCGCATCAGTGCGTCTGATTGTCCACGAGTTTTGCCAGGTCGTGCGAGACAAGTTGTGGCGTGAGTACATCAAACTGCTACAACATGATGAGCTGCAAAGCATCATCCGAGGGTTCAAAACCCGCTGGGGTTTCCCGCAGTGCGCTGGGGCCATTGATGGGAGCCATATACCGATCATCGCTCCACCCGAGAACCACACGGATTATTTTAATAGAAAGGGATGGCATTCCATGATTTTGCAAGCTGTTGTGGACCACCAATTTTGGTAAGGACAAATGTGATTTATTTGTATGACTAAATAAAAAGTAACTTGCACAGGCTACATGTGAAATTGTGTATTATCATCATTGTAATTTAACTGCATAACTAATGTCAGGCTATACCATTACTGTGATGCCTTGGTCAACATGGCTCTTTTATAAGGGGTGTAAATTAATGTTTTCTGTGCCTTATCCTTGAAATAAAAATGTTGCATTGTCCCCCAACAGTTTCACAAACGTCAACGTAGGATGGCCTGGAAGTGTCCACGATTCCAGAGTTCTTCAGAACTCTGATATTTATGAGAAGGCAGAAAGAGGAGTCCTCTTTCCCAACGTGAGTTACTTTTATATATGTGCACAGTCATTGTCAATGTTTATTTAAAACATAAAACTCAACTCTTTCCCTCGTTATTAATGGGTATTCATTCACTATACTGTAACTATCAAGTCAATAACATGACTTATCAATCATTATCATATTCACATTTCAGTAATGATAAATGCTATTAGGATTTCAGATCATGTCATTGAAATAACACAGGTCATTGTTAACATGCTGCTGTATAACCGTGAAAACCTTAACCTGGATTTGCATTCTCATGCTATGATCAGTAGTTCTCTTCTGTATCATGGGTTTATTTGTATGCTTTCTGATATTTTCATGAACTCAGATCACAGAGGAGATCCAAGGCACACAGGTGCCCATCGTGCTGCTGGGGGATCCAGCTTACCCTCTTTGGTCATGGCTCATGAAGGGGTACCCTGATACTGGCAATCTGACTGAAGACCAACGCTGCCTCAACCAGAGGTTAAGCAGGGCAAGAATGTCAGTGGAGTGTGCATTTGGCCGATTAAAGGGTAGATGGAGGTGTTTGGCCTTGATGTTGATATAGCACTGGTACCTACCGTTATTGTTACATGCTGCACTCTGCATAATATATGTGAAAAGCACAATGAGGCATACATTGAGGATCTCCCTGCAGCTGGCCCTCCTGAAGTGCCAGGTGAAGTAGCTGACTCATTGGGTGCTCCAGACACCCAACCATTAAGAGTTAGGGAGGCACTGACCCAGCATTTTGCTGAATAGCTGTGAAATGTATGAAATGCTACTATAGGCTAAAATGTACCAGTTCTGGCAAACATACATGCCTATACAGCTACTTTTATGTTTAAAGAGTATGTACGATATCCGATGAAATTTTGAATAGCACAATGTTACACTTTTTTTTTTTTGCAATTGTGGTATACAATCCCAAACAATCCCACTGAAAGTACCTTATTTGTGTGATTGATAATAAAGTCAAGACCACATTCTCCTTGCTGACTATGTATTTATTTGAACTGTATTCAGATCGAGATTGAATGTTTTAAAGAAGGAGTTAAAAAAGAAAACACAAGTGCATTCAAGTAACAAGAGGTTAAAACTAACATAACTCCTCCTGAGATAGCTCAAGTGCACACCTTAACTTGAGGTAGCTCTAATGCACACCTTAACCTGAGATAGCTCAAATGCAGGCCACACCTTCCAGTAATCATGTCAGTACTCCGCCCCCCTAGCTGTTGTGTTTTTGTTCTCCCCATCTGTCATTGTGTCCATGTGCTTTTGTTTTTCCTTGTGTTCCAGCCCTGCCCCACTCTCCACCCTGTCTCCGCCCACCTGATCATCTCCACCTGCCTGCCTGCACACCTGCTTCCCATCACCTCATCAGCCCAGCCCTATATCTACCCTGCTTGTCTCTGTCCTGTTTGCCAGATCGTTGCAGTGTTTGTCCTGTTTCGTTCCCGCCGTGCTTTTTTTCTGTAAGTCTTGCCGTGATTGTTCCTGCCTGTACCTTTGACTTTGATTCTGCTCGCCGCCTTGCTCTGTTTGCCTGATTGTCTGCCTGCCTGGTTACCGACCCTGCCTGTTCCTGTTTTTGACCCTGGTTTGCCCACGGACTGTCTGCCTGTTACCGACACTGCCTGTTCTGGTTTTGCTACATTGCCTGACACCTTTATTAAAGCTTTTTGGTACCTGAAGCCCTGGTGTCCGCGCTTGAGTCCTTGCCTGAGCCCTGACAAATCAGTTCTAAACAGTCTTTTAAAACAGAACTTTAGATTGACTCAATATTTATAAAAACAAAAATGGGATAGTGGTTATATTGCCCATCCCAACCTTGAAGTTGTACATTATAATATTAACAACTGAGAAACTACAGGCCATTCTGAGACTGAACTGAATGCTGCCGGGGGCTTTAGCTGGGCAGGAATTACAGGCTGAGAGTGGATGAGGCCCTGGTAAGAGGGTGAAGGTTGGGCATCATGGTGAAAGGCTGGGAGTTGTGTCTCAACGTGTTGAAATAATGGAGGATGTGAATAGTTAGAGGACCCTGCAGAAGCATAATCTTGGTACAAAGGAGGAAAGGGGTTTGCTTCATTTGGGTGACGAATTGGCCGTTGGTGATTCTTGTGAAAAGGTGTAGTTTGGGCATGATCTGGGTAGAGCGGAGCAATATGTGTGTGTGATCCGGGTGAAGAGTTGGAGTGTGGGTATAATCTGGGTGGAAGGGAGCAGGGCGTGTGGGGTCTTGGTCAAAGCGTGGAGTATGGGTATGATGCGGGTGGAAAGGTGGATTTTGGGCATGATCAGGGTGAAAGGGTGCAGGGCCCGTGTGATCTTGAACAAACTGACGAGGGTGGACTTGATCCGGGTATGACCTGGGGACTGGAGGAAACTGCCTTCCAGCAAGGAACTGGGTAAAGAGGGTCATCATACGCAACTCAGGGCCTGCTGGGCAGCCTGCAGTTTCAGCTGCAGCTCTGTATCATCAGTCTGGGCCAGAGTACTGCTAATCTTCTGGGCAAAGAGCTCCACTGTAGATTCCATTTAATTTTTCCGCTTCCTGCGTGTTGTAGGTAAACCTGTAGGAAAACAAAATTTATGCATTAAAGAATTTGTTTATGATAACTACTACATTTGTTGATGGGTTATTTTATTGCATTTGCTTATGGATTTATGTAATGTGCTATTCTGCTAGTTTTGCCATCTTGTTCTACTAGGTTTGTGACAATACCTTGAATGACTGAAAATAATTATTTGTAAAGAGGACACATTTCCTGAAGTACAATGACTGGTAAAACATAAAGATGTACCAGTCCCGCTCTCCTTCTGGCGTGTGTCAGGTGTTGGTGTTGATGGCCTTGAAGTTGCCCCCTTGGCTGTCACACTGGAAGGAGAGGTGGTTTTCTCACTTGAGAGGGTTGTGTCACTGTGTGAAGCCTCTGGTGTTTCAGGAAGCTCATCTGGATAAAAGCAATGTGGTTTCGTCACATAAAACAAGTAACCAACTACGACAAGAACATCAGAGAGCTACACTAATAAATAAGGCCAAATTTCTAGTAATGTGGGTTAATATATGTAATATATATGCATGCCCTATTGGACTGGCATAGAACATTATTTGTAGGTTATTATTAACGTAAGCGTTAACACAACTAGAAATGGTCATTTGCGTTAGGTTGTAATGATGTTAATGATGGAGATCTAGCCTCGACACCATAAAGTCTTGTTTCAAACAAATGCTATTGATCTTATCATATCATTTTTTCGTATCTGGCGATAAACCAACACGTTAGCAATAAAAATTCTTGCTTACCAGTAACATCACACTCGGTGTCGTCTTCCTCATCTACTGATGCATCTTCACGGGAACTGTCAAGTATTCCAGGCGGTCGGCAGCTAGGTTTGTCCCCCAAAATGACCTCCATTTGATCATAGAAGGGGAAGGTGATGCTCCCATTCCCACTCTCACTATTGTGGTCTTTGACCTCCTTGTATTTTGATTTTAGATTTTTATTTTCCGCTGGCATTGCAGCCAAGAGCGTCGGAATCCCTGTTTCGCCATTTCGGTAGAAATGTCTTCAAAAACGCTTTTGTTTCGGTACAGACCTTTTATTTTGGCCTGTACCGATTCCTCTCCCCACAGGCTTAGGAGTGCAGACACCTCTGCCGGGGACCACTGTCCCGCACTTTCCTCCTCCATCGTGCCTCCACTATGTTTAACACGTGCATCCATAGACAGTCAATGCGTGTATCTGACTAACAGGCCTACGTCATTGCACAGCAAAAAAGTACAAGATTGTCACGGTTTAATGATGTACGAAACGCAATGCTGGAGAATATCTGATCTGGCTGTTTAGATGACAGTCACATTGGCACATAACCGATTCATATCTGATTTATTTCCACATATGGAGGAGGCCTGAATCTGATCTGAAAATATCTGATCCCGTGTGCTTTTTTCCTGTTTACACGTTCATTTAACACATCCGAACTGTGTCACATGTGAGCAAAATATCGGAATTGGGTCACTTTACATTGACGGTGTAAACGTAGCCTTAGTCTGGTCTATGCCCTCCACAAATTTCTCACTTCATCCCCAAAGAGGCTGGCAGTCTTTGACCCTATCCGTGCCTCTCTCTCTGCCTCTCATCCTGCTGCTGGAGGCCTGAAACCTCTTCACCCTGCCTGCTGGACGTGCCAAACACCCAGAAATTACAGCAGTAATTAAATCCTCACTGGATCACTGAGGCTGTCTACAGCACCCTGGATGAAGTAATCCATATGGGTGGAAACACTGAGGCCACCACAGGCTGAAGGCACTGATGACACAGTTTGACGTTTCTCTGCGATTAAAGGCGTCGCTTCATCTGTTCTCCTCAGCTGAGGAGGCAGCACGCGTCCTGCAGTCCAGAGACGTCTCGCCCAAAACTGCTTCCTCAGGCCTTTTGTGGGGTCTCTGAATACGTCCAACAAGCTGCCGCAGACCTGACCCAGGCCCCCACTCTGCCTGCAGCACGCCGATCGCCACGCCGCTGTGGTGACGGGGAAGCTCTGTGTCAGTGGAGGAATCCAGAGGAGCTTTACAGGAGCCAGTGCTTCCAAGTGCTCCACTCGCTCACCTCTGAGCTAACCTCAGCCAGCCCACCCTGCCTCCTCTGATCATCAGTCATCATCATCATTCCTCCAATCACAAATTAACATAAATCATGATCTAAAATATGTCTACCCACTTTATAATGGGTGATGAATATGAACAGACTCAAAAAAAAAAAAAAAAAAACAGGCAGGTCACACACTTTTTACAACATTTATATATGAACTTCTAACATTAAAAGGTATTATTTTGTAATTCTGTGTGTTGATATATACAAAGACAGTTCCTTCCCAGTGCAGGCTCTACAGCCACAACACTCCAACAACTTCACCATCAGCAACAATCAAATTACAACAAAGAAGTCGGGGTTACAGATGAGGGGTGTTTATGTTGGAGGGGAAATGATGAAGATCCAGCAGCAGCACTGGATCCACCGGCACCAAGTTTGCACCAAGTTTTTTCAGTCATTGACAGTGCTCTCAAAGCACTCTTTGTCAGGGCTCAGGCGCAGACAGGGAGGCAGGATGCACAAGGGCGTTTAATACAGCTGTGCTGGATATAGTGACATCGTTTAATAGACTTTGGTAATGTTTCCACTGTTCCCATTTTGGACGAAGTTCATCTGTGATGGGCTCATCACAACCTATTCCAATCATAGAATATTTTAATTATCGCACGAAGTGCACATGATAAGTTGGGATATTATGGAAATTTAACTTAAATTCGCTAAACTGCAACCAGGACATGAACTAAGCAAATAGACCAACATGGCTCTGAGATATCACAGCACTTTTTGCTTTTTTGTTGGTAAATATGTAATTGGCGTGAATATGTAATTGGCGTGAACTGTCTAATTGGCGTAAATATGTAATTGGCGTGAACTGTCTAAACTGACAATTGTTAGCGCATTCATATTTTTCTTTAGAAATCTTTTATTGAACCGAAGTTGTATTGCTTGTGCAATTTCACACATTACATCACAGTCAGTCCAGAAAAATTCCTCAATAATGGCAGATCCGAATTCCTCCTTGAGCATATTATTTTTACTGAAACAACAGCAGCTGTTAATTCAAGTCTGGGAATTGTTGTGACTTTTGTGGGTGATACGCGTGAGTTTCCAATGACAAAAGCACAGTGGATGTCTCCTTTACATTCACACTCACACATCTTGAAAGTTGAAAGTTAGTGAAAAAAGGGGGGAGGGGAGCTGCAGAAAAGGCGCCTCGTTGAGCCTGAACCTTAAAGTGCCCAAAATCCAACGTCCTCTATAACGTCCCCTATGCGTTACATGGGGACGTTTTTCGCTGACTAATAAACCTAAGTTTAACCCAGACAGCTGTTTATAAAAACACAGAAGCTGCAATTTAGAGATCCTAGTAAACCTATATAGGTTAACTACCAGTGAGACATGTGCTCACAATTCATTTACAATACAAAAACCACTGATATTACATATTATAACCTACATTACTAGAAATTTGGCCTTATTTATTAGTGTAGCTCTCTGATGTTCTTGTCGTAGCTAGTTACTTGTTTTATGTGACGAAACCACATTGCTTTTATCCAGATGAGCTTCCTGAAACACCAGAGGCTTCACACAGTGACACAACCCTCTCAAGTGAGAAAACCACCTCTCCTTCCAGTGTGACAGCCAAGGGGGCAACTTCAAGGCCATCAACACCAACACCTGATGTCGGGGGCTTCATCTCTCCTCATGCCACGCCAGAGGAAGCGTAGCAGTGGCTTTTCCTCAGGCAAGAGTTGTACCTGATGAAACATGCCACGGATGTCTCCACTGATGGCAACACTGTGTAGGTACAGTGCCGTCCACAGATAGATTTGTTCATTTTATTTGTTCAACATTTACGGACAATAACGCATAAATCGCTTTTAACGTGAAACGCGATCTCAGTGGAAGTGATGTCGCAGTTTTACGACCTCTCAGCCAACCAAGGACCACTACAGTAAACAGGAAATGCCCCCCGCAGCGATGCCACTAAAAAAAACTGGGTGCATTCCTTTATCTTGCTCTCTTGTTCTTGCTCCATACGTCCGAACAAGACGGGCGTACCTCTCTCGTTCCCAGAGGCCGCACCACGCGGACGGGACACAGACAGCCGAGCCGAAGGCCCTGTCCTGGTTTAGATTCTCCAAGCTAGCGCCGAATTGCTAGCAGAGATCAATAAAGCAAGAGCCGAGTTTCAGCGCCCGCAAGAAGAGCAGCACAAACTCGCTACCAGCCGGAGACAAAGGTGCGACCAGATCCACCCCAGCGTGTCTCCCGAAGGAAACTCATCCAGACCGAACCAGACCAGCCCTGGCTCCCAGACGACGGAACCGCCAGCGAAACCACCCACGGAACCGCAAGATTCGGACCTCATTTCATGAGCTACAGTAGGCTATCATCTCTGGGCATACAGTAGGACATTGCATAGCTAAACAACCAATTGTTAGCTACATCGATGAATGTTGTACATTGTGTGTTTCAGATCATTACGAGTAATGTAACTAGCCACGTTTTGTTGTTCCGAACTGATTTGTCACATACACTATTCACCGCGCAGCGTTAGTTAAGATACCACACAGAGACATAGGGTCTTTGCATGCGTATCCTCTTGCTAACCCCGGTACCTGCTTTAATCCGCACAAAATAACCCCGCCGTTATCAATCGTGCGAACATATCCTGTACCAGACAGACGTTATGTTCGCTCACACATGCACATAACCAACTTAAACTCGCCGCCACACGCATGTTCCTTTGTTCTCTTTGAACACGTGTGTTCAGCAAGCACGCGCAGCACACGCACGACTCACATTCACACATTCACCCAACACATTCACCCAAATCTACACATAAGTGTAAATATGTTCACTCATTGTACATATGACACGTGTGCCTTACTATTTTGATTTAATACCTCAATAAATGCATTATTTTTCCAAGGTTGTGTGTGTTGTAATGTTACACGTGCAATGAATATCGCAAACCTCTGCTGATCAGAATTCTAAATGCCTTCACCTCTTAGTTGAATTATCAGTGTTATTTGTTTAGTTAGCTAAATAGATAATATTGTGATTTGATTAAGATTAACTATTGATGTGGTAATTTTGATTATGATTATTAATTTAATTATTAATTGAAGTTCCAAATTAATAGTTTAGTATATTTTATGAGACTGATATACGAAATTGAGACTGATACTTTATTTTAACCACTATGGTAGACGCCATATTCTTTATGGCGCCTCCATGTGTTTAATTTAATTATTCCTTACATAGTTGGTGCCCCACGTAAGGAAGACTAATCGTAGGCTCGATCCCCTACATAACTGGTGCCCCGTGTGAGGATCAGTACTGTTGGCTGTTATTCATAAGCGTGTGATATTAACACCGTAAACCCTTTTTGCATAATTTCAGAATTCAAGGCTCTGAAATCAAAAGTTAAGCAATTCCCTGACCTGCCACCAGGTCCTGGCACTTCACTGCCTTAAGCCTGCCACAGGAGCAGCATTCCAATTGTGCTTACAAAAGTGCACCTTGGTGATCGTTGCTTAATTAATTTCAATCATTGTAGCTCACAAGCTATTAGGAGATCAGTTTAGTGATAACCATCACTCCCTTGCTAACACTCATTAAACGTTAATAGTGTTACCAGTCAGAACTTGCTATTGCTGTCACCCAGTCCAGTTAAACCTCCTCCACAGAAACTGGAAGAGTTTCTGTCCAGTACTTGAATACCACGATATTCAGTACTAGTTAAGCCATTCGAGTTAACCGCGTTAACTCAACTGCTTCTTTAATTGAGCCACAGCGTGCTACCAGCCCTGTGAAGCTAACTGAAGCCATAAAGCTTTGTACCTAGCTGCAACTACCACGTGTTACAGCCTGAGTAAACCCTTGAGTAAAGTTTGTACCACCAAGTCGTTACTACCAGGTTTCAGCTTGAGTGAATTGAAAAGCATTGTACCGCTTAGCTGTTACTGCCCTGCATCTCAGCTCGCGTGAACCCAAGAAGATTTGAAATGCTTAGCTGTTAGCACTACTACATAGTCTAACTCGTAACTGAAACTGATAAGCTATACACACCGCAAAGTTGTTATTGTTCCCGCAATTCAGCTTGCGTTATTCTCACTGTTGTAACCAAAGCCACAAAGTGGTGCTGTAGCTACCCTTTACTACAGTTAGAAACACTCCAAAGAGTACAGAAAATCCACTCTATTTAGGTTGGGCTAGCGCACTGACCCAGCTATACTGCAAGGTGCTTGCTGCTGCAGCAGCATAGCTAACCTTATAGGTAGCGCTCACTGAGCAACCATATTCACTTGTATTTCCCTCCATTTCAAGCACAGCAATGGAGAGCCCCATAGTAGAAGAGTTCATGTCTTCCTTAGCAGAAAGCCTAACTCCTGGCTATCTTGAGTCCATCAATAAGTTTAGCCTTAGTGAGTACAAGGAAGAAATAGCCTCCCTACTTAATGAAAAGTGTGACGCACACACTGTGTCAAAATTGCTCCTGCTCTTCCACAGGCAAACCAGCCTTGCCTCTCAGAGCCTTGCAGCCCAGACAGAGGAAATAAACCTGCTAAGAGCACAAAATGCCAGTCTTCTCCATGAAGTCAAGACTGCCAATAGGAAAGCCATGCGCTATTTAGAAGATCTGCATTCTGCAGAATCTGATCTCTGCTCTCACAAGGAGGAGCTATTCAAGCTTAGAAGCGAACAACTCGTCCAGCCACAGGTGTATAACGCTTCACATTCACTTCAGCAGGTTGACACCCCGTCTGAACGCAGCTTTCCACCATCCCAAGCAAAAACATGCAATCAGGTTAAGAGGAAAACTGTCAGTACTCCGCCCCCCTAGCTGTTGTGTTTTTGTTCTCCCCATCTGTCATCGTGTCCATGTGCTTTTGTTTTTCCTTGTGTTCCAGCCCTGCCCCACTCTCCACCCTGTCTCCACCCACCTGATCATCTCCACCTGCCTGCCTGCACACCTGCTTCCCATCACCTCATCAGCCCTACCCTATATCTACCCTGCTTGTCTCTGTCCTGTTTGCCAGATCGTTGCAGTGTTTGTCCTGTTTCGTTCCCGCCGTGCTTTTTTTCTGTAAGTCTTGCCGTTATTGTTCCTGCCTGTACCTTTGACTTTGATTCTGCTTGCCGCCTTGCTCTGTTTGCCTGATTATCTGCCTGCCTGGTTACCGACCCTGCCTGTTCCTGTTTTTGACCCTGGTTTGCCCACGGACTGTCTGCCTGTTACCGACACTGCCTGTTCTGGCTTTGCTACTTCGCCTGACACCTTTATTAAAGTTTTTTGGTACCTGAAGCCCTGGTGTCCGTGCTTGAGTCCTTGCCTGAGCCCTGACAGAAAACCTCACCTGGTCATATATTAGAGACCCCAGTTGATCTTGTGCCTCCTTCTCCATGTTCTGCTTCTAGTTCCAGCCATGGACCCTTGCAGACACCCTTTGCTCACTCCAGCAAGGACTTTTGGTCCACACGTGACCAACACCCATCTACCTTTGGCACACTTCATTCATCTTCCCATCGAAATGGGAAAGGGGGGTCCAGCCTTGACTCAGGTTACTCTGATCCACCCTCTTCTGCTTGTTCGGGACGAGACAACTACAGCCTGTTGTCCCATTTGTCCGATACAGAGACGGAAGAATCTTGCCGCGTGTCTGACAGAAGACAGCGAGCCTCCCATTCTTCCGTTCGACAAGAAAACTTCATCCCTGTTTATCCCTCCAAAGGGGGGACCAGAACATCCGCAGACTGTTCAGCCTTATCTCCTCACCATCAGGAGAGCAATGAATGCCATTCAGTCTCAGCCTCTCAACCAGAGAGAGGACAACAAAGGCGACGTGACGCACAAGCTCATGCCAACACTGGCTTAGTCTCGCCTTCCCCTGAGAAGACCTCAGAAAGTCTTCGCTTTGAAGAGCTTGAGTTTATAGCCAGAGATATTGAACATTTTGATCCAGACAACCATGATCAAAACATTGATGATTACCTTAGAGAGATCGAACACAGCCTCTCTGACCTGCCCTGTGCAACACAACGGGAGAAACTTAAGCTGATCTGGAAGACTTCCTCTAAGTCTGTCCGCAGATTCATAGAGTCACAACCTCCCAACATTAGAGACAACTATGTTCAGCTTTGTCAAGCACTGACAGAAGAATATTCCCCTTTTGCTGACAATACATTTTCAGTAGTTGCAGCCCTCAAAATTAGACATTGGCGATCTGAGCATCCTCAAGAGTTTTACAAACGCTTGAGACATGCTTACTTTCAGGGCAAGAATGCACCAGGTCTGGAG
Organism: Megalops atlanticus; assembly: GCA_019176425.1. Taxonomy (NCBI): domain Eukaryota; kingdom Metazoa; phylum Chordata; class Actinopteri; order Elopiformes; family Megalopidae; genus Megalops; species Megalops atlanticus. The sequence goes on from CM032875.1 coordinate 6,677,729, forward strand.
GAAGACCCAACCTTCAAGTCCCTGTTTTTGCACAACCTTCACCCGTGTGTACGCACTCATGTGGTACTCATGACCCGTCAGGGTAACCCATCAATGCGTGAAATTCGCAAAATGACACAGGTGACTTGGGAAACTGTTGTCAATTCTGTCACAAAAGGGAAGGAAACAGAACTGTCAGCTCAAAGCCCAAAGGCACACAGAGCTTTGCTGGAAGAAATGTTGTTTCACACGTTTCGAAAGACCGCCCTCACCACAGATCGAAGGGGGGTGGCAGTTGGCCTTTTAGGGACACAGAGCGTAACCGCCATGTCCATGACCAGCGTCATAACCATAGGCCTAGGACCACAGACAGGCCAGATTCGACCATCTTGGCCCACCTAGAAGCTGAACAGGACTTCTCCGTAGACTCCCGTAAAACATTTACTGATTGCTCCAGAACTTCGTCAGATGATGACATCTCTGACTACCTTTCTGACTCAGAATGTGGCTATTCCAGGCTTCACAGCCCTGAGCCACGAATCAAGAAAAACTTTCAGCCAAAGACCTACAGAGGTCGCTTCTCACGTTCCTAGAAACAAAATGATGACACTCGCCGTCTGACCTTGCACCCATTGCAAGGAAGACCTCAACTCAGGAAACACACCTTTCCAGCTTGCACACCTATCTCACAAGGAAGGTGGTGCACAGCCCATAACTTAGATTTGCTGACAGCAATCTTCAAACATGGAGCTCACTAATAGCTAGACCCTTTTCTATTAGTTGAGAGGAACCAAATTCCCAATTTAAAACCATCACCACGGTTCAAAACTTGTGAGTACACTTGGATCAACTCCACAGTAGTGCTTTAAGTTGCATCAAGATGCAATCACTAACTTTGGGATCACTATCGCAAACTGCTAGCTTAGGACACCCCACAAAGGGACCTTTCATAAGCTAGACACGCAAGCACTCACTTTCAAACACAAGTTTAGAAATGAGAATACATGGCCAAATACTACCATGATACAGCCATCAGGATTTTAAATGTTTTTCAGGACAAAATTCAAGTCTGCCAAGACCAGACCAAATTACTACACCCAGTAGTCTTAATTGTCATCTGATCTGCACAATCAGTCAAAACAGCTGCTTTTGGATCCTTCCATAGATGGCTATATCATATCAGGTGCCACTCTGATATCTTTTCTGTACATATCTCTCTCTAACACCATTGACTTAGTTTGGCTTACTAACATTCCTATTCCTTACTAAGCCTGAAGGATAGACAAACACGCACTGGTATTTTTGTTTGATACTATTTCCACACTGTCGTTTTGTTATTTAGACTTTGTCTTTTGTAACTGTGATGACGTTATTCTTGCTTAGCCAAGTTAGTTAGTATCAACAAAATGCCCAGAATGTTTACAACCAATATGAACTGCCCAGATGTTACAGGCCTAAATGAACTGATTAATGGACTTTTGCTGTGGACTGTACATTGGATTTATATGCTCTCAGGGATTACACTCGGGTGAAATCCTGAGACCAAAGAGGGGATGTAGGTACAGTGCCGTCCACAGATAGATTCGTTCATTTTATTTGTTCAACATTTACGGACAATAACGCATAAGCCGCTTTTAATGTGAAACGCGATCTCACTGGAAGTGATGTCGCAGTTTTACGACCTCTCAGCCAACCAAGGACCACCACAGTAAACAGGAAATGCCCCCCGCAGCGATGCCACTAAAAACCAGGTGTATTCCTTTGTTTTTTTTCTCTTGCTCTCTCGCTCCATACGTCCAAAGGAGACGGACGTATCTCCTCTCTTGCTCTCGCTCCATACGTCCGAACAAGACGGGTGTACCTCTCTCGTTCCCGGAGGCCGCACCACGCGGACGGGACACGGACAGCCGAGCCGAAGGCCCTGTCCTGGTTTAGATTCTCCAAGCTAGCGCCGAATTGCTAGCGGAGATCAATAAAGCAAGAGCCAAGTTTCAGCGCTAGCAATCAGAGCAGTGCGAACTTATTAACAGCCGGAGACCAAGGTGCGACCGGATCCACCTCAACACATTTCCCAGGCAGAAAGAAACCCTCATCAGCGTCTGAACCGATCCAGACCAGCCCTGGCTCCCCGACGACGGAATCGCCAGCGAAACCATCCACGGAACCGCAAGATTTGGACCTCATTTCATGAGCTACAGTAGGCTATCAACTCTGGGCATAGGACTTTGCATAGCTAAACGAACACTGTTAGCTACATTTATGAATGTTTGTACATCCATGTGTCTCAGGTTATTACGAGTAATGTAACTAGCTATGTTGCGTTGTTCCTAGCTGATTTGTCACATACACTATTCACCGCGCAGCGTTAGTTAAGATACCACACAGAGACGTAGGGTCTTTGCATGCGTATCGCCTTACTAACCCCGGTACCTTCTTTTATTCTGCACAGAATAACCTTGCGATTATCAATCGTCCGAACACACCCTGTACCAGACAGACGTGATGTTCGCTCACACATGCACATAACCAACTCAAACTCGCCGCCACACGCATGTTTCTTTGTTCTCTTTGAACAGCAAAGCACGCGTAGCACACGTGCATGCGCAGCACACGCACGACTCAGAACAAAGGAACATACACACACACACACACACACACACACACACACACACTCACATACTTGCGCAAGACATTCACCCAAATCTACATATCAGTGTACATACTTACACATGCTTCATTCATTGTACATATAACACGTGTGCCTTACTATTTTGATTTTATATCTCAATAAATGCATTATTTTTCCAAGGTTGTGTGTTTTAATATTGCACGTGGAATGAATATCGCCAACCTCTGCTGATCAGAATTCTAAATGCCTTCACCTCTTAGTTGAATTATCAGTGTTATTTGTTTAGTTAGCTAAATAGATAATATTGTGATTTGATTAAGATTAACTATTGATGTGGTAATTTTGATTATGATTATTAATTTAATTATTAATTGAAGTTCCAAATTGATAGTATATTTTATGAGACTGATATACAAAACTGAGACTGATATTTTATTTTAACCATTATGGTAGACGCCATATTCTGTATGGCGCCTCCATGTGTTTAATTTAATTATTCCTTACATAGTTGGTGCCCCACGTAAGGAAGACTAATCGTAGGCTTGATCCCCTACACTGCAGTCTGGGTGCTTGCAGAGATAGGTGGGCTTGCAGAACGCCTGGTTGTCATGGAGTTCAAGGCACCTCTCACATGCCCCTAACTTCTTGACAGCAGCATTCCTATCTGCTGGCTTTAGGGCTCTAAACTGCTTGCAGAAGTACAGTTTCTTCCTATGCTTCCCATCAACGCAAACAACGCACCCCGCCCGGGCACCATCGAAGTTGGTGGCTCTTGTCCTGGCGTGTCTTGGCTCAGGTCTTGCTTCTTTCTTTGGCTCCTCATCCCTCAGTTGCTCGAGTTGTTCATAAATGCACTCTTGCTCCTTCAGGAATGCCAATAGACTGTCAAATCTATTATTCGGGACCACGGCATTCTGGCCATCAGCCACATAGATGAGCCATTCCTTCTTCAGATTTTCAGGGAGCTTACTCTCTATAGACTTGGTGACCAGCAGATTCCTGATTGCCCCTGTCTCTCCCAGGTCGCTCAAATCCTGCAGAGCCTTCTCGACTGCTTGGATCAGCTCCACTATTTTACGTGGTTGGTGACTTTTTACGGCTGGCATCTTCTGCAATTCTTCCACGATTTCAATGGCAATGGTGGTTTGGTTCCCGAAGCGGTTTTCAAGGACACGGAAGATGTCTTCTGCTGTATTATAATTGGTTAGCCTCAGGTCTCGGGTGATCCTTTCGTCCAGGCTGTCCAGCAACTGGAATTTTCTCACTTCCTTGGCACCCGTTGGCTCACCTTGTTTTTGCAGGGCTTCCCAGTCCTTCCTCCATCTGTGGAACTCGCTTTTATTTCTGTGGAACTTGGGGAGAGCTGTCGGCTTCAACTTTATAGTTGGCACAGGTGGATTTTGGGGGGTGGGGCCCATTGGTCGTTGGTCTTCTTTCAGCTTTTCCTGGATGAAGTCAGCTTTCCTGGAGACAAGCTTGGGGATTGTGAGATCCAGCTCCTTGAGCCGATCTTGGATGTCCCCCTTCTGGTCAGATGGAATCCATCATTTCCAGTGGTCATGCAGCTCCTTCGCCGTCTTCGTGAGCTCTTGCAAGTGGCTTAGTATGAACTCATACGCTTCCTGTTTGCCACTGAGATTGACTGCGGAAGTGTGCCTGCACTCTGACTCTGCTGCTTGCAACGCAGTCAGCACTTCATGCGCACCATGGTTAGACCACAGTGTCTCTTGAATGAGGTCCTTGATCTCCTTCAGCCTTAAAACACACTCACTGGCAGTCTTGGTTAGGTCGGCCTTTTGCTGTTCGGTCAATGTGGCTTTTTCACCAGCCTCCAGCTCAGCCTCCTGGTCAGCAATGAATTTAGCTTCCAGATCATCGTTGATTTCCCAGACTTTTTCTGCCGCTTTTGTGAGTGTGTTAAATCCGCTTTCGAGATCTTGGACCGTCATGTCTTCATGGGTCCTCAGCAGGCTGTTGGCCACGCGGGTGAAGGCTCTCTTTGCCACGGTTCGGTCCATTTTAAGCTGCTCAGCGGACTTCAGCTTTTGGTCTGCCATTCCTCTTCTTTGCAGGTTGCTCAGATGACAAGGTAAGTGTGCGTTTTATTGATGCTTTGTGGTTTTAACTTCTCTTTTCCAAGTCCCTCTGGTTGGACTCTTGGCCTCTCTGGCGCCAGCTGCTGGTCGAGTGGATCTGCTTCTCCCAGTCTCCTGGCCCTCAGTCGTCACGGATTAAAGATCCTGGACTGCTTTTGTATCCGGTCCCAGCTTCTGGACTCCGGTTTTTCACTGTCAAGTTGTTTCTTTCTCTGCAATTATTCCCCAACTTGAATAAAGAAGGATGTCTAATGGAGATGTGACTAACTGGGTTTCACTCAAAATGACGTAGCTGTAGACTGTGGTTTCTGTTTTCCTCCTTTTTTTTTCTTTTTATTTTAAGTTCAGAGGCAATAGTCCATTCATTGTAATTTTATGCAGTCATTTAATGGCATGTAGTCATAAGTAGGTGAAAAACCTTAGAAAATGTAAAAGATAAGACAGACAAAAAGACAAACAAATTGGTGCAAATCTACAAATATTGAAAGATTGTGCAAAATGCAAGTTTAAATGCACAAGATTCAAGTATTTTGAACTGTACAACAAACAAGTATTATTAGCTATACAAAAATGCAAATACTTCTACTGTGCAAAAAATACACATCTTTTAGCAGTGAAGATTAAATAGATAATTATTAACAATAGAAAAATAGATTTGCATAGAAAATATAGCTATTCATAGAAAAATACATGCTCTTTAAGTTACATTTCAACAATCAATAACCAAGAAATAACTTAAGAAACCCTAGCAACAATACAATCAACATACAACCAGTAATAGTGGGTAAAACTTATCACTGGTGCACCATTAGCCATGGGAAACTAACACTAGCAAAATGCCTGCTTTAAAATTACACAAGCCCAGTAGCATTGATTTTACTATACAAATTGCTAACAAGCCTAACAACATTTCAATGGCCATTAAACCTGTTTTTAAACTACTAAATGTAACCAAACGCAATGTACATTCACTCGACGAACTGAAGCAATTCACAAGTTAACAGACAGAATCAGAACTGTACTGACGATTCCAAGGCAAGACGTGGCTATGTTCCCACTGTTCCAGTAACAAACATTAAATTAGAAGTAGAAGATTCCTTTGCCTTACTGGCTGCCTCTCCAGTTTTTTAGACGTCTCAGATTGCACAGAGTTCGGGAGGATTCACACGGGTAAGTATCCGCCAATGCTTTCTGCGTTGTTTGAACTCTCCACTCCTGCCGAGTTTAATTAACCACCTGAGCCTTGGAGCAGTATCGCGCGTGTGACATGGCGCGAGACCAGTTGAGCTTAATTAGTCAGCTGATTCCGCTGCTTCATCGCGAGTGAATTTGTCACCACCTCTTTTTTTTTTTTCCAGTGAATCTTTCCTAAAAAATCCCAAAATAATGTTTAAAATCTGGTCTGACTCGACACCCAGGCTTCGACAGAGCCGCAGCAGTTCCTTCCCATGTGCATTTGTGGACTTTTCGTAGTTCTGTCAGGGGGAATAAATGGGGAAATGGATGTTATCTCCCCTTATGAAGTCATCACCTTGTGTGCTGACAAAGTCAAGTCCATTCCATTCCTAGAATTTAGATCTCCGCAGATCATAACATGCCCCTGAGTCTGAAAGTGGCTGATTTCTCTGTCTAGGTCAGAGAAGGTGTCCTCATTAAAGTAAGGGGACTCTATTGGGGGAATATAAATTGCACAAAGGAAGAGATTTTGAGGTGTCAGTATGGTTTGTTTTTTTTAATTTTCAGCCACAGATTATTTACTCCTTTTTTGACTAGTTCTGTTGAGAGTAAAAGTTCTGATTTAAACCAAATAAGCATCCCCCCTGAGTTTCTTCCTTAAGTCACTCCTTTCAGTTTGGTAGATGGGACTACTAACTCTTTGTAACCTGGGGGACAGCCAGTGGGCTCATCTCCTCTACACCATGTCTCCTGCAAAATTAAAACATCAATATCCTTTACTGATGTAATGAACTCAGGGTCTCTAGTCTTTAAACCAAACACAGAGGATCTTAGACCCTGAATGTTCCACAGAGAAACATGAAAAGATTTCATTTAGTCTCTCAACTTATTTTTGTGTTGATTGCATTTTTAAAAAGAGAGAAACATTGAAAACTTGCATTTGTAACTGTAATATTTTGAATTAAGCATTTTAGTAATAAGTAAGTAACAGAGTGAAACATGTAAACTTGGGGCTACTTTGCCGCCCTGCCCATCAAGCAAGCTGCATTTCAAGAACTGGACAACCTAGAAGACATTTTTATGATCACTCTGCCCTTATTATTCACTGTCTTCTAATCTCAAATATCTTAAAGTACTCTGTTCAACTTTAAGTTTGCCTTTTAACTCTGCCTGCCCAGTGCCAGCCAGAAGCAGATGGGCTCCCCCTCTGAGCCGGGTTCTGCTCAAGGTTTCTTCCTATTAGGGAGTTTTTCCTTGCCACTGTTGCCTTAGGCTTGCCCACAGGGGGTCTCAGGCCTGGGATCATTGTAAAGCTGCTTTGTGACAACTTGTGTTGTAAAAAGCGCTATATAAATAAAAATGAATTGAAATTGAATTGAATTGAAACTTTGAACTTTTTTTTTTTTTTAATCATAGTTAATAGTTTTTGTCCATTTACCATGTGGTCGGGTGCCTCTTACCACAATCCACTGCCCATTAGGCGTGTACAGATGAGGCTGAGCATCTGTTGAGTGTCTCTGAGTTCAGTGCTGGCAGGGCTTCCTGTTCCACTGAGTGCCTGAGCATAGGTGAGCGTACCTGGCCAAGGCTGGGGTTGCTGGGGTTTTGGAGCTGGGTTATGGGGCAGTGCAGGTGCCTGGTTGTGGTGGATAGTGTGAGGTGTGATATTGGATCCTCGGTGGGGGGGGTCGCAACGCTCTATCTGGAGGTGCTAAGGTGATTGGTTGAGGGGTATTTGGGTGTCCTCTGTTGTTGTGTGTTTGAGGGGTGATTTTCCAGTCAGTGTTCAGAGTGTGGTGATGGGTGAGATGGACATTTGGCCGTAGTGCACAATCCCTGGAGACGCTGGCATTAATCTTTTGGATGGTGAGTGGGTGAAAATCTTTCCTGGGCAGCAGGGTGTTGAGAAGCTCTAAGGCTTTTTGGGTAGTAGGACACCAGAGCTTAGCTGCTTTGTGTTTTGGGAAGAGCTTTTTCCTCATCAACAAATTTACCATTTGAGTCCATGAGAAGAACAATGTTTGCTCTCTCTGGGTTTCGCGAATCCTGTCTCTCATCTGTGTTTTCCTCATGAGTGTTGGGCTCTGTGTGTGTTGGCTGGCTAGAGGGGGTTGCCTGTGAGCTGGTAGATGCTGAGGAAGGTGGCTGGGTTTGGGAGTCTTGGTTGGTTTGGGTGGGGGTCTTTGGTGTTGGTGGGTTTTGATGGCTGAGGGAGTTCAGCTGTTCTCTCAGGCTCTGCACTGTGCTGTCTCTGTCCTTCAGCTCCTCTATGAGTGCTGCCAGCTCCCTCAGACTCTGCGCTGTGCTGTCTCTGTCCTTCAGCTCCTCTATGAGTGCTGCCAGCTCTCTCCTGTATTTGTCTCTGTCCTGCTGCAGCTCTTTCACCTGCTCTCTCTGAACATCCAGCTCCTGAATCGTTCCACCATAATCCACCCGGCCGAGCCCTTCTTGCTGGACTAGGCCTGGGGCCCAGGGCCCAAGGCCAGGGGCCTGCTGAGCCGAACTCAGAGCCGCGGGGCCGCTGACGTTGGGAGGCGGGGCCACAGGGTCCATGGGAGGGACTCCACGCACACGGACGAGGGCTCAGTGACTGGTTGAGGACATTTTCACCACGCACACACATGCGTGCTCACACAGACACACACACACACACACTACTTCTGATCAGGAGACACTCTGTCTTTTGTATTTGATTGATATTAATTTTTTTAATGAAACACAGCTGTTCAGCGCTGCTAATTTGTTTAACAAAAACAAGGTGCTTACACCTGGAAAAAGAAAGTTGCAAAGCACTGCAAAAGACACTCTTGATTAAACAAAAAACACTGTAGATTTAAAAATAAAAACTCACAACCTTCTCCTGTCAGCTCCCAGTCTTTGAAAGATCTATTTGTAAGAGGTCAGAGTGGTAATGGACTGGAAGGTTGAGCCCCTTGCTTGTGTGTAGCTCATGCTGCTGGCCACTAGGTGGCAGTCCTGGACTGCTCTGAACTAGGAGGGGGATTTTAAGTCAGACAGCCCTGCAGAGTTAAGTGATGTACAGACGTACGTAGGTGTCGTCCTGTGGGGAGTGGTGTGTGGATTGCAGGAACAGTCTTGTTGATTTCTGCACAAAATCACATTCCACAAAAACCACCGTCACTCTGCGGCTGGTGGCCCTCGACCCCCTGCTGGTCACCTGACCCCTGACCTCTGACCCCTGCGTTTAATACCCAGAAACACACTAGCCAGTTTCTTTTGTTGATAATGATGTTTTTTTTGGTCTTCTAACCTGATTCAAACTGAAAATAGACTTGTTATTATTACCATTATTTGTATTTTTATGGAGGTGATATGAATCTCAATTTTTTTTCTTGGTCATATATATATATGGATGGGGGGAGTCGTGCTGCTAGAAATTTTGGGCCCTATGAAAGACTATAATATTGGGCCCCCCAAACCTATTATAATAATAATAATAGTGTTCTATGAGGGCCCCCTGTCAGTGCTGGGCCCTTGGAATCGTCCTTACTTCCCCCCCCTTACGGCGCCCCTGATGCCAGGTATCCAGTTTCCTCCCTTACGTGTAGTTTTGATTGGTCAGCACTTAAGCAAAGCACTCCGTCTTGTAAGTACTGCTCTGTCTTTGCAAGCTCTAGAAACACAATGTGTATATATGTATTTTTTAAGCACTATGCTGATTATAACTATGCAAGAAAAAGAAACGTGGTATCTCAAAAGCAGGGTTGTGTTCATTTAAAGAGTGTCACTAACCAGTCTGAGCCCTCTTAGATCCTTAGATCTTAGATAGATTTCCTCTTGTCGCAGCTCTGAAATCATACAGCATGTTCACATGCTCGCTGTCTGTGTTGGGGCTGTCTGTGTCAGATTGCAGAGGGGGTGTTTATAATGGAGGGGTTGGATCCTCAGTGTAGGTGGGGATGTGCTAAGGTTTCACATTTATAGATGTACCTGGAAGTACCTGGTTTAGGGACCCTCACCCCCCCCATGCGGAGCTTCACACCCCTGCCACAGAGGCAGGAAGGTGCCGGAGCGGAGGGTGTGCGGAGGTTATAGGTTTACAGCTGCAGCTGTATGCGAATCTGAGGGAGGCGTAACTGTGACCCAGAGACCCGCAGGACAGGAGAGAGCGTGTGAGAAAGACAGGAGCTGTACCTAAGGGCAGTGAAACACTTTACACTGATGGGCATCACACAGTTTGCAGTAGAAACGATCGCTGAAAATCACACCTAGGAAATTGTGCATTAACACATGGCTGCCACACAGATAAGCAGAGGAGTGTGCAGCTACAGAAAGATGGGGTGATCTCAGCAGGTCAGATTCATAACTAATCTGAATACCCACAACCCCTCAGGCTGGGGGATTCTCCGATCCCCCCCCCCAATACATGGACACTGGGTACTGTGTGAAGTCCTTCCTCTGCTCTCACTGTGCACGTTTGACTTTAGGAGGTTCTGCGTTGGAAACGCTGCCCTGTTGCTAAGTGGCTCTGTGGCGACTGATGTCAGGCTTTGGGCGAAAGCGCAGCTGGATAAGAGGAAGACGCGTGAGAAGCTGAGAGCTGATGGGATATGCTGTCAGTCCTTTCTGCCCCCCCCCACACACACACACACACACACACTTACTTTATGTGTATGTTTATCGCCCTGACCGCTCAGACTGGACACCCTGGCAACCAGCACCACCCAGCACCAAGTTCATTTCAAAGTGACACACTAGTGCTTTATGACACATTACTACATTTTAGGCCAAAAAAACAGAAACTGATTATTGTCTGAGAGTGAAAATGCTTCCGGATTAAAATGTTAGCCTACAGGATTATGACTTCAGAAGCTGACGTTGCAATCAAACATTTAAATTTTCTGTTCTGTGATAACCTATGAGGTTGTTTTGGTATCAGGGATCAGGCCATGGCAACCGAGAGTGGCGGACAGACAGACAGACACGAAACCACTGAAACCTGAGTGTCTTCCTCACAGTGGGACTGTTCCTTTTTATTATTTTCTCTGAAATAGTTTAGCTTCTTTTGTGCAGAGAGCCTGTGAAGAGGAATCACTGAAGATGTCATTTCTTTTACTTTTTACTTTGCACATTAAAAGTGTTCGCACTCATTCTCAAAATAAAGACCATGATAACTGTCCCATCTAGTCTTCTATCTGATCACCCCTGATCCAGCATTCATTTGGTATGTGAACAGTGCTTATTTTGAACATTGGCTTATTATCTTACATTAGTGTTAAAAGTGTTGCTTTACGGGGTATGTTTAAGATGGAGAGGAGGTCGACAAGGGTTTCAAACTCACTTGCATATGCCTGAAGAAGCCCTCCTGCCCTACGCGCGCACACGCGCACGACGCGCACACACACACACACACACACACACACACACACACACATTCCCTGAGCAACTCATACAGTATCACACACCCTGTAGTTCTGTGCTGCCCCACCCTCCTACACACAGTTTCAGAGGGGTGCAGTCTGTCCCAGTCTCCGCGAAACGTGACTCTGCACTGACCTCTACTGGACAATTGGCAGCGCTACATATTTCTGGTGAACCAAGAGAGTGGAGAACCATTCCCTCTAGGTCTGCTCATCATAACACTTACATGCCTCAGTGACATCAGGCAAATTTGCTTGGGATGTCATACATATACATTCTGCCTCAGCTGCTCCACAAAACTTCTCTGCAGCTTTTGATGTAATTGATAATGTAATAAACCCTTCGTCTTTGCACGTCCCATTACTAAACCATTAAAATTAACTAGCACGAAACAAAGACCATAAACGAACACACAGACATCAAATTGGTCCTCGTTAAAATGTATTTCCCCCCGCTCTACTGACTAGGCTCCCCCCGTAGGGTTTGGGTGTTTACCGGCAGCTAAATCAAATAGTTCAACAATCTCTACAGCCTCGGTCCCGCTCCGGTCTTCTTTCGACACTCCCGGCTCTGCCTTTTAAAATCTTCCAGGGTCCCACAGTTTTCGGGGGCCACAATGTGAAATTTAATGAAATGTAGCCGCCCCTCCCGGTCACAGCAGCGGGCAAACTACATGCCTTACTCTCCGCACATCACACTAGTGTAATATTAGTTATTGAGGTTCTTATTGCAGGTGAAACTGCGCTACACCGGCATTTACTCGCCTTAAGCGCACGGAACGCACAGAGCAGCCATTCCGAAACCCTCTCCTCCGACTACTCTCTAGTCTAGGCAGCACCCAACTGTCCCAGAATATCAGCATCCCTTAAAAATAACAGCTCTTTCAACGTGTTTAACAAGAGACCACATTATAAACAGTTTAACTCTTACACTAACACAGGCTACACAAGTCTGTAATGCTGACTTTAAAACGGTTTCCAGATTTGGGAACATAATGGGAAATGCATTATGTTTCACAGACACATTAATACACGGCGCTGTTGTGCTTTTTAATAAGGCGGCGTCAAAGCCAAATGCAGCGTCATACTACTGCGAAAAACTAAAGTGAAACGATTTATGCAACTGGAACAGTCGCTCATAAAGAGATCAGCACCTGTGGAATACTGTGGAATACAGCACCGTAAGGTAAGATGAATGTATACAGGTCTATTAAATAACATATATATTTCAATGGAGTGTTACAGGCTGGTTTGTCTGTAGCGGAAGACAAGTTTAAAGTTGCGTTTTGTCCAACAGTTCGTTAAGCGACAGATTTAGACTGAATACGGAAGTAAGAAAAATGAGCCCAATAAAATGGTGCCATTAAATTCCATCAAATAATGAAAATTCGAAAGACTAAGATCTTAAGTTTTAAATGTGATCTGAATTCCGTAGATGAGGGACTTTTACAGGCTACTGTATTCGCTTAAGAAGCACCAGAGCGGCGCGGTACGAAGCAACAAGTGTGACGCAGTTATTAACGCAGAGGGAAGCTTACACAAGGAAGTACGGTCTGAGTGTAGGAATCCGCTTTTTAAAGGCGAGTTTTGTCATTGATTTGAAAAGTCTTCATAACAAGAATTTGCATAATTTCATCTTAATGCAATACGTTCAGTTTACTATTTTAACAAGAAAGCTTTTGTCCATTTTTTTACCTCAGGAATCAACAAGGAATCGTGTACAGTCATAATTTGTTTTCATTCAAATTGTGTTGAAATATCTTGACAGTATCGAACTGTGAATTTAGTATCGTTTATTGAACCGAACCGTGAGCTGAGTGTATCTTATTAAATGAAACAAAACTTGAAAACATTTTAAAGTAAAATGTCTGCCATTGACAACACGACTAAACATCACATGGATGTGATAATAAAACACACACATGTAGCATTAATGTTGAACCTGGGCACTTGGTACTTGAAAATGAGGTGAATGTTACATAGTCCTTACACAGACCAAACAAAGCCAGAGGAGCCTGGGGAGGGGGGCGTGGCCTCCAAAATGAATGCTGAAGAGGATGGAGAGGAGGGGGGCGTGGCCTCCGGAATGCACCACGCCCTCAGTGGAGCAATGGACCCACCCAGCAAAAGGTGAGGAGAAACAGCGTGTGTGTGCGCGCGTGTGTGTGTGTGCGTGTGTGTGCAGGTGTCAAACACTGTCACATATCACAGATGTGATAGAGTCAGGAGGAGCTATGCTAAAGATTACTGTATACTTATGTGTGTATAAATTGACAGAAAAACTACGTGAAGCTTAATGTCCTGTCTCCATGTGCTGTTACCAGGGTCAGACCGCAGAGATCAGAGTCACCGGTGCCCAGCTGTCAGTCTGTGAAGAGTAGCTGGTCTATGGACCATCCCCCTATGTTAAGAGGCAACGTTCACCCCCCTGATCCAAGGTAGAGACCTTTATATATGCCGGCATGCCTGCACCCTCATCTGCAATTTTAGCTGTTTTTATTTAGTTTATTTAATTAGGGATGTTGTAGAAAAATCGTGCAGCTGTATTCAGGATTATCTGCAGGGGTTTGATGGCACAGGCTGGAAGACAAGCAAGAAGGGAGTTGCAGCTGTCCAGACGTGAGAGGATCAGGGTCTGAACTCTACAGAAAGCATTGTAGAGGAAAGCAGTTTTTCCACATGTTCACAATGACAAAATGTGTGGTGCAAGAATCCTTACTGAACATGCATGTTACATCTGTACGCTCTCCAGTGAAATGTAAGCATTCAGTGTTGTTTTTTTTTTGCACATGTGGTTTTTCTTCTGTTTTTTGTTCAGTTGTACCATTTCTTGCTTGTGGAAAACACAAGAGTGTAAGTAATCAGAGTTTCTGTGGTAAGAGGGGTTTAATGGAGGTGCTGTCCGCATGTGCTGTTCACAGGATCAGACTGCAGAGAGCAGAGTCACCGGTGCCCAGCTGTCAGTCTGTGAAGAGTAGCAGGTCTATGGACCATCCCCCTGAGCTAAGAGGCAATGTTCACCCCCCTGATCCAAGGTGAGATGGCTGTACCCAAGGTAGAGATCTTTATAGCTCAATGCCTGATGAACTAAGATCTGAAGCAAACTGGAATGGAGTCTGAATGAAATTGGTTAAAGGGCTCTCATTCATTGCAAGCATGCAAGCTATATCAGTGTAAAGTCCTTCATCTGAATATAAGCTTGACAGGATGCACTCTCACCTGTGGTTAATAAAATATAATGCACATGTCAAAATATGTAATATTTCACTCTAGATTAATTTAATAGATACATTTTTTGCCATAATAGAAAATGTCAACCTTTAATGGGAGTTGTGTTCTTTCACCTATAAAAATTTTATTTATTAAACAGTATGTTTACTCTTATTTTTCTCTTATATACAGCTTACAATTTTCTCTTTTCTATTAATCTCCATACTAATTACACCAACGTTTAAGGTATAATGACTTTTTGAAATTAACGCTTTAATACATGAATTTCTGTGGGACCATGAGAGATTTAGTAGATTTTGAAACTTAATAGTTTTTGCCCATATCATCAGTCAGAAACGGCAATATTAACAAGGAAAACCTGCTACAGGAAGGTGGAACCATGGTCACAAGTCAACAGTCACTGACAGGGATATATAGTCCCTACAACAGGATATTTGCTAAACACCACAAAACAACACACACAAAAATGACTGCAGAAATGAATATATACTTCCCTGACCAGTCTCAACAAAACTGTACATCATGAGCTTCACAAAGCTGATATATATAATCAGGCTGCCATTTGCAAACCCCTTCTAACCAAGGTTGATATGCAATAACAGATAACCTGGTGTAATGAGCAGAAAACCGGGACATCTGAGCAGGGATGAATCTTTAACTCCCTTTCCTGCATCTGGACGGGCTGATTTGAGAAAGCTGAAGGAAGCCTTCAACCCATATTGCCTGTTCAGACAATCATGCCTCCATACACACTGTTATGCAGATTCATGATTGCCAGAATATAGTCAACCCTTTCCATGTCTGCCCCCCTCCACCAGATTTAACCGTCACTGAACCTTTACGGCAGGTTCTGGAATGTAGAGTGCAAAGTAGATTTCCACCTCTTTCATCTCTCACAGAACTGGATCCTTTTCATCTTGAATAATGATCCAAAATCCCTCTAGAAACAGTTCAAAACTTGCATAACATTCCGAAACGGAAAGAAGATGTTCTCAAGGCAATTGACAACCCAACTCCAATAAGAATTCATAATTTCTTAACTGTTTCTAGTGCTTTGTGTACCATCTTTATATATGTATGAATTTGTCAGTCCATTTTAAGATACAAAGCTGGTTCATGTTGGGAATGAAATGATGGAATTGATGGAGCTTTATGATGCTAGTATGTAATCAAGATGCTCATCCTTTGACCATTTTGCTTACTGAGCACTGATTAAATGTGTATTCCTGTGTCTGCAGTGAGCTGTCAGAGCTCCAGTCCAGGTGTGCAGTGTGTGAGCAGGTGATGAAGGAGCTGGTCTCTATTACCTGTGGACACAGTTTCTGCAGACAGTGCATCAGCAGCTACTGGGAGCAGTCTGCTTCTGCAGGATACTATGCCTGCCCCCAGTGCAGGAAGAGGTCCAGAACTCGTCCCATGCTGCACGCACTCACAGCGCTGGCTGGGCCTGTGCAGGAGCTCCAGCAGGAAGGGCTGAGTCCTGCAGACACACTGCAGACACACACACTGGTGGAGGCCACTGGAAACCAGCAGAGACTCTGCCAGCGGGTAAGAGGCTTCACTCATTCACCTGAATCTGCCTGCACCTGGAGTTACTCATTCACCTGAATCTGCCTGCACCTGGGTGTATTCATTCGCCTAAATCTGTCCTGGTTTCACTCATTCATTTGACTGTGTAATCCTCTTATTCACTGACTGGCTGGATTGTCTGTCCTTTAACCCCTCATTCATCTCAATCTGTCTGTCCAGAATAAACTATTCACCTGTCTGTCTCACATAATCACTTTTTCATACTCTGTGCATTTTATACTCACTCCTTTGTTCATTCATTCATCGCACCTCACTGAAAAAAGGCTTTAATGTTTCTCCAGCTACTTTTCTGATTGCATTTTTCCAATTATTTCTTAGTTTTCATGTAATGTTTTTCATTTTACATTCTTAAGCTGTGTTTTAACAGGTGTCTTTATTTCTCTGCAGTCTATATTTGTAGATGCTTCACCCCTGTGTTCCAATGATCAGGACCTGGAAGCAGAAAATAGTAAGCTGTATTTCACTGTGTTATTATTACAAATTAAAGAGGGTCATCTGAACAGTCATCTCTTAGAAAACCTCAACAATTTATCTCACCCACACCATCACTATCTACAGACACACCACTTCTGTTTAATACCACATAATACTCTCACACCCTTTAGCAACAGTCTGTTCTGAAAATGCCTCCATTTTTGCACAGAAGGAGTCCAAGAGAACCTGAAATCCAGTCTGAAGAAGAGGTTTGAGTGCATATTTGAAGGGGTTGCGACATCTGAAAAAAACACCCTCCTCAACAATATTTACACAGAGGTCTACATCATAGAGGGGGACAGTGAGGGGGTCAATAATGAACACGAGGTGTGGCAGATTGAGACAGCATCCAGAAAACAGACCACAAAATACACTGCAATCAACTGCAATGACATCTTTCAACCTTTCCCTGGCCAAGAGAAACCCATCAGAACTGTGCTGACGAAGGGGATCGCTGGCATTGGAAAAACAGTCTCTGTGCAGAAGTTCATTCTCGACTGGGCAGAAGGAAAAGCCAATCAGGATATTCGTTTCGTTTTTATTCTTCCTTTTCGGGAGCTGAACTTGATTCATGATGAACAATACAGTCTGCTTGGGCTTCTGCGTGTCTTCCACACTGAAACAAGAGGGATTGAAAACATTGAGTTTGATGTTGACAAAGTTTTGTTTATATTTGATGGTATGGATGAAAGCAGACTTCCCTTAAATTTCCAACACAGCGAGGTATTGTCTGATGTAACAAAGACATCCTTAGTGGACGTGCTGCTGACAAACCTCATTAAGGGGAATCTGCTTCCCTCTGCTCTCCTCTGGATCACCTCCCGGCCAGCAGCAGCCAATCAGATCCCTCCTGAATATGTCCACCGGCTGACAGAGATACAAGGGTTCAGTGACTCACAGAAGGAGGAGTACTTCAGGAAGAGACTCAGTGATGAGAACCAAGCCAGCAAAATTATCTCTCATGTAAAGTCATCCAGGAGTCTCTACATCATGTGTCACATACCAGTCTTCTGTTGGATTTCTGCAACTGTTCTGGAGCGACTGTTGGGTGAAGCTGACTGTGGAGAAATCCCTAAAACTCTGACTGGAATGTACACACACTACCTGCTCATTCAGTCCAACATAAAGAATCAGAAGTATCAGGGAAGAAATGAGACAGACCCACAAAAGCTTCTGGAGCTGGATAAAGACATCATTCTGAAACTGGGGCAGCTGGCATTTCAACACCTGGAAAATGGCAATCTCACATTCTATGAAGAGGACCTGAGAGAGTGTGGCATTGATATCACTGAAGCGTCAGTGTACTCTGGGGTGTGCACAGAAATCTTTAAAGAGGAGTCTGTGCTGTATCAGAAGAAAGTGTACTGCTTTGTGCATCTGAGCATCCAGGAGTATGTGGCTGCTTTGTATGTCTTTCACTTATACGTAAGCCAGAATGTGAACACATTGAAGTCCATTTTTGGTGAGAAGTTTTTATCCAATAAATCATCACTGTATGACTTGTATAAGAGAGCTGTTGACAAGGCCTTGGAGAGTAAGGATGGACACCTGGACCTTTTCCTGCGATTCCTTCTTGGCCTCTCACTGGATTCCAATCAGAACCTTCTCAAAAGCATTCTGACACAGACAGGAAGTAACTCAGAGAGCATCCAGGAAACAGTCCAGTACATAAAGAGTTTGGAGAGGGAGGATTCCTCCCCAGAGAGATGCATCAATCTGCTCCACTGTCTGGCTGAACTGAACGATGATTCACTTATGGAGGAGGTCCAAAAGTACCTGAGCTCAGGAAGTCGTTCTGGTGAATGGATCTCACCTGTGCACTGTTCTGCCCTGGCCTATATGCTCCTGATGTCAGAGGAGGTGTTGGATGAGTTTGACCTGAGGAAATACAACACCTCAGACGAGGGGCGCAGGAGACTGGTTCCAGCTGTGAGGTGCTGCAGAAAGGCTCTGTGAGTATTAACATGAGTCTCACCTTTCTAATACACTATGGTTATCCTGAAAACATCTATATTAGAATATGATACAATACATTTAGATATACCATGTTGCCATGAACTTAAAATCTCATTTGATCATCCTTTCAATGTTTAAACCATTGCAGAATCACAAAATCAAAAAATCAAATTAAACTATAGAGTTCATATTAAACTGCATGTACAGGCAAGAGAGTGCTAAAGTAGTTCAGAAGTATGGCCTGTTTCCACCTTAATGTTACGTTGGAATATTGAATTGCTGAGTGGAGTTAATTTATACATTTTCCATAAACATTATGCCAGCCTATTTCTTTGGATTGGATAAAATCTTTTCTCAGTATTTTTATTCAGTATGAGAATATTTTAAAGAATACGCAACATTCACAGGGTGGATTATAAATTTGTATCACTTCTTTATTATGGACCACCACCAAATTTTATCCTAAATTGTGTGTCTGCAGAAATCAACACCAAAGGTTTGACTTAAAAACCTTGATGTGAGAATGTGTACTTCATTTCAATCCCCAGATCATGTGTACGAATTATTCCTTTTGGCTGAAGAGGTGTTTTACTGGCATGAATTTTCCCATCTGTAAACATGAATCACTGAAATAACAGTAAAGACTAGTGAAATCCACAGGCAAATTTCAGTAAAAATACACATTGCAGGTAGTGATGACTTTCATACATAAATAGGAAATAGAAACCAACTACACAAATAGCATTCATATTAATACATGATGCAGTTCAAACAATTTAATAACAGGTTTTTGGATTGATCCGCTGTTAAGAAATGAAATATTACTACTGTATAATACAACTGTAATATAAATCAGGATTTTGGAAATTGAACAACAACATAATTTAAATTATTGTGATTTAAATCACGCCAGTGATTTAATTATTCTCCAGAATTTGGAAGGATTGTTTAGGTTGCTTACATTTTCATTAAAAGATTAATAAAATGTTAATGTTGATTTCCTCTCATTTGTTGCATAGATATCTGAAATGAATCCAGTAACAGGAGGAATTTGTCTTTTTCGGTTCAGCCAAAATATTCTTTCCTTCTATGAATCAGCTCTGAGACGTCAACAATGAACCAGGGGGGTCTCTGTCCCTTATTTGATAGGAGCATGTTTGATTGTCTCTCCCCCACTTTGACAGGATCTTTCTTATGAGAGACTGACAGGCTTTATCCGGTTATAAGATTCATTTCATTGAAGTTAAAAGAGTCCAAATCATGTAAGAAGAGTTGTCAAACTTGAAAAGGAAGGCCTTGTTTTGAGGATTCTTCACAATCTATGGCACAATTTTTACTAGCATCAAAAGGCCAGTTACAAAGATTTTTTACATTCCATCAGTTAGTCTCTGACCTAATAATGGTTATATATTCTGTATATACACAGAAAATTATCTTGCTGTTTCCTTGGCAATGTTGCACCTGAGCTCTGACCTAGGAGTCGGAGCTGAGCAGGAGATCTGAGAGTCTCACCACACTGACAGGCCGATTTGAGCTTGTGAGAGCGTGGTGGTGATCTCGCTGATGGGATTGCCAGGTTGTGGGGATGGAAGCAGCAGCAGCAGGTGGCTGGGTTATTAGGAACCTCAGGAGTAGCAGAGAGTCTCACAGCAGCAGCACTGCAGGCAGACGCAGTAGCAGTGATGGAGGATTTAGTCCTGGGAGGAGGACCAGCACTTCCCCAGACACGGCACCACAATCAGTGCTGGGATGCTCACTGCTATTAAAGTCATTAAAATCGAGAAAAAAAATGAGATCAATAGGACAGAACAAATAAAATGCTGTTAATCTACTTTGATTGAAATAATAAAAGCTTTTAAAGCTTTTAAAAACAATTGCTCATAATGTTTCCCTCAGAAACATTTTGAAGCAGAAATGTTCATAAATACTTTTTTCTATCTTTCTGTCTTTTCAGACTCAATGACTGTAACCTTACAGACGAGTCCTTTGAAATTGTGGCCTCAGCTCTCCAGTCAGCCACCTCACCCCTGAGAGAGCTGGACCTCAGCAAGAATAACCTGGGAGAATCAGGGGGGAAGCTGCTGATTGCTGCACTGATGAGTCCAAACTGTGAACTACAGACTCTGGACCTCAGGTGCTGTAACCTGGGAGAATCAGGATTGAAGCTGCTGAGTGCTGCACTGATGAGTCCAAACTGTAAACTACAGACTCTGGACCTCAGCTACTGTAACCTGGGAGAATCAGGATTGAAGCTGCTGAGTGCTGCACTGATGAGTCTAGCCTGTAAACTACATTCTTTGAGGTGAGTGATGCTGTTTGATAATCCTGATTTATAAGCATTTTATTATTGAAGTCATTCATTCAGCAGACACTCTCATCCACAGCAACTTCCAGCACAGTGGAACATAGGTATCCATTCAAGTTAAATGAGCAACAGTGTCAGACCAGGCTAACAACACTCACAGTGAGAGTGGGCATAACACTATTTAAGCCCTACAACAAGTTAACTTGTACAATCTGACTGGGCAACGGAAGCCAAGTATACTACCATACACCAGTTGCTAGAACACACAATCCAAAATACATCGCAATACTACACATAAAATAGACAGCAAGTACTATAGGCAACAGGTGTTTAGGGGGTGGAGATTGAGATGGAACCGAGATGCAGTCTGAACAGGTGGGTGTTCGGTTTGTGTCTGAAGTGGGCCAGTGATTCCGCTGTCCTGACCTAAACTGTGGCTGGGTGTTTGATGGCTAAAATATGCTTGAATTTATGGTGACTACAGCTGTAATTAGAATTGCTCACAATTTTTTACAATAGGCCAAGATCAGATGTGCTTTACTGATAGGCTGATAGGCTATCTAGATAGGATAGACCAAGTGATGAAAAGCATTATTAGAGGTAGCAGGATTTGATATTAAATAAACCCTTTAAGAAGAAAATACCAGTCTTGCCTCTGACTTCATGATTTCAGCAGTGTAGCATCCAGACAGCATGTAACACCTTCCCAGGCAAGAAATTAAACATAAATCAGTACATTTTTAAAATACAGATAATTCAGAGGGTAGAAGTGGGAGAAATGATAACTTTTTTCTAGTTAGTACAGCTGATGTATTCCTGTGAGCTTGTGTAATATGTCAAATGGTTGTAAAGTTAGGTGTTTGTGCAGCACTCTTTTGTAATATACGAATATACGAATGCTCAAGCATCTAATTGGCAGATACGTGAGAGGCGCAAGTCTATTGAAAATGTAGAAGTCTGGAAGGAGTCAGACCTCTGGCTCACTGCGGTCATTTCTGTGTGTAACTAACTCTTGTGTTGTATAGGAATACTCCCGCAGCCTGTACCTTGATGGATGGCATATCTGTCATCTCTGTGTCTATCACACACACCCACATGTTAATTATTATTAGTGAAAACAAACTATGCGCTCTGCTTGCTTTTCGTTGCTCCTTTGTGTGGTCTTTGTCAGCTTTTCATCATTGACCAATCACATGTAGAGATCTCAGCCTATCAGAGTTGTGTATGTCAGACTACAAAGTGGAAAGCAACATCGACCAAAATTCATTTTGGAGTTGTGTCAATACAAAAGACCCACATCCTGTATTGTAACTGTAATTGCAACCATACAGAAACTACCCATGTGAATAAGTTTAGCAGAAAACACTGTGAGTTTCTCCATTATAGTGAAAATGAAATGGACACGTTGGGGTGCGCTCATCACCATATTGGCAGCTTCAGGTCCTGCAATAGGAAGTAGCTTCTGCTTCCATTCCAGTTCTGTTCTGTTCAGTTGGGTTTGTTGAGTGAGTGTTGTTAGTTGTTAGTGAGTGCTATTAAATCCAATCGGGAAATCAAACTGAACCTTTCATTCATTTTAATAAAATGTACAGCCCACATGACATATATAGATTGAATATTTGATCATAATCCTTCCTATTTTGTCTTTGCAGGCTTGCTAACTGTAACCTTACAGAGAGGTCCTGTGAAATTATAGCCTCAGCTCTCCAGTTGGTCACCTCACTCCTGAGAGAGCTGGATCTCAGCAACAATCACCTGGGAGAATCAGGTGGGAAGCTGCTGAGTGCTGGACTGATGAGTCCAAACTGTAAACTACAGACGTTGAGGTGAGTGGTGCTGTTAAATTATCCTACATTATTAACCTTTTAGTGAAGGGAATTTTTTCAGTATATGGCTGAAAAATACTGTGAAACACCTGAAAGGCAATGGATGAAAATGATAATTAAGATACCTGCTCAGCCCACCATGAGCAAAGACCCAGGATACTGCAGTTACTCTTATTCACACCACACTCTCTTCATGATCTAATTAGTTCATACAGGTATTTCAGGGTGAGGGAGGGATATTTGGAGATTTTGAGGCCTGTCTTGTATTGCATGTAGAATCCTGATAGCTCATTTATATATATTTACATTTACATTTATTTATTTAGCAGACACTTTTATCCAAAGCAACGTACAAAAGTGCATACAGTAAGTATAACGACAGTACAGGGACAGGATGTGTACAGTTCCACAATGAGACAGATATGCAAAGCAAATGTGGGGTAACAATGATGTGTCTGCAGGGGGTGATGGTATCAGCAGTGGAAAGCACATTAGGATGGCAGGTATGCCATCTGCCTACTGTACTTAGAGGTTGGCACTTAGAGGCTCTTTTAGGGATTTCCTACAGAAATGGCCACAAAGTCTTTTAAACGGACTTATCTGTCTCTTTATCTATCACAGGCCTGTTCTGTCATAATAGCAGAAAAGGTATCATGTTGATTTTTCCTTTATTTTCAATTTGAGAAGTATATGTGTTTATATCATGAGCTGAGATTTTGTCTCCTTTTCTCCACAGACTGAGGCAGTGTGATCTCACAAAGGGCTGTTGTGATGATCTGGGCTCAGTCCTGCGGTCACACCACTCAGAGCTGAGAGAGCTGGAGCTGAGAGACAATGACCTGCAGGATTCAGGAGTGAGAGCGCTCTCTGCTGGACTGGAGGATCCACACTGTAAATTACAGAGACTGGGGTGAGGAGCATAATAATGTACAGTCAACTCCTGATTATCTGGGCTAATGGAATGGCAAGAACAATTAACAATTAACAAAATGTTAAATATTTTGTTTATATTAATATTATGTTATTAATTAATATTAGTATAAACAATTCATGTTTTCATGTATATTTACCTTGTATATAAGAAAATGAACTTTAGCATGAAATAACACGAGAAGGATGCAAGATGCACAATACAAGGAATCAAAATGCCTCTTTGTTAAAGTTTCCATTTGAATGGCTGGTGAGTGTTAGACTGAGCCCTTCCCCCAACCCTCCCATGTGACTGGAAGGGTTAAAGCACTCTACACTAGTTTAGCACGGAACTCAGTATCTCACTGACCTCTTGTGATACTTCTCAATAACTATTAGCATAGCGATGCACTTATTTGGAAGTCACTCTGGGTCAGCATCTGCTAAATGACATAATGTAATGTAAAAATAGCAGAAAAAATCAAATACATGAAGTATTAAGGCAGGATAGCTTTGTTAACCAGTATTTCCTATATCTCAGGTTCTGTACAATTCATCATTTTAAATGCTGTTGCCAAAGCACACAGGACGGGTAGAAAAGAGCAGCTTATTCTAATCCCATTGTCCTTTGTAAAATAAATTACTCAGTAATACTCATCTGTCTTTAAGCTCCTATAACTGTCATCTTGACATAAATGTCATTATTTTTCCACTACTTAAACTTCAAATGAAGATGAAATGATGAAATGATGAATGAATGATGAAATTCAGTTGTCAGTCATTTCAAAGATTGAAAGTTGCTGACCTTCAGTAGTTGGTGTGAGAAATATGGATTCTGAAGTATCAAGTTCTTGAATCCTGCGTGTAGCATTAGTGGTACAAAGCTGTTGATATACACAGTAGATGTTAAGGCTGAGTCTCTGGAGGGCAGATCAGATGTTTGTTGTACCCCTTTCCAAACTGTGTAACCAGCCCATAGCCACTCACCCAATGACTACCCTGTGATCTTTCCCTCACAGAATGGGATTGCAGACAAAAGTATATGTGCACATTTAAACTGCATACTGAGCCACCTGGTACTGGCAGTGTCTAGTAGGGGTGGAGCCGAATCCGAATACGGTATTCGGCAAAACACATATAGTGAGTTTTTACGAATATTTATTTCGTACAAATATTTTTTTTTAATTTATTTGTTTTCAGGAAGAAAAAAAAACATGTTGAATAGATGGTGTTCCTCATAACTGTGAACGCGTTCAGGGTTATTTGTTTTTCAGTTGAATTATATTTAAAGTTCAAGAAAATCCACTATTAAAAAGACAAGTTTTTTATTTATTTATTTATTTTTAACCCTTTCTCGCGTACGGTCACAATGGTGTGATTTGCCGTTTAGTGCGTATGCTAAAACCGGTGCGATTAGAAGACTAGATTGGAAAAATTCTAGCTAACTTTAGCTTTGAGGAAACAGCGATTTAGCGTTAAAAATATAGCAAATGCTAACTGAAAACTATGAGAAGCTTAATAACGCTAATGAAAACATAAGTCAGCAAGGGTTCGCTCTGTAGGTAAGTTTTAATCCTCAGTTATACGATACAAATAAAGACTCGCCCCCTGATTTACTGAGGTAGGTGCAAACCGGGTAGATTTAAAAATTATTTTTATGCGCCTAAATTAAAACAAGCTTTCACTGGGCGCAAGGAGCTAATATAATAATTAGAATAAACTCATCCTTCATTTTTGCGCTCTCTGCAGATGGCTGACACTCCTAGAAATACATAGCCTATTCATCAGTTCTATGGCTCAAGTTGATCCCCGGGAAATCCCCGCAAATAAGTAATAGATATATTTTTCTACGTTATAGCAGAAACACTGAAATTATAGTGTGTGTGTGTGTGTGTGGCAGGATGCCTCGCTGTCTCTGTGGGGGGTGAGGGGGTTAAATCACGCATCATCGTGATGTGATGTCTGTCAGCCCAACCCAACTTGACATGGATTGATATATTTGCATAGCTGTTAGGCTACTCTCCTTTTTTCAGACAGCAAGATCTATAGTTTGACAGGATCAAGAACACTTATATTAACACTTTAATATCCTAAAATTAGAAGTGTAATTAAAACAAAAACAAAAACAGGATTGTAAATACTATTTCCACTTTTATTCGAATACAAATACCAATACAGATAATTTTGCTGCCTCAATAAATACAGATACAAATACAAATACTGGGCTCTCTGCACATCCCTAGTGCCTAGCATCCATACTGTCATTGCACAGAGCTGGGCTGCCACCAGTAGTGATACATTTACATTTACCTTTATTCATTTGGCAGATGCTTTTATCCAAAGCGACTTATAAGTGAGGCAGGAATGTTAAAGAAGTAGTTCTAGACCTTCCAGTGGTTTTGGTAGATCCATCTACCCAACCAGATAAATCTGGATATAAGCTTATGAAGTGAGTTAAATGTGGGCTTGGGCTACAAAAGTGTGTCTGGAAGTGGAACAGGAGTCTGAGGAGTAGATTCATTATGACTGGCTCTGCTGTGTCCATTAATGTGAAGGGCAGCATGGACCAGCAGGTCAGATCACCCTTAATTTTGAGTGAGTGATACCATTCTTAGGACACCTGAAACACCATGAGGATTTCACCTGGGGAGTAATCAGTGTATTTGTGACCAATGCCTGTGTTTTGTCAATATTTACCTTGTAAAGTCAGTAAAATCCAAAATTTCCAAGGCCTGTTGCTGGCTTAGAGATTGAAATTAAATAGAAAAGGTTACATATTTATGAGAGGAAATTGATAACTTATATACCCCTTGCCCCCCTCTACTCCAGTAATGTCTTCACTGTTACTTACTGTTTGTCCTAGGATTTGTCCTAGGTTCTACACTGAGGGGAATGAAAGCAGGGAAGAGGGAAACCCTGCCTTGGGCCCCTGCCTGGCTGGAATGGTTCCGAGAAGCTGTCATTTACTGCTAGCTGTGATTGTGGGGAAGAGTACAGAAGCTGAATGAACTTGATAAAATTCAGACTAAATCCAAGTGTTTGTGATGTTTTAAAAAGAATTGGTGAAGACACAGGGCCCAGTGCCCTTTCAGCATGCAGTGCTAGTGCCACACATGCTACAGGCTGGGATGTAACATTAAGGAGCCTACAGATATTAGTGTACCGCTGGGGGATGGGGGGCCCTGGCCAACCTGCCCACCCCTACACCCCGCTGGAAGGAGGCCAGTTTGTTCTGCTGTTGAGGGCTCCCGGTCGCTGTCGGCAGATGATGGAGCTGGTTTTGAGCTCGGGCCGTAGGGCTCAGCCTGTGCTTGGAACAGGCGTCTTTACTGTCTGAGTCCCGTAAATGTCTCCTCTTATAATACCTTTGTTTCAGGAGCTTTAAATTCCTCTCCAGTCTTTCTGATATAAAGAGTTAATAGCCTTCTCAGCTTTGAGCTGGCTAAGCTGGCAGCAGATGGTTTCCCTTAGTGTTGCTGGTCCAGTCTCCTCATTTGCTTTTTCAATGCTAGACATCCAATGCTTGGCCTCTCTGAGGGTTTTTTACTGATGCATAGGTGACAAGTCTCCTTCTCAGTTTTACTTTGGCTACCTCACCCATGATACTAGGTGGTATATCTGAGCTGTGGTTAAACTCCATGTATGGCATAAATGTAGCTCAG
Organism: Megalops atlanticus; assembly: GCA_019176425.1. Lineage (NCBI taxonomy): Eukaryota > Metazoa > Chordata > Actinopteri > Elopiformes > Megalopidae > Megalops > Megalops atlanticus. Next base: position 6,704,943 of record CM032875.1, read on the forward strand.
ATGTGGGCTTGAAAGCTAGTTTCACCTAATATTGAAGTTTTTAATCATCAGTGGCCTGAAGAAAAACATTGACCAAAGTCTAAACTAGGTTAAGGGGTGAATGCACCAACATTTTAGTTTGATTGTAAAACAGTTGTTTAAAAACATGGAATTTTAAATACATTTATCCTCACACTATCACATTCAGCAGAGGTCAGTGGTATTTCATCATGAATATAATGCTGTGAGGTTTATCAAATAATTTCAGTTATTATCTCTAATAACCAAAACTGTATGGGTAAATTGAATCATCTCTTTTTTATTCATCTATCCCCTGGGTCCATGCACCAGAGATTAAACTGTGGAATCAGTTGCAAATGTCCACTTTTTATTGCATTATTATATTCATAATTAGTAAAAGAACAGTGATGATAATGCAGTTATTGTCCTGTGGAAACAGATTTAATTAAATAAAGTAGCAGGGCATGTTCTCTTTGCATACAATGCACTCTCATCTGGTTGGCCAAGAAGTGTCAGATGTGATGACTAGACCAATTAGAGGAGAGTGCACATTGTATGAAGGGAAAGGTCATGTGCTTTACCTAATTACAGTATTGATCAGTTTAACTTCATACTTGTCAGTCATGCTTGCTGTTCATTTTTTGACAATAAAATGACATTTTTGCAAGTGTCCCACCCACATGTATGAATATTATTATTTTTCTCTGCTGCAGTCTCCATGTACTGAGTGTCAGATATTCTGGTAATTTCTCCTGCTTTCCCTCCAGAGCGGTGACAGTGAAGAGCTCTTCTCTCCTTCTCTCTGCAGGCTGTCAGGCTGTCTAGTCACAGAGAGAGGCTGTGCTTCTCTGGCTTCAGCTCTGCGTTCAAACCCCTCACACCTGAGAGAGCTGGATCTGAGCTACAACCACCCAGGAGACTCAGGAGTGAGAGCGCTCTCTGCTGGAGTGGAGGACCCCAGCTTTAAACTGGAGACACTGCTGTAAGCAGAATTCTGCCCCTTGCTCATTTAGACTGTTGGTGTCTTCATAGAAAACCTAATTAGATGTCAGTGTCTGATCAGTAGAGTCCTGGCAGTGTGTGGAGCTCTCCCATTGTTACAGAGCTCTGAGTTTCCACACTGCACTTCGTAGACAGAAAGTCTGTGTCTCTCAGTCTCTGTTCTTCTGTTCCTACAGTGTGGACCATGGAGGAGAGATTAGGCTCAAACCAGGGCTGAAGAAATGTAAGTCTGTCTGCAGTGAAGGCATTAAAATGGAGAGAGCAGATTAACAGAAGAAAGAGGGATGGAGGGCAGTTTTAGGAAAAACAGTAAAATATGGTTCTGTTATCCTGCCAGTGTCTCATCCTCCACTCCTCTCTCCTCTACAGTACCTGCCTTCTCTCTTCTATCATCTTCATCACTCCTCTTCCTCCATCCTTGGCTGTGTCTCAGTCCAGACTTAATTAGTCTTCACCCTCGTGTCTCCACTAGGAGTGATGCAACACTGAGACACACACACACACACACACCGAAGCACACATTCCCAGTATCACATACAGCAGACAATCACAGTCGTAGAAATAAATATATGGAAACATACAAGCACCAGCACATGTTCTTAGTAAATCATTACGGTTGCTTATTAGATGCTCTTACCCAGAGCAACTTACAAAATTATAATATTTACAACTTATCCAATTATACAGCTGGATATTTACTGAGGGAATTCTGGTAAAGTACCTTACCCAAGGGTACAACACCTGTGGCTCACCTGGGAATCAAACCCTTTTGCTTAGCACTATACCACACTGCTGACCAGTATATACACACGGTACAGTAATACAGTATACACTCTTATACATACACATACTACAGACATTGCCAAACACACAATAGCACACATTCACAGAACACAATATCATACACCCAGTAATGCTCACATTGAAAGTAAAATGACTGTAGGTATGAAAAAAGCACACATGAAGACAGTCATTAGCACGTAACACACTCACATAAACCGATGTTCAATCACACTAACACACACAATATGCACATCACGCAATAGCACAAACAGTAATCCATTCAAACACAACTACACAAACTGGAATGCATCCAAATGACACACATTGTGCACAGTCACATGCAAAGACATGCATATGCTCATACTAACACAAAAACACAGATACACACACAGGGCGGTGCTGATCTCCTGGTTCTGATCCAGTAGATTGTGTTGGAGATGTTACCTCTTGCAACCTCTTTCCTGTCTGCAGATGCCTGCCAGCTCACACTGGACCCCAACACAGCACACAGATACCTGTCTCTGTCTGAGGGGGACAGGAAGGTGACACACACACTGTGGAGAGAGCAGCCATATCCTGATCACCCAGAGAGATTTGACTCCTGGCAACAGGTGCTGTGCAGAGAGGGTCTGTCTGGGACTCGCTGTTACTGGGAGGCTGAGTGCAGTGGGGAGGCTGAGATTGCAGTGGCGTATAAAGGAATCAGCAGGAAAGGAGGACAGAATTATGACAGTAGGTTTGGACTCAATGATCAGTCCTGGAGTCTGGACTGCAGAGGTGACAGGTACTCTGCATGGCACAATAAGAACATCACCTCTGTACCCACCCCCTCCTCCCACTCCTGCAGAGTAGGAGTGTATCTGGACTGGCCGGCCGGCACTCTGTCCTTCTACAGCGTCTCCTCTGACACTCTGACCCACCTGTACACTTTCCACACCACATTCACTGAACCCCTCTATCCTGGGTTTAGACTTTGGTATAACACGTCAGTGTCACTGTGCATGCTAGGATAGACTCCTTTGTGCTGGAGGAGCTCCTGTGTTGTCAGGGAAGTCTCATTCCTGTTCAAACACAGCTTTGTGACATGATGGGATATGATCAGGGTTGGGGAGTAATGGAATACATTTAACGGCGCTATGTATTTAAAATACAAAATATTAGTAATGGTATTCCATTACAGTTAACATTTAAATTGATGGTAATCAAATTACAGTTATATTTTAAAAAATATTTAGATTACTGAAGGGATTACATTGGATTTTTTCATTTAATTCATTTTTTTTTTTCATTTAATGTTTATTCAGTTGGAAAATCTATCCAATGATAGGCAACTCTGGGGTGTATCTCCCATATGCCCCTCATGAAAAAAAAAAAGAAGAAAAAAGCGCACAGCCTGCCTGACTCACAAGACAGAATAGAGAGTGAGACAGAAAGCAACCAGTGCAACGCGTTTATGTCATGGAAATACTGGGACCATTTTACTTTCAAATTTGGCAAAGGTCGCAACATAACAGTACAATGCAAGCTGTGTTTGCCAGCAACCAAACTGCTATCCGCTTCAAAAGAGTCGACCTCTAACCTGAAGAAGCATCTTGAAGTTCTCTTTTTCATTATTTAAGCTAATATTGATCACTAGCTAGCTATCTTACATAGTTTGGCTGCACTGGATTAGCTATTCAGCTAGCTAGTAGGCTAGTAGGTATAGTATTAAAGCTAACTAGCTAATGAGTAGATATATTGACAAAACATGCGAATGTTCAAAACTGCGATTACTCCAACAATTTTACACTACGCATATTATACATGAAATTGTTAAGCTACTCCTTTCTCACTCACAATGTATTTAGGGTGGCTCATGCCTTTTCTAACTCTAACATTTACAATTCTGAAGAAACTGCAATGAAATGCCCATAGACTTAACATGGGGTGCCAAAATGTTAGCCACAACAATGCTAAGTGAACAATCTAAAAATAACCGTTCAGAACCTTAGACAGTTGAATAGAAAAAGCACAGAAGAATTATGAAAACATCCACCGGTATATGTCACATTCACACCTTTACTTACATACTTTTGAAAATTAAAAACACAGTGTTCAGAAAGTAATCCAAAGTATTTAGATTACGTTACTTACCTTGACTAATCTAATAGAATACGTTACGAATTACATTTTAGGGCAAGCATTCTGCAATCTGTAGTGGAATACATATTAAAAGTAACCCTCCCAACCCTGGATTTTATTGACTGTTGTCATGACTACATAAATCTCCACATTAATACTGACAGTGTACAAACACTGGAGGGCGCTCTCATCCACTGTATACCAAATACTTTAGACTTCCAATGAATCATTCCACTGTTGAAAATGAGTGACTTATTTTGTTAGTTTTTAATAATTTATTTTTTATAAAACACTTGATCATGTTATTGATATTTTAGTAGTTTTATATTAAGCTTAGGTGTTTTTTGTACTATTAAATAAAAATTGGAAATAAAAGGAAAATAATAGCTTGCTTAAAACTTGTGTAATATGATTATGATATGTTAAAATAAAGATGAATGTATGTGTATGAGACATTTGTCTATTAAGTATTGTGGGAGGGGTGGGGTTGAAATTGTCCCTTAAATATTCAGGTATTTGTATTTTGTCAGTTCTGTGTTGTTCATCTAGAGATGAAAGGCCAGTGATATTGGGGGTGTTTCAGAAAGCAGGTTTAACAAATTCTGAGTTCAAACCTGAACTCTGGGTTGACTAACCCTAACCCTGAGTTTTCAGTTTCAGAACAGGTGATAACATTTAGTTCAATCAACTCTGAGTTAACCCTCAGTAAAGCACGTGCACGAGGAGATAAAAAGCCCTCATCAATGGAATGCAGATAACATGATTCGTCATGGCAACAGGAGAAAAAAGCGCTCGATCCTCCTACTTCTCCCCAGTGGAAATATTAATGAATGCATATGCAATATGAGTACATGAAACGCGCATATAGACTTGTATGAAACAAATCCACACATACAGGTGAAACAAGCTCACACATACATATGAAATGCTCATACAGACGCATGTGAAACACTCTTTTGTAACATTGCACACTCACATACATGCTTCAGCATGAAACTTTAACTGTGAAAAATTCTGTGTGTTTTATACAAGTCTATATGCGCGTTTATGAATGGCGCCCGTTTCCATGTGTCTGTACGAATATTTCGTAGTATGTGTGTGTGAATGCCTTTCACATGTGTCTATATAAGCGTTTCACATATACGTGTGTGAGTTTTCAGTAGTGTGAATACATAAATGTGTCATATGTGTATGTGTAACAAAAGTCTGAAATGTTTCCTAAACGGCCCCTCATAATTATGACTTTTTTCTCGTAATATTACGACTTTATTCTCGTAATATTATGACTTTGTTCTCGAAATCTCATCATTTTTTTCCTCAATGTGGCCCTAATACTCCGTCATAGATCACCCTCTCCCGACGGAGATTTCTGCAGAGTATTTGTGCTTCAATATCAACTGGCTCTTCGTGGAAAGGACACACCATGTCTGACACCTCCTTCAGTCTGCAGGCTTCAGCTAGAGAGGAGGGGAAACTCAGGGTTAGTTGATGAAAACCTGCCAGCGAGCAGGTTAGCTCCACGGAGTATGTTGCCATAGTAACTGACTCCGAGTTAAGCTGAACTGGCTTTGTGAAACCGAAAACCCAGAGTTTCCTTCAACTCTCAGTCATCTAACTCTGAGTTTTGACTAAACCTGGGGTGTATTCCAGAAAGGAGGTTCAACAAACTCTGAGATAAACCCTGACCTATGGGTTAACAAACCCCGAGATAGGAAACTCTGAGTTTACGGTTCCAATACAGCTGTTCTGGGTTAGTTCAATTGATTAATTAATTAAGAGTTAATTAACTCTGAGTAGGTTTACCTCGAGTTACGCGCGTGCCCGACAACTATAAAAAGCCATCATCAATAGAGCTCCGATTCATTGTTTCACCATGGCAACAGGCGAACGCAACCGTTCATCGTATTTCACGCCACTGGAACTAGAGATACTCCTAAAAGCTTACGGCGACTACGAACACATTATCAGAAAAAAATTAACACAGCAGCTTCCGCAATGGCAAGACAGGCAGCATAGGAGTCCATTGCTGCCCGAGTCAATGCGTACGTAACTTTGATAATGTAGATTGCTAAGCCTTTTCTCGTCTCTTAATAGCGTATGATCCTATTAAATAACTAGGCCCTACGAATAGGCTGGTAAATACCGTTGTTAAATGCTATTTCGGTTATTTGACCCTTATAAAATAGCAAGTGGCTTTGCATGAACTTGACCAACCTGCACGACTTTTCTTTTTGAAACTTGCAAAAGTGATATACTGTGAAGACAATCAAACTGGCCCTTACAAAAATAACTGTAGTTATGGGACTGAAAAACATTTTTTCGTTTAATAAATATATTGCATGTCCTGCAGTAGGGCAGTTATTTCTGTCTAAGCAGAATATCTATAGTTGCAGTTCCACTGGCGTGAAGCGCACATGGCAGCAGTTAAAAATGAAATATAAAAACATCGTGCAAACAGGTAAGGCATATGACTTTGGTTTGAATCATGAATGTGTATGTAGTGTGAAATTTAGGCTATGTATGTAGAGCTAAGTGTTGGTTTTAACATATAGGCCTAAGTGTTCCTTGAGATAGTAGGTAGCTTTTTTTTTTATTTTGCCTCTTTCCAGCTAACAGAAAGACGGCAGAGCCCCGCAAAACGGGTGGAGGACCACCAACACCACCTCTGACTGAGGCCGAGCAACTGGCTCTGAGCCAAAACACGGGGCGACCAATGGCCGAAGGCATCCGAGGAGGGAGCTCTTCTGAGCCCAGTGCCCCCCACGACACAAGTGGCTACATAAAATGTCAGTGTATATGTGTTAGAAGACTGTGTGCAGTATGTGTAGGTGTGATGGGTGCACAAATATATCCATGGCTTTTTCTTTATAGTTGTAGATGGTGTCATCCACCTTCAAGAGTCTCCAGGAACCCCAACAGAAGCCCCTGCAGTTGTAAGCAATCTGAATTCCAGACATCAACCTAATTTGTCTTGCATAACTGAGGATTTGACGGGTTGAAATGTATAGAAGTGATGTGACGAAGGTGAGTGAATTTTAAAAAGCTATTTGTATTAAATTCTTTTTCACAGAGCATGCCAGGCCTATGCCAGGACCAGCCATCAATGAGCACAGCACATATGAACACTGTGAGATGTTAATTATGTTCCTGGTTCCAGTTATGCAAGTACAATGGAACTGTAAACTTAATACTATCCCTGTTTTTCCGCAGTTACCTGTAAAGGACTTGTATAAAGTACACCTTTTGAAACGGATAGAAAAAAACAGAAATTGAAAAGACTCATCTGTCAAAGCTTATTAAAAAGACAGATTTGGAAATTCCGCTACTGGAACACCAACTGGAGGTGGGTGTGTGGTCATGGTTACATTATGTGAAATGATGGAACAATATGTAATGTTCCATTTCTGTTTTAGGAAGTAAAGAACAGATGATGGCTAGTTTTCTTGTCTTTATTTCTGACCAGGGGTGATTTATGCAAAATGATTTCGGCAAATGGTGTCCCGGACAGCCCTGCCATCCAGGACATCTGCCGGAGGGATGGGGTCATCATTTTCAATTTGTATGGCAGGGTGCTGCTCTCCTCTAATTGTAGCAATATTATGAAGAACAACACATGCCACAATGATGTTGCATGCTCTTTCAGGGGTTACTCTGAGTTTACGCAGACACTGAAACCTTGCTTTGAGCACGCCAATTGTCATTTCAACCCATGCTCTGGTCCTGCTGTGGGCAATGTTGAAGCGTTGTTGTGGGCCTGGTTCTGGGTCTGGGTAAGGGGTCATCAGATGAGGTAGACAAGGATATCCTCTGTCTCCCAGAAGGTGGCCTACAAACTCTCCTGAAATGACAGCGAACATATTTTGAGAGCCAGAAGAGACAGAAAGCAAAATCTTTATCCAAAGCCTTTTTTACCATTTCCTAGTCTGGTGTTCACAGTGGACTCCCAAAAAATTCTGGAGTCATGAACAGATCCGGGCCATTTTGCTTCTACATTTTTAATCAAATGTGCAGCATCACATACGATCTTCACAGTGCAGACAATGAGAGATGGCCTATGAGTTACAGTGTACTGTGATGTAGCCTGATATAGTATGCTACTGTAACACAACATGCAATATACCTGCACATTAATGCTATGAAAAGACTTCCTATTCACATAGTCTCCTTCATTTACTGAAGGAGCTGTGATGGGAATCTGGGTTCCATCAATGTAGCCAATTACATTAGGAAACCCTGCAAATAGTGTCATGAGTTAAATCCATGCAGAGGTTGCAGCAGAATGAGTAATACAATTGACAAAATTAATATTAATTGTATGGATGACAAACTCTGTCAGGCACCTGCAATCCTGTAGAATTCCTCTTTAATGGCATTGACAGGTTTGTGCCCGGGGAAAACTACAAAATTGTGCAGCAGACGTTTAAGTGCAAGACGCACTTTTCTAAGGGCTCTGCAAACTGTTGCTTTGCCTACGTTTTCTGCATCACTGATGTTGTATAGTAAACTTCCATTGGCAAAAAAGCGTAGAGCAATGCACAAAATTTGTTCTAATTTCAGCGCATGCCCGCGGTGAGTGATATTGCCGATGAAAGGCCGTAGGATATTGTTGAGGTATGTAAGTGACTGTGAAGAAAACCAATATCTTTCTATTAGGTATTCATCTGGGAATGACAGTATGTCTACATGGGGTTGCAAAACCCTCTCCCGACGTAAAGCTGCACGAATCAGCTCTGCCTCCATATCAATGGGATTTCTCATGAAACGACACCCCATGTTCTTAAATTAAGTAGCCTACGAAAAAGTCTGTAAGGACTTCGCAGAAACTCGAACCAGCTTCTTCTTCCTACATGGCCTAATGCAAATTAACTTGGTTTTAACAGCAACGGGAAGGCGACAACATCACAGCTCATGTCCAATAGCTGGTCAGCAGGAGGGAGGAGATACGCAGAAACTCAGGGTTTGTTTCAACAAAACCTGCTAGAGAGTAGGTTATGTTCACAGAGTATGTTACTATGGTAACTTACCCAGAGGTTTAGTTTTGTCTTTTATTGGAACCGAAAACCCTGAGTTTCCCTTTTCTGGGGTTAACAAACTCTGAGTTTTCAACAAAACCCACTTTCTGGAATACACCCCTGTTTTCTGAAACACCCCCATTGTGTGTTTGGATGTGTGTGTGTTTATGTTTCTACCACCAACATCAGTAAACACTCGCTGTGTTGAATGTGAGGAGGAGGGTCTTACATGCAGGACTGAGTCCCATTGTTCCATTCAACATCAGGATGCACTGACACTTATTCACCACAAGGTGGGGGTATTAAGACATGATTATCACAAGAAATATTACGATCCAACAAAAATTATGACAAAACTGACAGTTAGGGGTCATAATTTGGGATTGTGATGGGCTGAGATGTATTGTGACCAGTATGTCTGTTCCCTGCTTTAGTAATTAATCCTGAATGCTGTCTGACCTATAGAGGGAGTATCGAGATATTAAAGTGGTAAAATCACCATAAGAAAAAGAAAATACAATAATACATTGTTTTGGTTCAGGTTCTGAAGGCCACATCTAGGTTTTCTCCTCATATAGATTGTACAAGATGCCAAAGTGTAATTTGCTTGGTGAACTACAGTGCCTACCAAAAGTATGTTAACGGTAGAGTGGAATTTGATATTTTTGCTGCTTTAGGCATTTGCATTTGAGATCAAAAACTGAAACAAAAGTGGAGTAGCTTTTAGCTTTTATGTCATGCTATTTGCATGTACATTATCATTTTATAGAAAGAGCCATTTCAATGTTGAGTCCCCTTTCTTCAGATGTGCAAAAGTAAGTTAACAGATGAACTTCAAAGCAAATCAAAGTGATAAAGTGTAATATTTGGTTGCATAGCCCTTTGATGCAATGACTGCATCAAGTCTACGCCCCATTGACATTAGCAAACGTGTGGTATGTTCTTTGGAAATGCTTTTCCAAGCCTTCACTGCAGCTGCTTTCAGTTGATGTTTGTTACGGGGGCTCTCTGTCTTCAGTCTCCTCTTCAGCAAGTAAAATGCATGCTCAATTGGATTTAGATGTGGTGACTGACTTGGCCAGTCTAAAACATTCCACTTTTTGTCATTGATAAAAGCTTTGGTTGCACGGGCAGTGTGTTTGGGATCATTCTTGTTGTAGAATGAAGCTCCGGCCAATGAGATTGGAGGAATTGCTTTGTACATAGCCAGACAAAGTATGTTTGTACACTTCTGAATTCATCCTGCTGCTCCATCATCTGATATATCATGAATAAAGATGAGTGAGCCAGTTCCAGAAGCAGCCATACATGCCCAGGTCTTGACATTACCTCCATGTTTCACAGATGAGGTGGAATGGTTTGGATCATGGGCAGTTCCTATCTTTCTCCACACTTTTGGCTTTCCATCACTTTGGCGAAGGTTTATTTTGGTCTCATCTGTCCATAAAACTTTGCTCCAGAACTCTTCTGGCTCGTTGCTGTATTTTTTAGCGAATTCTTATCTAGCCTTTGGATTCTTGCTGCTGATAGGTTTGCATCTTGCAGTGTACCCTTTATAAGTCTTCTGCGAACAGTGATTGTGATACCTTCACACCTGCACTCTGTAGACTGGTGGTGATGTCACTGACATTTATTTTAGGGTTTTTCTTCACAGCTCTTAGGATTTTTCTGTCATCAGCTGCAGCTGTTTTACGTGGGTGACCTGCTCTGTGTTTATTTTGAAGTCCACCAGTGGTTTCTTTTTTCAGAACTTTCCAAACTGCTGTACATGATATAGCCATTTCCTGTGCTATGGTTCTGAATGGCTTTATTTGTTCTCTCTTCTTACAGATTAGCTGTTTTTTTGCCATATTCAGTTCTCTGGTTTTCAAGCTGGTGTATGCCTTCTTGTTCCAAATGCAATCTCCACAGATGAAATCAAGGCTAGACACCCCCTGACACCTAATGGCAAAAATTCCCATCTCATTCTACCGTTAACATACTTTTGGAGGTACATGCTGCGTCTATAATTCCTGAAGTTTAATCTGTTATTTGGATTCTTTTATTTGCATCATCAGAGCACACTACGTTTCTGTGCAAGTGTATTCTGACCAGATACCCAGTGGTTTCTGGGACTGTCTTTTATTTTACCATGGAGCTATTTTTGCCTTATTTTATACCCAGTTAATTTCCCATTTATAATGTTATGCATTTCGTCAACTTTATGCTTTCATCTGTTCTGTTGTCTCCACTCAAAACCCCTGTTATCCAGGTGTGACAGTACTGTTGTTAAATAGAATTCTGAATAAAATCAGGATGCACTGACACTTATTCACCACAGGGTGGGGGTATAAGACATGATCGTCACAAAAAATGCTATGTACCAACAAATTGTGATGACACTTCTCATTAGGTTTCTCATTAGGCAGGTTCTGTAAGATGCCAAAGACTAATTTTATTCATTAACTAGAATGGGCGTTTATAAGTCCTGAAGTTTAATCTATCTTTTAACTATTACTATTACTATTTTTCATTTTTTTTAAGACAGCACTCTGTGTTTCTGTGCAAGTGTACTCTGAACAGATACCCTCTGGGCTTTGTGACTGCCTTTTATTTCACCATTCAGCTAGGCTCAACAACACTAACTCTCTCTAGGGGGTAGTGATTGATGACCAGCTAAAATTTACTGAACACATTGCTACGACTGCCAGATCATGCAGATTCGCGCTGTACAACATCAGGAAAATCAGGCCATACCTATCCGAACATGCTGCCCAGGCACTGGTCCAGGCACTGGTCCTCTCAAGACTGGACTACTGCAATGCTCTCTTGGCCGGCCTACCTGCATGCGCTATTAAGCCTCTGCAGTCAATACAGAATTCGGCTGCATGTCTGGTTTTCTACCAACCAAAAAGGGCTCATGTTACACCTCTCTTGGTCTCACTCCACTGGCTCCCTGTAGCTGCCCACATCATCGAGTCCATCTCTGTCTTCAAGAAACATTTGAAACAGCTCTTCCGCTGTCACCTGAGCACCTGAAACACCTAAAGGAACTTCTCATGTCTTAAACCGTCTCCCACTAAAATATAAAATAAAATGATCAAAAAGTGTGTAATCTGATGGTTTAATGCAGTTGCTAAGCTTTACCTGCTAGTTTGTACCTTGCCTGGCCAACCATTGAAACCTAGTCCGGTTGGTTTTTCATCTGTGTTGTACTCTACCTCACATGTAAGTCACATTGGATAAAAGCGTCTGCCGAATAAATAAACGTAAATGTTAATCTACCATGGAGAGATTTTGCCTTATTTTGTTTATACCCTGTTAACTTATCATTGTTTTTTCCTCAACTTTACGCTTTCATATGTGCTTTTGTCTCCACTCGAAACCCCTGCTATACACGCGTGAAAGTACTGTTCTTGAATGGAATTCTCTGAATAAAATCTCTCATGATCATGTTGTTGTCCAGTGGATTAGTTGTTAGCCTCTGAAATAATCTTACATTACGACCATCAGAGGACTCTCATTAAATCACAGATCATGACTTATCCTCATGATGTCACACTTGTGTGTTCTTGTTCCTGAGTGGAGTATAGTGAGCAGATACCCTGTTCTCCTCTTTCTCTCTCTGACATGCAGGGGTTAAGGAGGTAGAGGCAGTGGGAAGACTTCTGCTTCTGCTATGTCAGCTACACCTGAAAGCGATTACATTCTATAAGCTGAACCTTTGCATTTGCTTTGCACATGGTAGTACAATCACTGGTTTCTGCATACATGCAGTGATACTCAGAATTTATACACTATTTTAAATTGTATATAAAAAAAGCAGAAACCGAAGAGTTGATCAAACTAATATACAGGTTTATATGTCATATGCCATCTGCTGGAGACAATGATTACATTGCAATGCTCTCAGGCCTTTCATACAGGAAGACATATCAAGCTGACTTACAAAAAAATAATACCATTCATGAGTTATGCTGAACAGATGTTAAACAGCAGCCCTTGAGCATATAGTTACACATAATATCTTTTAGAGATGTAAAATTTGCATAGTGATCACCTATATAGTAAGAGGGGCCAACAATGTGTGTTAAGGGTAGCAACAATGGACTCAGTTCAGGTTAGCATGAAGCTGCTCTTGGCTGTGTGCACTGTAGGTTAGCATGAAGCTGTTTCTGGCTGTGTGCACTGTAGGTTAGCATGAAGTTACTCTCAGCTGTTTCTGGCTGTGTGCACTGTAGGTTAGCATGAAGCTGCTTCTGTATGTGTGCACTGTAGGTTAGCATGATGCTGCTTCTGGCTGTGTGCACTGTAAGTTAACATTAAGCTGCTTCTGGCTGTGTGCACTGTGGGTTAGGATGAAGCTGCTTCTGTCTGTGCACACTGCATTTTAGCATGAAGTTGCTTCTGTATGTGTGCACTGTAGGTTAGCATGATGCTGCTTCTGGCTGTGTGCACTGTAAGTTAACATTAAGCTGCTTCTGGCTGTGTGCACTGTAGGTTAGCATGAAGCTGCTTCTGGCTGTGTGCACTGTAGGTTAGCATGAGGCTGCTTCTGTCTGTGCAC